>CM053582.1:42848331-42869199 GCA_028627135.1 Pseudochirops cupreus | reverse complement strand
TACAATTGGGCAAAATAATTGCTGGAATGTAATTATCATAGGATCCAAAGCTTACTCTTTGACTATAAAACAACGTTGAGGTACCACATCTCACCAGTCAGATTGGCTAAGATCACAAAACTGGAAAATGACAAGTGCTGGAGAGGATGTGGAAAAATTGGAACACTAATGCATTGTTGGTGGAGCTGTGAACTGATACAACCATTCTGGAGAGCAATCTGGAACTATGCCCAAAGGGCTATAAATAATTGCATACCCTTTGACCCAGTACTACTACTTTTGGGATTGTATCCCAAAGAGATCATAGAAATGGAAAAAGGACCCATATGTACAAAAATATTTATTGCAGCTCTCTTTGTGGTGGCAAAGCCTGTAAATATAAGGGATGCCCATCAATTGGGGAATGGCTGAACAAGTTGTGGTATATGAATGTAATGGAATACTATTGTGCTATAAGAAATGGGAAGGGGATGGACTTCATAATTACCTGGAGAGGCTTATACAGACTGATGCTAAGTGAGAAGAGCAGAACCAGGAAAAATTTGTACACAGTCACAGACACATCTTATGTGTGATGACCAATTTTGATAAACTGGACTGTTCTCGGCAATGCACAGCTGTAAGACAACTCTATAAGTCTCAGGATGGAAGGAGATATCTACATTCAGAGAAAGATCTAGAAAGACTAGAGTTTAAATGGAGACTGAAGCATAACATGCTATCATTCTTTTTCATGTTTTGGTCTTGTTTCTTTTTTTCCCAGTGATCACTCATTGGTTACAACCCTTCTATACAACCAGACTATGGTACAATGTGAAAGTATTTGCAGATCCTGTACATGATTGCACGCCGCCATGGGGGGGGGGGGGAAGGGAGGGGAGAAAATTTGAAACTCAAGGGATTGTGGAACTGAATCTTGTAAACTAAAAGTGAATATAAACAAGTCAATGAGAAAAAAAAAAGAAAAGTGTCCAGAACTAGGAAGGAGGGGAATCCTCTGAGTTCTGCCTTGGTCAGACCCTTTCTGGAAGATTGTATTTAGTTCTGGGCACCACATTTTACCATAGACATTTATAAGCTGGAGAGTATGCAGCCAAGATGGAAGAAGGCCTCCAGATGTTATTGTTTTCAATATCTACTCTCAATCTCTTTCCCTTGAACTCTGTGTCTGCATATTCAGCTTCCTATAGGACATTTCCACTTGGAAGTGGATAGACATTATCGTACAGCAGAAAGTATATTTGATTTGGAGGTGGAAACTCTGGCTTCAAATCCTAGTTTTACCACTTTACCATTTTATGACCTTGAGCAAATCATTTCTGCTTTCTAGGCTTCAGTTTCCTCATCTATAAAAGCAGGGAAATGAACTAGGTGAGATCTAAGGTCCCTTCAAGATCAAAGTCTAAATCTCCACAAGAGAAGAATGAGGATCAATGGATAGGTTCAATATACATATGTAGTGGAATGAACTGCCTTGGAGTGTGGATTCCACCTCCCAGGAAGTTTTTAAGCAAATCTTAGTCAACCCCCCTGTCTGGTATGTTGTACAGAAGCTTCTTGCTCAAATGTGGGTTAAACTGGATAGCTTCCAGGGTCCCTTACACCAGAGAGAATATCTGTAATCACTTCTTGTGATTCAGAAGCAGTGTAACATGTCTGCTGAAAAAACAATGCATTCTTCCATTGCATTAAAAAGCAGCACAGCCTCGAGAATGAGGAAGGCCTTAGAACCACCAAATTTTCCTCTGGTGAGAGCACATTTGGAGACTGTTGCTTAACTCATGTGGGCCCCTTGTTTTAAGGATAATGACAAGCTAGAAGACTGTTCAGAAGAGTATAACCAAGATGGCAACCGTATTCAAAATCACATCACATAACAGGAAGACAATGGGGATATTTAGATATGGGGACAATTGGAGATAACTTCAGAGGTATGCGCATTATTGACATTTTCTCCAATCTGCTCTTGCTAGCACCCTGGGTGGGTTGGGCAGCTGGAGGCAAGAAAGGGAGGGACATGATAACTGTCTTCAAATATCTGAAGGGCTCTCATACAGAAAGGCATTTAGACTTATTCTCTGTGGCTCCAGAGGGAAGATCTACAACCAATGGATGGAAGTTACACTGAGAGACATTTGAGGCTGTCATAAAGAAGAATAGGCTGCTCTTAGGATGTAGTGAGTTTCCTACCACTGGAAGTATCCAAGTATAAGATGGATAACCACTTGTTCAAGTTATTTTAGAGAATATTAATGTTCTGGGGAAAAGATTTAATCTCTGAGGATGTGGCCAACTCTATATTTCTATGATTCTATGAACTTTATTCAAATTCTTACCTGGAATGTAATTATCATAGTATCCAAAGCTTACTCTTCGACTATAAAAGAAAAAGAAAATAAATTTTAAAAAATTATATTTGTACAGGAGCAACTTCTTGCCATTATGTTTTACTGTTCATAGCCAATCTCTAGCACCAGTAATGTGGGCACTCCCCTGCATTTCACTTTGAACCAGTATCCTATTTCACTGAGCTCATTTCTTCTCTGTATGTCTAAGCTATGGATCAGTATTTGCAAGTTATTACTAAGTCCAAACCAATCTGTGCTGTACCATAAACTTCCTACAAATGCATGAATTTGCCAAGCTCTGAAGTGAACGTCAGTGTTAATTATTTTAAGGAAGGTGGAGAAGAAACCAAGTAGTTTTTAAAGAACCAATCTGAATTGGCTCTAAACTTAAAATATTGCTGAGCCAAGCTGAAGAAGATTTGAAGAAGGGTAAGGTCCTAGGACCAGGCTAGCCAAATACAAAGAAGCTCATTGCCCAATTGGCTACCAGAATTTGGGCCACCAAAGCCATGGGACAGATATCACCTGAGATGCTGTGTGTGACCCGTGCTGGTGGATCCAGTGCCCGTACCTACCTAATTACAGATCCTCAAATTATAGAAGAGACTGAAAAGGAACAAAGTTAGAACTACAAGGCCCCAGAATGCTGATCTGAACCCTATGGGCATTTAATGAAGACACGTTGTCTAATGTTCTTTTCTGATTATTGACTTCAATTAGATTATCAACTCATCAAACGCAAAAACATTGGATTTTATTTTTTTCTGCTAATCCCACCTCCCCCACACCATCCCATTAACTCACAATATTAAGGATGTTCAGTAAATATTGTTGACTTTCAGTTTGGGAGATAAAAGCACTGATTTATGTGGGAAAACACTATTAGATCAGTCATTCCTGGAAAGAGCCTCTACTCTTCATCAAACGGAACTCCCTTGTATCCAAGCAAAACAGCTAAGCAAAACCATAGGCAACGGTGACATCCTCTCTCTGACAATGTGTACAACAACATTCTGCCCCAGTAGTCTCCTGGCCCCTGGCTTGAAGAGGAAGGTATGTGTTCTGATCTTTTCATTTATGTTACTATCGTCATTGTGCAAATTCTTGTGCAGATTTTTTTTCTGCTTATTTCACTTTATAGCAGGGGTGGGGAATCTGTGGCCTTGAGGTCACAAGTGACCCTCTGGATCAGTGGTTCTCAACCTTCCTAATGCCGCGACCCTTTAATACTCGTATGTGGGCGTATCTATGTGGGCAGACCCACCTGGAGACTGATAGAGGAGAGGTGTCTGGGTTCCTAAGACCATCGGAAATACGTGTTTTCCGATGGTCTTAGGTGACCCCATTCGATCCCCAAAGGGGCTGCAACCCACAGGTTGAGAACTGCTGCTCTAGATCCTCAAGTGCAGCCCTTTGACTGAATCCAAACTTTACAGATCAAATCAAAGGATTTGTTCTGTAAAACTTGGACTCAGTCAAAAGGCCACACCCAAGGACCTAGAAAGCCATGTGTGGCCTCAAGACCTCAGACAGGTTCTCCACCCCTGCTTCCCAGTAATAGGTTTCTATGGAATGTCCATAGTACAAAAGAAGTGTCTACCCAAAATGGATCACTGCTTTATGGAGATGTGAAGTGATATGAGGCTGTGGGAGAAAAGTGCTAAGTTGCTGAAATAGTCAAACTGTGCACGTAGCTACAGTCTCAGTTGCCTTAACACTTGACTAGACTCATTAAGTTAGTAAAAAAATCAACCAAAACAACATTTCAGCTAATGAAAAATCATCAAAACTACCTGAAGACACACCCTGAGTGAAAGCACAGGCTGAGAAAGTACTGGTCAGTCTTCTGGCTTGAAAGCTTGGGAATGGTGTGGGTCTTTCAAGAGTCCTTCCCAAGGCAATGCTGCAATGGCCCTGGAACTTATGGGCTAACCTATGCTTTGGGAGACAGAGGGAGGGAAGGGGGTGACCTCAGACTGAGGCCTAGAAATTTAATCTAAAGTCCCAGCAACTTGGGAACAAACCACTGCTGCTGGCTCTGTGGCAGTCATCCCTTCCCTCCTCTTTCCTCAAATCTGATTTTTTTCCTTTTTCTCCTTATCCTTACCTCCTTTACCTTTTCTTCCTACTAGAAGAAGGGATTTCAACCTCCTCAGTCTCTGTACCATTTGGCTTTCAGTAAATATTTCCACACCCTCTATTCAATATGTTTACCCTGTATATGCACAGAGGAAACAAATATAGTTACCAATACTTCCCCCTTGCCAAGTTTCTAGAGTACCCCTCTGATGGTACACATACCTCAGGTTGGGAAACCTTGTGCTAGATAACCATGGTTCCACTTAGTTTTCCACCTGCCTCTGTATACATTGTGTATGCAGATTTAAGCTTTTTATTTTATAGTTTCTTATGGTCAAAATAGGCACTTCATGTTATTGACTTGAAGATGGAGAAATATGGCCTGGGTGGATTAATATGTGTAATAATAACTGTATCCAAAGTGTGTTGACTCAATGTTTTAGTGTCAAGGTGGGAGAAGGTCTTCTAATGCCATGCCATGGGATCATAGGATCAAAGGCATAGGGCTGGAAGGGACCTCATTAGACAGAGGAAAGAAGTGCGATGCAAAGCAGTGAAATGGCTTTCTCCCCCATCACACAGCTAGGAGATGGCAGAGCTGGGCCTCAAACCAAGGTTGTCTGGAATCAAATCCACCACTCTCCACTGTACCATACTCCATCCTTAGACTGGTCTCATGCAATATTCTAATCAATGATTTAGATCAGGGGTAGGCAACCTGCAGCCTCGAGGCCACATGTGACCTTCTAGGTCCTCGGGTGCGGCCTTTTGACTGAGTCCAAGTTTTACAGAACAAATGCTTTTATGAAGGGGATTTGTTCTGGGAAGTTTAGATTCAAAGGGCCACACTCAAGGACCTAAAGGGCCACATGTGGCCTCCAGGCTGCAGGTTCCCCATCCCTGATTTAGATGGACACACAACAGATGTCTATCACAGAGATCTGAGGATAATACAAAGCTCCACTTCTCTCCTTTTCTTTATGTCCCCTCTTCCCTATCTCTCTCTCTTTTCTTCCTTCCTCTTCTTGCTTGCTTCCTTCCTGGCCCTTTCTCTCCCATTTTTTCCTTCCCAATTGCATTCCCTCCCTTTCCTCTTTCCTTTCTTCCTTCCATATTCCCTCCCTTTAAGTCCTTCTTTGCTTTCTTTATTCACTCTTTCCTTCTTTCCCCTTTATCTCAATTTCTTTATGCCTTTTTTTCTTCCTTCCTTCCATCCCCTTTCCCATCCTTTGATAGGACCAGTAGACTGGAATTTCATAAGATGAAATTTAAGTGAGGTAAAGGTCTTATCCTGCACCTGATTTCAAAAAACTTGCTATGCAAGTATAGAGTGAACCCAATAGCAGCCAATTCAGCTGTTCTGAGTTACTTTAGTCTACAGTCCCAGGCTCCCTATGGAGCTGTAAGTTTCAGCTTCTAGTATCCAAAGGGCCATGAGCCCATTCAGACCAACCCAAGTAGTTGGGCCCAGCAGGTTCTGGTCTGGCTCTAACTCTAGTCCCGCAGGAATGGGATGCTGAGACAGTCTTGTGCTGCTACTAAAAGCATCCCAACCTTGTATTCTGGAACAAGCCACTGTTCTTTTTAGACATGGGCTTCATTTGCATTCTTCTAACCTAGAAGGTTTTCATAAGGAATACCAGCTGTGGGGTTTTTGTTTTGGTGATTTTCACATTTTTTCCCTTTGAAAATTATTTTGTTCACAAGCCCTTTGATCAACTGAATAGAATTTTGCTTCTGTCCTTGTTAATTAAGTCATCCAATCCCTATAACTTTGGAGAAGAGAGACTTAATTTACAAACCTACCCTAAGAAGAAGCAGTGAGATAAAGAATTCATTGGCTTTTCCACTGGGCTATTATTTCTCAAAAAAAACAAGCAAGTCTGCGTATGTTAACATCAATGATCACAGACACAGAAACATAATAGATTCTCCCCCGTCAGGCCCAAAAAGTGAACTAGATTGAAGACTCTGCATCTCTGTAAACCCATAGCCAATTCCCAAAGAATCTCCCTTTGTTCCTAGCTGATTGCAGTAGGGGATGTAGTGAGGTGGACTCAAGAGGCCTGACTTCAAATACTGCCTCCCTTTCTTACTATGGGACCCTAAGCAGCTCACTTCCCTTTTCTGGGCCTGTTTCCTCATTAGTAAATGGGAATAGTAACAGCTCTCATGTTTTTGTAGTTGTTGGGAAGATCAAAGTCTATAACATGTCAAGGATTTCACAGACCTTCATGCTCTATATGCATACATATACCTATACATATACATGGATGTATGCTAGGTAGTATTACTACGATGTGCTGTGGAAGTTGGCTCAGTCAAATGCCTGGCAGAATTGGCTGATGGCTTCTGCTGGGGAGCTCCAGGTGCAGAGTTTGGATCCACCAACTCCATACCTGGAAGTGAGGGATTCAGGCTGAAGTGATGATCTCTGTCCTCAATCTCCTAGATTTAGTGACAGGTACAAGCCTGTTGTGGGGGAAGTCACACCTAGAACACTTACTCTCTGTGGGATTCAAGGAGACCTGAGTTTGGATCCTGCTTCAGTCACTTAACTGTATGACCCTGAGTAAGTCACTTCCCCTCTATGCACCTTCAGGTCCTCATCCCTGAAATGGGCAGCAGAAGAACACTGACCTCAAGGGCTACTGTTACTGTTATCAAGTGAGGGAATGTATGGAAAGTATTTTGTAAATCTTAAAATACTATAGAGATGTGAGCTGTAATGATGGAGATGATATATGCAAAGACTAAAAATATATTCGAATGAAAGGAAAGCTAGCCTGAGTTTGGAACTGTTCCTATCCTTACTTTCCCATTTTCCTTCCTTCTTTCTCCTTTCCTTCTTTATGTCATTCATTCCTTCCCTCTTTCCCTCCTTTCTTTATGTTCTTCCCTCTTTCCTTTCTTCTTTTACTTCCCTTTTGTCCCTTCCTTCTTTCCAGGCTTTGTTCCTTCATTCCTTCCCACCTCCCTTCTTTCCCTTTCTTTATGTCATTCTTTCCTTCCTTCCCCTCTTTTTCTCCTTCCTTCCCTTCTTCATTCCTTCCTTCCCTCCCTCTTTCCTTCCTTCCTGCATTCATTTATTCCATCCTTCCTTCATCCTTTTCTTTCTCGCTTTCCTTCCTTCACCTTTCCTTCCCTAGCTTTATATCATTTGTTCCTTCCCTCCATCCTTCCCTTCCTTCCTTGTTCAATTTTTCCTTATTGCCTTCCTTCTTCCCCATTTCTCTCTTTTTCTTTATGTCCCTTCTTCCCTGTTTCTCTCCCTTTCTTTCCTTTCTTTTCTTCCTTGCTTCCTTCCTGCCCTTTTCTTTCCCATTTGTTCCTTCCCTATTGGCTTCCCTTCCTTTCCTCCTTCCATATTCCTTCCCTTTAAGTCCTTCCTTTCTTTCTTTACTCCTTTCTTCCATCCCCTTTATTTCATTTTCTTTGCCTTTTTCTTCCTTCCTTCAATCCTCTTTGCTTCACTTTATGTAATTTCCCTGTTTTGTTGCTTCTTTCCTCTTTGCCTCTTTTTCTTGTATTCTTCCTTCCTTCCATCTACTTCCCTTCCCTTTATAGCTTTCCTTCCTTCTTTCCCTCCTTTCTTCCCTTGTTCCTTCCCAACTAACCCAGTAAGCCCCCAACTTGGGTCCTTTGCCCTTTCTTGTCCAGTTTGCTGGCAGTTCCTTCTCCCAAGTCGAGCTTGGTCCTAACCCAGGAGCCAAAGAAGTTTCTCCTTGGAAGGTAGTCTTCTGCATGGGTCCACATCTTGGAAAGCCTGGACACTCACACAGGCTTCAAGATCTGGCCTGACTCAGAGAAGCAGAGAGAGAGAGGGAAAGCCCACCCAGAGGTGCAGAGGTCTTGTGCTTGGTGCTAGGTAAGAGGCAGCATTATCTGCACTTCCGAAAACCACAGGGGCTGTTTCAGGACTTAAGACCACCTTGCAATGATTGCCTGCCTGTTTTTCCCCTCTGTGTCACAGGTTCTTTTCATCCTCAGGTCATGTCTTATAGTCAAGGGTTACCCCACAAAGACTGCAGTCCATCCCCATCTTATGCCTTGATCTCTCCTGACAGACCTTGGCTCCATCCTCCCAGCCCTATTAGCAATGAGCTTGATTCTTCATGCCCTCTGCTCCCCATCCAATGAGTGAATGCCCTTTCCCCTCCAGCCCTTTTCTTTCTTCTACTAGTTTCCCCTTGTTCCTTGTTCCTCATAGCCTCTGTGCTCCTTATATTAAGACTTTTGGAAAACAACTCCTGAAAAGCCATTAGAAAAGCATTTTTGGATATAAAAGATACCGAATAGTGCCATGCCTCTGAGGCCTTGAAGGAAAAGAAATATGCCTAGCCTTTGGGACCTCTGGAACTAGCTTCTCAACAGCATGTCAAGAACTGGAAGTATTTAAGGTTTAGGTGAATTACAAATGTTTTTCTGATGACAACTGGGAGGTTCAGTTTGGGGGACCCTGAATTTGAATCCTTTCAAAAACCTTTATTGATCAGCCTTTTGTTTTTCCAATATCATTCCTTCTGAATGTGCTCCTTCATCCCTCCCTCTACCTTTCCTGGTAACAAAAACAGCTGAGCAGAACATAGCAACCATTGCCCGGCACTGTAGGCAACATTCTACACCCACAGTCCCCCTCTGCAGGGTAAAAGAGAGGGGGAGTTTGTTCCTCTTCTATGTGCACCAAGATTGGTTGTTACAATCACACAGCCTTTCCCTGCGTTTTGTGATTCCTTTTAAAAACAATGTAAAACCATTACAATCACCTCCACAGGCAAACCAGCCATTATTCCTCACCCATTTTTTTCCTTACACTTTTGGTCAGAAAAGATCCTGCTGGTTTGCTCTCCTGAATTTCAAACAAAAAATCCAGGAAGTCCTGAGAAGTAGTAATAGAGACTATCCAATCAGAACAGTTTATTTTATAGTTCTCCTCCCCACTATATTTTAACACATGTATTTTAATCCATGTGAGTATTAAAGGCCAGAAGATATAATTCAACCTCACATCTCTAGAATCTTTATATACTTTATACTTCTTCAAAACACTTTTCCTGAACAATATATTGTTTCTCTAGAAAAATAGTGAGGATTCATGGACCTCGCTCCACAGAAGGGGAAAGTGAGGCACAGAGTACCTAAAACTGGCCAAGATCACCCAGCTAGTTTAGCATAGAGTAGCAAAGAGGGCTCAGATTTTGTTTTCTGAACAAAATAGCAAAACAGTGCTTCAAAACCATTACCTCCCTGGATAACCATTCTAGACTCTTAATCAAATAACCTGAGAAAGATTTTCTATAACACTTATCAACATGTCATAAATTTTCTTATTAAAAGGAAAACTTACAAGCGTGAGACAGACATTTTCCAGCCTAGCTACAGCCTGGGCTTCAACATCGTTAGGTCAAACAGCTGATGTGATGTGTGACATCACAAAGGATCTTAGACTGCCAAGTGGCTCTTAAAGGAAAAAGGCCTTTTTCTCCTTCCTTCCTGGCTCCCCTCCCCCCACCCAGGAAATTTATAGTCTATGTGGCTATTGGATACAAGGTACAATGGAAACTATGTGGCGCTGCAGTGCTGGGCCTGGAGTCAGGAAGACCTGAATTCAAATCCAGCCTCAGATACATCCTAGCTGTGTGACCCTGGGCAAGTCACTTAACCCTGCTTGCCTCAGTTTCCTCTTCTATAAAATGAGCTGGAGAAGGAAATGGCAAACCACTCCAGAATCTTTGCCAAACCTCAAATGGGGTCACAAAGAGTCAGACATGACTGAAACGACTCAACAACTGATAACATTGGAATGCCAGCTCTGATAGGTCTTGTGTTGTGTCTCCTCCATTACAGTGTGAGCTCTTTGAGGGCAGGGACAGTGTTCTTTGTGTCAGTGCTTAGCATACCACCTGAATAGTGCTTGAGAAATGTTTGTTGATATAAACAATATGTACAAAAAAAATAAAATAAAACTAATCACATGGAATGGGAATCTGAAGATCTTCCTGGCCCCTAGGCCCTTTGATAGGCTTAAGTGGCTCTGAGAACCTTCCCTGATTTGAAAGTATACTCTGCCCCCTAATAGGCTGAATGTGGTCACATGGGTGGGAGACTTGTTCTTCAGGAATGGCCATGCCTTATTACTTTGTGATTGGGCAGTGGGTCAAGAGGGCTGTGGCATTCTCTGATCCAGCAGAAGGCTATATATACTGCTGATCTGAGGTTTTGCTTTGGGGCTCACTTTGGAAAGAGTTGTGTGATTTGGCCAGGCGAGACTCTGGGAAGCCGTTGAGTCCCCCCCCCCTCCCCCCCCGGCTTTGAAAACCCAGATGTTGGTGCTTCCCTCTCTGGTGACTGAATAGTTATGGATATAATGTTCAGACGACTGGAAGCCCATCTGCTGATCTGTTTCTTTGTCTGCCTGTAACTTTTGTTTGTAACTTCTATTTGCACTCTGTTTGCATTCTCTGAAGTTCAGGGTGCTGACTTTTTCCCCTGAACTAGGTAAATGATATATGTTTGATTGATTAAAGTGAGACCGTTAACCCATTTTGATTTGCTTTCCTTTAGAAAAGCAGATCTAAGAACCTGTGCTAGCAGCCATCCTGTGTATGCTAGGGTGCTTGCTGATACATCACAGAATAACAATAAAAGAAAATGTTTGTTGTTTAGGACTGACCTTGAGGATGGCCTCATGTTTTTTCCACTGAGGAGATTCAGCATCAGATTGGATCCTGAATGATTGTTTTCTGGGGGCCACCACAATTCTTGAACATCACCTACAAAGTGATAAAGGGGTCACAATCTGCATCAGTGGAAGGAGGAGTCACACCTATGAAAGCACAGATCTTTGAAGATTTGAAGTTCAAGCTAGTAATCTTAGGCTGAGCCTGCTGGGAAGGAATCAATCAAAACTCCCTGTTTTGTAAACCCTAAAATTTGGAAACTCATGCCCATGAGTTTTAACCATGAAACTGAGCCAATGCATTGTAATGAAAAGAACACTGGAGTTAGAAGACCTAGTCTCTCATTTTAGCTTTGCTACCCGCTGGGTAACCAGGGGGCAGCTAGGTGGGGTAATGGCCTGGAGTCAGGAAGACCTGAATTCAAATGCAACCTCAGTTTATTAGCTGTGTGCAAGTCACTTAATGCCTGTTTGCTTTAGTTTTCTCATCTGCAAAATGGGACTAACAGCACCTACCCCCTCCCTTAGGGTTGTGAGGAACAAATGAGACAATAATTGTAAAGTGCTTAGCACAGTGCCTGGCACATAGTTGTCCATGAGTCATATCCAACTCTTCCTTACCCTGGAGACCCTATCATGCCAATACTTTCCGTGGGATTTTCTTGGCAGAGATACTCCAGTGGCTTGCTATTTCTTTCTCCAGCTCATTTTACAGAAGAGGAAACTGAGACAAACAGGGTGAAGTGACTTGCCCAGGGTCACACAGCTAGTAAGTGTCTGAGGCCACATTTGAACTCAGGTGTTCCTGATTCCAAGCCCGGTGTACTGTACCACCCAGCTGCCTCTGTATAGAGATGTTAGTGATTATTGTTATTATCCTCTCTGAACTTCAATTTCTTCATTTGTCAAGAATTTATCAAGGACCTGTACACAGATACACACACACACACACACACACACACACACACACACACACACACGGTAAAGGAGCTAAGACAAGATTCATAATCTCAAGAAGTTCATAAATTTGTCAAATGAGAGAGCTGTACAGAAGACAATAGAGTTGGCTTCCAGCTCTGACATTTTGTGTTTATTTTCTTTCCCTACCTCATGTTCTCCTGTGACTCCATTTTCTAGAAGAACTGGAGGGGAAATAATAAAAGCCCAAAGTGGTTTTATTTAAGGAGAATGACATCTATGTCCACATATGTAACCCTGTCTCCATCACCCACTAATTCCAACATGTCCACATTCATTATTAAAGAGCCCAAGGGAGCAGCATTCTTGGCCAAGAGGGCTTGCTGCTCAGAAGTGAACATGTGGCCTATGCCAGGTCTGGGTGGGTGCCCTGTTTGTGTGTGTGTGCTTATTTATGTGGAACAGTGTCAGCCAGTTCTGGGAGGGAGGGAAGGCAAATGGGACTGTGGGTGGGCCCACAGGGGATTGAAGCCTAGCCTTGGACCTCATGAGTTCTGTACAGTGTGGCCAGCTGAGTGAACTGCTTACAGAGTAACTGATTAGGTTCACCATTTACCACTCTGGGAAAAATCACTAAATATATTCAACACAAGTATAATATTTGTCGTTTGTTCCTCCTATTTTAATCTCATAGTTTTTTATTCTACCTTTTTTTCCTTGTACCTTTTCAATTTTTTCACTTAGAAATTCATGTCTCCCCTGTCCCTGCAAATGGCAGAGTGTGATATAAAAACTCACCATTTTCAATCATCTTGGCAATACCACTGTGATATTTTCACAGACGAATTGGGTTTCACAGGCAAACCGCTGCAGTTTTAATTTAGAAGGTTATGTCCACTGAGACTCATTCATAATGAATCATTTTTCCAACTGATGAGAGCTTTTATGTTCAATCTCATTTCTCATGTTAATTTAAAGGTCAAGGCTATTGCATGTGAGTCGACAATCTTTTTGGTAATGAGTACTGTCTGGGGTGTTCAGTTCTTTGGCCTTTAATTTTCTTGGGCCAAGTATCTGAAGGACACCTGGATATTTACAAATGCAGAATTACACATCCTGGACCTTAGTTGGAAAGAAGGAAAGGAAGGAACTGGTTGAGGAAGGAGATAGGTGATTCAGAACAAGTCAGACTGAAAGCTGAAAAGGACTTTGGACAATCAAACTTCTTCATTCTGTGGGAAAGAGGTCCAAGGAGGGAGGGGATTTGCCTGAGATCACACAGAAACTAGGCAGTCCTGGGGACCTGGAGAAGAAGGAACTGCGGGTGTATTTGTGCTTGAGAGAAACCTCTTTATTGCTTATTCATCTGAGATTTGGGACTTTGAAGAACCTGGCCAAACAAGGTCAGGCAGGCCTCCTGGCAATTATTTTGGGGTTCAGGAAGGGCATTTTGCCAGAGAATTTCAAAGGCCTGGTCCCGGTCTATGGCATGCACGGGAAGTAAACCCCCCAATCTGCAAGGATTTCCTGAAATTGGAAAGCCAGCCGGGTATCCCGGGGTGACGGCCCCAGGCCGCCCTTATGGCACCTTCGTACTTACCGCTGCTGCGGCTAGTTCTCGAGCCCGCCACGTGACCGCGGTTGTCCCAACCAGCTCTGGCGGGGGGTTTTGGGGAACGCTTTCCCTGGGAACTCCAAGGCATTGTGGGGAACGGAGTGGCCAAAGACTCTTCGGCTTCTGCGCCTGCGTGACCCAGTCGCAGCCTAACCGCTTCCAAGTATAGAGAGTAAGGTCCGGGAGTGTCTGTTTGGCATGCCGTCGCCAGGTGTCGCCGTCGCCAGGTGTCACCGTCGAGTGACCGTTGTCCTCGAGACCAGCTCCTCGAGCGACGTCACCTCCGCCCATGGCCGAGTGCCGCGTGCTCTGCCCAGCCTTAGGCTCCGAGGCCTCAGGTACAGAGAGGGAGGGGTTTCTGCTTGAAGTTACACAGCGGCCCTTTGGGCCCCCCAGTGTGGCCCCTCCCCACCCCCACGCACTGTGCACACTCCTATTGCCCCGGCCTGGATTCTCAGACATCCCTTTAGCGCTCAAACCAAAGGCCTTGTTTCCCCGGGATTCCCAGCAATCCCAGAGGATCATGGATTTAGAGCTTAGCTTGATGGAGTGGACGGGACTTTAGGCATTGTCTGATTGACGATTCTCATCATTTTATAGAGGAAACTAAAACTCAGAGGGTGGGATTGGTGGCGCTGTCCAGGGGTCAACACAGGTAGAGTTAAAAAGGTGTGACCTTGAGCAATCAAGGCAAAGAGAATCAGCCCCACAGACACAGATTCTTCCAAGGTATGAGAAGATGCCCTAATTCTGCCATTTTGAGAGAACCCCCCCTTTCCCGCCCCTCTTTGTAATCTGAAAGCCCTATGAAGTCTGGATTCCACAGACTCTGGAAGGTTGCCTGCCTGGCCTTCCGGGAATGATCTGGGAAGATCTACCTTCGTATTTCCAGGCCTTACAAAGCAGTGATACACAGAGGCAGCCCCTAAATTGCAAACAGGTCAGGTTCCCAAAGTCCATTTGTAGGTTGGCATGTTTGGAGCTCACTTGCATTCCCCACAGAAAAGATGAGGTATAAATTAGTGGCTTGATTCCCAGGTCAGCCCACAAAACCTGTTTAGCCCATAATGTAGTCGAAATACTTTGCATTTGCAACGAAATGCAGAAAATTCTGTGTTCAGTCCTAGTAATTACACAAAACAGGAAACAATGTACATTGAATAAAAAATACTGTTTAATTTATCTTGATTGCTGGTGCTTCAGGAAAAAGCAGGTTACACAAAACAGGAAACAATGTTGAATAAAAAATAGGATTTAATTTATCTTGATTGCTAGTGCTTGAGGAAAGCAAGTTTAATTAGAGAAGGATGGAGAGAGAAAGAGGGAGATTTTAATGGAGATTGTGAAGGGTCACCCACTGGTGGACGTTTCAAGGGTTTTAGAGACTAATGACCCTGGTTATATATTAGGTTTCATTTCGCTTCAAAGCATGTCTACGTCCAGCCTTTTTCTTTCCTTTTCCTTGTGACAGGTGTATCCAATTCAAAATACTTATATAAGTTCCATAATCATGATTAGGGTCATTGTTTTGATTTACAAATGGAAGATGGGAGATATTTTCCTGAGGTAAAATTGGGCAAGAATTGGAAGAAAAATAATGTGGGTTACTGTCAGAAAAGAAATTACCTGAGATGGAATTAACCGAGATGAATGCTGAGAGAGGAAAGAGGGAGAATGATGTGTCGGGCTCTCCTAAAAACACTTTTGGGTTTTCCAGAACCTTTGGGTCCAGACAGCCCCCCTTCCCCATGCTAAAGGGAAGGGAGACCCCATCAGATGAGATGGAGAAGCCCATATTTAGGAGAGGACAAGTCCAAGAAATGAACCATCCATCTCCTAGCAACATGGGAATAGATGTTGCTGCCATGATGTCTTCAAAGTAGCAAGGGAAGTAGAAAAAGTTTTGGAATCATATCTAGCTTCAAATCTTGTCTCTTTCCACATCTAAAGCAGAAATAATAAGCAAACCCCCTCAGTGGCACTATGATTCCCTCAAAGGGTTGTCAGATCACATGAGAAGAGTGAATTTTCTTAATGGTGTCAAAAATAATATAGCTGGCCTAAGAACTAGATAGGGTACAGAACACTTTACTCTAAATATGGTCAAGGGATTATTCCATTTTTTGGTAAGGAACCTGTGAGGCTAAACCTATGAGGCTAAGTGATTTATTTGCCCTGGGTAAAAGAGTAAACTGGGATTGATCCTAGTTGTCCTTTCTTTCCCAGAATCCCCAGAACCTCTTTTCTTCCATGTGACCCTATCACTGTTTTTTTTTCCCTACAGTGAATTTAATGTTTCCCTGAAGAAATACACACACACACACACATCCATGCTTTGCTAGTTTAGATCATATCATATTCCAGTGAAACATAGGTAAAATACATTAGGTCAGAATGTCAGTTTTTAATCCTTATTTTAAAAGTGCAGAGGGATGAGAGACAGAAGGTGTCCTAAAGCTTGAAAGATGGTGTTGATTGCAGAGTTGTGGTTCTTGCTTCAGCATCTTGATTCATTTTTCTGGAAAGACATAAAAAGGAGGGGGTGTTAGAATTCTATGTGTGGCTCAAAATAATTTTCACTGGATGTTTTCTGCTGATGAGAATATTTTGGAGCTTAGCTGTGAAACCCACTATGGCTTATATCAATTCAGTTACTTACTTGAATACTTTAAGGTAGGGTTTGTTGGACTTTGCTCTTCGCTTGGGAAATGCAGGCTTTGGGAAGAGGAGATGTGCCTTGATTATGAATTTCGGAGGCAACTCACCAAATACAGAATCTAGAACTAAAAAGAAGGAATAGGTACCTACACATTAGGATTTGATGAATTTTTTTTCTGTCATTTCAGGCAATATTTTTTCTTATTGCTGGAGATCTAG
The DNA here is from genome assembly GCA_028627135.1 of Pseudochirops cupreus. Lineage (NCBI taxonomy): Eukaryota > Metazoa > Chordata > Mammalia > Diprotodontia > Pseudocheiridae > Pseudochirops > Pseudochirops cupreus. Next base: position 42,852,683 of record CM053582.1, on the reverse strand, counting down.
AAATTCATCAGCCTAAAAGCAATTGTTTTGGATGGAACAACTTTGGTGACTGAAATGAATGGTCAATGAGATTAAAGGTCACATATAGCCAGTCAGGTAAGACATTTTATTCCTTCTTTTTGGAAACTCAGACCAGGAAATTTGCATTTAAAAAATCAGCTAACAACAGCCCACCTTTTCCCCATGGTTGTCAGGCTCCCTTACTTTATTTGCACAATTGTGGCTGATAAAATTTAACTCCTAAGATGTGGCAAGATATGATAATCACATATTTGGAATTTAGCCCTTAGAAATAGCCATCACATGCAGAGACATCATGTTTGATCATCCTCATACTGTTTCATAATGACTCCCCTGTCTTCCTATTCACCTGCTACCTCTAATGATTTAAACTGGATTTCTTTCCTGGTGGACTGGAAAAAGTATCTCCCCCCCTCCACCCACCCATCCCTTCTTTAAATACTTTATTGTAACATTAAATTAAGTCCTGGCCCTTTCCACACCATCTTTTGGTAAATGGGAACCTGCTTACAACCAATATAGGAAAATGCTGATTAGAGAATTAGGTTTTGGGCTTAGTAAACTATAACTTGGGCTTGAACACCAATAATAATTCTGAACATGAGATTTATTAGTAAATGAATGTTTTCTTGAGAGAGGCTGTGAAATATATCTCCATTTCCTGAAGTTCAATAAGATCATTAGGAATTCCACAATTTTTAACATTTACAATTTCCCCCCAGATTTACCAAATTCTCTGGATTTCATACAATGTTATATTTGAGGGAAACTCAGAGGTCATATATATTAAGTATATGTGAAGCATGACACCTTTCTTCTAACTTCCCCTCCAAAACAACCCCCAAACCTCTAAGAGCCTCTGCTCCTCTCCTTTCTGAAATGAAAACCAGTAGAGAAATCCAGAAAACTTGTTCTTATTTTTATGGGTGCTCTGATCAATGTGTGTAAACAAATAACCATTACAAAGGAATGGCTCACATACATGCTGTATTTTCACTCTTTTCTGGAAGGCTGTCTCCTTTGTTTGGAAAGTCAGTTGCCTGTTCATTTTCAAAGGTTGTCATCACATCAAAGTACTCTTCCTCCTCCTCCTCATTCTCCTCCTCTTCCTTCCTCTCCTCCTCCTCCTCTTCTTCTGTAGGCTTAGTAACTTCTGCTTCTGAAATGTAAACTTGTTCCCTGTTTTTAGACATTTTGTCTTCAGATCTAGAAAAAGAAGGTTAAAAAGTATGCTTGTGATGGATTTGCTCAGTTAGACTTCTACAGTGTCCTAGGGATTTGTTGGTTTCTATAGCTTTAGGCCTATCTAGTGAGCAGCTGACCTGGCTTGTCCCCCAGAGGAAGCTCTTTGAAGAAGTCTTTGGGGAAGGAGAGTAGGTTGGCTGGCTAAACACTTCCCTGAACACTTCATATTCTTCCCTTCCAATTTGGTTCTCACATCGAGGGGGGAACTGGTACAAAGACTCTGATGATGCCTGTTTTACAGTTGACAAAATGGACATTAATAGTTTTAGTGATGTTCTCTAAGTTACAGAAGTCCTTGAATGATGGATCCCAGAAGTAACTCTTACATTATACAGAGATCCAGGGAAACTGAGGCCTAGAAAAGGCAGATGCTAAGGCTTTTCAGAGGTCATACAGCTAATAAATGAAACTGAGATCCAGGTCCTGTGACTATAGGAGTTTGGGCCATCTGACTACATGCACGTTTAATTTTATATACATGTATACACATATGTATGTGCATATATATACACATATATATATATATATATACACACACACACACAAACACACACACATATATATATATATATATATGTTTTGTTTTGGTCTGTACTTACCCTTCATACCCATCAGACACTTTGAACACTTTGAAACTGTCATGTTCTTGATATACTTGGTATCTTTGGTGCCCTTGATACCTTTGATACCCTTGGCACCTTTCAGCATCATCCATGGCTTCTGATCCTACCAGGTCAGTTACCTTGGGCCTAATAACACAAACTGCCCCCTTCAGCCAGGTTTTATTGGCTCTGGCCACCATTATTATATCATGAGACAATGGTCTTGTCAGAGCCCCTCCCTCTTGACCCCTCCCCCAGCCTCATTTGATTGGTCGATTGTTTTCTCCTTAGTGAGGCTGCTAGATTCATCACTGTAGTTGTAATCAAGTGAAAAAAAGTCCTTTCTGGAAGAGGCAGGGGGTCAAAAAACATGTTCTCTAAAGGAATTTATGCTACCTGAAACTAAGTTCCTGAGGTCACTCTGGTACCTGGAAATAGAGAATTTGCCCCTTTCTGGTACCTGATGGAGTTGTCCTCATTTCCATCAATAAATATTTCTTTCCTGAAAGTCTGTTATGTAGGTATAACATCATGCTGTTTGGGGATACAAAGAAAAGGCATCAAATCTGTGACCACCTTTTAAAGGAGTTTTTCGTGTGGGGAGATGAGACATGTATAACTCTTCTCCTTAATATGACCACATGTATACTCACGCTCATACACACACACTCAATGAGATCCCAAAACAGCCAGTGTACAGTAATGGGTCAGTGAATGGAACACACACTATGGGTTAGACAGTCTTGGTCAGACTCCCTCCAACCATCAGAGGGATTGAGAAAGGGGAGAGTTCCCTGGTCCTGAGAGGCTTTAGATATGATTTCTTGGCTTTGAAGGACAGAGAATCCTTGGCCACATAAAGATGAGAATGGCAGGGGTGGCACGTGAGGGGATGAAATGGACATGCACAGCCATGCTCTGAGTGTGGCACCAGATCCACATCCTTGTTCTGGAGGGGGGAAGTTGGGAAAAAGGGAATGGTAGGGGATGCAGACTTGTACAGCTGAAGGGAATGGTCTAAAGAACCAACCAGACAAACAAACCAGATTGAAAACAGTTTCCTACCTGGAGGCAGTGGTGGAGTGAACAGTGAGGGTGCTGGATAGGAAGCCAGGAGGCCTGAGTCCTCCTCCAGGCTGTGGCCACACGTATCTTCCCTCTTTGGGCCTTACTGGCCTGTCTGTGCAATGACGAGGTGCTGGTGGAATATGCCAGGAAATCGAGGAACATCGTTCGGCAGATGAGGACTCGGTTAGAGAGCCAAGTGCCTGGCCTAAAGCCACACAGTGGCAGAGTCAGGACTAAGACTGTGTGAGGCCTGGAAGATATAATTTCGTTACTGTCTCTATGTAATACCCACTCTGGACCAGCAGCCGGTTTGCCACCGTCAGTAGGACTGATCTCAAATCCTTTATCTAGAGAATGCCTTTCTTCAGAGTGTTGTTCAGTCGTTTTCATTTGTGTCCAGTTCTCTGTGACCCCATTTCAGGTTTTGTTGGCAAAGATACTGACATGGTTTGCTGTTTCCTTCTCCAGCTTATTTTACAGATAAGGAAACTGAGGCAAACGGGGCTAAGTGACTTGCCCAGAGTCACACAGCTAGTAGGCTTCTGAGGCTGGATTTGAACTCAGGTCTTCCTCATTCCAGGTCCAGTACTGTGCCACATAGCTGCTCTGTCTTCTAAGGAAATGAAATGGATGTCTCAGAATAACTATGATGCTTGGGAAGTGGTTTTGAAAGTCTTTTCAGAAATGAAACCTGATAGGAAGGCAGGTTGAGTCACCAGTCCCAGCCTTCAGCATTGCTGGCTTCTCATCCTTTGATCAGAGTGAGGTAGGGAAGCTCCGGAGCCCTGAGCACGGATGATGTGGCCAGTTATTGCTGGAGGCCTGATGGAGTGGTTGATTTCACCACATTGTGCTCTCCAGTGAAGATGTCTGCCCTTCACCAAGGGCAGTAAGGGATAGAGTTGGAAGAGAGTTTGTCTGGTCCAAGCCTTTCCAGTTCTAGGCCCAGAATGGGGCAGGGCCTTGCCCACAGTCAGACAGCCAGGTAGTGGCAGAGCTCTGATGCAAAGGCAAGCTTTCTCCCTGAGCCACTTCATGTGTCTTGGATACTTCATGGTTTAGCTCCTGGAGCTACAGCCAAGTGAGAAGACTCTGCCTGGCTCATGTAGGCAAGTAGGCCCGAAATGCTCCCCAGAGGAGCTGGGGGACTCCTTGTGGCTGAGTTTCTGCTATGACCCTGATGCTCTTCTCCCTTTTCCCTCCTTTGCTCCCAATAGCAGAAGGAAGTAGCCTCAGCTACACCAACCAAAATTCCCTGAGAACCTATGTGTGCTACGCCCTGTGCCATGTGAAGGGGCTGCCAGTGTGGCTGTACGGTCCAGACAACAAGAAAGGCATTAAGGTTTTTTTTTTTTTCATTAAATTTTTATTAAATTTTTTTGAGTTACATATTTTCTCCCCGTCTTTCCCCCGCCC
>CM053582.1:42777260-42847831 GCA_028627135.1 Pseudochirops cupreus | reverse complement strand
CCAAGAAGGAGTGGAGAAAATTTGAAACTCAAGGGACTGTGGAACTGAATCTTATAAACTAAAACTAAATAAACAAATCAATTTTAAAAAAAAGAAAAAAGAAGGAATTTGTTCTTTCTTCAAATGCAGGAAATGATTTCTTTATAAACAAAACCTCTCATGTATTTTATTTGGGAGGCCTTGAAGCTGGAGGGGCAGTTCAATGCCTTTTTGCCCTGGTTTTGATCTATTATGAGATTTCACAAATTCCTTTCCTCCCTCTGGAGCTCTGTCGTCTCTGCCCTGACTTTGCTCTTCTGGGGCTTAGGGGTCTAAGCCACCTCCTGTTCGATTTTGGTCCAGATTTTAAGAAGTCAGCCCCTCCACCAAGTCATCTGGCTAGACTGGGTGATGGTGTTGACGGAGATAATAGCAGATGGAAACATATCATCTCTTGACCTTTGCAGTGGTGGGGGGCAGAGGGGATGATTTCAAAGTGAGGTGTACTGAAGAGTGGACACTTGATGTGAGCTTTGCTGTTACCTCTACTAGCTCTCTCATTGGATTAACAAAATAATGGCCTCAAGCAGCATCTTGGAGAAAAGTGGTTGTTTTTAAGAATCACATCGTTAATTATTTTTGACAGTAATTGAAAGTTTTAGTAGGACATGCTCCAAAAGGAGTTGATGATGGCTTGGACACTTATATCATTATCGTGTGCTGCTGAAACCCCATTTCTGACTCCACTTCTGGAAAAAAAATTGAGATTAAATAGATCACTTTGGATAGCTCTGTGTATAAATGGCAGAGACATAGTCCAGGCCCCCCAAATAATCATAATATTATATACTGTTTCTTGATGTCTCACCAGCCCTCATTTCATGAGTAAATCATGAGCACAATGCCAAAGAAATTGATTTTATGCTACAACTTTTAAAAAATAAATGGAGAAAATATGTGAACCACCTATGACATAATGAGAATAATTCAGAATAATTACAAATGGTGCTGTAATGGGTGCATTTGTTCATGTCAGAGACTGATTTAAAGCCCTTTCCCGTGTGGCTGCCATATTACCAGCTGGTCACATGAAAGCTGCTATATGCTTGGTTCAATTCCCCTGCCTGCCCCTGCCAAAAAACAAATATCAGATGAGCTGAGATAATTGCCTCAGTGAACAGATTGAAGTGATTTCTGCCTCTCCCCACCAATGTATAAGAGTGAGTCAGAAAAGGAAGAAGGCAGGGCTCCTGCTGTAGTTATGGTCATCATGGAACCTGGCATGGTGGGACTTCCTAGCCTTTAGGGAACCAGTGTCCATGTCAGTGAAATAGCTTCATTTAACACATACCTGAGACTTGTCAGCCCTTTTAGCCTAGGGACTGACCTTTCTTTGGCCCTCAGTTTTTTCATTTGATTTGTACTATTTAATCTTTCTGAAAAAAAATCTTTTCCCTCAGTTTTATTTCTTCATACTTTTATGGGGAATAGGAAGTGTTAACAAGGTGAGGTTGGGCAGCTCTCTTAAATTCCTGCCTTGGGCAAGGAAAGCTGGCCACTCTTCCCCTCCCTCCCTCTCCCACCAAGTAGTTCTTCAGAGGCCCTCTTAGCACCTGCTCTAAAGAGTCTCTGCTGCCATAGATGGCCCCTGATGAAAGGGATGACCCTTGCGGAACAGCAGTGACCTTTTAGCTGTGGCCAAGAGTAGCAGAAAGAGCTTTCAGGCAAGAGGACCTAGGTACAGATCCAGGCTCAGACACTTAACTAGTAGGGGAACTGTGGGCAAGGCAGCTTGCTTTTCTGAGCCTCAGTTTCCCCGTCTGTAAAACAAAGACAATAACAGTGCCAAACCATACCCTGAGAGTGACTGTAAGGATCGAGTGGGATGAGGTTTGTAAACCTGGAAGTGCTAGAAAAATGGCCACTGGTATTAGCACCATTGACTCCATGTAGAAACACGCATTTCCTGTAATCTCACCGTCTTGGGCTAAAGTTCTCTTCTGAAGTCCAGCCCCCAAAGAAGAGCTTGGCATTTCCTAAAACCCTATCATCATTTTTATTTAGGAAGAGGGGAGCCTTCTATCCCAGGAATCAAGTTAAGCATGGTACAATGCAAAGACTGTTGGACTTGGAGTCAGAAGGACTCGAGGTGAAATCCTGCCTCAGACAGTAGTTGTGTGACCTTGGGCAAGTCATTAACCTCTTTCTTCCTCAGTTTTTTTCATCTGTATAATGAGGATAATTATAGCACCTACTTCTCAGTGTTGTTGTGAGGATCAAATGAGATCATATTTGTAAAGTGCTTTGCAAACCTTAAAGTACTATGCAATGCTACTCATTATTATTATTATTATTATTATTATTATTATTATTATTAGTATCATTATTACTGTTACTGTATGAAGGAGGCAGAGCTTGAACCCAGGTCATCCTGATCCTAAGCCTTTTATCCACTATGCTGTGTTAATGCCTACTCTGAAGAAATATCCTTAACATCAAAAATGATGTCAGTGTAAGAGCTACTAGACTGCAGTTACACTATTTGCCCTGACTGGATCTCTTTCTCCCAGAGATGGGCCGAAGTTAGCTTCAACTGCTTTGTCAGAGCCCACTTTAAATGTTTGCTATAAGTATTTTAAAGCTCAGAAGTTGGTGAACGCTTAAAATCAGGGCTTGGTTGATCATTTTCTTGATTGTCCAGACTTAAGAAAGTGTTGGAGAAAATGTTAATACTGCATATTCAACTTGAAAGTGTGTGGGATACACAGTTCCCGCCCCCCAGGTTGCCAGATGTCAAATATTTACCAGCACTCCTCTGCCTCCTTCTCATCTTTTTTGTAAAATGGGGAAATATCCTGGCTTTAGAGCAGTGTTCCTTAACATGGGGTTGGTGAATTAAGGATTATATATATGTGTGTATGTGTGTGTGTGTGTGTATGTGTGTGTATACATGCATGCATATTTCAATATAACTAGTTTCCTTTGCAATCCTATGTGTTTTGTGTTACCCAATAAAATTATTCTGTGAAAGGGTCTGTCAACTTTATCACACTGCCAAAGGGGTCCATGACAAAACAAAAGTTAAGAAACCTAGTTTTAGAGGCAGTATGGTGTAAGAAAAAGAAAACTGAATGTCAGGTCAAAGGACATGGATTCCAGTTCTGGAATTTGCTGCTTGCTACATTTCTGGCCTTAAGCTTCACCCCCAGGGTCCCCAGTTTCTTCTTCTTCAAAATGAGGACTAGGTGCTGGTTCAAATTCTCCCTACAGCTAAATCCTATTATTCATCCACATTGTGCCCCCTAAATATGGGCATATCCACAAGGCCCTCTTCTGAGCCCTCTATTCTTCTTGCTTCTTTTTCTTACTTGGGAACCTTGTTGGCTCCCATAGATTTAATGATCAACTTCAAGAAAATGACCCTCTGTAAAGCCAATCACAAGCAACTCTTCTAAGGACTGCTGCTGCTGTAAATAACTTTAAGGATCTAATCGCATAGTATAGTGAACTCTCATTCAGCAATAAACTAAAGCAAAACATTCAAGAAACTAAAGCACAACACTCACAACAATATAACATAACTTACTACTAAGGTGACCACATAATCTTAAATAAAACATGCCATTTAGTAAGTCACAATCTCCTCAATCAATATTAAGTACCCATCTAAAGTCTTCTTTCATCTTAATTGGAGGCTGGCTTCCAATCATGCTTAAGCCCATTGTCCTTAAGGGGTTGTCATCCTTAAACTAATCATCCTGGGGTAGTGGAAAGTATAGACCATCCACCCCTAGGTTACAGTAAGTTACAATCTCATCAGTCAGCACCGAATACCCAAGTAAAGGTCCTTTCATCTTAACTTGAGGCTGATTTCCAAACTCCATGGCTCCTCTTCCATGTTCCCAGCTCTTGCCTGGATTCACCCTACTGTTGCCTGGATGCACAGGTAGGCAGCTCCCCCAGCAATGCAGCTCACGGGGACAGTTCTACTCCAAGCTCTTTGCAGTTTCTGTTTCTAGGAAAACAAAGCTTAACAGACCCACAACAATATTTACACACATTAAACTTAACAGAGTTACAACAATATTCACACACATTGCTGGCACTATCATCCCAATTCACTTTCTGTCTGAGAAATCAACACAAATCAACAGAGTGCTTCTGTCTGACAAAGTAACACAGTTCAACAAACAGGATGCCTCTGCCTGACAAAGTAACACAATTTGACATACAGAATGCTTCTGTCTGACAAAGTAACACCAACACAGAACAACAGACAGAGTGCTGACATCAGAAACATCCTCTCTCTTAGCTCTGCTTGGTCCCAGCTCGTGTTCAGTTTTTATATACTCTGCTCCTCTCTGTTCTGACCTTTTTGTTCCTCTCTTCTTGTTCCACTCTTTTGGCAAGTTCCTCCCACCATGGGCTCCATGTGATGACATTAGGCCTATTAAGGCCAGGGAAGGTCTCCAAACTCTCTTAGGCCTATTAAGGGCAACACAATGTATACTGTTTCCAGCAAAGACTTGATATAATCACAGGTGGGGCTCAAAGGCACTTAAATAGCTGAAACAAGGAACAAAGTACTACTTTGCTTGCCTTTACACCCTCAGATCTCTATATCCAGCCCTACTGTTTTCTATAACCTTCAGTCTTACATGACCAACTGCCTACTGGACATTTCAAAGTGGATATTTCAGAGAATCTCCAGTTCAACCTGTTTAAAACAGAAGTCATCATTCCCCACCCCCCAAACCCACTTCTCTTCTGATTTTTTTCTATCATTTATGTAGGACAGAAGTGTCAAAAACATTGCCACTGGCCACATATAGTCTGCATGACTCCTGAGTATGAATGTAACCTGAACCAGATTAAAATGCCATTGGGAAATGGTTAACAAAACAAAAATACAATAAATGTAGATAATATTATGTTTTAAAGCTAAGTGAATATATGGCCTATGGGGATTGCTGATGTACAGATTAGTGGCCCCTGTTTCCATTTGAGTCTAGGGTTCCACCATTCTTCTAGTGTTCCAGCCTCCCAACCTTGGTCATCCTTCACTCCTCTCTTGCACTCACCCCGTGTACCCAGTTACCAAATCTCTCACCATTTTAAGCCCTTTACAACCTGGCCTCAACCTACCTTCCTGGCCTTGTTATCCAGGCTGACCTAAACGTTTTAGTGGAGTTTTAAGCTGAGTAAGTTTTAAACTTTAACTGAAGCCTAATAGCTTAAAACTGCACCAAGACTTTTGGGATACCCTGGATATTATCTCCTTCTTACCCTCTCTGATTCAGCCATACTAGAATTCTTACTGTTCCTCACAAGCGACATTCCATCACCTGTCTCCATGCATTGGCACTGGCTACTTCCTGTGCTAGAATATACTCTCTTTACCTCTGCCTGTTACAATTCCTTATTTCCATCAAATCTCAACTCAGGTACCTCCTTCTACATGGAACTTTCCCAGCCCTCCCACCCCACTTCTTAGTGCTCTCCCTTTCCCAAATTACATTGTATTTATCTTGTATGTTTTTGTGAGTACTTCTATAGAGGTACATATTGTCTTACCCAGTAGAATGCAGGCAGCTTGAGGTCAGGGCTTGTTTCATTTTTGTTTTTGTTTCTGTATCTAGTACAGTGTCTGACATGTAGTGGGTGCTTAGTAAATGCTTGTTCATTACTTGATTATCACTGTGTAGCAAAACAAAGATTTCCTAGGGGGAAGGAAGGTCATCATTGATCTGGGCAATCTATGAAGATTTTTTTTTTGAAGGAGATGTTATTTAAGTCCAACTTTAAGTGATGGGTAGGAATTTAGTGGGATGGAGTAGAGCATTCCAGGAAGAGGGGATAGTATGACGAAAGGCATGAAAGTAGGAGACCATAGCACATGTTCAGGAGACAGAAAGTAGCTCAGTTTAGCTGGAAAGTTTAGTATGTGGGTGGGAGTAATATGATATGCTGTGATTTGGCAACATAGAGCATCATGGAAGTACTGATGTTATGGAGGGCTTTTTGTGGCATGCACAGTTTGGGATTCCTGAATACACATTAAAATGTTCCAAATGCAATACAGCAATAGCCAAACACTCAGAGGGTAATAGCTCTTGCTTTGACCTGCTTGGATATGGGTCGCTATCTTGGGTGGTGGTCTGGGGTGAGGAATGCCAGTGTGCCAGAACTTGTGGTGACTGTAGAGAGAGTGCCCTCCTCATAGCTCTGACAACAGCTGTGGAAACCCCAGCAAATTGGGACACAGCTCTCTCCACTCTGGAAGCAGAGTTCTACTATGGCAAAGAGCTCAAAAATCAAGTAATTGACTAGCAAGATGAGCAAACAGAGGAAGTGCAGTCAGATCATAGAATCTTTTTTGGGGGACAAAAAGCCAAATTTGCTTCATCTGAGCCCAGCACCACTAACAGTGTCTGTCTAAGAGATGTGTACTAATGGACTCACTTCATGGTGTGAATGTCATAATCTTGGCAGTATGTGTATTCCTATGACAACTAGGATAGAACCCTGGGCCTGGAGTCAGGAAGACCTGAGTTTAAATCTGGCCCTAGACATTTAGTAGCTGTGTGACCCTAGGCAAGTCACCTAACACTGTTTGCCTCAGTTCCTCATCTTTAAAATGAGGGAGAGAAGGAAATGGCAACCCACACCAATATCTTTGACAAGAAAACCCCAAATGGGATCACAAAGAGTCAGACACAACTGGAAAAATGACTGAACGACAATGTGTACTCCTAGTGTTGTGGGCTAGACCAATCTATATGAATGCCTATGATGCAATGAAATTCATTTAGGATGCTCTGCATTATTCTAGGGCTCATGCAATCAACAAAATGTCACTCACAGATAGGAAAATCTAGAGATTTTTGACATCAATAAGTCATCCTCCCTTTGTTTTGAGTCCGTGCCAGCCATTATCTATGACATGGGTGTATAGCTTAAGTAAGAAGAACAAAATTTACTGGTCAAGGAATGCTGGGAAATATGACAAAGTCTGGAGAAAATTTAGATAAGCATCTTATACCTTATGCCAGTAATTTTCAAGTGGACAAGTCATCTAAATATAAAAAGTCACACCATAAAACTAATTAAGGAATGATAGACTTTTAAAAAAACAATAATAGGTAAGGGAAGAGTCTGTAACCAGATACTGTATTTAAAGAGATCATAAAAGACAAAACAGATATTCCAAACTATTTCCAATGAAAAAGTGTTTAGATTAAATAAAATCATTGCAGCTAGCATCAGAAGATGAGATGTGGATTGAGAAAAATATTTGCATGAAATATCTTATAAAAAATTGACAGCCGAAATATATTTCATAAGAGTTTGAGCTGGTAAGTATCTATTGTGTCAAAATAAAATGCATAAATAGTTTTTCAAAGAATTGTCCCTAAGAAGTATTTGAAACATTAAAAAAGACTGGCACTCAAAAATCTACAGGGAGATGAAAAAGATCTTCAAGAATAGGAGTCAGGGGTGGAGCCAAGATGGTGGAGTAAAAGCAGGAACTTGCTTGTGCTTCCATTTCAACCACCTCAAATACCTGTAAAAATGACTCTAAACAAATTTTAGAGCTACAGAACCCACAAAGTGACAGAGAGAAACAAATCTCCCACTGAAGGCAGCCTGGCAGGCTGACAGGAAGGGTCTATTGCACCAGGCTGGGAGCCAAGCACGGACCCACATGAGCCATGCTGGTCCAGACTTGTGGCCCAGGCTGGCCAGAGCAGACTTCAGGAGAGTGAATCCCTAGCAGCTTTGGTGGTTTCCAGACATCTCAACCCATAAACGGCAAAGAGAAAGTGAAAGGTCAGTAGGGAACTCTGTTGGAACTGGGTGAGAGAAGAGCATGGTCTGGACCCTGCCCTGGGGTGAGAGGTGGCAATGGCATGGTGGCTGCAGCTGCTGCCACATGGTTGCCTCCAGAGTTCTTGGCCTGCAGATTATAGGGGAACCAAGCAAACATTCAGAGGGTAATCACTCTTGCTTTGACTTGCTTGGATATGGGTTGCTGTCTTGGGTAATGGTCCTGGGGTGAGGAATGCCAGTGTGCCAGAGCTTGTGGTGGCTATAGAGAGGGCGCCCTCCTCATAGCTCTGAAAAGAGCTCTGACAGCAGCTGTGGAAATCCCAGCAAATTGGGACACAGCTCTCTCCACTCTGGAAGCAGAGTTCTACTATGGCAAAGAGCTCAAAAATCAAGTAATTGACTAGCAAGATGAGCAAACAGAGGAAGTGCAGTCAGATCATAGAGTTTTTTGGGGGGGACATAAAGGATCAAAACATGGAACCAGAAGAAGTCAACAAAGTCAAAACTCCTGTGTTAAAAGCTTCCAAGAAAAATATGAATTGGTCATAGGCCATGGAGGAGCTCAAGAAGGATTTTGAAAATCAAGTTAGAGAAGTGGAAGAAAAATTGGGAAGAGAAATGAGAATGATGCAAGAAAATAATGAAAAGCAAGTCAACAGCCTGACTGAAGAAAATAACACCTTAAAAAATAGACTAACTCAAATGGCAAAAGAGGCCCAAAAAGCCAATGAGGAGAAGAATACTTTAAAAAGCCAAATTAGCCAGATGGAAAAGGAATTTCAAAAACTCACTGAAGAGAATAATTCCTTCAAAATTAGATTGGAGCAACTGGAAGTTAATGACTTTATGAGAAATCAAGATACTCTAAAACATATACAAACAAATGAAAAAATAGAAGACAGTGTGAAATATCTCATTGGAAAAGCCACTGACCTGGAAAACAGATCCAGGAGAGACAATTTAAAAATTATTGGACTACCTGAAAGCCATGATCAAAAAAACAGCCTAGACATCATCTTTCAAGAATTTATCAAGCAAAATTGCCCTGATATTCTAGAAGCAGTGGACAAAATAGAACTTGAACGAATTCACTGATTGCCTCTTGAAAAAGATCCCAAAAAGAAAACTCCTAGGAATATTATAGCCAAATTCCAGAGTTCCCAGGTCAAGGAGAAAATACTGCAAGCAGTCAGGAAGAAACAATTTGAGTATTGTGGAAACACAGTCAGGATAACACAAGACCTAGAAGCTTCTACATTAAGAGAAAATACATTAAGGTTTGGAATATGATATTCTGGAGGTCAAAGGAGCTACGATTAAAACTAAGACTCACCTAGCCTGCAAAACTGAGTATAATGCTTCGGGGGAAAATATGGTCATTCAGTGAAATAGAGGACTTTCAAGCATTCTTGATTAAATAAAAACAGAGCTGAATAGAAAATTTGACTTTCAAATACAAGAAGCAAGAGAAGCATGAGAAAGTAAATGTGGAAAAGAATTCATAAGGAACTTAATTAAAGTTGAACTATTTACATGCCTATATGGAAAAAACAATAACTGTAACTCATGAGACTTTTCTCAGTATGAGGATAGTTGAAGGGAACATGTGTGTGTGTATATACATATATATACATGTATATGTATGTATAGGAGGGTGTATGTGTGTATAAATATATATGTGAGTGTGTGCATATGTATGTACATGTATACATAGACAGAGAGCACAGGATGAGTTGAATATGAAGGGATGATATCTAAAAAATAAAATTAAGAGGTCAGAGGAATATTGGGAGAAGGAGAAAGGGAGAGGTAGATTAGGGTAAATTATCTCATATAAAAGAGGCAAGAGAAAACTGTTACAATGGAGGCAAAGAGCAGGAAGGTGAAAGGGAATGGGTCGACCTTGCTCTCATTGAATTTGCCTTAAGGAGGGAATAACATACACACGCAATTGGATATCTTACTCTACGGGAAAGTAAGGAGGAGGGGATAAGAGGGGGGTGATAGAAGGGAGAGAAGATTGGGGGAGATAGAAGGGAGAGAAGATTGGGGGAGAGGATAGTCAGAAGCAAACACTTTTGAAAAGGAACAGGGTCAAAGTAGAAAATAGAATAAGTGGGGGGCAGGATAGGATGGAGGGAAATATAGTTAGTCTTTTACAACATAACTACTATGGAAATGTTTTGCATAACTACACATGTACAACCTATATTGAATTGCTTGTCTTCCCAGTGGGGGTGGATGAGGAGGGAAGAAGGGAAAAAATCTCAAAATCAAAGTTTTAAAAACAAATTTTTTATATGCAACTGGCAAATAAGATATACAGGCACCAGGGTATTAGACATCTAACTTGCCCTACTAGAAAGTTAGGGGAGAGATGGGGGAGGATATAAGAGAGAACAGATTGGGGGAGGGGGTATTCAGTAGGCTCACTATCTTGGGGTGGGGGGTAGGGAAAAGATAAGGAGAAAATTTGTAACTCAAAATCTTGTGGAAATGAATGTTGAAAACTAAAAAAATAAATAAATCGGAAAAAATAATTGGAACTTGGGGGGATGCCCATCATTTGGGAAATGGTAGAACATGTTGTGGTATATTAATGGCATACTATTGTTCCATAAGAAATGATGAGCAGGCGGATTTCAGAACAGTCTCGAAAAACTTATATGAACTGATGTTGAGTGGAGTGAGTAGAACCAGGAAAATATTGTACACAGTAACAGCAACATTGTGTGATGACTAACTTTGATAGACTTAGCTCTTCTCAGCTATGCAATGATCTAAGACAACTCCAAAAGACTCATGATGGAAAATGCTATCCACATCCAGAGAAAGAACTATGGATTCTGAATGCAGATGGAAGCAGACTATTTTCTTTCTTTCTTTTTTTGTTTTTTCTTTCTTGTGGTTTTCCCCTTTGGTTCTAATTCTTCTTTACAACCTGACTAATGTGGAAATATGTTTAATATGGTTGTACATGTATAGCCTGTATCAGATTGCATGCCATCTTGGAAAAGGGGGAGGGAGAGGAAGGGGGAAATTTAGAACTCCAAATCTTATGAAAATGAATGTTGAAAACTAAAAAGAAATAAATTTAAGAAATAAAAATCATAGGAATCACTTTCTAATAGACATTACTCAAAGGCTTTTTCAAATACAAACCAATACTTTTCAAAAGAACAAATAAAAACTCTTAATAACCGCTCAACAAAATGTTCAAAATCACTAATAACCAGAAAAGTAAAATTATAAAGACAGCTACAAGTTGTACCTCATACACATCAAGGTGGAAAAGATGGGAAAACTCATTGTGGTGGGGGGCGGGGGGTGGGGGTAGAGGGAGTGGGGAAGATGGGTGTCTTAATGCAATATTGGCAGTCACGAACTGATCTAACTTTTCTGGAAAAAAATTATGCAAGAAAAGTCGCTAAATTCTTTATACCATTTGATGCAAGATTCCACTATTGGGGCTAAACCTATTAATCATAAAAAATGCACAAAAATACTTTTAGCTTTTTGGTATTGCAAATAATACTGCAGTAAACAAAGCATGTTCCCAATTATGAGGAAGTAACTAAACACATCATAGCATATAAATATAAAGAAATAGTGTGCATCCACACTTGCTTTTGTACAAGTTTAATCCCCACAATAGAATGTAAGCTCCTTGGGTGGGTAGGGCTGGATTTTGTCTTTTTATTTCTAGCTTCCTGCACAGTACCTTGCACACAGTAGGTGCTTAAGAAATGTAGCTTGAATCAACTTGACCTGAGTTTTGAGCTTCCATTCCCCTCAAGCTTGTAAGTCTACCTGCTACAGGGAATGGGATCATTAGGTTCAGTACTGGTTCAGGTGAGCTAGGACTGCTTAATTCTGTCAGGTGAGGGGCATGATGCCACATCCTAGAAAGCAAATACACAGTGATTCAGAATTCCACTCTGGAATGTAGCAATACTTATATGTGTCACCGTCTAGAATTCAAAATTCTTTCTATTTTTTATTTTTTGCTTTTTGGAGGGAGGAGGGCAGGGCAATTGGGGTTAAGTGATTTGCCCAAGGTCACACAGCTAATAAGTGTTAAGTGTCTGAAGCCTTATTTGAGCTCAGGTCCTCCAAGCCTGGTGCTCTATTCACTGCATCACTTAGCCACCCTCTAGAATCCAAAATTCTTAAGGGCAGAGGTGTTGAGTTTTTGTCTTTGCATCTCTCTTGTACAGAGTAGGCATTTAATAAATGCTTGATTGTTTGAGAGACTGAAGCAAATGAAGGGCTCCCATCCTGACTTTGCTATCTGGCATTAACATCACTTTTCTATGAGAGACTTGGCCACTAGCCAAAGTTCAAAGTGAACAGAGTGAGACAATAAATTCTCCTATGCTTAAGGTTTCAGTAGTTTCTTTGTTTTTAATGTAGCCACCCAGAAAAGGACCTTTAGAGCAGGTGGGATTTGGCTAGGATCTCTGTGGTCTCAGTCGCCATCATAGGGAAAGATCTTTAAATTTCTTGATTCATATAACGAAAAAGAAAAAAAATCCCAACAACAACAAAAAAACAAGGGTGGGGTGGGAGGAGGTGGGGAGGAAAAAGTAGAGAATGTACATAGGCTACTCACTGGCTATTAATCATACCCTTTTTATTGCTTACTACCCCCACCCCTCTCCTTTAGTAAGGAACAAATCACATGCATATATATTCTTACCTGGTAAATTGTTTTCCCCAAATGATCTAGCAATCAAATGAAAGAATCAGGGAAGACAGAGAGTCCAGGATTTAATGTTTTAAAAGCACAAGCTGCTCCATCTGTCCTTTCCTTCCTAAATGAAGCCTAGCTGACTACCTATTAGGCCAACCAGATGCGTATGAACACCCATTTCTTCACTTCCTGAATACTGGTCTTGTCACAGAGTAAACGATTAAAGGATAAGATGCGTATTTACTCTTCCTTTATACGAGAATGCCTTGAAACATGTTATTGCCTCAGTTCTTATCATAAAACATAAGTAAGATTTAATATGATAGAATAGCAAGACTTGCAGTAGGTTGCTGAAATGCTCAAGAGCATGCCAATGCCCTTTTTTCAGTCACACCAACCCATTTAGAGTGAAAATTTAGCACTTGCTGTCATTAGGAAAAATGTGCAGCACCCGCCTCCATTTGAGTAGCACAGTTGCCAGTGAATGGTTATTGATCTGAGATGCCTAAAAGGGGAAAATGCAGGGATTGAAATTTGGATGGGCAGCTTTTTACTGGGCTTTCCATGAACATTTCCCAAAGCAGAGGATGTGGCAATGGCATCGGTCAGGTGTAAGGGAAGTGCCCTTTAGATGATCTGGCTGGAGCCTGTGGACCTGAGGATAGAGGGGAGACTGGCTCCTATCCACCTCCTCTCTGATTTTTTTTTTGTAGTCCCTGCAGTTGCCTCTGCATTTGCCTCCTTCACAGTGTCAGCATCTGATTGTGCTTTTTGTCCTGGAAGGAACTCCCCCAAGTTTCTTCTGTGAGGTGAGAAGCGATTACCAGATGGCAAAGCTTGAGAACAGTGGAAGTTGATTACGCTTAAAGATTCATGGAAAGCTCCCAGAGTCAGAGATTCATACCTTTCTAGGTAGAAGAGACTTTCAAATGGGGGTTCTTACCTTATTTTGAGGTCATGTTCCCCTTTTACAATCTAGGAAAGCCTTTGGGCCCCTTCTCAGGGTAATTCTTTTAACTGTATCAAATCACATAGCAAGGAAGTCAGTTTTATTGAATTATAGTTATCACAATGATTTTAAAATCCCAACCAATTTATCGACCCTAAGTTAAGAACCTCTGTTTTAGGAGCTAATCTAGTCCAACCCCCTAATTTTACAAATGGAGAAATTAAGGGCCAGTGAAAAGATGTCAGTCATCCAGTAAGTATTGATTCAATGTCTACTATGTGCCAGCATTGTGCTGGGCATTAGGTACACAAAAAGAGGAATGAAATAGGCCTTGCCCTTCAGGTGCTTGTGTTGTATGGTGGGGGGGACAGCCAGCATGCACATATATAGGGATAGACAAAGGATATACCCAATAAAGACGAGCTATTTGGGGGGATGAGGGGAGGTTCCTGGAGGAGGCAGTATTTGAACTGATCTTTGAAGGAATCTGAGGAGTCAACATGGCAGAGGAGAAGAGAGAGAACTTTCCAGTCATGGGGGACAGCCAATGAAAAGGTTGGGAGATAAGATGAAGTCTGGCATATGGGAAATAGTAAGGGGGCCAATGTGACTGGTCTGATGAGTGCATAAAAGGGAGGCTAGGTGCTGCTGCAGTGGATAGAGCTCCAGGCCTGGAGTCGGGAAGACCTTTGCCTCAATTTCCTTATCTGTAAAATGGGCTGGAGAAGGAAATGGCAAACCACTCTAGTATCTTTGCCAAGAAAACCCCAAATAGGGTCACAAAGTCTTGGACATGACTGAAATGAGTGAACAGCATATGAGGGCTGGAAATATTGAGTGGAACTGATTGTGCAGAGCTTGAACTGCCAAAAAGGAGCTTGTCTTAGATCCTAGAGAGAAGAATGACTCAGCCAAGGTCACAGGCCATAAGTAGCTGAGCTGAAATTTGAGCACAGGTTTTTTTCAGTCCAAATACATAACTCATTTCCTATACAAAATTCGGACTTGTAGTCATTGAAATGGCCTGTCAAGTGATGTCCTCAAAGTGGGTAGAGCTGGTAGTGAGGAAGACTTGAGTTCTAATCCAGACCCCTCACACTGGCTAGCTATGTGACCCTGGGTATGTGACTCAACTTCTGCCTCAGTTTTCTCTTCTATAAAATGGATATAATAATGGTATTTACCTTCCAAGGCTTTTGGAAGAATAAATGGAAATATTTACAAAGCGATATGCAATAATCTTTACTCAAGTTCTAGCTAGCTATTGTTGTTTTTGTTGTTAAATGTATTGTTGGTGTTTATTGCTGTGAAATGGCCCTTTACAGCCTTTTCCAACATTGTTCACCTGGCACTTGGCATTCTGGGTTATGCTCACAGCGGGCTACTTGATGTCTTGCAAACAATACATTCTGTCTGTCTGTGCCCCCTGGCCAAGGATGAGGAGAGAGCCCACTTCCCCTTATCCCAGCCTCTTAGAATCTCCCACTTCCTTCAGAGCTCCTCACAAGCCCCACCTCCTTCCTACGTGAGGCTTTTCCTGGTCTCCCTGCATGCTACTTTCCTCCTCTGCCATTGTATTTTATATATGTATATATATATATATATATATATATATATATATATATATATACACACACATACATATATGTATGTATGCATATACACACACACACAGACACACACATACATACATATGTACACACACATATACCCCTCATCTCCCTGGTAGAATGTAAATGATGCAGAAAACGCAGGCTTTAGAATCTGAAAAGTTGCATTCTCAATTCTGAAATGGGGGGGGGGGAGTTGGATTAGATGAAGTCCCTCCCACCTCTCAGTTTAAGATTCTCCATCAGGGGCTGGAGCTGAATTTTGTCCTTTTATCTCCCATGCTTCACACAGTGCTTGGTGTATCATGGGAGCTTAGTAAGTGCTTTTGTTTTGTTCCTTTTGATGAGAATGAGCAATAGTAATGACATCATCCTTTGGTGCTCACTATTGGGGCTTCCCTCATTTGATAGTCTCCAGGATTTCCTGGGAAAGAGTTCACTCTAAGTATGGTTGTATTGACTTTATGGGCCATAAGTGAAATGGGTATAGAGAGACAGTACATGACTATCCAGTGTCAAAAAAGTCAGAAGGCAAAGAGCAGGAGAAGATGAAGAAAAATTGACCCAAATGCTGCCAGCATCAGAGCAGTCAATGCATTTATTAGGTTTACAGGTTTAGGGGTCATGTGGTTCTTGGTGCCCTCAGTGTCCCACAGGGCATCATACAAGGGGGCTGGGTGTGTAGGGGGCTTATACCCAAGTGAATGCTTATATGGGGAAAATATGTGGATTCAGCAGTGAGCCCACCAATCAGGTAGCAAAGGGAACAAAGAACAAATATGAGGAATCAAGGCAGGGGATGTGGTTTGGTTACCCGCCCTCCCTCCCCCACTTAATAGTATTTTATTTTTTCCAGTTACCTGTAAAAATAGTTTTCAACATTCATTTTTATAAGATTTTGAGTTCCATTTTTTTCTCCCTCTCCTACCCCCCTCCCCAAGATGGCAAGTAATCTTATATAGGCTATACATATATAATTATATTAAACATATTTCCACAGTAGTCATGTTGTAAAAGAATAAGAACAAAAAGGAAAAAACCACAAGAAATAAAAAACAAAACAGTGAAAATAGTATGTTTTGATCTGTATTCAGATTCCATAATTCTTCCTGTGGATATGGATAGCATTTTCTATCATGAGTCTTTTGGAGTTATCTAGATCATGGTATTACTGAGAAGAGCCAAGTCTGTCAAAGTTGGTCATCTCACCATGTTGCTGTTATTGTGTACAATGTTCTCCTGATTCTGCTTACTTCACTCAGCATCAGTTCATGTGAGTCTTTCCAGGTTTTTCTGAAATCTGTGGAGATGTAGTTTTGGAAAGTGATGTTTGGGAAAGAGCCCATGTAGGAAAAGATAGGACATGTTGCCTTTGCAATAAATCTTGTAGATCTTGCAGAAGGGTTGCCTTAGGGCACTCATTGGTTAGTTTTGCTCAGGAATAATTACCAAGCCCCTACACTAGCACAATTGAACCTAGTAGGCCAGTAGGATCTAACCTCCTGTTGTATGAGCAAGAGCCTTAGCACACCCAGGATGGCCTGCTAGCACAGGTTCTTTGATCTGCTTTTAAAGGAAAGACTATTCAAAAAGGGGTTAACAATCCTACTTTTCATTACATTCACTAGTTCAGGGGAAAAGTTGGCACCCTGAACATGGAGAAATACAAGCAGAGGAATTAGCACAAAGACCAACAGACAGGGCTCCAGCTGTCTGAGTAAAGCAATATTGCTATACATTTTATATACATCACTGGATAGAGCATCTAAGCATTCTAGGGGCTCTTAACAAACAGCCACTCAGAGTCTTGACCAGGAAATCAAAAGATTGTTCTCATGAGTGAACCCCCAAAGCAAAATGCCAACCTCCCAGAATATATAACAAACATTTGGCCCCTGATTGGCTCAGAGTCAGAAGGCACAAAACCTATCTGATTGAATTATCTGTGCTGAGAATTATCAGAGTTCAAAGGAGATTAATCCTTCAGATGTTTACAATTTAACTTGATCCTGGAAAACTGAACTCCAACAACATGAAGAAAAAAAAGAACAAAAATCCCACCTTGCTTGTGCTCACACCTGCCTCTTTCTAACTTTGTGTAACCTGCTATTGTCGGGTATTACTCCAGCTAGATTTGGTCAATTAGCACTTATTAATGAAACTGGCTAAAATTAAATTCATGTGGCTTTTACACATTATGAATTTCTGATCATGTCACTCACAATGAAAAATCCTGGGCATCTCTAAACTTAGCACCCTTACTTTAGATGTAGATGAAGAAATGGAAACCTAAGGTGGGCCAACTTGGCTGAGATCATGCCCTGAATTCATGGCAGAGTTAGTTAGAATCCAGGTCTCCTAACCCCTGGGACACTGCATTTTCCTCTAAATGATACTTTTCAGAAAAGGTGGGGATGATGGTCCTCAAAGAACTCTCTTTTTGCTGAAATGGAGCTCAGCAATGAGCCCATCTTGGCTCCAAGTAATGGCAGGACAGCTGTAGTTTCTGGAGTAAACACAATGTATAACCATGTGTAACTAGAGAAACATGTACTTTCTGTCCTGTTCTAACAGTGATCTCTTTGTTGCAGTTCATTATCTGCGCAATATATCATTGATATCCTGTTTATGTATGTCAGAAATGCTAGTAGTTTGGTTTCCATAGATTCCATAGGAACAATGGATGCTGCACAGGACATGCAGAATAAGGGGAAGAAGAACAGAGCCCCCTACCCAATCATATAGCTGCAAGAAATCTGTCAGTTTACCGTTGAAGGGGCCTGAGCTGAAGTGTCTCAGACAGGCTGGGGGTCAAGGGATGGTCACCGGCTTTTCATTAACATACATGTTTAACTAGCCTTACACATAGTAACTGACACGCCCTGCGTAGAATTAGAGCCTCATTATCCAATCATGGAATGCATATTGGGCAGAGGGAACATACTAAGGGGTACATATGTAGTGGACAGGTCTGAAACATTGTAACTCAGAAGAGCTGGGACCAATCCCAGTTCTGAGTGGAGGAACAAGGCAGGAAATTTGAACAGAAGCAGCATAAAAGGGCTTGCCTTTTTCTGATTCTCTGTAGTCTTTTCGGGGGCTACCCATTTATTCAGGAGAGAATAAATGTAAAATAAAGATAATGGAAACCTTCCTGGCCTTCCAACAAGTATTGCTTATTCCTAGACTGAGCATGTTTATAACAATGTAGATGTTTCATTTCCTTCAATTAATTATCTAAACATCTAAACAATATATCATTTAAAACTTTTCCGAGCACATGTTCCTTGTGTAGTTTTATATCTTGTTAGTGTAGCCAGCCAGAATAGAGTAAGTATTTTTTTTACCCTGTTTTTCTGTAGAAAAGAAACCCTATAGTAAAATCTGAGGGAATATTTATCTTTGTGTATTCCCCTTGCTGAGCAGGTAGGTGGCCCAGTGGATAGTACACTGGTCTTGGAATCAGAAGGACTCATCTTTATCAATTCAAATGTAGCCTCAGACACTTGCTAGCTGTGTAACCCTGGGCAGGTCACATAACCCTGTTTGCCTCAGTTTCTTCATCTGTAAACTGGAGAAAGAAATGGAAAACCACTCCAGCGCCTGCCAAGAAAATCCCCAAAATGGGGTCACAAAGAGTCAGACATGACCGAAAAGACTGACCAACAACAAAATCTCCTTTGCTTATAAGTTAAAAATCTGTTGATTAGCAACTGTATCTCTGAGCTTTTCTTTCACATACCACAATGCTGCCATTAGGGCATCTAGGTGGTGCAGGTGCATAGAACGCTGAGCCTGAAGTCAGAAAAACTCATCTTCCTGAGTTCAAATGTGGCCTCAGACACTTGAGCTATGTGACCCTGGGCAAGTCACTTAACCCTGTTTGCCTCAGTTTTCTTATCTGTTAAATGAGCTGGAGAAGGAAATGGCAAGGCACTCCCTCAGGGTCTTTGCCAAGAAACCCCCAAATGGGGTCAGAAGAGCCAGACCTGCCTGAAACGACTGAATGGCAATCCTTCCATGACTCAAAGACCGCTGGACTCAAGGTTCCAGTGACATGCCTGGCAGTAGCCTTTCTTTCAAACTCCTGTCCTAATGATCTGGGTCAGCAGTGTGTCAAGCCTAAGGAGGTCACAGCTTTTTATACCTTGGGCTTTTATTTTGAGGCTACCAGGAAGCTACATCAGTAGTGTGAGACGTAACCCCCTGTAACAATTAACTCTTGATGGTTTCATTGCTTTTTAGGAGAAAATGTAGCCTAGCCTGCATAGAGTAATGTTGCTCCTGCCACAGTGGCATCTATTTTTAAAAAATCTCAACAGACTTAAAATGGTACTGTTTGACTTCTTCCTTCCTGCTATAGTCTTTATGAAGGTGGAGGTGGGGTGAGGGCTGGGCAGATCTCACTCTTTAGCATCCTAGACCATGAACTTTGGGCTAATTTTGGTGCTGGATGAGGGAAGCACAGGAATTTGGGGGGAGGGTCTGATTCTTGTCTCCCCCCCAAAGCATTAGTTCCCCTTTGGATATGGGTAGATATGGGTCTGCCTTTCCTTTTCACATTCTTCTCCTCCTCTCTTCAGTCATTTCCCCCTTCCCCCATGTTCCTTATCTTGGGATTAGTGTAATGTTTCACCAAGGGAGTGAAAAATGGATTTGAGGTCCTTATACAAGGCTGCCAGCCTATAGGCCATTTTGAAGTTACCCCTGAGGTGGCCCTCTTACATGATAAAGAATTCCTTAAATCTTCAGGCCTGACTTGGTATTTAAACTTTTCAGGTGCAAAGATTATAGATTAGGGTTGGCTGTCATTTTGGACCATGAGAAAGAAGTCAGAGCATTACAGACAGACCTCAGGCCTTTCATCATAGACCTGGAGGACCATTGACTTGGTATCTTAACTGCTTCAAAGGTTTCTAAAATTCATCAAGCAAAATTGATGTTGCTGAAACCTAGATGTAGCAACAGAAGTCAAGTGGGAGCCACGGCAACATGACTACACCAACCTTATGGGGAAGGAGTGGGTTCTGCTGCCTTAAGCTTCCCCATGAATTTACTGTCATGAGGGACTCTTTCTTGCCTTGTTCCCCTAGAATCTGGGCTGTGGGACCTTGGAAGGAGGGTGGGGGCTTGGATTGAATGACTTTTCAGCATGAAAAAGCAAAGACAGCAGCAAATGTCCATCCTGCCTTTCTAAGATGTGTTTGCTAATGGTTCCCACGTTTTATTATTAATTTTTCCCTTCCCTGGGCCAGTTTCCTTGTAAAGCCATGAGATAAGGAGAATGGAGGAATAATTAGGAAGATCTTTGGAAAATTTTTAATATAAATGTAGAGTAAATCTGAATCCCAATGCTAAAAGATATGGGAAAGATTTGGAATGTTTATCTATATATGTCACTATCGAGAGAGGTCTAGATCTGTGGGGCAAGGGACACTCCGAGACCACAGGCACATCCAGCAAGCCCCTGGACCTGTGTAATGTTGACACAAAAACAGATTTCCCCTCCCATTAATAGGCCTCAGGTGGAGCCCATTAAAGGAAGCCAACTAAGGGGAAGATTTGGAGGAAGGTTTTCAGACTTTTTGCTAATGTCTAATGAAGCCCCAGGGTCTCTCTATTTAGAACAGTGGTTCTCAACCTTCCTGATGCCGCGACCCTTTAATACAGTTCCTCATGTTGCGGTGACCCCCAACCATAAAATTATTTTTGTTGCTACTTCATAACTGTAATTTTGCTACTGTTATGAATCTATCTGATATGCAGGATATATTTTCATTGTTACAAATTGAACATAACCCACAGGTTGAGAACCGCTGATCTAGAGAGTCCCCTGGACCCCTGGACTGGTGGACAATGGGGGACACCCCCAGACCACCGGCTGTGGTGGCTCTCCATCCAGTTCTTCATTCCACTCATTTACTATGATCTCCACACAGAGATGGTCATCCTCTTGATCTTACCATGGCTTCCAGTTGTTCCCCTTCTATGTTATGACCTCTGGTATCCCTTTATTGGATCACAGTTTTTTGTCATTCCACCTGTCCCTCTTCCTCTCCTCCATAACCATGTTCTTCATCTTGGCTGGGATCTCCATTCTCTCCCCCATTGGAATTTTTCTCAGGCCATTCCCCCATGCCTTTGTTGCTCTCTCTTCTCTTTGCTATTTTGATGCCTTCATGAACAATCCAGTTTGTCATGTCTTATCCTCTTTTATCAAATCCCTTCCTCTTTTATCCTGTTGCCTTGCTAAACCTCAGCCCTGGATTGTTCTCCCCACCCACGTCCTTTGTTTCTTTTGATATGCTGCTGGACAGAACTGGAGAAAATTATGAAACCTTGTAGGTTGAATCCATTACAAATTTATGTTACATAATCTCAACTGGGTCCTCACTTCAGCAAAACAACTCTCTTCTAATCCTTCCTAATCTATTAATTGTTAATTATTAGCAGCTATTTTAAATCGTTTCATTCCTCCTCAAGCCTCCTACTGCACCTCTCTACTCTCCCTCTCATCTGAGAAGTTCACCCTGAGGGCTTTCAATAAGAGCTTCCTCTTCTCCCCTCCTCTTCATTTCGCATCACTTTATTTCAATCCAGTGTCTTTTCTTTCCCCTGTCTGCCCTGAAGAGGTGGCCCTTCTTCTTGCCAAGATACATCTTCCTATGTGTACCATTGATCCCATATTCTTCCTTCTTCTGCAGCAGACGGCACCTTCCATCACCTCACACTCTAATCTTTGGTCTCTCCCGATCTACTGGCTCCTTCTTTAGCACCTGCAAACACTCTCATGTCTCCTTCGTTGTTCAAAACAAAACAAAAAAACCCTTTTTACCTGCTCTGACTTTTCCTGCTATCTCTCATTCGATTGTCCCCTCAGTTAATCTCCTTGAGAAAGTCATCTACTTGCCTCTACTTCCTTTTCTCCAATAAATATTTGTCAGATTGAACTGAATTGAATTAGATAAGTCATTTTGTTTTCTGGAGATTCAGTTGCTTCACTTGTAAAATAGATATATACTGTATTGGTTTGAAGGAAAAGAAGTTGAACCCTGGGATTTTGAGGCCTTTTCTACTCCTAACCCTATTGCATTCTGGCTTCTGACCTCATCATTCAACTAAATGTACTCTCTTCACATTTACCACTGGTCTCTTAATTTCCAAGTCTGTTGGCCTTTTCTTGATCTTTATCCTTCTTGAATTTACTCACCGTGTCTTTGGTAATATTGGCTCCCTGTCCTCCTGATTACTCTCTGGAGGTTTTCATTCCACTAATCTTTTCTGGTTCTCTCTCTACTTGTCTAACTGTGCCTTGTCAGTCTCTTTTCTGGTTCTTCATTTGGATCATTCTTACTAACTGTGGGTGTCCCCCAAGGCTTTGTTCTGGGCCCTCTTCTGTATTATCTGGCTTAGTGATCTTAGTCCTCATGGGTTCAATTAAGATTTCATTAAAAATGATCCCCAGATCTGTTATCTATTCCTGTATCATCAACTACTTTTGGAACATCTCAAATTGAATGCCCCATAGGCATCTCAGACTCAATAGGCCGCAAAGGGCTCATCTTTCCCTCTAAACCAGAGGTTCCTAAAGTGGGTGATACTGCCTCTGGGGGCACTGGAATGATGGGGGGGAAGTAGTAGCCTTGGGTTCAATGGGAGACATTGAATAAAAATTAAGGGAGTGGTGGAAGCAAAAGGAAAGAAGAAAAGATAAGAAAATTTTGAAAAACCATTCCTACATGTTTCATCTTTTGTGTAACAGAGTTAAAGTCATAGTGATTACATTATTTTCCAAACAAACACAAAAAATTCAAGTTATAACCAATCAGTGGTCAAGTCCATCTACAGGTCTTAACAAGCAAGTGTTGGCAGATGAGCATGTGGTGCATTGTCACTCATTGTCTGGAAGTCCAGCATGTATAAGCATGTAATATGTGCATGTAATGACTTTACAAGGCTTACATAGTCACAGTATGATGGTTACATGACACAACATTGCATCATCAAAATCTCAATGCAGGAAAAACCCACAAATTTACAATAAATTATTAAATTTAAGATGTGTCGTTTAAAAAAAATACATTTTATATGTTTCTTGAAATGACTCAAATTTCCAAAAAAACTCAAACCTGTCAAAAGGTTAAAGATTTCTGGGGTGGTGGGTGCTGAGTAATTTTTTTTTTTGAAAAGAGGGTAGTAAACCAAATAAGTTTGAGAACTTCTGCTCTAAGCTCTTCTCTTCCTTGCTTTCTTATCTCTATTAAAGGCACTACCATCTTCCTAACCACTCAGGCTCACTATCTCAGTGTCATCCTTACCTCCTCACACTCTCATCCCACATATCCAATCTGTTGTCAAATCTTTTTTACTTCTATTATCACAACTTCTCATATATATGTCCCTTTCTCTCCCTTCATCAAACTGCAACTCTTTCAGGCCCTCAGTCACTTCTTGCTTGGACTGTTCCAAAAACCTTCTGGTTTATTTTCCTGCCTCAAGTTTCTCCCAACTTCAGTCTATCCTCTACTTAACTGCTAAGGCAATTTTCCTAATGCATAGGTCTGACCACATCAACCCTACCCCCTTCCACGCGTGTGAGCCCTCCCCGCCCCCCCCCCCCCGAGTCACTAAGATCCAGTGACTCTGTATTAATTCCATGATCAAATATAAAGACCTGTTGGGCTTTTAATGTCCTTCCTACCATTCCAGTCTTGGTATAAGATTGAGCTACCTGGGCCAGCTTGATGTTCTTCACATATAACACTTTATTTCCTGTCTCCATGAATTTGCAGAGTTGTTTCCTACACCTGAAAGGTTCTCCCTTCTCACCTCAGCTTCTTGGCTTTCCTCACTTAATTCAAGATTCATTTCAAATGCCACCTTCTTCAAGAGGCCTTTCTCCATCTTCCCAGCTGTTAGTGCCTTGCTCTTTGACAATACCTCCTCTTTTTTACACAATGTATATCTCATACAAATATAGTTGTTCTCATGTTGTCTCCTCTATCAGGATGTCCGCTCTTTCAGGGTGTGTGCAACATCTTTGCCTTTTTTTCCTGTTCTTACCATTTAACACAGTGTATGGCACATAGTGAGTAGAAATGATTGTCGATAGATTAATTATTTGTGCAAATATACCCATTGCTTTGACTACTCACTTGGCAATGAGGACTGGGAGGTACACATTACCCTAGCAAGCCCCATCGTGATTCCTGTGATGCAGGTTTTTACACTAGTTGGGGATTGCCCAAGCAATGAGCCTAACAGGCGCTACTGCTTGTCAAGTCCAAAAATGACAATTTCCTAAGGGAACAGGACCAAGTCTTTGGAAATAATAGTTCTTTGCATTAATTGATCCTCCTGGAATGCTAGTCTTCTACATGAAACAGGTGAGTAATCCTAAGATGGTGCAGGAAGGAACTCTCCCTGCCCCTCAAGAAATTCTGAACCAACATTTTCTACCCCAGGATTAATAAGGACATTCTTTTATTAAAAAGGATTTGATAATTCTGGAGAACTGACAAGGAGTGTTTTCATTAGAAGTCACCAAAATCAAAAGCCACATTGTTTTCTATTCTTTGGACTTGCCCAGCCAACCCTTTCTGTGGAGAGTTGCATCTTGTTCCTTGGTTTCCCTATCATGTGTGTTCAGTGATGCAGACATTTCCCATTTGTGACATATCTTAATGCCACTAGATGTTTCTTCATTTTTCCCTGCCCCTGACAGATTCAACATTGAATTATAATGAATTCAACAAAGTGAAACTGGATTATGAGCTCCCACTCCCCAAATGGGAAGCCATAGGTAGGGCTGTGCCCAGTGGCCACTGTGAAGTCTTCCTTTGTAGGTCCTTGATTTTTTGATCCTAGAGGCCTTCTTATGTTAAAGAAAACCAACAGCAAAAGCCTCTTGTTTTTAATATATCGTGATGTTTATACCAGAGATTTATTAAAATGTGCTAATCACTTGATCATCTTATTGCTGACATTTGTTGAATGAACCCCCAAATGGCAAGAAGGCAAGAAAGACATCCTCAGAATTTAGCCTTTCCTTCCTAATCCATGTTACACCTTAGGCTAAGGTCACATTTATACAGCAAAAGCATTTTTTGCAAACATGCTAGGGTCTTGTGGGGAGGAGGGAGGTGAAGAGGGCAGATGCTTTTCTTCCCTTTTTGGGGGGCACTGATTCCACTTGTGGATGGTTAGAGGAGTCCATGTGTGGAGTGGGCTGTTTTGGAGCTCCTCAGTCTCCTTGGAAATTTTGAAGAAGAGAGGCAGAGTGATTACTGCCCTAGGGTGTTATGGGAGGAATTCTTGTTCAGCTACTGGCTGAACTAGGGACCTCCAAGGGCCCTTCCAACATGGAGGCTCTGGGATTCGAGACCCCGTCATGTCTAGTCATAAGAGGCATTTAAAAATCCTTGTTGATGTTGAATGAATGCGGCTTTCTTTCTTAAAAAAGATAATAGCTTTAGGAGATGGCTAGATTTGGTAACTTCCTTTGGCCTTAGCCCAGTGAACATGAACTGAGAGCAAATCATTCTCCTCTCTACTCCCTGATTTTAACTGATCAATGACTTTCTAAAAAAATTGAACTAGTATTCCTGGGTTTAGAAACTCTTGATTCTCTTAATCATTTATGTGATATAGCATAGAGAACACTGGACACATATTATCTCACTTCAGACACTTATTAGGTGTATGACTTTGGTCATGCTCCTTAATTTCTTTGAACCTTATTTTTCTCATCTGTAAAATGGGGATAAGGACCTTACTTTGCCACCAGCTAGCTGTGTGACTGTGGGGGAAGGGTAGGTATCCAATAAGTATTTGTCAAATTGAACTGAATTGAATTAGACAATTCATTTTTACTTCTGTGGGACTCAGTTGCTTCACTTATAAAATAGATATGATGATGATGATGATGATGATGATGATGATGATGATGATGATAATAATAATAATAATAATAATAATAATTGTAAAATAGATATGATCCTATACTGGCCTGAAGAGAAAGGAGCTGAACTGAGTGAACTCCAGAGGCCCCTTCTAGTTCTAATCTGTCACCAAACACCAAACCCTGATTATGCACAGCTTCTGTGCTAAGTGATGGGGATGGAAATACAAAGTCAAGATAATCCCTGATTCGTTTGATTTGGGGGCATGAAGGATTCAAAACAAACCAGTAGAACTGCAGCAGATTTTGTTGACCTGAAAGTAGAAAAGAGATGTTGCTGTTTAATATTAAGTCCCATAGTACCTAGTAGTTGGTGGATTACCCCAGGTCATGTGAATGAAGCTCTATAAAAAGTAAGCAACAAATGCCTCATCCTCTGAGTTGGCCTGTGCCATTTTCCAGGATTTAATTCATCACGGATTTCTTCAAAACACCCTCCCCACACACACATACACAGAGACGCACACAGAGTCCAGTTTTCCTTTCTGTTTATAAGGAATCATATGTGATACCAGGCTGGGAACTGTAGATGGCATTATAACTCTTTATCAGTTCATTCTGCATGAAAAAAAGAAAGCTGAGTATTGTAAAAATTGTGAAATGCATTATAAATACTAATCTAAGCCTTTGTCTAGAAAATGGTAAAAATGATTAATTCCGAAAATACTCT
Organism: Pseudochirops cupreus; assembly: GCA_028627135.1. Taxonomy (NCBI): domain Eukaryota; kingdom Metazoa; phylum Chordata; class Mammalia; order Diprotodontia; family Pseudocheiridae; genus Pseudochirops; species Pseudochirops cupreus. Next base: position 42,821,140 of record CM053582.1, on the reverse strand, counting down.
TCAAACTTACTCTCCATATCGTACACTCCCCAAATCACTGATTGTTTAAATGAATATCAGTTGTTAAAAATTTATTTTATTGATAACTTTTGGTTTTGCATCATCTAAGTCTACCCCTACCCCATGTCTGTCTTCTTTCCCACCCTCCCAGAGAGCTATTTCATATTACAAAAAAATTTCAAAAAGAAAAAAAAAGGAAGAGGAAAAAAATCAGCAAAACTGATGAATAAATTTTTCTAAAACTTTGACAGTATGTGCTACCTTCCCCACTCATGGAAAATCCCTCCCTCCACGAAGGAATTGGTATCTGCTTGGGAGAACACTTGTCTTTTGTTATTTTCCAACCTCTATTTTCAATTATTTTATGGTCGTTCCGTATACATTGTTGTCATTATGTACGTTATTTTCTTGGCTCTGCTTCACTTTGGATCAGTTTGTATAAGTATTTCTGTGCCATTCTACTTTCATCATATTCATTGTTTCTTAGAGTAAGAAACATAACATTTCTAAAGCACAATTTGTTCAACCATTTCCCCCGTGCTAGGCATCTACTTTATTTCCAGTTCTTTGCTGCCACAAAAAGTGCTACCGTGACTATTTTGGTACATATATGGGGCCTTTCTTATGTTTGACACTGACCTACTTGGGTTATATGCCTACCGATCACTTCTTAGTTGTGTTGGTCTTAGGTAATGGCCATCAGAGATTGCCTCTCTCAATGGAGTTTTCTCCAACCACTGATAATCTTCCTGTGTTAATTCCTCAGTGTTTAGCATATACCCAACCAGTTACACTCTTCTGATCCTAGTGCTTCTGAACCCCTGCTTATTATTACAAACTCCATTCCCTGTCTCCTATAGTCTGCTCCCTTCCATCCCCCTTGAGGAATGCCCCTTCCCCCAATGCCAGGTCCCACTTAGAATTTCTCCTCCCCTTCCACTGTGCTCTCTGGTGTGCCTGTTTCATAGTGAACTAACTGACCTTCATCTTAAATTTTTTCTTTTTCCATCCCTCCCATGTCTCTGAGGCATGGCTACCTCCTGAGGATACAGCATTCCTGGTCACACTTGTCAGTACCAGTTGTGCTCACACTCCTGGACTCACTGGTCATGGTGGGAGAGTTGTAACACTCCTTTCTCCCCACCATCATCCCTTCCATATTCTTCCTCTACCACCATCACTCTTGAACCTATTCCATCCTGTCTTCTCCAACAGATTGCCCATTATGATTCTCATTCTTTCACCAGTGTCCAGTCCCTGTCTGCTGATTGCTCAAACCCTCCCTTGATCTGACTCAACCCACCAACTATAGCTCTCCTCCCCTTTCATGGTTAAATTCCTTAAGAAAGCTCCCTACAATTGAAGCCTCTACTTCCTCTCCTCTCAATTCTGTGCAGTCTGGTTTCCAGGTTCAGTCATTCAACTGAAACTACTTCCTCTAAAGTGACCCAAGACCTCTTAATTGCCAAATCTAATAGCCTTTTGTCTCTTCTCATCCTCTGCTGCCTTTCACCCTGTTGATCATCCTCTTCTCCTGGTTACTCTTCTCTCTAGGTTTTCATATCACTGCTCTCTCCTGGTTCTGACCTCCTCCCTATCTGACTTCCTCTTCTCAGTGTCTTTTGTGGATCTTCATTCAGTTCACACCCACTGACCATGGGTCTTCCCCAAGGCTCTGTCCTGGGCCTTCTCTATTCCTTCTAGTCTCCCTCACTTGCTGGTTTTATCAGCTTCCATGGATTCAATGATCATTTCTATGTACATGATTCCCAGATCTATTTATCCAACCCTAAACCCTTTCTTAACTTCTAGGCTCTTCTTACCAACTGCCTTTTGGACATCCTAACTGGATGTCCTGTAGACATTTTAAACTCAACCTATCCAAAACAAAATTTGTTATCTTTCTTCCTAACCACTTCACTATTTCTATCTAGAATACCATCATCTTTCCAGGCACACAGGCTTGCAACTCGGATGTCATCTGCGACTCCTTCTTCCCCACCCTGCTCCCCCCATATCCAGTCTGTTAGCAAATGCTGTCAATTCGACCTTTATAGCATCTTGTCTATATTCCCTTCTCTTCATTCACACATCTATTATCTGGTATGGGCCCTCACCAACTCATGCCTGAACTCTTGCATTAGCCTTCTCATTGGTCTCTCCCACTCTAGTCTCTCCTCTACTCAGATGCCAAAATGATCTTATTAAAAATGCATTTTTGGACTATTTTACTTCCCCTTTCCCAACCCCAACTCGAAAAACTCCAGTGACCCCCTATGATCTTCAGGATCTAATGTAAAATAATCTCTTTTGACATGGAAAGCCCTTTCCAACTTGGCCCCTTCCTACCTATCTGGTTCTTCTCACTCTTTATACTTAACCTCCATATATTCTGGGAACCGGCCTTGCTGTTCCTCCCACACAACACTCCAGCTTCTAACTCTGTGTCTTTTTCCTGGCTATTCCTCTTTTCCTGGGATACTCTATCTTTTCACCTCTACCTTGTGGCTTCCCTAACTTCCTTCCAGACTCACTCCAAGTCTCACTTCTGAATGAGTTCTTGCCCACTTTCCCCCAGTGCTGGTATCTTTCCCTTGGTCTTTCATCTGTATCTATCTTGTATATTCTTAGTTGCTGGTTTCTTGGTTCTCCCATTAGAATGTGAGCTCCTTGGGGGCGGGTACTATGTCTTTGGCTTTGTCTTTAGATCCTTAGCATTTCTAAGTGCATAATAAATGCTTCTTGACTGACAGACTGACTGAGATCCCAAAATGAAAGCTCTTTCTCAGTAACCGTGGAGCCATTTTTTTTTTTGCAGATGGTTATAATGAGGCAGAGATTGACAGTTACCTAAGGGTCAATGTAGTGACTTCCAGGATTTTTTTCTACATTCAAAACAACTATTCCATTCAATTATAGTCATAGTGAATAAACACTTATTAAGTAGCTACTATGAGCCAGACACTGTTAAGTGCTGGGGATACAAATAAAAACAAGGAAGATAGTTCCTGTCCTCCAGGAGCTTCCAATCTAATGAGGGGAGGCAATACACCAAAGGAAGCTAAAAAAGGGGAAAGAGACACCAGAGGGTACTCAGAGCACAGTGAATAGAGCACTGATCCTGGAGTCAGGAGGACCTGAGTTCAAATCCGGCCTCAGACTCTTAACACAAAAACTAGCCATGTGACCTTGGGCAAGTCGCTTAACCCCAATTGCCCTCCAAAAAGCAAAAAATTAGAAATAAGGAAAAGTCTGTCTTGTTCATTCTTTGGCATCAGATGTCAATGTTGTGCTAGAATGAGCCTGAGAGATCTTACAAGCTCTAAAAAGGTGAGGTTAATCTTGCCTGACCTTACTGTTATAAGTAAATTCTGTTGTCCCAGGATCAGTTCAGTTTGGAGCTCAGTCTGGGAAGATCTGCTGCTCCCTCCCCTTCAACCTCCGAATCAGAACCAAACTGGTAACAGAAGAAATCACAGTTTGTGGAGTTAGATACCTTTATTGACAGTTCTCTGGAGAAGCGGGAATGCATGTGTTCCCTCATGGGACAAAACACACCCACCCACCAATAGAAGCAGAACAAAGATTATATAGGGCCATTTGGCTCTACCCCATTTCATCCCACCCCCGTTATAATCATTGGGCCCAGTCAGATAGGACATCCCCTTTCCAGGACTGTCCCTCACATGAATGGTTCTCTTTTTTCCCACGGGTATAACCCATGACTAGACTATAATCAGTTTGAACCCCAACCAGTTTGATCCAGCTTGGCCTGGGCCCCCTCTCTAAAGATAAACTCACAGATTTTTCCCACTATATGATTGGATAAAGTGTTCTGTTCTTTTTCCCTCACCCTGACTTAGGTTCTCCCACACATCCTGTGCAGGATCTGTTTCTGACACACCCATTGTTCTCGTAGAATCTGTAGCAACCAAACTATCAGTATTTCTCACATTATGCAGTTGTGACTAGTACAGTTTTCAATGCAGGCCTTTCAACTTTCAAGCCTGTTCCCTTTCCACTAGACCAGTATATTTTATTTGATCTATTCCACCTGGCTTTATGGCATCATTTGCACGCAGCCCAAGACTGCTCTGAGGCCCAAACAGAGGGCTTCTGATTTCCTGCTTTTTCACTTTCAAATAGATTGTTGTGGAATCCTGCAGGAATATCCTAAAACTCTCCCTCCTTGGATTTCCTTAGAGGATGAAAGCCAATTGTACTTGGTGAGAAATCCAGCCAAAGACTGCCTATTCAGGTCTGCTTTGGGAGTTCTCTGGCAAGATGTTTGTTAGGAGTAGGGTACAGTAAGAAGACAAAATTGGAGAGGCAGCCTTAGGGCTCACATTGGCGCTCTGGGATGTTGGACTGATCACTTTAGTTCTCTCTGCTGGAAATGGGGGTGGAGTGGCTTGCACTAGCTGGTCTCACAGCACCCTCGCAGCTCTGAACCCCATGATGTTTGAGCTACCTCAGTGTTGGAGGACGAACCATGGGTGTTTGACATTTACATGGCACATGAAAAAAAAACATACAATATTGGAGTTTTTCTCTGGCCCTGGGGCATTGTAAAAATATCTAATTATCACCTAGTGCATTATATATCTTCACTAATAGGGCTGGGACACAAGTGTGCCACTCCCAATGTGGGGGCCAGGGATGGGGGGAGGATTTGTTTAAAAGAATGAGATGTTTTCCTTCATGGGAGCTATAATAACACAAGTTTGGTACTGATAAATATTGTCCTTTCCAAGCACTTTTTAAGAAATATTGATGGTTTGAAACACTAGCTCAGGATGAGGTGGATATATTTCAATTTAAATGGTTCCCTCTCCAGCCATCTCCTTCACTCTGGGAAGCAGTCCAATTCTGACAATCTCTTGTGTTTCTGGGGTGTGGAATCTTTCATTCCAGGAGCGTCAAAGCAATCCTAAGGGGCTCTTAAAGAAGGACAGGAGCCTGGGAGGGAGACTTCAAAATGTTGGCAAGTAGACAAATAAAATACCCTTCAGTTTTAAATGAATGCAAAATATTGTGAAACTGTGTCTCTGAGATGATTCCCAATGTGTAATTTCAAAAACATTGGCCAGTGCTCACAAAGAAAGGGCTGTGCTTACCCCTAACCTCCAAATAATAAGTATTCAAAATATCCTTTTCATGAAGATTCTCATTCATAAGTTAAGACGTCCTCTTTATTAGCCAAACAACATTTGAATATCTTGAAAAAACTCTTTCCCTATTCATCTTCTTTTAAGTGAAATAATTGAAATGATTATTTTCCATTTGTAACTTGAAAAGTCTCTCGTTAAGAGATTTTGGTGGGGGGTTTGGAGATCCACTTTTATAAAAAAGCTCATTTAGGACATGAATGTATGGATGGTAGTTAAGGGTTTATTTTTATTCAGAGTGGAAAGTGAAGGGAAAAGCTGTGTCCTCTTCTGCTTGCCTCATTTTCTTCCTTGGCTTCCCTCTCCCATGATACCCATGGGATTTTTTTTTACCTTCTATTGTAGAAAGTAGATTGGTTAGGACTTTCTCACAGTTTATGGATGTTAATCTCCCATTGGTCCAAGAAGCAGATGCCCAGAGATAGAAGGAGGAAAAAAAAAGCCTTTTTCTTCTAGAATGTTCTTTCTCGGTGGCATCCTTTGCCCTAGGGATTTAGAGCCGTTGTTTTCAGCCAGATTCTCATAATTCAGGAAATGTGGTGTTATGGCTAGAGTACTGGGCCTTGAGTCAGGGCACCTCGCTTTATATCCTGGCTCCCACGCTTCCTAACTGTGTAACCATTGGCACATCCCTTTCATCATCTGTCAAAGGGGGAATGGTATTGCCTACCTCTCTTGTACTATTGTGGAACGAGTGCTTTGCAGGCCTTAAAGTAGCATAGAAATGGGAGCTGTTATTCTCTAATAAGTCTTCTCTGCTGAATATGTCTGTAGAGAGAATCCCATTCTGGGAGCTTAACTAAAATCAGAGTGGTGAGCCTACCCCCTCCCTTTGATCACAGTTACTTTGTTGTATAGCTGGACTTTTAAAAGGGCCTCAAAGCCTGAACATGGAGAGAAGAATAATTTTCTAACATCTGGGGATGGAACCAACTACTTACTAAATTGAACCAACCAGTCAGTTCTGCTGAAACTACTGACCCATTAGACATAACCTAGGTTGTTAATAAGGGTGATTTGCTACATTGGGCAACCTGGAGTCGTTTTTAATTTTTTGTGGAGTAATTTACATGGTGTTCCTAAACTATTGGAATGAACTGAAGAGTAGCTGAGGTGACTTGGAGATCCCTTAATAGTTAGGGTATGTTGCCTTAGGGAAGGACACCCCATCCTATCCTAAGAGGCATTGGAAGGATCCTGGAACTGGATGAGACAATAGTTACTTGGATATAGATAGGGTTGGTGACATCGATACCCTTTCCACATAATCAAGTCAGTACAGAACAAAATTCTGGGAGAGGGTATGACTTACTTTTGGATAGTCAGAAAGACCTTGAATTTAGCATGATTAGCCTCAGGCCCCTACAGATGATTGAAGTGCAAATCAGTGAGACAGACTCTGTATGAGAAGCCTACCCATGGGGGAAGGGAGTGGAATCCTTTGGTAAGAAATATATATTCTGCTGAAAAAGAGGTAACTCCAATTTTGCTCCTGCTAATCCCAAAGAGCATTGGGCAAGAGTAGCAAGCTTTTGGAAGGCAAGCGAAGGCAAAGGACCAGGTGAAACATGAGGCCACTCACAGAAGCCAATTACACTGACTACATTAGAGCAACTTCAGGACGAAGGAAACATCACAGCAGGTGGAAAGGGTGCTGCATTTGGAATGGTAGGTCACAGATTGAAATCCTCACCCTTCTTAGCTGCATGGCCATGGTCAAGCGTTATCCTTTCTGGCCTTCTTTTCCTCATCTGCAAAATGAAGGGTTGGACTAGAAGACTTCTCCAGTCCTTTTGAGTCCTCAGGCCACAAGCCTGGCTTTCCTGGATTTCCTGTAAGTCAGGGTAAGGAACCTGCAGCCTCAAGGTTTTCAAGTGCCACCCTTTGACTGAATCCAAACTTCACAGAATAAATCCCCTTAGTAAAAGGATTTGTTCTCTAAAACTTGGACTCAGTCAAAAGGCTGCACCTGAGGGCCTAGAAGGCCACATGTGGCCTGGAGGTTGCAGGTTCCCCACCCCTAGTGTAAATGATTTGGCCACATTGAAGGGCAGAGTCATTGCTAATGCCAACTAATATTTCCTCTCTATTATTATTTGGGGAGGGGCACCTTGTAGATACCATGTTTGCTGTTTGGAAAGTACCAGGCTATCTGCTAGGGCCTGTTTCTCACACTTGTGGGAGGGGACATGAGCCAACCAAATTGGGACAGCCCCAAAAGGTATCTCTCAGATCCTTCATGAGATAGGTATCTTTGGCATGAAGATTTCAGCTTTCAAAAGACTGAGCTGTCTCCCCACATTCAAGATACAGTTCTCAGTATGCTTACAAATCCTCTCTATTCTCCAGTTTTTAAAAAATGATTTCTTTGGAGCCAGCATGACATGATGGATCCAATGGACTGAAAACCAGAAGATCTGGGTTCATATCCTCTTTCACACTTGCCAGGTTAGTGACCCTGGGCAAGTCATTTAGCCTGTGTATCAGGTTACTCCTACTAAGTCAGAGATGGGATGCTTCCTTCCTAGATTTGCTACTTACTACTTTTCTGACCTTAGCAAGTTCTTGAACTTCAGTGGGCCTCAGTTTTCTCACCTGTGAAACAAGAGACTTGGCCTAGAAGACTTGTGAGGTCCCCACCCATTGATGAAGTCACAGATCTTCACGTATCCATATCAAGATTCTTTTCTTTTCTCTTAGAATTTCCACATATGAGCATCTCACTTTCACCCAAATTTTCTGTTTTCAGTTGGGCAGACATCATGATTAATGACTGTAATAAACACACCCACATTTTAGTAGCTTTTTCAATTCCACCCTATTTCTTCCTTTGTAAAATGAGGGGATTGGGCTAGATGCCCTCAAAGATCTCTCTCAGCTCGAGGAGCCACAAGAACCCTGGTCAGTCAAGGTTTTGCTGTTCCTTTTGTGGGCCTACAAGTGCGTGCCATGTTTGGTAATATGGGTGGAGCCCTGGACTAGGATTCCAAAACCTGGGTCCAGATCCCAGCTCTGCCACCAGTGGGAGGGTGGGACTTCAATAAAGCCCATTAACCTGACCCTCTCCATTGTCTTAGCTGTGAAGGAGGTATTTGAGCTAGGTGAGCCCTCAAGTTCCTATTAATTCTAAATGACAGCATTAAGAAACAAAAACAACAATTTGTAGTTCATGGAATTTGAGAACACTGATGGAATGATATAGAGTGAAGTGAAGCAACATCTGGTAGAGCGGAAAGAGCACAGGCCTGGGAGTTGGAAGATCTGAGTTCAAGTCTCAGCTCTAACATTAGTAACTGTGGGACCTTCTTTGACCTTTTGGGACCCTCAGTTTCCTTATCTAAGAATAGAGATACCTCCATGACCCAGGTCATAAGACTGTTGTCAGGAAAACATTTTGTAAACCTCAATTGCTATGTTAATGTGAGTTATTATGAGGGGGGAAAGTGGTGGACCATTAGATCTGGGCTCTAGTCCCAGCTCTGCCGCTAACTAGCTGTGTGATCTTGGAGGAGGCTTGTATCTGCCTGGGACCTCATTTTCTACATATATAAAATAAGAGGGTTGAATGAAATGATCTCTAGGGGCCCTAACAGTTGAGAGTTCCCCCTTCAGAGCTTCCTTAAAAGTCTTGTTTTCCCTCCATTCACATCCAATAGCCTACGAACAGTGGGGGGGGGGGAGGAATAAAATTTGTATTGCTTTGCCTCATTGGGTTGTTGGAAGGGGAGCACAATGAAAATCTGCATGCGCTAGAGCAGGGCTTTTGAACCTTAAATGTGAGAGCTTTTTTAAAATTTTATTTTGAGAATTGTTGCAATAAGATTGTTTTTCTTTGTAATCCTATGTATTTTCTTTTACTCATTTAACAGCATGATTGTGAGAAGGGGTACCCAGGCTTCACCAGTCTGCCCAAGGGCTTCAAGATAGAAAAGGGTAAGAAGCCCTGTCCTAGAGGCATGTGAGCTGTAACCCTTCCTGGTTAAGGTCTGTGATATACTGCTACCTGACTGCTGCAGATCCTCAGCTCCCATCCCCACTTCCTTCAGTAAGGTGGCCTTTTTTGACAGTTCAAAGACAGAACCTTCATTAAATCTGATGTCAAGTTTTAAGACAAGCATTTGCCATGGTAATAATCTTGTGGGCGCCTGCTGATTTGCATCCTCAGCATGTAGGTCTGGATGCTGCTGTCAGAAGAGCCTGGATTCTGGCTCCTTCGTGCTCCCTGGGACATTTTCAGGATTCCCTGGCTCTAGTTGGAATAGTAATGCTGAAACCTACAATCAAGAAACACTTCTAGGTCCTGCTGCCAACCTATTAACTGAAAGTAAGAGAGGGGGCCTTCAGGGTACACCTCCTGCCTATCCAGATGTTTTACTCTTAGGTTCTTATGTGTTTTTCTCAGGTTCTGCACTTTATGCTGATCAGCACTATGGAAATAGAGGACTAGAAAGATACTTGGAGGATGGACTTGATGATGTTATTTCCTTTCTTCCACTTCTGATCTTTTGCAAACCCTGAACTTGTCCAATAGGATTAGTGTCACAATTGAGTGTTAAGCATTTTGAACATCACAGGGATTTTGTCTGGATTTGAGGCAATGTAGATGGTGAACTTGGATCCAGAACAAGCCGGGCATATCTACAGAGCCCTAGGTGTGCTGCTTGGAGGAACTAGGAATGTTCTTAACATTTAAAAAGTTTGTTCACGTATTTCATTAATGGACTGATCAGTATGAAAGGAAAGTGGCTTCCTGAGGTACATCTGACTAGAAAATAAACACGAGATACTAGATGTCTCAGGAGAAAATTGGATGAAATCCCTCCCCTGGCCACATGCTATGAAACTCACCTCAGCAGTAGCGGGATCCCTCCTTGGAGTTTCCTCTCTGGGAGTGGAGGTGGCTTTGCACTGAGCTGTGTCTGTGCCTTTCCTTGTTGTGAGGGCTTAAGGTCACAAATGTAATTTTCCAACTCCCTTCTAGCTCTTTCTTTGGAAATAGCATCTGGGAAGCCTGAAGTCTTAACCCTTTGCCTTCTCAGGCAACATGGCTCCCGTGGCCTTGGGTCTACTTTCCAGGCCCTTTACCTCATCTGCAATCATAGTGGAATCTATTTCAAGTGCTGAAAATGTTGTGGAAATGGGAGCCTTCTCTTGTTCCTTCTGCATTCATTTGTACGTTTCTAACTGAATCACCATGATGTTTGCCCTTAAGTTTTGAGTGATCATCTTTCCCTACAGGCAGTGCAGGACACACATGTGCTGATCATCACATGCGTGTACTTATGTCTTTCTCTTTTCAGCATTTCCTATGGAGAATTCAGATGAAAAACAAAACACCATACTGACTCACGAGACTTTGAATCAGTACATTTCTTCCTTCTCTCCTGCAATGTTTCTCTCATCTGCTTTCAGTTTTATCTTGCCTTTGTTGACATGATATGCTCCCCATCCTTTTCTGAACACAGATCTCGGGAATTAAAGAGATATTCAAGATACACCTGACAGAAGGCCTCTCCTTCTCTGAGATGGCCACCAGTAAGGGAGGCCTCTTAGATGAGGTCCGCGTTGCACCTGCAGTGTGCTGAAGGGGCCACTAGATGGCAACAATATGATGCACCTGACCTGGCTGCTTGCAAAGATTCAGATCCATCATTCTCCATCATTCTTTATTATCATCGTTCTTTATTATCAAGACCTCCAACTTAGCAGTTTTTAGCCACAGTCCTTTATGAAAACAAGAGCATTGTATCCTAAGTCTTGGGGAGATAGCATGATAGATGAAAGATCATTGACTCTTCTGTCAGAGACCTGCCACTTCTATTTGTGTGACCTTGAGTAAGTCACTTCCCAGCTCTGGGCCTCAGTTTCCTCATCTGTAAAATGAGGGGGTTGGACTAGACGACCTCTGAGACCCCTAACAGCTCTCACTCTGTGATCTCATGCTCTTCTTCTTTCTGTTGTTGCTTGTTTGTCTTGCATTCTCAAAGAGGATCATGACATCAGGGAGGTGATGCCATGACATGCAAGTGAATTGGATTTAAGTGAGGCAGGGCTGTGCAAAGTCACCAGCCTCACTTTCTTCTCTGGAACCATCTGGGTCTCTCAAAAGAGAAGAGAAAAGAGCCCAGGACAGAGCCATGGGAGACATTCCTACTCAAAGGGTGAAGAAAAGATGATGAACCAATGAAAGAGACTGAAAAGTAGTGGTCAGATGGGTAGAAGCAGAACTCAGAGAGGAGTGTTTCCAGGAGGTGGAAGTAGACGTCAGTGTCAAAGGTGCAGAAGGGTTGGGGGATGAGAACTAAGAAAAGTCCTTTGGGTTGAGAAATTAGGAAATCATTGGTGACTGTGGAGACCGAAGGCAGTGTTAGTAGATTGGTAAGATGAGAATTCAGGCTACAAGGATGGTGAGAAAGATGTCTGGGACCTTGGCAGGGAAGAGGAGGAAAAACATAGCATGAGAAAATAAAGGAATGGCAGGGTCAGAGGAAGGGTTGCACAGGCCAGGAGATGCCTGAGCATGTTCGTAGGCATGGCTGTGGTGGCGGCGGGAGTGAAAAGCAATAAGTGAATGGGGAGGGACTGAAGACGAGAAACAGAATGATCAATGAAGCTAGGTTCTGGAGATGTGATGCAGGCCCAAATGGCAAGGAGGAGAATCCTTTCCTCCTCTGAGACTGGAGGAGGAGAGGAGAGAATGGATGATGTCTCAAAGGTTTTCAGGTGTGGGGCAGGGGAGGGGATGGAGATCTTGCTAGGGGGCCTCCATCTTCTTTGACTCCTCATATAGCACAATCATTTGCCAAAGCATATGGTTTTTTTCCTCTACAGCATGTCTTGCATCTGGCCCACAGCCCTCACCCTAGTTCAGGCCCTCATCGCCTCTCTTCTGGACTATTTCAATGGCCTCCCTGCCTCCAGCGTTTCCCCTCTTCAATCTCTCCTCCACACAACTGCAAGAGTGATTTCCCTAATGGCTGCCTACCTCTCTAATCAATAAACTCCAGTGGCTCCCTGTTGTCACTAGGATCAACTGTCACCTCTTGGATTTTGCTTGTAAAGCAGTTTTACAACGTGGTCCCCAGCTCTCTTTCCCACCTCATTAGACAAGATGGCCCAGGAGCCTCAGTGTCCTCAGTGGGCACCCATACATCACTCTCCCTTGTAGTCTGTGAGCCAGCCAGACTGTGGTGGTGTTCTCTTCCTCACACGCCGTCTCCTGTCCAGATGCTTTTGGCTTGGCGGGCCCCCATGCCTGAGTGCCTTTCCTCCTCATGGCTGCCTCATAGAATCTCTCCCCTCTTTCAGGTACCAGTGGCTCTGAAAAGCCTTCCCTGCCTCCCTGGCTCTGCCCCTCCCTCCCTGAACTGCTTTCTGTTTATTCTTAATAGGTTTATTTATGCACTCGCCATTTTCCAGGTATAATGTGAGTTCCTGGGGATTGTTTCATTCTTCGATTTGTGTCCTTATCGCCCTGTACAGCATAGAGCACACAGTAGATGCCTCATAGATACTTCTTGATTGATTGAGTGCCAGTCAAGCTGTAACTACAATGGCGACCTTTGGGGCACCCCACCCCCGGCGCTTAGCTGCTATGTGCCCCATCACTCTTTCTAGGCTTCCATTAGTACCACATTCTTGCATCAAACCCTGGTGCTCTCACAGTCAATGATCCCTGTGATTGATGTTAGTGTTTTCAAATTTACAAGGTCTTTCTTTTAATACACAGATACCTGTCCTTGAAGGAGATGCTTTATGCTTCATTGTCTTTAAATATGTTAGACCAAAGAATGGGTCAGAATCTCAGCCCCTGTCACTTTGGGGCAGAGTTCTGTTTCCCCATCACTGTGAATCCTCTTGTAGCCTTACAGAGAGGGTGGCAGGAGGAGATGGGGGTGAGATCTGGCCCTGAATTGGAAGTCAGATCTCCAGAGCTCATATATAATCCCTCATCAGTGTTCTAGGGATAACTCCTAGGGGTTGGTCTGATTATCTAATGCTAATGGCTCAAGCCCCTGCACTGATAGGTTTTGCCCCAATACCAGTCACCAGTGATTATCACCACCCCAGGAGCCAGTTAGTATTCCCCAGGTATCATGTAACCAGTCAGTATCTCCTCTGTATCATCAATAAGGAATTAAAATCCATTTGATTTTACAAAGGGATATTGACTGAGAAGATAGAGTAAAACCTGAAGAAGAAAACATCCCCTGGGATTGGAGAAACCCAGGGTCCTGTGGATAGTTGGCTTACACACCAGCTGCCAAGTTCAATTCCAAATGTGGCATAGCCAATGGACCCTCTATCTTGGCTGCCAGACTGGGTCACTCAGGTGGCTTCTCAGGGTCACTCTGGCTCTTCCCCATTGCTCATCTGCCATTGCTACTACCAGCTCATGCTCAGCCATGGACTCCTTGGGTTGGGGCCAAGCAGTCAACGGGAAGTCTTTTCTTTAGCACAGAGTGAGTGGACAGGAATAACTAAGCATGCTTTCGATTAGGGAACAGGGCCCCTTCCATTCTATAGTTCTGGAAGCATGCTTACTGAGGCCCCATGTGGCTAGGTATTGACAAGACCCCCCCATCACTCTTTCTAACAATGCAGATTGTAAGCTACCCAGACCTTCTCATCTTGGGTGATTCTGGTCCATATTCTCCCAGAGATCCTCATATAACAGGCTGGAATATTTCCTCTTGGCTAGGGTTTCTTACCTTGGGGTCCACAGGCCCCAAAGGGTTTGTCTGTAACCTTGGATGGGGAAAAATACACTAATCTCTAACTGAAATTTAGCATTTCCTTCTATTATTCATTTAGACAACCAAACAAACCATTATTCTGAGAGGGAGGTCCATGGGCTTGACCAGACTGCACAACATAGGTAAGAAAGCCTTGTACAAGGCCTTTGGATTTGCTTTCTCCCCGCCCCCCTTATTCCCTGGATACCAGCACAGCCCTTATGCTGCCAGGCTTTTATCTCTTGCTTTCATTCCACCTCCTTTTTCAATAATACATTTCCTCATTTGTCATTGGCAATATGCTGCTGCCTACTGACACACCCACTGGGTATTGCTCAGATGTCCCTTGGATCACCTGTCTAGAGATAGTGGTGGTCCATAATGCAAAGTCATATGACAACCCTGAGAGAACACTGGGCCTAGGGGATGCAACAGAGTGGGACCACTGTTCCCCAAATGAGCTATGGCCTGGTCGCCACTCTCTAGCCAGTTCTAGGCCCAGTTGATTGCTTATAATGCACATAGTAGGCTCAATACATATTTATCAAATGAACAAATTACTGAACGTATCACTGTCTAACCTTTCTGGGGGGCATGTATATTTGCCATGATCATTTAGCAGAGGAATCATACCTAATTATCAATAGACCTATTGGGTAGAATTTTCCTGTCTGCTTTCCTATGAGACCTGGATGTTAATAAAAAAAAGTCAACAAAGCTGCCCTGTAAGGTGGGCTTCCAGAGCCTTTCACTCCCCAGAGGTTTCCTGTGCTTACTCATGGGGCAATTTTTTTCTCTCCCTCCCTTTTAATTTAAATATTGAAGTCTGTAACATTTTTGGGTGCTTGGAGCAATCTGTAGCTAGAGGGTTTTGCAGTCTTTCAGAAGGGGGGGTACTAATCTGCTTCTGAGGGTAAGGGAAGGAGGTTACTTCACAGTAATTGAGGGGCTAGCCCCCTGCCCCCCTTTAAAGTACCTCCCCCATCCACATTCTGGCAATTAGATTAATTTAGATTAGCCCATAAAGCCTGTGTTTTTCAAAATTCACAAACACACTTCTTTGGAGCCCCACATCCATTCACACCTTAGTGTGAATTAATTTAATTAGATAACCACTGAATTAACACCTAGTTGATTAAAGCTGAATGCTTGTTGAAATGAATTGAGCACCTAGTTGAAAGGAGAAAGGGAGTGAAAGGTGAGCCAACCACAGCCAAATGTGGTCTACTTTGGGGTTTTGCCAAGTGCTCTGGTGGCCAGCCACCCTCCCTTTCTCCCTACTCCTCCTTCCCCCAACTGAAAATGAGCTGCCTCTGGCAGGTGGCTGTTCATGTTTTCCCCCAGAGGAAAGCCAGTCTTTGTAAGGCTACCAAAGCCTCTTCACTGTTGGTGTCAACCTCCAGTGCAGCAAATAGCTCTTTAGAAGTAGAATGCATATTTGATACTGTCAGTTTGATTCTCTGACATCCACGGGCTTCCCAAGGTCTACCAAGTTTTCAGATTTCTGTCACTGGAGGTGAAACATTAAGCAAATGAAAGAGGCAAAGGCAGAGAGGGGAGAAGATCTAGAAAGGCATTCTGCCAAAGCAAACTGGAAACTCCCAGTACTCTTCTGTATTCCCAGATAAACCCTAAGAGAGCCCAATTTCAAGTCTGGGCCACTGCATCGCCTGAATTCTGAGCCTGCTGGTTAGGGATGAAACTTCCCAAGGGTCTGCGCTGCAACTCCACTTCCAAATTTCCTCCTCGTGCTTATCTGGTCAAATCATGGGAGCAAACCCCCCACAATCACTTTGCTGGGGGTTGTATCGTGGTCACTGATAGCTGTTCCACTCTCTGTGTATTTGTGTGGGTGACTGAAGCTCTTGCAGTAAAGGAAGGCAAAGGCCAGGAAATACAATTTTATACAATGCTGGGAAGGTGGGCGTGGGCTCAGTAACAAATTCTTTTGAAACGTGTGCATTTTTCTGCCACTGCCCCCACCCCCTTTGAACAATTTTTAAAAATGGAAAAAACTACCCCGTGACAAATATATATAGTTCAGCAAAGCAAATTTCCATATTGGCCATGTCCAAAAAACACGTCTCATCCCACATTTTAGGTCCATCACTGCTCTGGCAAGGAGGTAGACAGCATGCTTCAGCTTCAGTCCTCTGGGATCATGGTAAGCTATACAGTCTTTCAGAGCCATTTTTCTCTGTAATGATTGTTCTTCTAGTTCTGCTTACTTCACTCTTCATCAGTTCAAAAGAGTCTTCCTGGTTTCCCCTGAAACTGTCCATTTTGTGATTTATTATTATATGATTATATTCTATTATATCCAGATACCATAATTTGCTTAGCCATTTTCCCCAAAATGAATACCTCCTGAGTTTACAATTTGGGGCTACTATAAAAAGAGCTGCTATTAATATTTTTGTCTATATTGGTCCTTATCCTTCTTCTTTGATTTCTTTGAGGTATAGGCCTCATAGTGATATTGTTGAGTCAGAGGATGTGGACAGTTTTCATGATTTAGGGGGGATAGTTCCAAATTGTTTTCCAGAATGCCTGGACCAATTCACAGCTCCACCATCAATGCATTGGTGTGCCTGTTTTCCTGAAGGCCCTCCAAAACTGGTCATTTTCCTCTTCTGTCATCTTTGCCAATCCAATGACTATGAGATGTTACCTCAGAATTGCTTTTCTCTAATTATTAGTGATTTGGAGCATTTTTTTCATATGACTGTTGATAGCTTAGATTTCTTCCTTTGAAAGCTGCTGAGCTTAGTGACAAGTTAAACAATATTCTGAAGAAGATCATAGATTCTTAGAGGTAGAAGGGACCTTGCCTATTATTTTATAGATAAGGAAACTGAGGCACATAAATGGAAAATATTTGATGTCACACAGCAAGATAGTCAGAATTGAGATTAGAACACAAGTCTTCTGACTCCTAGGTTAATGGTGAAGATGTTTGAGGGCCTTGCTAGCACTTTTCAAATAGAAACCATTCATTCTGCCTGTTGACCCTTGTCATAACTGTATAACTCTTCTGTGTGTGTGTGTGTGTGTGTGTGTGTGTGTGTGTGTGTGTGTGATCTTGCAATGGTAATGAAATTTGAAGATCCCTTTGTATTGGAAAGCTAAGAGGTACTTAGCACCTAGTTTCAAATTAAGCCTCTGTTAAAGACACAGAAGGTACAAACCCCTGTTGCTGACATAATAGGAAGGGGCTGAACAGGGAATCCCTGTTGCTGATGTGACAGGAAGGAGCTGAATAGGGAGAATCTAATACCATATATAAGGAAGAGCACAAGCTGGGTAGTCAGAATTTCCTGAAGTAAGCATTGTGGAGGCAGGGCAGCTACTGCTGGACTGAAGACTGAACTGAGAATTGAGAAGAACTGAGAAGAAGAATGAGAACTGAGAACTGAATATAGCTACTGAGACAGAATTTCCTGGAGCAAACCATGTGGAGGCTGGATAAAGTGATTCTGATTTTTTTAAATGGAGCTTATGGTGCTGAAGACTTCCAAGGGCCAGCCAGAGCTGCAGAAGACTGAGGAAGCATGACTGTGGTGCTGGTATTTTGTATAAATGTTATTGTGGCTTTGTTAATGTGAATGAATGTTCTTGTGGCTTTGTTAAGCCTTGTCTTCCCAGGAACAGAGACTGTGAAGGATTTGAGATGGACTGGACACTGTGAGCTTCAGTGTGGAGCAGGAACCGCATAGAGAGCTGGACAAGGAACTGGGAGCTGTCTGCCTTTGAACCCAGGTGACAGTTTGGTGGATTCATATAGGAGCTACCTGCCTTGAGTTAAGATGACCTCTTCATGGATACTGAGTAGTGACTGATAAAATTGTAACTTACTTGTGACTGAGGGGTGGATGGCCTGTGTATTGTCTACTACCCCTTAAGAGAGTACTGAGTAGTGACTGATGACTGAGAAGTGACTGATTATTGAATAGTGAATGATTTGTAACTTATTGTGTCCCATGGGTGGAGGACTTTGACCTTTTGTACTTTGTGTCCCTTAAGGAAGCAAGCCTCCTTAAGGATGATTGAATGATTGAGTTACTAAATGATTGTACTTTGTTGAAAACTATGTGACCACTTTGGTGAAAACTATGTGGCCATTTTAGTGATAAGTTGCTGAGTTGTGACATGGTGAATGCTGTATTTTGATTTTCTGTGATAAGTTGTAACATTGTGAATGCTGTACCTTGATTTTTGTGAATGTTTTGCTCTGATTTGTTATTGAATAAATAGAGAGTTCACTGTACTATATAATCAGAACCTTGAAAGCTGTCCACAGTGGCAGTCCTCTGGAAAGCTGTTCATGCATGGCTTTACAGATGGTACTCTAGAGCTATGATTTCATTGGTAAAGGGAACTCCTGATTAAATTCCTGACTGTTATGCAGTTTATCATTAGGTTAAATGCCTTTCCTAGGATTACACACAAGTGTGTCAGGGTTCACACTTGAACTCAGGTCTTCTCAATTCCAGGACCAGTTTTCTTTCATTGTGCTTCCTCTCTAGCTATATATTGTATCAGTCATGAATGGTTTATTTAGCTGGATTATCTGATTTACATATACCTTCTGACTTGCAATAGCTAGATGGGAAAATACAGCTAGCTATGTTTCTTCTTCCTGTAGTTCCCAAATCTGTTCTCAGCCTGGTAGGGTGGCCACTGTATTGGCCACTGACCACATCTTTTTCTTTGGTTTGGGGGCTAGGACCAAGAAAAGCAACCAGATAGGAATCATGGGTATCACTGAATTTTGAGCTGGGAGGAGCCTTGGAGAGAATCTGTTCTAGCCCCTCTTTTAACTGAGGAAGAAGCTGACTCATAGAGAGGTTAAGTGATGATTAAGATCACAAAGTTAGTAAATCAGGAGTCAAACTCAACTCTTTTGACTCCAAATCTTGTGTTCCTGCCATTACAACCACCTGTTGTCCATCAGGACCTAACCTTCTGCTTTTCTTCATCAAGACTATGTCTATACATTATTAACTCTCTTTCAAAACTTCATCTTCCCCCTTTTCATGGAGGGGCTGTGTTTGGGGGGATGGAGAGAGCTTATGGCTGGATAGCAGGAAACCCTGGTTCTAGTCCTTGCTGAGCCCTTTATTAGGATTTATATCAGAACCCTAAGAAAGTCAAGCCCCCATTTATCTTCTCATAGACTAACTCAACCCCAGAGCTGTATAATCTGTGCCACTCACAGTACTCCCTTGGGTGGGGTTATGGTATGGAGGAAGGGCCACCTTTTACTTTTCTTCTTCATTCACCAGTATAGCTCTGGTCCTGCTAGGAACCCAAAGCTCCCCTTGGTAGCTCTCTATTCCTAGCTGCTGTCCAGTTCTGATACATCTCTTCTCCCTTCCCAGAAGGCATAATGGGTCTTTCTCACCAACGTTCTTAGTTTGGCTTCTTGATTTCCTGCTGTTTGGAGATGGTGGCTTGGGTCTCTCAGTGAAAATGTTCTGAAATTGCAACGGACAGGTTTTTTAACCTTTAGCTTCTTCAAATATCTTTTGCTAAGATAGTTCTGGAATACTTATGGCTTGTTCCCTCTCTTCTATAACACCTGGGTTCTACAGTCCCACCTTCTATATAAGACATCTCCTTGGGTTGATGTGAGAACTTCTACTACACAATCATCTGGGTGAATCAAGTCTCTCTTTCTCCATTTTATTTCCTTCTTCCCTGAGTGGCTAAGCAGTGTGCTTCCTGCTCACCCAGCACCTCCCAGGAATTCTGGTGCGTGTTCCCAATGGCATTCTTACTCTTTCCTTTTGCCTTTTCATTTCCCACCTTCCTCCACAAAAGCTGGGCCAGGTGATACAAATGACCCAGACTACAGTCAGAAGCTCTGTAGAATGAGTGAGGAAAGGATATGGCAGAACTGGCTTCTTGAGGCATACATGGCAAAGTATTTGCCCTAAGTAAGGAGATGATTCCCTCATAGACTCTCCTACGCAAATGGAAGGAAGTATTAAGGCTCCCATCATCATACCCTTCTCAACACGACCATGCTTGTTGGAGACAGAGCTTCTCTCAGTTCTGGGCCTTGCCTAGTGACATGCCATGTCCAGAAAATCACGCACGTTCTGGAAAGCAGAAATAAGATGAGTTTGTGGCTTCCCCCGTATCTTTCCTGGTTGCCTCCCTGTCTGCTTCCTGAGAAATTGGTGAATCTGGTTAGTTTTATGTCACATGTTAAGCATACTCACCTGGCCAGGTTTATACTTCCT
The DNA here is from genome assembly GCA_028627135.1 of Pseudochirops cupreus. Classification (NCBI taxonomy): domain Eukaryota; kingdom Metazoa; phylum Chordata; class Mammalia; order Diprotodontia; family Pseudocheiridae; genus Pseudochirops; species Pseudochirops cupreus. Next base: position 42,800,989 of record CM053582.1, on the reverse strand, counting down.
CTAGGAGGAAGAAATTAACACTGAGATGATTCTGTCCCCCTCTCCCAAAGTTTTATCACATCTGGCAAGGGACAGAATAATATCCTGGTCATTCCAAATGACCTCCCTCCGATACAGCTGTGTGTATTCAGATGTTTGGGTGCAGAATCACGGAGCTGGGAGTCATCTTAGACACTGGAATCCAATGCTCCCATTTTTCAGGAGGAAGCTGAGCCCCAGAAGAAGAGAAGGCCATTTGCTGCCCGGGTCGCCCAATAAGTCTGGAGCACAGTTAGTGCTAGGACCTAGATCTCCTGAGTTTTGAGTGCCATTTTCTTTTTATTGGTAGCTGCTCCCTCTTGAGCACCATTAAAAGCCATTTTTGAAAGTGCCAGTTTATTTCCCAGCTGCCATAGTCCTGGCTGAGAAGAAGCTGGAGCTGTCAGCACTGGCTTTCACTCTTCTGGAGGGGTGGCTGCTCAGAGGCTTGGGTGAGAGCGTGTTGCCCTGAGACTTAAACACCAACATATGGAACACTGTGCTCTGCCCATGGCTGTCGTATCTTACCTCAACCACCAGTATGGTAAGGGGATAAAGTTAGTGCCAGGCATAGGTGGTGATCTGTGGTTTGTTATTGTAGCATTTTAATAAGGAGGGCATGGAAAAAGGAACTTTGCCTCTCCCTCTTCAGCCCCACCTGCTGGTAGGTTCCTCCAGATCCAACCTGGTACAGCCCACCCTTGGAGGAGACTTTTCAGCCCCTTGTAGGTCCACCAGGAGCAAAGAACTTTGCTGCAGCTTTAGGGATGGGCTCTTTAAGACCCATCTCTTTGGACAAGATAATGCTTTGCACAACTAGTTACTTTGATCACTGTTATTACTTGTTTGAAGGCAGAGATGAAAGGAAGGAAAGTTTCCTTTCTTAACGAAGTAACATTTTTTTAGTGAAGTGAGCACTAAACTCCCCTGAATTGCTGCCTTGGTCTCCAAGCTAGATAGGGCCTGAGAAATCATTGAGGCAGACATCCTGATTTTATAGATGAGGAAAATAGGACCCAGAGAGACGAGAAGACCTGTCGAAGGTCACCTAGCTAATGACCTAGGACTTGAACCCACAACCTCAAGACTTTCAAGCCAGTGCTGTTGGAATCTGAAGACTGACTTGGCACAAGTGAGGGCAACTCTGAACAAGTCTCAATGCTTCTCAGAGCTTTAGTGTCCTTATCTGTAACATGGAAATAATACTTACACTACGTTCCTTACAAGGCTGGTTGTGAAGACTTTTCTACATTTTTAGAGTATAGTTTTTAAAGTTCTATCTAATCGCAACCAATGGAAGCTGTTTGAGAAGACAGTCCTTGATAAATCAGGGCTTTCTGCTTTCTATGTCACAGACCCCTTTTGGTAGTCAGTCCAAAGAAGCCTAGGGAGTCCTCCTCAGTATCATGCTTTTTAAGTGCATAAAAGAAAATATGAAGGATTACAAAGGAAACCAATTAGATTAAAATAGTTATCCAAATGTTCAGAACAAAAGAAGTTTATGAACCTCCTCTTAAATCATATTGATGTTTAGTCATATCCAACTCATTGTGACCTCATTTGGGGTTTTCTTGGCTAAGATCCTAGAGTGGTTTGCCATTTCCTTATCCAGATTGTTTTACAGATGAAGAAACTGAGGCAAACAGGATAAAGTGACTTGCCCAGGGTCCCATAGATACATAGAAGTCACATAGAAGTGTCTGATGCCAGATTTGAACTCAGGAAGATGAGTCCTCCTGACTCTAGGCCTGGTGCTGTATCCCCTGCAGTGCCCCCTAGCTATCCCATTTAATCATATTTCCACCTAAAAATAAGTTCCTGTTATTGTATTGGTCTCTACTGCCTCTAAATGGGTGATGACTGTTATGAAAATATTTCACAGGAAACTCTTTTAGAGAATGAGTGTGCCTTCATTTATAAATATTTTATTTCTTGGGGGAAAAAACCTGAACTGCAGATGGATTCTATTTAAAACCATCTCCTCAAATATTTTATCATGCATAGTCTCATCTTCCATGTTTGGTTGAAGCTTTGATCGAAAAGAAAACCCTCCTCCTTTCTACCCTCTGTCTTTTCTTTCCCGCTCCCCCCTCCCCTCCCTCAGTTTCATACTGTCCCGGGCAGTTCATAGAGCCAATTTGGGTGAAAGTCTGGAAATCCTGGCTAGGTTTATGAGCTTTGTAGTGAAATAAGTGTGTTGCTAATGTTTAGGAATTGTGATTCAGGTGAGGGGTGAAGGAACCTACCATAAATTAGGCCCCTAAGTATAGCTAGTGGTCCAAACACTCCTATTTGTGCAGCTCTATTACAAAGATGCATATAGATAAATGGCTAGAGAATGCTAAACTCTGTGGTGAGGAGATGGGGGAAGCATTATACAGAGAGGCAGCCTTATGTATAGGCAGAGTAGCTGGGCACCCATGGGATGTGACCTGAGGGACTTGAAGACTTTCCCCAAAATACCTCCCTCCAAGTATCGAAGTATCCATTGCCCTAGTGTGCCCAATGTGTTGTTTAGATGTCCCTCTTCTGGGAAGTCTCCTCTGATCCCCCACTTGCTAACAAATCCTCTCTCTCCCCAGTTCTCCTCGTATTCTACTCAATTATGTCAGGTCATATCTTTACCCCTGCTCTTTCCTTCCCCTCTCCCTCTCCCTTCCCAGAGGCCAAGAGCTGTTTCATCTGTCTTTGTAGCTCCAAGTCCATGTGGCACTTTGCATGTAACAGGCACTTCACATAGGTTTATTTAATAGAATTGCCTTGCTTTAACAGCACTTCCCCTCCCCAACCCCATATATGTAGGGCCAGTGCTCTAGATCTCCTTTGTGTGGCCCCCCAGCCTCCAGTCCTTGCTGGAAAAAAATCAGGCAAGAAGCATTTATTAAGTGCCTACTGTGTGCCAGGCATTGTGCTAAGCCCGGGAATGAATGTTAGCATAGTATTAGGTTCATTCCATGGGATTAAAGTGCTGCTTTTTAAAAATTGCAAATACTCTGGCTATATTACAGAATCCCAGGATCTCCACCTTGCCAGGGACCTCAGAGAGGAGGTAGTCCAATCTGTACCTGAATAGGAATCCTCTCTAGCTAGTGCCTCCCAAAGCAACCCCTTCCTCTTTTGGAAAGCCCTAACTGGTAGGAATTTTCTCCCTCATATCAACCCTTATTTTGTCTTTTTACTACACCTTCTACCCATTGTTCCTGGTTCTGCCTTTGGGGCCAAACAGAAGTTCAATCCTTTTTCTACTTCACAGCCTTCAAATACTTGAAGCCAATTCTTTTGTTCCCCTGCCCCAAGTCTTCTCTTCTCCAGGCTAAGCAGACATAGTTCCTCCAACAGATCCTGATATAATACTTTCTAGAAGCCATTCATCATCCAAGTTGCCCTTTGTCTGATTAAGGAGGTTCAGGATTTGTGTGAATGGAACACTCAGCACTTCAAAAGATCCAATATAATTTATTTAGAATATAGGCAAGTGGGAAGGAAGCCAGAGACAACAGAATAAAGGCTTAGGAATAGTAAGATAAGAGCAACTATGATTTATATATATACATATATATATACATACATATCCATGATCATCACCGATGTGGGGAAGCGCCAACACCTGACCACCCGTCAAGGTCCCGCTTGGGACAGGCAGGGTTCCAACTGCGTAGTACAATATATCTATATATATTTACAGTCATCACCAATGCGGAGAAACACCAACACCTGACCACACAAGCTAGGGAATCCCGGGTACAGCCATCAGGGTTCCACTCGGGAGGGTCCCAGGCAGGACATCTCCTCCATGGGTGAGATTCCAATTTGGGGTCTGAATCTTACAGTTCAAGTAGTGCTGAGAACAAAGCAGGCATACTGCCAGGTGTTTTTTAGCAAGCATCATCTTGTGTGAGGCCAGGGAGAGAGGCCAATCCCTCCAAGGCCCCCCCGCCCCAAGAACAATGTTTCCTTGGAATGGCTAGTTCCAGGAGTTGGGCAGTTAACCATATCTCTTCTCAAGGTCCTGGCCAGGGTCCCAGGAGAAGCGCAGCCCTCATGTTCCCAGGATTTTCTGTTCCAAAACAACTCAGGGTAATAGAAAGGTCATATTGAGTTAGGGCCTTGATTTGTATAATCTTATTCCTTACAGAGGGGCTTACCGTGCCCCTTCACCCTTCAGTAGACCTGCTTCAGCTTATCAATGACCTTCCGTCCAAAATCAGAGCATCAGTATTGTTACACAGTAGATAGAAAGCTGATCTTCGAACAAGGAAGACCTTGATTGAGGTTCACCTCTGACACATACTGGGTGTATGACCCTGGACAAATCCCTTAACCTCTTGGTGCTCTAGAAAAATAGGACAGAGAAGTTGCAGAAAAGCTACTAATCTGCATTGGTGGATAAAGTTCCCTATCCCAGTGAACTCATAGAACCAGTGCCTGGTCCCATCCCGCATCCACATTTATGCCTAGAACCGAGCTCAGTACTACAAAGATGATTTGACCACGCAGAGGACTGTGGAATGCTCATACTCCTATTACTAGCTGGGATTCTCCTCTTAATGAAGCTTTTCTGGCTGCCATATAATTCAGAAAATTTATTTTTAAATCCCAAAGTAAGACTTTAACTTTGACTAGCTCCGTTAGCTTTCATTTTATTTCATTCAATTCAGTATTCTACCTTGAGATCTTTTGGAATCCTAACTCAGTCATGAACTTGTTAGCTGTACCCCTTAGCTTCATGTCATCTGTAAATTTGATGAATTCATCTATGACTTGATCTTTGATTTTTAGAAAGCAGCACAAAGCCAAGCACAGATCCTCAGAGCCTTCCTAGTTTTTGTTGAACCAACTATTCTTTGCATCTAGTCACTTAACCAGTTCTGAATTTCCCTATTTGTGCTATATATAGGTTAGCATGTATCTCTCCATTTTTTCTCAAGAATAACATGAAAATCTTCATTAAATTCTTTGCTGAGATCTAGGTCAACTCCATTTATAGCGTTCTTTTGATCTAATAGTCTAGTATCCCTGTTGAAAAAAATGAGATTAGTCTGCTGGTGGTAAAGCCATGCTGGCTCTGAGAGATCCCTGCTTCCTTTTCTTCATGATTGCTAACAATCCTTTAAATAATGCGCTCTAGAATTTTGCTAGGAATTGAAGTCAAGCTCACTGGCCCAGAATTCAGGCTTGGATCATTTCTTTTTGGAAAAGCAGGCTAGCTTTGCACTTCTCTATTCCCGTGATGGCTCTTTACTTCTTCACAAGCTTTCAAAGATTAGCAGAAGTAACTTAGAAATCACATGTGCCAGTTTCTTTCAGTGCCCCACCATAGGGTTCTTCTGGATCAGCCTCCTTGTATTTGTCAAATGCTAAGTTCTTCTATGTATATATCTCTCTACTTATCTCGACTAGAGCCTCTTTTCACTACTGATGTGAAAGGATAATGGTAGGATGGGGTGAACAAAGTCAGCAGTCAGATCTTTTAATAGTTCGGGGAGCGAGAAAAGAAACAGGTCCAGCTCTCAGTGGTTTATTACCACTGGTCCTAAGAATCCTTCTTGCCCAGCTCTTAGCCTAGCCAGGGCTAACCCTTAGCAAAATTCTTCAAGAGGTCTAGTTGGCCTTGCAGATCTCCGCCTCTTTCACAGAGCCTCAGAGACTCCATAACTGCTCCTTGGCCACCCAAAGGCTTCACTCTGATGGCTCCTGAACAGTGTCCCCTGCTCTAAATCATCCTTCCCTTTTCTGCCCCTAAAAATCTGATTGTCTTGAGTCTTGTTCTCTCTGGGCCTTTTGTTCCTCTCAGTGACAGACAGCAAGGCAGTAGGAGAGGCATCCTGCTGTAGTGGAAAAGGTGTTGGACCTGCCATCAAGGGACCTGAATTCTAGTCCACTTACTAGTTATCTGACTGTGGGCAAGATCACTTAGGCATCAAGTGACAGATTCTTAGTCCACAGCACACTCCTTCTCTGGCCATTATTATTTGGTCTAGTTTGAACAAACTCCCAGTCTGTACCTTATTATATCTCTCCTCTTGGCAATCTCATTCACTCCCATTGTTTCACCTGCTGCTTCCAAGCAGATGACTCCCAAGTCTGGAGCTTTTTAGTCTAGCATCTCCAAGTGCACCTAGACCATCTTCAGTTGGATATCTCATTGACCCTTCAAACTTAACTTCTCTCAAACTGGACTCATAGCCTTCTGCCCCTCTGACATGTCCATTTCTGTCCATGACCCCACTTTTCCATGCTTGGAATGTTGGGGTTGTCTGTGACTTTTCTCCTCCATTACCATTCATTGCCAGTCAGTTACTAGGTTCTGTTAGTTGCACATCTTCAACATCTTTTGCATCTGTTCTCTTTCCTTTCTTTCTGCTGTCACCACCCTTGTCCAGGCCTCATTGTTGCCTACCTGGGCTACTGCCGTAGCCTTTGTACATGTGCTCTTTTTACTTCTTTCACCTCCTTTCTTCAAGCCACTGACAGAAGAATCTTTCTGATGCATAGATTTGGTCAAGTCTTTCCTCCACCAATCTGTTCAGACATCTTCAGTGGCTCCCTATTGCCTGCCAAGTAAAGTTCAGATCTTCTTGCTTGACATTAGCACCTTCTACAGTATGGTGCCATCATACCTTTCAGCCTTTGCTCGTGTTACTCCCTTTCATCAACTGGCAAACATGAGTTATTCTCTCTTCTATCTATACTTTTGCTCACTATGTTCTCTGTGTCTTCCCTTCCTTAATTCCTGTACAGCCTCTTTGGCCTAACATAAATGCTACATCCTTTAGTAAAGCATCTACCATTCCCCCAAAAGACCTCATCTAGTGCTTGTTTTGGAACTCTGATGCACTGGTTGTTATTGTTCAGTTGTTGTTCAGTCGTGTCTGACTCTCTGTGACCCCATGTGGGATTTTCTTGGCAAAGATACAGCAGTGGTTTGCCATTTCTTTCTCCAGCTCATTATACAGATGAGGAAACTGAGGCAAACAGGGTGAAGTGACTTGTCTAGGGTCACACAGCTAGTAAGTGTCTGAGGTCATATTTGAACTCAGGACTTCTTGACTCCAGGCTGGCACTCTATCCACTACAGCACCACCTAGCTGCCACCCTTAATTCAAAGATCTTGAAACTTAGAGACAATGTCTTCCCCTTTGGAAGTCATTGTATAGATAACAGACACTCAAGTCAAGAGACCCAAGATTTTCTCTAAACACTGAAGAGTAATACATGTCATTGGGGCTCTGTAGAAATATTATTATATGACATAAATAATACAGCATAAGTAAAATGTAAGTAATATAAGTACTATATTAATAAGGGGAAAACTTGTGATAGGAACAATGATGAAGGCTTTATTTCTGGCTGGAAGATGGACTCAGATGCTTGTGAATTTTATGTGGTGTGAGAGGGAGAACCTGTCCCCGATAAGTGACTTATAGCATTGATATCGTTTTCCATATCTGTCAGGCTGACCTCCACAAAGCCCTTCTCTGGAATGCAAATGACCCCAGGTTCCCAAAATCTCTGTCATTGGGAGCCAATGCTCTGCCCCTTCCCCAAGCTGAAAAATATGTACCCAGTGACAGACTATGGCTTTGTTGCCTAAGGAGCAGTCTAGCTAGATCCTGAGAGGCTCTGTTCTTGAACTCTGGCCACAAAGTGAGGACTTCTTTTACCAGAGAAATTCTTGAAGACCCTGGACAAAATTTCAAAGCTTGTTGTTTTTTTTGTCCTCCTACCTCCCCATATCCCTTTGAGCATTTCTCAGCCTCATAGCCCATCCTGCTTCCAGTTAGTCATTAATTAACCTAAAGAATTTTTAAAGTATTCTCTCCCCCTCCCCTGGGCTATTTGCATTTTCGTTGGGACTTGAAGATCAAAATGTCTTTAAGAGTCAAAGGAATGAATGTTTAATCATAGAGTTTCAAGCCCCATGGTAGACCTTAGAATCTAGATATTTGGGGGTAATATAGCATGGGCTTGGTCAGGAGTGAAATGAGGTAGCCTAAAGATGAACATATTCAGGGAAGTCTAAGAGCCAGGCACTAGAATGTGGTCTAGGAAGATAGGTTGTTGGTATCAGGCAATAGGCAGGAAAGCTAGCCTATGTGGTTGAAGCAGTAGGCAGTAGGGAAAGGTCTAGGATCGAGTACATTTTGAGTGGCTTCAGGGAGTTCTACTGAGTAGGAGGGATAACAGGTAGAGGAGACCCAGTCCCAAAGACCAGTGCTCAGGTTCAGGATTCCAAGACTTAGAAGAATTGGGAATAGAGGGGAAGCCAGTAAGTCAACAAACATTTGTTAAGTACCTACTATGTGCCAGGCAGGGGGCTAAAAGCTAATTAAAGAAAGGCAAAACCACTCTCTGCCCTCAAAGAGCTCACATTCTAATGGGGGAGACAACATAAATGTCTCCCATGAAGGAGATAAGATGTGTGTGTGAACGTGTGTGTAACAGAAGGAGGGGCATAACTATCCATCTAGCTAGAGATGGACTTGAGGGGAAAGATATCAGTTGGCAATGGCCAGTACAGTACAGGAAGGCTGTCCAGAAGAAATAGAACTTGGGAGCTAGAGATGCTTTGGGAGAGGCAGGGGGATGTTCTCCCAAGGGAAGCAACGTTGGAAAAAATTGAAAAGGACAAGACATGGGTACAAGGCACATTTTAGAGGACAGTGCATAAATTAATTTGTCTGAAGAAAAGAGTTTATGTTGCAGACAATGTGCTGTAAGAGAAAGAAAGCTTGATTTGGAGTCAGGAGACCTGGGTTAAACCTGTGCCTTTGACATGACTTGTGTGACTCTGGACAAGACATATAACTTCTCTGACCTTTAGCTTTCTCATCTGTAAAACAGGGAGATTACTTGGATTTGGAGTTGAACTTTGGCACTGTTACTTACTAATTGTATAACCTTACATAAATCCCTGTACCTTTTCTGGCCTCTCCCTTTTTGATCCTTGAATCATGGGAGACAATGTGGTTCAATTGATCTGTGGTGTCACAGGTGGTCACTCCCTCCATTTGTGTAACCCACAGACTTTTCATTATTTGTGATTCTTTTCTACATCTATTCATAAATCCTCTATGGACTGTCTCCCTAATGTACTGGATGCTTTCCTCTGCCTCTTGCTGTTTTCTGGGTAGCAGTATTAAGAGGCAGTATAGTGTTGGGAATAGCAAACTAGCATTGGGAAAGTTGTTTACACTGTACTATGACTTCTCCTGTCATTTGTTCCTTAACCTTATGAAGTCTGGTTTACAGGCTCATTGCTCTACTGATTCTACTCTCTCCAAAGTTACCAGTGGTGTCTTCATTGCCAAATCTCATGGCTTTATCTTGATTGTCATGCTTCTTGAACTCACTCACTGCATCTTTGGCACTATTGAAGACCCTCTTCTCCTGGATAGTTTTTGCCATGGTTCTTTCCTCGTTCTCTACTGACCTGTCTGACCACTCCTTCTAAGTTCCCTTGGCTGGATCTTCTTCCATGTCATGGCTGCTAACTTTAAATATTCTATAAGACTCTGTTCTTGGTCCTCTTCTTCTTTTATACTGTCTAGCTCAGTGATCTCATCAGCTCCCAGGGGATCAGTTATCATCTCTATATAGACGATTCCCAGACCTACGTTTCAGCCTTTGTCTCTCCCCTGAGTTTTAGGCCCACATCACAGCTTACCTACCAGACATTTAGAACTGGATGTCTTGGAGGTACCCTACAACTAACATGTCCGAGACAGAACTTCCATACTTCAAACTTCCCTATTTCTGTCAAAGATACCACCATTCATCTATAGTGTTTCTGCTTCTTAACCTTGTTGTTCTCTTTGACTTCTCACCCTCCTTCACCACACATATCAAATCACTTGTCATATTTTGCCATTTCTTCCTCTACAACATCTTTCTTATATGATCCCAATTTCTCTCCTCCTTGGCTACCTTCTTGGTTTAGGCCCTCATCACTTTTCACCTAGGTCATTGCAGTAGCCTCCCAGTTGGTCTCCCTGTCACCCATTTTACTCCCTCTTACATTCTGCCAGCAAAGGGATTTTCCTTAAACATATATCTCAATATGGGACTCCGCTATTCAATTATTTCCAGTAGCTTCCTGTGGCCTCTAGGATATAGGGCCTACACAGTCTAGTCCCAGCCTATCTTGGCATTCTCATTGGACATTCCTCCCCCTTCACTGGCTTTCTCTCTACTCCTCATACATGGCCCATAATCTCCATCTCTATATCTTTCTACTGCCTAGCCCATATGTCTAGAATACATTTTTTCTGTACTTGTCCCTCAGAGAGCTTATCTCTTTCTTTAAGAGAACACAGTCTTCTGCATGAAGTTTTTTTCTATCCCTCCCAACTGCTATTGCCCTCCCTTTGAAACTACCTTGTGTTTAACTACTTTGTATTTATTTATGTTTATTCACTTGTATTTATGATGCATATTTATGTGTGCATATATATATGTACATACATACATATATATGTACATATATGTATAAATGTACCCTAAGTTCTCCATGTGTAGGGGGGAACTTTTTTTCATATACCAGTGCCTGACATAGTGCCTTAATGGCACTATGTTGATTGACCTCTGAGGTCATGTTTTCATTGCTGGCTCCTTTCTTGATTTTTGTCTCCTGTGAACTTCTGGTGTCTACTGCTTTCCTTCTTCCAATACTGCAGCAATTCCCTATGTTATCTAACTTGGTTGAAATATATGGATCTTTTTCTCCCTCTACCTTTCCTTTTAGCTTGAAGTTATTTTTTTTAAAAAATTGAGTTTACAAAACTCTAGGCAAATACATTCTTAGTAGCCTTAACTTGTTAAGTGTACTCTCTCCTGGGCCTGGAGGTCATCATTCCTATATGTTAAGCTGTCGTCCCTAAGTCTTATTTCCCAGGCACCACCTTCTTAACCAACTGTTTGCTTCTAAGATCTTCCTTTCTCTTCCACAGCTGCTGATTTTCCACTAGCAGCAATGATGAAAACACTTTCTGTGCCCTTAAGGTCTTCAATTTAATGCCCTAGATCAGGGGTTGGGAACCTTTGGCCTCAAGGCCACACGTGACCCTCTAGGTCCTCAAGTGCAGACCTTTGATTGAATCCAAACTTCACAGAACAAATCTCCATAATAAAAGGATTTGTTCTGTAAAACTTGGACTCAGTCAAAAGGCCACACCTGAGGACCTAGAAGGCCACATGAGGCCTCAAGGCCACAGGTTCCCCACCCCTGCCATAGATGTCAGGATCTTTAGCATCATTTCCTAGTTTATTTCTAGCACTTTGATGATTGCCCCTGTGAATCCATAGAGGTGGAGAGCAGGCACCAAGTAAGCTAAGTCCTTTTGTCATGTACTGGGTCTCTGCTAAGCTACTACCACACTGTAAGCTAGAAAATACACTACCTATTTCCACAATGACCACAATGACATGGACTTTTTAACCAAAGAGTTCCCAACAACCCACTGGCTGATGGTGCCAAGCAATCACTATATGTCTAGGTATCATACACCACAAACCTCTCCCTTTTGCCTTTGTGAAATGCCATGGCACCACGTAGCTCTGATGGGAAGGGGCAAGGAAAGAGTCTGTGGGAATCCCTCACTAGGGGCTCCCTAGGATCTTTGCTGAACATGCTGCATTTCCCACAGATCTGCTGCCACCTGAGAAGTTCAAATCCCAGGTGAATATTTCACAGCTTTAAAGATACAGATGTTTCTCCAATCCTGTGATCTATAGCATTTCCCTATATGGCCGACTTTATGATATGACCATCCTATTCACAAATTCTCACTCTAATATTACCATGAGAGACACTTTGGTGTAGTGGTTAAAGAGCTGTTCTCAAAGCCAGTAAGCCCTGGGTTCAAGTGCAGCCTCTTATCTAGACTCACTGTGTGACAGCAGGGAAGGCACTTCAGTTCTCTTTGCTTGCTCCCAGGCTACTCCCTAAGGCTGCATATGGCAGAGAAGGTCTCAACTGGCATTAGAGGGACTGTCCTTCAGTGGCAGTTCTCTACATAATGAAATCTAAGTCTAGTCACCATCCCTGGGGCTACTAGTCCAGTTCTCTTTATTTGCATCGACTTGTAAATACACCCAATGATTCTCTGAATCTTGTGAACTGTAAGTGATGCTTGTAAGGGAAAATGATGCCAACACCCTCGCAATTCTCAGATTTCCTTGGTGGGAAACCCACTCAAGCCTTTTATGGCGTGTGAGAGCCAATCTTGAGTCATCCAAGGGTTACAGCTCTGAGGGTTCAGACCTTGATGACTGGGAAGATAAAGAGACAAAATGAGGTCAGAAAAAAGAAGAGTAACCTCGAGATGGAAAAAGAATTTGTTCCATTTCAGCCATTTCCCTCTGATATCCTTGTATTTACCCCACTTATATAAACCCTATGCAGATGCCACCAGTTATCAAATTGAAAGGTGACAATGATGATGATAATAGCTGCGATTTAGCACTCTGCACACATTTTCACATTCTACCTGAAAGCTAGACATGATTTTTACCAGTGAGACTCATAAACTGGGCTGCGCTCCTTCTCAAAGTGACAGCCTTTACCTTCTTCGAACATTATCGGTTGAGTGATTTAGTTGGTTCGGCAACAACAGTTGTAGTGAAGACATATTCTGCTCCTTGGAGGGGAGCTGAAAACCAAATTTGGTACCAGCCATCTCCACAAACTACTAAGTCCTAAGCACCCACCATCTTGTCCAGATAGGGCATAAACAATCTTCATCTCACTGTTTGGATATTCCCACACATTGCCACATTTTAATTACTCATAAGGTTTCCATGCTGGAGATGGGCGCTTTAAAAATCATTGGTATTTTGAAAATTCAAAGCTGGGGTGATACATGCTCAGGTGTTAATTTATTTACATCAATTAATTTCAGGCCTCTGATGTAAACCAATTAGTATTCAACACTTAATGGAGTCATTATCTGTCAGATTAGCTTCTAGGAATGCTTGTCACTGCTATAGGCACAGGCACCAGAACTTTGCTAATAAAACTAGAAGAATTAATGGAGTGAACAGCATAGATAATGACTTAATGTGGAACGTACAGTATAGAAAATAGAATGATCAGCTGTCTCCCGGAAATAAAGATATCACCCAGGCAGCTTCTTGATCTCCCCTCCCCCCCATGGGTTTAGACAATGCTATTCAAAAACAGTGAGAATGGCAAAGTCTTTGCATAGTGGTGTCATAATAAGAACTGTGTATCCTGGCTGCCCTGGAAGACGCATGTCTGGCATGCAGATGGAAGTATGCTGTGTCAGGGCAAGCCGTGGAACGGCAGGTCCTATTTCCTGCAAAAGGAAAGGCAGAAGGAGGTGGGTAACAAGAAGGAGGATGGCTGAGGAAGTGTACTGTGCTGTGTGTCCAAGAGAAGCAGATCTCCAGGTTCAAATCCCATATCTGGCACTTCTCCTTGTGCAACCATAGGCTAATGACTTCCCCTCTCTAGGTCTCACTTTGGTGGCCTGGCTGACCTCTAAGGTTGCTTTTCACTCAAAATCGAGGATCTCATGATCCCAGCCACCTTAGAGAGCCCACATGGCCATGACTGCTACTGTGGAATTGTGGGGTCTTACCTTGGGGGCTGCCCCAGAAGCAGGACCTTGCGAAGGGATATGTTTTAATTCAGAGAGAATTTTCGGGTGATTAAAAATCCAGTAACAAGCAATGTGGGCAGATATTTCCCGAGAGAGTTGTTTGTTTATTGACTGATGGATTGATGGATATATTGTGTTGTATTGTAGAAAGGGGACCTCTGTTTTATCAGTCTGCTAATGACAATCCCCCTCAAAGTGTCCTGTCTTTCTCAGTGATACGTCAGGGTTACAAAGCTTTCTCGTGGAGATAGCTAGGCTGACTGGTTTTATATATTCCGTGGTTCTCAGGAGAAGTACAGTGTTGGTTTGTTGTCACCATCGTCCTCGTCATCACTGTTGTTGTTGTTTTCCCCCAGGAATATCCTGGAGTTGAGCTTTTCTTGGTTCTGAGTTTAGCTTTATTATTTTGTGTTTTCCTTTCTTGTCTAGCTGGGTCAAGTGTTATATGAAAGGAAGTGTGTGCTGTCGATCAGAATCAAGGTCCTGGGAATCCCAAGACCACAGACTGTCCAGGAGGGAAAGGCCCAGGAGGGCTGGCCTGCCCAGCCTGGGGAGATGCCTCAAAGGGAGCCCCGCCCCCCATCAGCCTCAAAAGGCAGCCCCGTTCCCAGGCCAGTCCTGGGGAGACATGGCCAAGCCCTAGGCTTTTGGGATTTCCTCATGCAATCACAAATGAGCATCAGCTGATTCTTCTCAGCTCCCAACAGTTCTCATACAGCATTTTGCACACAATTAGTGCTTAAGCAATATTGTGGACTCATTTTTGCTGAGTGACATCTTGGTCTGAATTCCTCAACTTCTTGCCCCCTCCTGCCCTTCCCTTCCCTAAGTGTTCCTGGGGCGGGGTGTGCTATGTCACCATTCTTCCAGGCTTTGTGGTTGACAAATTGGAAGGCTCCTCTGTTACTTTACCCTCTGTGATCAGTCCCCCTCAGAAATGTTTCCTGTCTCAGTCCCTTTTCCTCCATCCTCAGAATCACCGTACTTAACCTCTCCTGGTAGCATTGTCATCACTGATGTGGTTGTTTTTGTCATCATCAATTAACAGCTGTTTAGTTCTTTAAAGTTGGCAGAGTGATTTAGAACTCTCAGGACAACACTTGGAGGGAGGTGCTGTGATTACACCCATTTTATGGATTGTGAAACTGAGAGGTTAAACAACTTGCCCAGGGTCACACAGCTAGCCAGTGTCTGAGGTGGGATTTGAAATAGGGCTTCCTGATTCCAGGTTCAGTGCTATAGCCACAGTGCCAAGTTGCCTTCCATCATCTCATACCTGAATTTCTGTAACTGCTTTCTAGGTACTCTCCCCAATTCTCATTTCTCCTCCTTTCAGTACATTTGGCACATCACCACTGGTTTCATTTTGCTCCAACCTCTCTTTTAGCAAGTCATTTCCCTGCTGCTGAGTCCATAAGGGCTTTGTATTGCCTACTACATCAAATCCAAACTGCTCGGCCTAGTTTTCAAGGCTCTCCATAATTTGAACCACCCTACCCATTCTCCAACCCCATTTCTCATTGCTCCCCGTTACAAGCCTTCTGTTCCTCCCTATCTACCCTGCCTTTCCTGCCCTTTCCACCTTCTGTGCTCTATGGATTTCTGTAGATTTGTTTGCCATTATTCCTCCTACATGGAATGTCCTCCCCATGGTGCCCACCTTGGGAGGCTAATCCAGGTCCTCAAGTGGCTCCTTGGTAAAGTCTCTCCCATAACTCCAGCTTGATCCCCCTACCTACAGACTAACTGATCCTCTGCACCAGTAGTGTCAAACTCAAATAGAAGTAGGACCCCTATAGCTGCATATTGACTTAGAAAACCTCACATTAACATTATCTATGTTGTATTTTTCCTTTATTTTGTCAAACACTTCCCAATTCCATTTTGATCTGGTTCTGCCCCCTTCATTCCTCCACCTCGGTGTTTAATATCTCTGCTTTCCAGCACTGTGCATAGTCAGTTGATTGGTTGATGGATTCTTCTTGCAGAATCTTAATGAACTAGGTGACTTTTGCTTTTCTTATTTTTTCATCATGTTTACTCTGGATAGATGAGGTTGCCAGGTAACAGAGATCCTAATAGGGATAGGGGAGATGTTAGCCAAGGTCACAGAGCCAGCTTCTGGCAGAGCTGGGACCAGAACCCAGGCGTACAGAATGCCATACCTCTTTTCCTCACTAAATCTACCAGTTGTGGACCACTGTACCATGGAGGAAAATGTCTTCCAACTGGTGATCTAAGGTTTATGCCTTGGATTAGAAGGATTAACAGCCCTTGTTATTTAATCTTATCTGATTAACTAGTACCTAATTATAACTATAGTATCCCTGTAAGTGGATTATATCCCTCCCATTCCACTCACTACCACCACCACCCCTTTTATAAGCATCATAGAATTTGGATTAGGGGCGACCTTAAGGATCATCTGGTCTAGCCCCTTTATTTCGTATGTTGTGAGTCCATCACATATTGCAAGACCCTATACGTGGCACAGGGGCTGCCCCCCACATGTGGAGCTGTTGTTGTATGGCTTTGAAGGGAGATAGAATAGACATCTCTAGTCTCTTCTCTCCCCTGCCCCTCTTCCAAGGGAGACTTTAATTCCTACCAGCAGGGAAAGCAGGAGGTTGGGGCCAGAGTATACCATTCTGTTCTACTCTAAGAGTAGACCAACACTTTACTCAGAGAGAGGGGGTACCAGGCTAGGATTACATATCGCTCAGCCCTTCAGTATTTTTAGTCTAGGGAGATATGATCAGGCTCAAGTTGATTTCTGATCATTGTTCATTATGGCGAGGGGGAGGACCCCAAGTTTTGTATCCAAGGCTTGACTCCCTTTTCCCACCAAATACCAGTTCCACAATGAACACACACAGCAATTATCAAAGAAACCTGTTTATCTAAATCATAGAAAAAACAGAAATCAGAGAAGAATCCATAGGAAGATTTATACCCACTAATACAGAGTGAAGGAACTCTCTCAGTGGGATCAAGCTAACTCAGGTCAACCAAGAGAGAATGTCCTGGATCTCACCCAGTGGGAAATTCCCCCAAGTCTCTCGAGTAGCAGGCTGGAGATAGTGCTGTGATGGAGACCACCAGCTCCTCTCTTGTCTTTCCAGAGTCTTTTCCTTGAGCAGGGGTTGAAGTGGGCTTGGCCTCTTCCACCTTCTTTCTCAACCTGGAAGTACCTGAGGTGACTACAGAGCTCAAAGAGATTCTAAAAAGACTGAAAAGCCTCTCCTCCTTCACACTCTCCTCTACTCCCTGCTCCTCCTCGGAGCAGGGAAGAGAGAGGCAGAGAGCCCCATTCCAATGGGCTTTGAGCCAGAGATAACATGTTAATGAGGAAACAGACCCAGATAAGTGAAGAGACTTGTCTAAGGTTACACAGGTAGTCAGTAACAGGGTCAGGATTCTAACTCAGGTCCACTGGTACTGCATCCCATATTCTCTCCACTAAACTGAATGACCTCTCTCTAACCCAGTGGTTCTCAACCTTCCTAATGCCGCAACCCTTTAATAGTTGTATGGGGGCATGTCTGCATGTGGGTGGACCTGCCTGGAGATGGATAGAGGAGGTTCCTAATACCATCGGAAATATGTGTTTTCCAATGGTCTTAGGCGACCCCTGTGACCCCTGTGAAAGGGTTATTTGACCCCAAAGGGGTCGTGACCCACAGGTTGAGAACTGCTATGTCTAACCCCTTCATTTTGCAGGTGAGGTATCTCAGACCAAGACAGGTGTGGAGTGACTTTTCCAGGGTCAACTGCTAATTAGTGGTAAAACTGGACCTAGAACCTAGAATTCCTGACTCTAGTCCCATGCTTTCCCCACAATACCACATTGCCTCCTTATTCAGAGACTTGCTGGTGTTTCCAAATTGAAACCTCTTTAGAGGAGGAGGCACTAGATGTTGCCATAGTGGCCTGTAATGAATGAAGTTCTATAGTACCAACGTTGGGTTGTCATCTTTTCTTGCAACTGTACCTTTTACCCACATCAAAACAAGAGCTGCTATTACTCTGTAAATGTTGTACACAAAGGATTCTTCTCCCCACATGCCAACATCCCCTGATTCTTGACTTCCTGGCTTTTCCCACGGTTTCTCCTTATTAGCAAGCATCACTGCCTGGAAAGGAGATGGCCAGAATGATTTTGCTCATTGGCACCTCCAGGGTTTTATATGGGGGGCACAAAGCATGAATCCAGGAGAATAGTGCTTACTGTTGAAAGAAATAAAACACGTGGCAAAAAAATCTCTTCCTTTTATCATCTTTGAAAAAGATGGCTGCTTGGTGTTCTAAAGATTGGAATAACTTGTCACTCTTGTTAGTTATAATTATAGCTCACATTTCTAGAGCAATTTAAGGTTTCCAGAATGTTTTACATACAGTATTTCATTTGATAACAATTCCTATTTTAATGGCCTCTTAGCACAGTCCTTTCCTTACAACAACCCTATTACATGGATACCATAACAAATATTATAATGGTATGATTTTTATACTTGCCCCCTGATTAAAAGAAGAGAGCTATATTATAAAATTCAGAATATTTTCCCACTATCATAAATTACTATACTGCTTTCTCCAAGGCCCCTTTAAAAAAATCCTCCCCCTGTTTGAGATGCATGAACATACTTGTCACACATAGCTAAGAGATAGCTGATAGTCAAGATAAGCAGGAGGGTAGTAAGCTAGTACATAGCTGGCCTTGATGCGTTCCTGTCTCCAGGCAGATGAACTGCTTACCTGGGGACCTGACACACCCAGCAGATGTGATGGCAGAGCCATAGTGAGTGATGTTTGAATGACTGTGGCCATCAGGAGAGGTGTTTCAGGGGTAGAGAAGGACAAATATTGTCTCATTTTGATGCAAGGGGAAAGAATGGAGTTTGCAGTCTTGGGAGCAGCGAGCTTGACTTCAATTAATGGTAAAAGTTTAGAATCTCTTTTAAAGGAAGAGTTATTGAACATCTTGAAAAGGAAGCAGAGATCAGGAGCTAGCACGACCTCATCAAGATAAGACCACGCCAGAATAACCTCATTTCCTTTTTGGGTGGGGTCACTGGGTTGTAGAGCAAGGAGATGATAGAGATAAAGTTTTCCTAGACTTTAGCAAAGTATTTGACTGAGTCTTTCATGCTGTTCTTTCGGACAAGATGGATAGATGCGGGGTAGATAAGAAGAGAACATTCTGAAGACTTCTGGTTGAATGGCTAACCCCAAAGAGTGATTAATGGTTGACTGGTAGCTTGGAACGAGGTCTCTAGTGAAGCGATGCAGAGATCTCGGTGTAGTCTTGTGCTATTTAAGACTTTTGTTAATGACTTGGAGCTAATCAGATTTTCTGATGATAACAAAGTTAGGAGACTAGCTTTTTTTGTTACATGACAGGGTCAGGGTCCAAAAAGAGCTGGACAGGTTACAATCCAATAAGTTGAGGTTTAATAAGGATAAAAGTAAAATCTTACACTTAGTGTATTTATCATCTCATCAGTGTGAGAAGTCCTTCATTTTGCAGATGAGGAAACCAAGACTCAGAGAGGTTAAGTGATTTGTCTCAGGTCACATAGATATTAAGTAGTAGAGCTGGGATTCAAACCCAGGTTTTCTGACTCCCAATCCATTATACTCTACGCTGTTCCATAGGTCAGTCACCAAACACTTATTAAGCTCCTACTATGTGCCAGGCACTGTACTAAGTGCTAGGAACACAAGGAAAACCAAAGGTAGTTCCTTCTCTGAAGGAGCACATGTCTAATGAGGGAGACAACATGCAAATAACTATGTACAGACAAGATATAAACTAATCCACAGAGGCAGGGCACTACCATTATTGGGGATTGGGAAAGGCTTCATACGGAAGGTAGGATTTTATCTGGGGGATGAAGGAAGCTGGGAGACAGAGATGAGGAGGGAGAGCATTCCAGGCATGGGGGATAACCATTGAAAATGCCTTGAGTTGAGAGATAAAGATGAAGTTCAAGGAACAGAAGGAAAACCAGTGTTATTGTTCACAGAGTACATGAGGGGAATTAAAGTGTAAGAAGATTGGAGAGGTAGGAAAGGGCCAGCTTAAGAAGGACTTTGAATACCAGAGGATTTTATATTTGGTCCTAGAGGTAATAGGGAGTCACAGGAGTTGATTGAGTAATGGAGTGACATGGTTAGACCTATGCTTTAGGAAGATCACTTTGACAGCTAAGTGGAGAATGGACTGGAGTGGGGAGAGACTCGATGAAGGGATTCCAACTAGCTAGCTATTGTGTTAGTCCAGACGAGACACGACAAGGGCCCACATGAAGGTAGTGGCAGTGTCAGAGGAGAGAAGAGGAGTATAGGAAATGCTGTAAATGTAGAATCAGTAGGACTCGGCAACAGATTGAATGTAGGGGTGAAAGAGAGGAGTCGAGGATGCCACTGAGGCTGTGAGCCTGGGGGGCAGGAAGGGTTGTGGTGCCCTCCACAGAAATGAGGAAGGTCAGAAGATGGGGTAAACTCGAGGGGGAGAGATACTGAATTCAGCTTTGGACGTGTTGAACATCAACAATAACAAGAGAAAAACTTCAACTAAATCCCAGAGAACAGGCAGGCAGGTAAATGAACAGAGAGAATCCTAAAAAAGAGAAGGAAGAATGAAGAAAACCTCAAAGAGAATCTACCGCTCACTTAGTAAATAACATGAAAGACAGGAAATCTTTCTTGCCTGATGAAAGACAGAATCCTGTGCACTCCCCAGAGAACATGGAATAACAACAACAAATTGTAGAATCATTCAAAAGAGAAAATTCACAAAAGAAGAAATTAGGAATCAATCTAGGTCAGAAATTAGGGCTCTCAAGGCAGAAAATAGAATTCTCAACTCAAAGCTAGAAAACACAGGGAGAAGAATAGAAAAAAAGTGTTAGCAGTTCTGGGGTGGTCATGCGAGAATGGGAGTGAGCTCATGGGCATGAAGGGAAGTGGAGAATGTAGCCACTGAAAAGAGGAGGGAAAGCCCCACTGTGCACAAAAATCACCTCTGCTGGGAAGAACCGGGTGGGTGGGTGGTGACTTGGAAGGTGCCAAGTAAGTGGGAATGACAATCCACTAGCGACTTTTCTCAGCACCTCACCACAGCCAGAGAAGTAGCATATCCAATTTGGGGGAAGCAGAGCCATGGGAGAGGTCCTGTGGGAGCAGAATAGCATCCAAGTAGTTTAAGAGAGCATGTATAATATACTATAGGAAAAATGAAGATTTTGGTCACTCATACTGTTTCAGAGTATCTAGCCCTGGAGTGGGGAACTTGTGGCCCTCTAGGTCCCCAAGTGAAGCTCTTTGATGGAATTCAATCCCTTTATTATCCCACCCCCTTTCTAGCCTTGGCACTTTTGCTAAGAGTATTCATGAAGACCTTGGCTCCATGAGTATCCAGCAGTACCTTTCCGATGTTCTTTCAGAAAATATGATGATGGGTGGCTTCCACCTTTCATTTCAGTGTTAGTCAATGAAACACAAGAGCGCTGTATTCATAGTCATACAGCAAACATGGTGGAACCAGGAGACAATAATTGGGCCAGAAGGGTTCATATCCCTTATGACCATATGCATGGATGTCAAACTCTTGTAGATCTATTATATATTCTCTATTTTGGGATTATTGATCACGTTGAGTTACAAGGTTGTAAATTTAAACTCTAGGCTGCTACAAGATAACTGTTATTATATGGATTTGTTCTTCCTTAGTCAAATTGGGGGTCCATAAGAACCAGAAGAGTCCTTACTGCAATTCAATTTACATTCTTCCTTCCATGTTGCTTATCTCTTTGCTTCTCTTGTGTTACATAGTAGAGAGTGACTTGTGGGCTGAGGATACAGTAATTAATCTGAGCTATTTTTGAAGTCCTTCCATTAAGAATGATGGCTAGTATTCTGTCAAACTGCTTTGAATGAAATATAGGCTACTTATAAGGAAATTCATGCTTTGCCAATTTTTATACACTACACTGAAGCCTGAATCAAGGAGGTCTTTCTATAATTTTCCCATCTCTTTTCATTGTAAGCTATGATAAAAACAAATAGGTATTTCTCCTTAAAAGGAAAATACTCTTGGAATTCACAAAATTGAGATTCTTTCTCTTGGTATATTGGCAAGGAAATCATAGATAGCTTCCTTAGTCTTTGGGGGAGCAGAAATTTCCTTTGATATTATTCTAGGAATGCCATCTCTAAATTCCTATTTATAACTCATGATAAAATGACTATTCATGCATAAGGTCACTTAATCCCAACATTTACTTGTTGACTAAGATGATTGGTTCATGCGCAGATGATCTGTAATAACCCTAACAAAAAATCATCTGACTTCTCCTTAAATACTTCCAGGACTAGAGACTTCACCATCCTGTGAGGCAAGGCTTACTATTGTTGGCAACTATAACCATTTAAAAGGTTTTTCTTCAATTTAATCAACATTTTCCACCCTCTAACACCACTCTCCTTCCCATTACTCCTTTTTCTTCCTTCTGGGGTCAAGCAGAATAAATTTAAGTCTTCCACATGTCAACCTTATAGATACTTGAAAAATAGTTATCATACCCTATTCTCCCATTTAACACACACACTCTCTCTCTTTCTTTTTCTCTCTTTCTCCTCTCCTCTAGTCCCTCTCCTCATCTTTTCTTATTTTCTCTCTCTTCTCCCCCTCTCTCTTCTTCTCTATTTCTCTCTCTCCAACAAAATCAAATATTTCTTTAGAAGAGTGATTCTAAAGTAGAAGATACTTGGGAAAAGGTTTATATATGAAATTCTGACCTACTGTATTCAATTTTTTCTATGAATATACACTAAATTTAATGGGATCATGACAAAACTACTATGCTATTTGCACTCCCCACCCAAATAGAAGCCCTTATATTAAATATAGTAATTATTAGATATAGTCAAGCAAAATAAATCTATACATTGACCTAATCTGAAGATGTATGTCTTATTATGCACCTCCTTACCAAGAGGGAGGAAGAGTGCTTCATCATCAGGCTTATGGAGTAATAAATCTTTCACAATTGTTTTTCTTTACAATTTTGTAATCATTGTACAAATTGTTCTCCTGATTCTGCTCATTCCTTTTGTCATCAGTCCATATAAATCTTCCCAGATTTTTCTATATCAGCCCCTTTTGTCATTTTGTTTGGTATAATGATATCCCATTGTGTTCATATGCCACAATTTGTTCATCTATTTCCCAACTGATAAGTGTACACTTTGTTTCCATTTCTTGGCTACGACAAAAAGTGTTGCTCTAAATATTTTTGTACACATGGATCTTTCTTCTCTGTCTTTGACCTCTTGGGGTCATAGTGGTACTGGATCAAAGTTTAGTTATTTTGGAGGATGTGGTTCCAAATTGCTTTCCAGAATGGTTGTGCAATTCACTGTTGTACTTACAAATTAATGTGTATGTCTGTTCTCCCACAGCCCCTTCAACAACTTGGTCAATCTGGTATGAGGTAGAATTAAAGAATTGTTTATTTACATTTCTCCTTTTATTAATGATTCCCAGGGTTGTTTCTGTTGTTGTTGTACTAATTCTATTGAAAATAGGCCCTATACCAGAGAAATAAAAATAAAGAAAAGGACCTATATGTAAAAAAATATTTATAGCATCTCTTTTGTGGTGACAAAGAATTGGAAATTAAGAGAATGCACGTAGATTTGGCAATGGATGAACAAATTGTGGTGTATGATTGTGGTGGAATACTATTGTGCTATAAAAAATGATAAGCAGGATGCTCTCAGAAAAACCTGGCAAAACTTACGTGAACTGATACAAAGTGAGAACCACAGGAACGTTGTACATAATAGCTGCAATATTATACAGTGATCATCTTTGAATGACTTAGATATTCTCATCAGTGCAATTATGCATACTTTTTAAACTTTATTTTTCTTGGAGAATTTTTGGGTCTGTGTTTTCTTTCACAACATGACTAATATGGAAATATGTTTTGTAGGACTGCACATGTATAACCTATATCAAATTGCTTGTCTTTTCAAGGAGGAGGGAAAGAACACAGGGAGGGAATTTATTTATTTTTTTTT
>CM053582.1:42734779-42776760 GCA_028627135.1 Pseudochirops cupreus | reverse complement strand
CCAACAGTAGTATTGCTGGGTCAAAGGGTATGCAATTATTTATAGCCCTTTGGGCATAGTTCCAGATTGCTCTCCAGAATGGTTATATCAGTTCACAACTCCACCAACAATGCATTAGTGTTCCAATTTTTCCACATGCTCTCCAGCATTTGTCATTTTCCTGAGAAAACAATTTGTTAAAAATTAGAATTGGGCAAGTAGAAGTTAATGACTCTATGAGGCATCAAGAATCAGTCAAACAAGATCAAAAGAATGAAAAAATAGAAGAAAATATAAACTATCTTATAGGAAAAAAACTGATCTAGAAAATAGATCCAGGAGAGATAATTTAAGAATTATTGGTCTACTGCAAAGCAGTGATGAAAAAAAGAGCCTGGACAGTATCTTCCAAGAAATCGTCAAGGAAAATTGCCCCAAGGTAGTAGAACCAGTGGGTAAAATAGTCATTGAAAGAATCTACCAATCACCTCCTGAAAGAGATCCCAAATTGAAAATGCCAAGGAATATTGTAGTGAAATTCCAGAATTATGAGGTCCAGGAGAAAATACTGCAAGCAGTCAGAAAGAAACAATTCAAATATCATGAAACTACAGTCATGATCACGCAGGACCTTGCATCTTCTACATTAAAAGATCAGAGGGACTGGAATATGATATTCTATAAGGCAAAGGAGTTTGGATTACAACCAAGGATCAACTACCTAGAAAAATTGAGCATAATATTTCAGGCAAGGAGATGGACATCCTATGAAATAAGGGACTCATCAGAGCTCAATGGAAAATTTGATTGTCAAATGCAAGACTCAAGAGAGGCATAAAAAGGTAAACAGGAAAAAAAAGAAGAAAAACGTTATTCAACAAGCGTGAACTGTTTGCATCCCTACATGGGAAGATGATACTTGTAAATCTTGAGAATTGTATCTATTACAACATTTAAAAAGGATATACATAGAGGGTGTGGGTATAAATTAAATGATGTGATGATAAAAAACCTAATTAAGTGGTACAAAGGGATGGTAATGGGAAAAGAGGAAAGGAGGAGGAAGAAAAGGGTAAATTACATCACATAAAGAGGCACAAAAACACAGTAGAGGGAAAGAAGGGATGTAGATGATCATTGGTTGAACTTTACTCTCACTGGAATTTGGTTCAAGGAGGGATTAGCATACTCAGTTGAGTATAGCAATCTAACTTGCTCTATAGGAAGTAGGAGGGGAAAGAGGAAAGAAAATTCTGGAATTTGACTACAATATTCCTTGGCATTTTCAATTTGGGATCTCTTTTCAGGAGGGTAAGGGAGAAGGGAGAAATAAAAGCATAAATGGGGGGGAGGGGAATAGGATGGAGAGAAAGACACAGATAGTGATCATCACTGTGAATGTGAATGGGATGAACTCTCCCATAAAATGGAGGCAGATAGGAGAATGGATTAAAAACCATAATCCTACTATATGTTATTCACAAGAAACACATTTGAAATAGGAGGATACGCACAGGGTAAAGGTAAAAGACTGGAGTAGACTAAATTTATCCTTCAGTTGAAGTAAAAAGAAAGCAAAATGTTCATAGCAACTGTTTTTGTAGTGGCCAAGATCTGGAAATTGAGGGGATGCCCATCCATTGGGGAATGTCTGAACAAGTTGTGGTATATGAATGTAATGGAATACTATTGTGCTATAAGAAATGGGAAGCAGATGGACTTGAGAAAAACCTGGAAAGACTTATATGAACTGATGCTGAGTGAAGTGAGCAGAACCAGGAGAACATTGTACACAGTAATAGCCACAGTGTTTGATGGTTGATTTTGATAATCTAACCCTTCTCAGTAATGCAAGGACCTAAATTCCAAGGAACTCATTATGGAAAATGCCATCCACATCCAGAGATAGAAGCATGGAATCTGAATGCAGAGTGAAGCGCACTATTTTCTTTTTGTTGCTGTTGCTGTTGTTTTGTTTTTATTTTTTTCTCATGGATTCTCCCATTCATTATCATTCTTCTATACAACATGACTAATGAGAAAACATGTTTAATGAGACTGTATATGTAGAGACAGATTGCATGCCGTCTTGGGAAGGGGAAGGAGAAGGGGGAGGGGGAGGAGACTGAGGAGGAGAAATTTAAAACTTGTGGAAGTGAATGTTGAAAACTAAAAATAAATAAATTAAAAATAAAAAAATAGAACTCATCATCTTCCTCACCCCCCAACCTCTTCCCTCTCCCAAGCTTCCTTATTTTTCTCAAGGACACCACTATCCTCCCAGATTCCTAGGTTTACTTCCTTGGAGTAATCTTTGACCCCTTGCTCTCCCTTACACCAGCTGTCAAGTCTTGTAGATTTTACCTCAACAACTTCTATTGTATTTGTTTCCTTCTACTCACCTAGGCACTCCCCTAGTTCCAGGCCTTGTCACCACTCACCTAGATGATTTGACCTCGTATCAGGTCTCTTCCCTTTCCCACATATCCTCCATAGAGTTGCCATAGCCGAAGTTTGACTCTTATTCCCTTGCTCAAGAAACTCCCTGTTGCTTCTAGAATCAAATACAGACTTTTTTTTTTGGCATTGAAAACATCTCCCAAGCTGGCCCCAAGCTTTTGGAGCTTTGATAGAAATCTTTTGAACTCTATTATACATTGTTAGTGCCCTTCACACACCCTTTGGTCCAGGCCAGAGCACATCAAGGCGCTCTTGATGCACCTCACCCATGCTAGCTGGTCACTCTTTTCCATGAATATGTGTAAACGGTTCCCTGTGCCTGGAATGCCCTCTGTGCTCGTCTTTGCCTTTTAGAATCCCTACTGTCCCCCAAAGCTAAGATGCAACAACACACCCTAGATCAGCGCTTCTTAAACTGTGGATTGCCACTGGTGCTGAATGGGTCACCACCAGTGCTGAAGGGGTCAACACCAGCATTGTAGGGGTCACCACCAGTGCTGAAGGGGTCACCACCAGTGCTGAAGGGGTCACCACCAGTGCTGAAGGGGTTACCACTAGCATTGTAGGGGTCACCACTGGTGCTGAAGGGGTCGCCACCAGCGCTGAAGGGGTCACCACCAGCATTGAATGGGTCACCACCAGTGCTGAAGAGGTCACCACCAGTGCTGAAGGAGTCACCACCAATGCTGAAGGAGTCACCACCAGTGCTGGAAATGTCACCAGTGGGAAAAGTTTAAGAAGTCCTGCCCTATACAAAGCTTTTTCTAACACCCACCCCTGCCAGTGGCTAGGCCCTTTCCTTGGAGTTCGGGCATTTCACACATACTTCTTATGTATCCATATGTGTGTATTAGACAGTGTATGCTCCTTAAGAAGAGAAATGCTTTCATTTTTGTCAGCTTATGCCCAGTTGTTTGCATTGTGCTTAACATATAGTTGGTTTTTAGGAAATGCTTAATTGATTTACTATAAATTTGAAAGACTGGAAGGGAAGAGAAGGGTTTCTAATATCTTATTTTCTTTCATCTTTTCCTTGTAATCACTTTTATTGTGTTAAATGAGTTGGAAGCATGTAGTTTCATTATATTTTGGGGGGATGGAACAGGCTGAGCAGATATATGCAGAAATGATATGAGGGGTTGGTTAATTCTTAAAACTGACTTTCAAAGTTATGGGTTGGGGGAGTGCTCCTGGTGAAGGTTGTCTGAGAGAGGCATCAGGAGGATAGGAGGAAAGGTTAGTTCTTAGAAATGCTTACCCTAATCAGGATGGAATGCCCCCAGGTTACCAGGACATCATAGGATTAAAGATTTAGAGCTGTAAAGGTCCTTAGCTGGAAATCAAAGTCTGTGTCAGATTGTGGAGGCCTTTGGATGCCAGGCAAAGAAGTCTGAACTGTGTGAGGTAGGTCATGGGGAGCCCCCCAAAAGTTTTCAGTAGAATATGGCAGTAGTACAAAAATGGATTTGTATATGGAGGTAAGAGAGAGGAAGAGTCATAAATAGCACCAAGGTTCAGACCCCTGGGGGTTAGTTGAATAGTACTGCCTCTGTCAAAAATGATGTCATTTAGAGGTTTAGGGAAAAGCTAATATCAATTGGAGATATGCTAAGTGGCAATGTTCTGGAGGTCAGGACTAAAACTCTAGAATTGGAAGTTCTCTGCAAAGAAGAAGCCAGGGTTGACTGAATTTGCCAAAGAATAGCATGAAGATGGTCTTTGATCCTCTGTGTGGCACAGAGCTGGGGTTGTACAGGGCCAACTCCCAGGTCCTTTCCCTATTTAAGAGAGCTTTGATCCTTCCTTAGCCCTAAAGGACAGGGAAGACTTGTGAGAGATGTCCATGGCTGTCTCCCCAAGAGAACAAGAAGACTATTCCTGTCTCTGTTCCTTACACAGTGGGGATCTGTGGGGATCAGCTCCATGGAGGGAGCTCTTAGGGTCTGGTGATCTCCCAGAAGCCAGCTTGGAAATAATTCAGAAATTCCCTGTAATTGTAGCTCTAGGTCATTCCAAGTCTCCAGAGGAGACATGAAAAATCATTTGATTCTCAAATAATCCTTTGAAGTAGGCACCATTATTAACCTCCTCTTAAAGATGAAGAAACTGAAGCAGATACAGGTTAAATGACTTATCTAGTAAGTACATGAGGCAGAATTTGAACTCAGGCCTTCCTGATTCTAAAAGTCTTTTTTTCTTTTTGGAGAGGGGAGGGCAGGGCAATTGGGGTTAAGTGACTTTCCCAAGGTCACACAGCTAGTAAGTGTTAAGTGACTGAGGCCAAATTTGAACTCAAGTCCTCCTGACTCCAGGCCCGGTGCTCTATTCACTGCATCGCCTAGCTGCCCCTGGCCTTCCTGATTCTAGATCCATCACTCTATCCACTGAGTCACTTCGCTGCCATGCATAATATATGGGCATGACTTGAACCCAGATATTCTTGATTCCAAGGTTTCCAGGCTACCTCTCTCTGTGATAAGTATACTTAATGGTTAAAGGACACATGAACTTGACTTTTGTTCATTATCTATGTATTTTTTTTTAACTCTCAACCTGATTTTCCATAAAAAAACAGGGGATTTTTAAAAATGTGTTTTTGGTCCATTGAATAAAAGCAGGTATGAAACCTCATGATATCTTACACTGATATTGCGCTTTCCCAAGGACTGATCCCAATGCCAGATACAGCTGCTCCCCCTGTAATTCACTGGGCTCTCACACGGCTCCTCTAGTCATTTTCTCCATTTTGTCTTCTTTCTAGAGCTACTCAAAGAGGCCTCCAAGTTGGCTGCCAGTTCAGCCTTCATGGCGACCATTCCCCTTTTCAGTTCAGACTTAGTAGGGGAGGGGTCTGATTAAGCCCAAGTACCCAACTTGAAGAAGGCCAGGGTGGCTAACAATTGTGAGGCCATCCGATCTCTCTTGGCGGCTGGGGCTACACATGCAAAGTGGATAATTGAGACAACTCTCAAGATGATTCAAGCCAAAAAATGTCTTGCCTCAATTATCTGGCTATTTCAGACAAGTATGTTTTGGACTGAATTATTCACATAATTGCTTCAATTTTCCACTTCACTTTGCATACAGGGACATGGGCCCAGAGTCCCCAATTTGCTAGTTCGTCAGTCTCATGAATAATAATACTAGCACACATCTCTTTTACATACATTAGCGTGTTGGTGCCTCACAACAGGCCTGGAGATAATGTGATCTTTTTATTGCAGTGATAGTATTATTCCCATGTTACAGATGAGGAAACTGAGGCTCCAAGACTTGCCCAAGATCACACAGCTTAGAAGTAGAAAAGAAGAAAAATAGAAAAATGTTCTCTTCTGGCACGTTCAGTGCTTCTTGAACCTCCCCAAACACCTCCCACACTCCTTCCTCTTTATCATTTCCCTTTCCTTGCAGCCTTTTGGTTCTGTTCTAGTTGAATCGGTGAGGTAAAATACACTAAGGCCTTGGTCAGGTCTTTTAATGGTCCCCATCTGTATGAAAAGGGATAACGGGGTAGTAGTTAGCATTGGCTCTGGCTTTGGAGTTAGGAGACCTGGAGTGATCTGAATCTGGAACAATGCTTATTAATATAAGAGGGCGGTAACCAGGACCAAGACACAGCCTTTCAGAACCTTACTTTCTCTGTCCATGAAAATGGGAGGCTTGTTGCAAAGAAAACATTTTGTAAACAAAGTGCTACCACACATATGTTGTTGGTATTCTCTTGCTGACCAGATGATCTGGAGAGTCCTTTCTAGCTCCAAGATCCTGCGATTCTATGAATCATTTTGGTCCATCAAAATGAACATAAAAACCCATAGGAAAGCAATATGGTTCTCCCCCACCCACAATTGCAGGCATCAATGAGAAGCTAGAGATAGCAGATGCTGGCAGTCTTTAGCTGACCCATTCATCTTTAGCCTGAGTCCCATCATGTGCAAATGGAGGCTGTCTGATGCATCTGTCTGCAGAGCACCTGAAAGCAACTAGTGTCTCTCTCCATCCAGGGTCCTGGCTGTGGCTGGCAATCAGGGGGAGCTGGCTACAGGAAATGACCAGAAGGAAAGGGATGTGTAAATGCGTCTGGTTGGAGTTGTGTGGAGGTGCCCAGCACTTATTAAACTGAACTGCTAGGCCCATTTTAAAAGAGGGCTGTTGGAGGGACCTGTTAATGAGTTGAATTCATTTTGCATGTGAATTACCAGGGGCATAGGTTTCTAGATTAGCCTGCGGTTAGCCTCTCATGTAAACACACTCAGCAGTTTATGTGGCTTTAGCAACATAGCCAAGAAGGTTCAGTGGCCAAGGCAGGCTTCATATGCAAATCAGAAACTGGGTACTGGGGGCTTTTTCACTCTTGCCCAGGGGAGAAAGGGACCAAGTCAGTTCTGTCATCATAGGATTTCCCACATGGTAGAAAGAATTAAGAGCACTAGGTTCTAATCCTGCCTCTTGCTGTATGATCTTAAGCAAGCCACATTCCTTTTCTGGGCCTCCGTTTCTTACTCTATAAAATAAGGTGGGGGAGGGGAGAGAAAGGGTGTGCCATGTGAACCAGACACCCTGTAGCTCTAGAATTCTGTGATGTCATAATTCTCCAACAACACACATCGATTTAATCCAAGAGGCTCTGCTGGCGGTTGGGGGAAACCCAAAAATCAGACCGAGATGAATGCTTCAGGGTTTTGGAATTTGATTGGTCTGGGTTATCCCTCCACCAATGGAGGTCAGTACTGCTCTACAATTTCATTTCATCTATCTAGAAATAGAAAGAACCTCAGAGATTATTTAGTCCAAAGGTTGTTATCCTAGCTCCATGGGCCCCCATGAGATCCCTAGATAGAGTTCAGGGGAAGGGTCCTGTGAATTTGGATGGAAAAAAGTTACATCTTATTTTCACTAACTTATAGTTGAAATTTAGCATTGCCTACAGTTACACACTAAAAGAATTATTCTAAGAAAGAGTCCATAGGCCTCATCAGACTGCCAGAAGGGTCTCTTACACAGAAGAGGTTGAAAACTTCATTCTAGCACAGCCCCATCATTTTATTGATAAAACCAAGGCCCTGAGACATAAATAATTTGCCTGCAATCACACAGGGAGTAAGCAGCAGAGTTCGGCTTTGGACCCAAAGCCACTGTGCCACACAATTCCAACATTCTCAAGGAGTTACTGTGGCCATAAATGCTAGCTCTCTGTATCCCACCTGGTTATGAGCATCTCCAAACTAATCTGTTAATCTGTGAGTGAGCTGTCATGAGAGCCAAGGCTCACCCTGGGAGGCCCAGTGAGGCATTCCAGAAGGTCTCCAGTTGTCCTTTTATGATAAATAGTTGCTTTCTAAATGCATAAGAAGGAACATCAAAATGCTGTAAGATCAGATGAGGGAAAGATAAATTTCAGCTGCTGAGAGGGAGGTGATATTGATTCTAGTCTACACCTGACTAGGTAGCATGCTAATGGATTCACTTGCTAGTTACTACCACATTGATAGAATTCTCTGAACAGAGGTGACAGGCTCATATGTGAACCATTCGCTAATTTGAAGTCAACTGAATGCAGCCTAATACTCAGTGAAAGGAAATTGTTGGAATAGCCTTTAGCCTATGGTAAAGTGACTTATGTTGGGATTTGGACTAATAAATGCTAATATGATGATTTTTATGTTAATGTTTTGATCATAGTTTCTTTAGGGGAAATTAAGGCAGGGAGGACAACAGCAAAATTGCTGAAATAACAATCCAACTTATATTTTCTGCTTATACTCTCACTATGAGAACCAAAATTTGGAATAGTTTTCTTGCTTAGAATTTCCTGAACTTGTGCAATATAGTCTTCTCTTCTATAATAAAAATATCACTTTCTTCTTGGCAGTGGAATTTTAGCTCAGAACTCTTCAGTGTCTGAAATTTCCAGTGCCACTTGCTGCATTTGACCAGAGCCCACAGTAGAAAGAAAATTTACCAAAGAAGACTTTCCTGATCAACTGCAACAAGTGTTTGATCTGTTTCCCAAAGTCCTTAACTGTTTCTTCCTTCTGTCCTGGTGGTTTGTAATATACTCCCACACAGATACCACTTATTTCTCCCACTGATAATGCTCACCAAAAGCTTCTCCCCTCCACTTTCCCTTCCCAGATTTCCACATTAAAAAACCTTTGCAAGTTTGCTTCTCTTCTATTGCCATGAACTTCAGCATGAGTGCAGACTACAAGTGTAAGGAGTCTTCATTCAACTGAATTCAAGTGAATTGAACAAAGATTTGTTAAGCATCTGGTTTTTGCATAGCCTTGTGCTAGGCAATAAGGCTACAAAGATAAAAATAAAAATGATAAAATTCCTGCCTGCCAAGAGCACATGGTTTAGTAGGTTAAAAAGGACACTAAGAAGAGCAAGTATGATAGGGGTAAAATGGGATCAGGACAAAGGACAGATCCAGGCTAACTGTTTTAAGGAAGTCTGAGGAAGAAAAGGTCTTTTTCACTTGCAGAATGGAGTGTGGGGTGGTGACCAAGAAGGCCTCATTAGAGAAATAGCACCTGCGCTGAGGTTTGAAGTTGAATTTCATTAAGGCAAGCCAGGAATTTGTCCCCTACTTTGCTTTTGGTGCAGAAGGTTGCCTGTAGATTGAAGTCCCCAGTCCCTGCTGTATTACTCCTCCACAGCAGGTTTGTGGTCTGGGCCCCAATTCCTTTTCTCTGTATACTTTCTTTTCGGGGGGTCTGTAGAATACTCCAATGACCATATTTCTTCTATTTCTTCCTTTTTTACAACTTTCTAAGATTCCTTTCAGCTCTGACATTCTATTCCCATCATGAACTTTTCTTCAGAGATAAGCATTTGATCCAGTTTTCTTTCTGTGTGAAAGATAGCATGGGACATACAATGAAAAGAACACTAGCTCTGGAATCAGAAGACTTGGACTGTCATTGGGACAAGTCACTTAACCTTACTGGACCTCAATTTCCTCATCTGTACAATGAAAACACGGCCTTTGAAGGGCAGCTAGGTGGCACAATGAATAGAACACTGGGCCTAGTCAGGAAGTTGCTGTTTGGTCATTTCAGTCATGTCTAACTCTTCGAGACCCCATTTGGGGTTCTCCTGGAAAAGGTACTGGAGAGGTTTGCCATTACCTTCTGCAGTTCATTTTACAGATGAAGAAGCTGAGGCAAACAGTGTTAAGTGACTTGTCCAGGGTCACACAACTAGTGAGTGTCTGAGGTCAGATTTGAACTCAGGGGAATGAGCCTTCCTGACTCCATGCCTAACACTCTATTCACTGAACCACCTAGCTGCTCCAAGAGTCAAGAGTCAGGAAGATGAGTTCAAATCCACCCTCAGATACCTGTTAGCTGTGTGACCCTGGGCAAGTCCTTTAACCTCTGTCTGTCTTAGCTTCCTCATCTATAAAGTGGGGATAATAGCACATACCTCCCAGGGTTGTTGTGAGGATATGATGAGAGAATAATTGTAAAGCACTTAACACAGTGCTTGACATATTTCATAGATCCTTCTTTCCTTCCTTCCTTCCTTCCTTCCTTCCTTCCTTTCTTCTTCCCTCCCACCCTCCCTTTCTTCCTCCTTCCTTCCTTCCATCCATCCATCTCTAGATCTGTGACCTTAATATCCTTTGAAAGTAGTCCTATCTCTTTGGATTTTCATTAAAATCCTACTATTTCAAGAACAACAAGGACCCAAGTTTATTAGCCAGAAGAGATTGTGAGAGCCGTACGGGATACTTGGATTCCAGTGAGGGGGTGCATCTGCTCCTGCAATCCGCTGCATGCTTAGATAAGATTGTAAGGATAGTAGAGGACTGTTCCTGTTCAGAGTGAGGATTAACTACTTCCTTGAACTAATGGTTGAACATAGTTTTCACTGGGGCATTTTTCCATTTTTATTTTTTGGTGTTGATTGAACACCACTAATTGTGATGTGTATTTTTTAGCCACCTTTATAGACTAGCAGCAGAAGGGACCTCAAACAAAGATGGATTAATTTCTATTCAGCATTTATTAGATTGCAGGTGCGTTGTGTACTGGGACTTACGATTTTTCATCTTTGTGGTGCCATCCACAGAATCACACGAAAGTTCAGAGTGGAAAGGGCTCTCAGTGGTCATCTGTTTCAACCCATAACTGAAAAGGAAGCTCCACAAAAAAACCTGGCACGTAGTTTTCCAGCCTTTGCTCAAAGACCTCCAGGGGTGCAGAATTTGCTCCCTCCCACAGTAGGCCAACCTACTTTGGTCTACATCCTTCCAGCTTAAATTTATCTTAGCACCTTCTACCCATTGCTCCTGATTCTGTCCTCTGGGGCCTAGCAGAACAAGTCTAATCTTCTTTCTGTATGTCAGCCTTTCAGAGGCTTGGCAGACAACAATGTGGCTCCTGTTACTTTCCCCTCCCTCCAATCCCACATCTCCCAGCTTTTCTTCTCCAGCCCAAACATCTCCAGATTCTTCAGCTGATCTGAATGAGGGCAGGTTGGTCTCTGCCCAGCACCTGAACTAAGGAAACCCCAGATGTGGTCCCAGAGCAAGGGGCAGATGATGAGGCTCCTCTCTTTCATTGTATCCTTGTATCTCTAGCCACTGTCAAAGGGGTGGTCCACAGTGGGGATTTACTGGACCCCTGTCATGTAATGACCACCCCTCTGAGGTAGGTGCTATCATTTCCATTTCTTAGCTGAGGAAACCAAGACTTGGAGGAGTTAAAATAACTTGCCCATGGTCATGTTGGCAGTGACATTTCAGTGCAAGTTTCTCCTCACTCCCAACACAACCCCGGATCACAGAACTCCAAGGCCATTACTATCACTACCAGTCTATAATATTCTCCCCATAGTTATCAAGTCATGGCTGGCGCATCTAATGGCAGTGAGCTTCAGTGCCCTGAAAAAAAATATACTAGAGCAGTGCCTTGGGTGGCATTTTTAATGATTTAGCATTTTCATTTGTCTGAAGTCTCATTTCTTTTAGGATCATCCTCATTTTCAGTCTTGCCTTACCATGCACGCGAGTGAGGGTGTGTGCATGCATGCCTGTGCATGTGCACATACACTCCTATTTCGGCCCTGCTGTTGTGAATATAACACTTTGGCTGGATTCTCCCAGCTCAGCCACTAACTTACAGTGTAGCCTTGGGCAAGTCACTCTGACCTCTCTAGACCTCAGTCTCTTCATGTGTAAAATGAGATGATCTCTAAGGTCTTTTCCAGCTCTGCCATTTGATGTTCTAATTAAAGTTGAACTGCACTGGCAAGTTCACCACAAGGGGTTGCTTATAAATGCATTTGTCAAGTCACCCAAGTTATTGTGCCACGATGATCGAATTATCAAGAAAAGAGAGCATGGGGAAGAGTGCTGAATCTCCTGAGACTTGAGTGTAATTCAGCTCCATGGCCACTGGCCTACCTGGCCTGCAGTGATTGAATGAGAAGCTCTTTAAAGGGTTTCAGATAATCTCTTATCATCCCATACTTTATGACTCAGTAAATCTGTGGATATTGCCTTTTGGGGATGAAATTGCAGAAAGGCCTATTAGGAGAAAGGTCACAGATGGGAATTTTAGAGACAGTTTTATGAAAAAGCCATTAGATGGCAACAGCAGTTCACAAAGTGACTCTCCAGTAGAGCCCGATTTTACCCTCTAGGGGGCGATTCGATGTAAAGATTGGAGACTCCCAGGACTCAAAGGGATCTGAGAGCACAGGGTGTTGTTGGAGCTTGAAGGACCTCTGGGGAAAGAACACAGTGTGAGACCTGGAAGGGCATTTAGAGTGTAGAATGCTATAAGCAGGCGAGACCTTAGCATAGGGGGTCATTCTTTAAAATCAGGGCTGTTTTTTCAACTAACAAGAAGATATTTTCTCTCCTACCTACTTCTCTCTCCCATGCCCACTGGGAAAAAAGGAAACCAAAACCCTTTAATAAGTATGCATAAACAAGCAAAGCCC
Source organism: Pseudochirops cupreus (assembly GCA_028627135.1). Classification (NCBI taxonomy): domain Eukaryota; kingdom Metazoa; phylum Chordata; class Mammalia; order Diprotodontia; family Pseudocheiridae; genus Pseudochirops; species Pseudochirops cupreus. The sequence continues at coordinate 42,764,364 of CM053582.1, read as the reverse complement.
CATACTGCCTGACTCCAAGAACGTGCCTCATTCTTCTTATTTAGGCTCTCTGTTGGGAGGTAGGCAGTACACTGTTTCACTAGCAGCTCCTTGGCATTGTGCTTGATCACTGTATTGATCAGATTTTTCATTTTTATAATGTTATTGCTATAGTTTCAGTTATTCACTTGGTTCTGCTCACCTCACTATGCATCAGTTGATACAAATTTCTCTGGAATCGTGCCCTTCATCATTTTTTATGGCCTGTGGTGTTCCGTTACATTCATCTACCATAATTTTAAGGTGTTCTTAACCTTTTTATGGTGTCACAAACATATTGAGAAGTCTAGAGGAAGCCATGGACACCTCAGAATAATATTTTTAAATGCTTAAAATAAAATAAAAGAAACCATTCATGTGACTGCTTCTTCGTGGTTTCCTTTGTTGGGCCTTCAGCCAAGGCCTTCACTGTGTCACATCTGGACATTGTAGTAGCCACTAGTTAGGTTTTCCTGCCTCAACTTTATCCCTACTCCACTCCTTCTTCCACTGAACTGTCAAATTAATCTTCCTAATGTACAGTTCTGATCATGTCACTAGCTTAGTCATTGAACTCTAGTAGCTCCCTATTTCCTCCAGAATCAGATATAAAATCTTCTGTTTCCCTTTTAAAGCCCTTTATAATGTGACCACTTTCCAGTCTTCTTATACCTTATTCCCCTCCACATACTCTGGCTTCCAGTGTCTGTAGCGTCTTTGCTGTTCCTTCCACAAGACAGTCCGTCTCCCAACTCTGGGCATTTTTACTGGCTGTCCCCATTCCTGAAATTCTCTCTCACCTCACTTTGATCTCATGATTTCTCTAGCTTCCTTCTGGTCTCAGCTAAATATGGTGTTCTCCCAGAAGTCTTTCCTAGTCCCCTTTAACTCTTAGGACCTTTCCTCTGAGGTCATCCTCAGCTTATCCTGGATGTAGCTTGTTTATATGTAGATGTTTGTGTGTTGTTTCCCCCAATTAGACTGTGAGTTCCTTGAGGGCAGACCCATGTTTTGCCTTTCTTTGTATTTCCAGCACTTGGCACAGTGCCTAGCACAGAACAGGCACTTAATAAATTCTGTTGATTTGATTTGTTTAAAAAAATCATGGATCCCAGACTAAGAACTTCTCTGCATTAGAAAAAAGGACAGAAAATTTTAGAACTGGCTGGACCCTTAAAACAAAAACAAAAAATCAGTGCTGGAAGGTATCCTGCCCTCTGCATTTTTTTTAATATTTTATTTTATTTATTTTAGTTTACATCATTCATTTCCACAAGATTTTGAGTTAAAAATTTTCTCCCCATCTTTCCCCTACCCCCCCCTCAAAACAGCCATCCCCTTGTATAACCCCTCCCCCAATCTAATCTCTCCTATGTCCTCCCCCATCACTCCTCTAACTTTCTGATGGGGCAGGATGGATCTCCCTTCCACAGTGCCTGTGAATCTTAAGTTCCAGTTGGATGTAGTTGATAATAATTGTGTGTATATATATATATATATTTAGCATTTGATTATAGAGCTTTAAATTCTAGATTCTTTCTCTTCCTCCCTCGTCAGCCACCCCCACTGGAAGAACAAGCCATCAAATACATTGTCCTTTGCATTTTACAGAGGAGACAGCTGATGTTGACTCGAGGTCACAGATCACACAGCAAATTAGCTACAGAGCTGGAACTGAAATGCAGGCCCCCTGCCCCTCAGAGCAGTGCTCTTTGCCCTGCATAAAACTGCTTGGTATAGGAACCTCTAACCCTTGAATTGTGCTGCCTGGGACATCTCAAAATTATTCTGCTTTTCATGAACAATTCGAGCTAGGGGACCCAGTGTTTGGGGGCACATAGGTGAATGAGGATGGCTCTTATTGTCTATGACAGTAGAGTAACCAACAGTAGGGTCTACTATAACTTCTAGAAATCTGATTCTATGCCTTAGGGTCCAATTGAAAACACCCAACCCTCTAGGCAAATTTTCCTTTCCAGTCAGTATGTTGTTGTTGAATGGTTCAATTATGTCTGACTCCCTATGACCCCACGTGGGGTTTTCTTGGCAAAGATACTAGAGTGGTTTGCTGTTTCCTTCTACAGCTCATTTTATAGATGAGGAAACTGAAGCATACAGGGTTAAGTGACTTGCCCAGGGTAACATAGCTAGTAAGTGTCTGAGGCCATATTTGAACATGAGTCCTCCTAACTCCAAGGCCACCTAGCTGCCCTGGTGCAAGTCAGTGCCCCTAAATTATCGTAGAATTTGAGAAGGATAAGGACCTTTGAGATCACTTAATTCACCTTTCTACTCCTGGTAGGACTCCCTTTTATAGCATTACTGAGTGATGGTCATCCAGCCTCTGTTTGAGGATCACAAGTGATGAGTAACTTACTACAGAATGACACAGCTTATTTAATTTGTGGACTCTTCATTATTAGGAAGGCTTCTTTTACTAATAATAACTCCTATTTGTAGAGGGCTTTAAAAATGACAAAATACTGAATTCACAAAAACCTGGTGAGGTAGACAGTGCAAGTGTCCTCATCCTATTTTACAGGTTAGGAGGCAGCCTTGGAACCAGGAAGAACTGGGTTCTAGTGTCTCTTCTGACACAGAACAGATATGTGACCCAGAGCAAGTCACTCAACCTCTATTCCCACCATGCATCCTGTGCATGCCACATTCCAGCCATCCCAGCCTCCCTGCTATTCTTCACACATGATGCTTCATCTTCCCCATCCATGCATTTTCTCTGGATGTTGCTCTTGCCTGGAACATAGACCCTCTTCACTCTTAGCTTCCTGGTCTTCCTTCAAGAGCCACTCAAATCGTCCATTCTGTAGGAAGTATTTCCTGGTACCTCTCTCCCCCACCCCCAGTTGCTGATGCTTTCCCTTTTCAGATTACTTTCTTTTAAAAAAATATTTTCCCTCAGTTACATGTAAAGACAATTTTAATGTTTGTTTTAAAAAATTAAATTTAAATTTATTATTTATAAATTTAAATTTAATTTAATTTAAAACTTTTTTTAAAATTTTGAGTTTCAAATTTTCTCTCTCCTTTCCTCAACCCTCTCCTCCCTGAGTCAGAAAGCAATTTGATATAGGTTATACAAATTCAATCATGCAAAACATATTACCATATTAATCATATTGTGAAAGAAGACACCCAAAGATAAAAAAAACCCAAAAATATAGGAAGTGAAAAAGAATATGCTTTGATCTGCATTCAGTTCTTTCTCTGGAGGTGGATAGCATTTTCCATCCTGAGTCCTTTGGAATTGTCTTGGATAATTGTATTGATGAGACAAGCTAAGTCATTCACAGTTGATCCTCATCCAATATTGCTGTTACTGTATACAATGCTCTCCTGGTTCTGCTCATTTCACTTTGTATCAGTTCATGTAAGTCTTTCCAGGTGTTTTTCTGAAATCTGCCTGTTTATCATTTCTTGTAGCACACTAGTATTCCATCACAATCATACCACAACTTGTTCAGCCATTCCCCAATTGAGGGGCATTCCCTTAATTTCCAATTTTTTGCTACCACTGAAAGAGCTGCTACAAATATTTTTGTACAAATAGGTTCCCCCCCCCCCTTTTTATCTCTTTGGGATACAAATTTAGAAGTAATATTGCTGGATCAAAGGGTATGCATAGTTTTTTAGCCCTTTGGAGATAGTTCAGAGTTGCTCTCCAGCATGGTTGGATTGGTTCACAATTCCACCAATAATGCATCAGTGTCCCTATTTTTCCACATCCTTGCCAACATTTATTATTTTTTCTGTCACATTAGCCAACCAAATTACTTTCCATAATTCATATCTTCTATGTACTACTTATTTATATGTTGTCTCCTACATTGGAGTGGATGCTTCTGGAGAGCAGGGACTGTTTTTCTTTTCTTTGTATTCTCAGGCTTAGCATAGTGGTGGTACATACTAAGGGCTTAATAAATGCTTATTGATTGAGGTCCTCTTAGTTGGTGAGGCAGCTCTCTAAAGGCTATAAGCTTCATCTAAAGCCTTGCCCTGAATTGGTAGGGGGAGTCTCATCATTTTACACATGAGGAAACTAGAGTTGTGAGAATTTAAGAAATCTGTCCACATCTCCAAGCTTGGTGGGGGGAGAGCCTGGAGTGAAGCTCAGATTTTCTCACTCCAAGTCCATCACTGTCTCCATCTATGCCCAACCATCCTTCCATTGCATCAAAGTCTGTTTCCTTCTCACTGGCCTTTACTGTTCCCATGACTGCCCTCGTCTGGACCAATGGGGAATGAATCTGCTTCCTTGTGCATCTAGAGAGCCTTTCAGATGTTTGAAGGCAGCTGTTATGTTTCCCCTCAGTCTTCTAATATTTTTCTCTCCCATAGTCATTTGTCATGTGATGTTTTCTAGGATCTCTCACCATTCAAGGCCTGATCTTCTGAATAGCCTGCGGTCTGTTAGTAATGAAGAGGAATATGTCAGATGGGCTTGATGAGAAGCAAGTATATAGAGGTTGGAAGCCCAGGGTCTGAGTCTTGCCTCTGCCTTGAGTTGTGTGGCATCTGGTTGCCCTAGCACAGGGGTGGGGAACCTGTGACCTTGATGCCTAGCATCTCTAAGCCTCAAGCAGCTCTCTGAGACTGTGCCACAAGAGAGGTGCAAGGCCATGCTTCTCAGGCCAATATGTATGTCCACACATGGAGGGAAAGGCAAAAGCATGGTGTGGGCCAGGGGAGGCGAAGGTAGGGGAGACAGAGCAGAGCAACTGATGATTCTGTCTTGGTGCAGTTCCATCTGAGGGGTGCCCTGCTCTGGAGGTGAGATCTTCACCGCTGTGCTTCACATGTGGGCCTGGGGGTTCCAGGCATCACAGCTGCTTGAGGAGGCAGAAGCAGGAAGCTGTCCCCACTAGTAGACCATCTTACAAGTTATTACATGTAGCACTTGCTTAGCTACACACATATATGTGTCAACACATGTTCACACAATACATACATATCTGACCTGCTTGCACTCCTTATTTGAGATATACATGTAGCTTCATAGGGTGGGACCTTGCACAGGGAGGCCTTTTACTAAGTCCAAGAAGATGATAAGCAAGCAAAAGTTTTGCCATAAATATAGCATACCAAAGAATGTGCAAATATTTTGGACTTTGTGCGAAGGTCTCCTCTCTAGGCTTATGTTCCTGGGTTTATGTTGCACATGCAATCAAAACACATGGCTGACTTAATCAACATCGTGTGTTGGGTCTCTAATTTGTTCCCTACTGCACCTTCCCATTAGCAGCTTGGGGAATCTGAGGTCTGGATAGGCCCTTGAAACAGAGAACATAGAAAGTTAGAGCTGGAAGGGAACTGTGTATTTCTCCATTGGTTCATCAGGACCCCCGCTGATATTCTGACCCCCTTATCTGGCCCCTGATGCCCACAGCTGTGTAAAATGACACTTCATTTATGCTAACTGCTTGGGGGAACTTCCTGCAGATTTGAGAGCTGCTTTGTAAATAAGGCCGTTTTCCTCAATCTGTTGAATCTACTCATGGTGCCTGCTGCAGCCTCTGCAGAAGTTGGTTCTGCTACAGGCTACATTTGCTTTCTTGTAACAATTTATCTTTTCCAAACCACCATAAAATGGAGCCCATGGGCAACTTTTTCCTTTTTCTAGAGATGGCTGCAGAGGTTAGACATTCCTTGTCTCTAGGTCTCAGTTAGGCATCAATCTTATTAATTTACATATCTATTTATTTATTGGTGAATTTTTCAGCTGCATTTAGTTATGGCTCCCAAATTGTGCCTGCTCTTTGCCACTATATATCCTAAAAACAAAGGCAAGTGGCTAATTATGCACACCAGGAGCCAGAAGACCTCTGAACATATTTGGTATCAGGGTAGGACTCAGTGCTATGAAGGAATCATTTAATAAAAATGCCGTCAATAGATAGAGATCAGCTGTCATCAAATACTTTATCACATGCCTATCTTGTATATGCAGGATTAAGATGCATTAGACGCTTGTTAAATGGCAGCGTGTTTGACCTGGAAAGACCTTTAAAGTCTTCGTGTCTAACCTCTTTATTTGACAGAGGATGAAGTTGTGGGAGCAACATGGTGTATGGAAAAGAGAATGGGATCTGGAGTGTTGGAGCTCAGGAGCAAATCCCAGCTCCCTGATTTATTATCTTTATGACCTTGGGTATGTCCTTTTCTTTCTTTGGGTCAGTTTCCTTTTATGTAGAATAAGGTGTGCTTTGGTCTCCAAGGTCACTTTTTAGGCCTAGAAAGGGGACATTACTTATCCAGGGTCACACAGCTACTTTGTACCAGAGTCTGAATAACTGGGTTTCCTGGCTTCAAGTATAGTAGTGTTTTTTCCACTGTGACAGTGGGCTTGCCTGCCTTCAAGAAATTCAGAGTCCAGACGAGATATGGTAAAGGCACATACAAGGTAAGGGCTAGAAGATGAGGTCTTCATTAAATACTGTATGCTTCTAGGGAGACAAAAACAAAATCAGCTGTATTGTCTAATGTCAACAGCATTCTGTTTTCTAAAACTGCCTATTGATGTTACTGTGGCAGACAGCATCAGGTCATTCACAGGATCCTCTAGCTAGTGGAAAGTAGCCTATATCCTGCTAGATCAAAAGTCTCAGGGGTTTTGAGAAAGGAAAAGAAAGTTGCACTGTTCTCTTTGTTTAATATTTATTTTTATTGGCACTTAAAAAAAGTTTATTGCTCTAAGATTTAGGGTTTTGTAAAGCCACAGGGGGTATGAAGGAGTTGGAAGGAAATAAATCTGGTCTTTTACTTACTTTCTTTTTTTCCTTTGAAATCTCCAAAGACTGGCTTTCAGTGTCATGGGAAGGTCTGCAGGCATTTGGGATGGCTCTTCTGAAGGGGAGCAGAAAAAGCGACCACATGAGAAACCTTTGGCTTCTTCAAAATGAGTCTGGGAAGTATCAGAGATAAATGTTGCTTTGCCACTGACCCCTTTGTGAATTTTATCTGTGGCTCTGATCAGCTGGCTCATCAGCCTTCTGAAACAGAAACTGAGGAGCTCAAATTGTTAAAGAGTTGGCCAGGAGATGCTTCGGACGCCTCCCTCGCCACTTCCATGATGCCTGGACCGTAGCATTAGTCCTTGGAAAAGTCTCTGTGCTCAAAAATATCTCCCTGCACATGCCATCAGTTGGAAATGAATTTGGATTTTAACATGCCAATTGTGTCAGGGAGCCCTTTGTCACCTCGGTTTATTGGACAAGGCGATTGCTTAGCACCATGCTAAGAGAGTGGTAGCTTTGACTCCTTCCCTACTTGGGCAGGAGAAAGGGGTATTGGAACCTGAAACACTTTCGGGAAAACAGACCAGGAGGGGCTGATGGGAGAGGGGCTCTAGGGACCTATGGAAGTACCCAGACGGTGGGAGCTGGAGGGCCTCAGAAAAGTGGATGAGGAGATCTGTAGACAAACTGCCTCCTTCCCTGTTTGTCTGGAGGGTTCCTAGGTTGAGACAGCTGTTGTAATGTTGGAATTCGTTCTTTCTCTCATTTCCATTGCCTATGTAGGTTTTAATATCGAGCCTCCTTTCCTATCCCCTCCGATTCTGTGTTCTGCTGATTGTTCCTTCCCTTTGCTTTGCTTTACCTTTCTCACTCCTATTCCCTTGGTACTTCCTGTGCAGGATATTTGTGCCCTTTGTTATATCCTCGTTCCTCTTTTTTCTTACTTTTGTGGCTGTGGGGGTTCGAACATTGCCTTTAGTATGGTTTGAGTTCCATAGTTGGGACTGCACCTAATGTCAAAGAAGGATTGCTGATTTGGGGGGAAGGAAGGAAATGAGGACTTTCTGCCCATAGTTCTCTTTTGAAATGTAAGTACTTCTGGGAGGGCATCTGGCACCTAGCTGAGATCCTGCACAGTCAGGGCATGGGCAGTCAGCTGGGGAAGGAGGGAAAAGTACCTTGGGAATGTAAGGGTACTGAATGGGAGGGAGGAGGACAGACCTGGGTAAGGTCCCAGGGGTGGCTTTGTTTGGCCAGAAGTCAGGCAGCATAGGACACTTAAGGCCTCAGTGGTAGGAGGGCCCTAGAAACTGGGAGTAAGAGAGGAAGGAGGGGAAACAAGGTCATTCAGATAGTCATCTTTTTGAGTGTTTTTTTTCCTTTCTTTCCAGCTTTCCTTCCAGTTCCAGTGGCTGCTGTCACTGGAACTGTTGTAGCCAGAAAATGATGATTTATAGGATCTAGAAGCACTTTGGAATTCTTAGTTTCAAGGAAGTTATACATTAAGTTCTGGGTTAGGTGATCTTTGTTCATATCATAGCGGATTAAAAGGAAAGTAGGCACAAACTTGTTCTCGATACGATCGACTTTTTCAAGTGTGGGTGTTGCCAAATTGCTAACAGAGATTTGTCATTAGTTTGAATTAGTTTGAAACTTCACAAACCAGTTTCATCAAACTGACAATGTCCCCTTAGATGTCTTTGGTACAGGAAGCCTTAGTATTTGTAGTAGTGGTTGGGTGTATCCCAGGAGCTCAGGGAAGTCGGGAGGCTTGATTTGTCCGACAGTGAAACAATTAGCTGCCATATGCCTATAGCTGAAGATTTGGCACCCTTGGTGATGTACATGGAGAAACACTGTAGTTTCCTGGAAAGAAAGATATAAAATCCACCTAGTTTGGAGCCAGAGTAATGACTGATATATAAGCAGTTACTTTGCTCTTAACTTTTATAACAAGGTATAACATTATCAGACCTAATGATCAGATGAAAGTAACATGTTTTTATGAAACGTATAATTACCCTCTGGAACACTAGATGCTACAGGGTACCATGCAGGCAAATAACGGTATATTTCAAATACGAAACAGACATGTAAATAATAGCATGTGCAATCATTCTGGTTACCTGTGGAATCGAAATTATAGTGGTTATCAGTCTTTAAACAGAAGGGCACCTGCAGATTAGTAAGCAAAGGACGGAGCACAGTTCAGTGTATCTGGTCTTGGAGAAGTGTTCCACCTTTCTGGAGAGCAACTCGGGTCGGTAGTCATTCCAAAGAACTAGACTGACTGGGTCCTAGTAATTCCTGTGCCCGCTATAATGAATGGTTTAGGCTCACACTAATTTCTATTCTTCTTGCAGTTATTGTCATGGGAACAAATTAATGCATATTATACCATTTTGTATTCTCATTAACAATTTTGCCATGAGAAGCCCACTCTGGCTGTCCTTGCAGTGTTTGTTAGCAGAGCTGGAAACAATAGTGTTAATGCCCAGTGTAATCTGTGAGAGACTATAAACATTTAATAGGCCTGTAAACACTGACTGGAACCTTTTTGATATTCTCTGTTTTGATTGCCTGTCCATGCAACATCCCCTGTCCAGGTTACTGAGACCGTAAGCAGGAAGAACAGACATGAATGAAAAACAGGAACAGCCAAAAGGCTGACTATTCCCTCCCTTGCATTGTCTGAGGCCCCACAAATCCTTCATTAGGAAAAAAGTGATTACAAGGTGGGAGATACTTTAAAATACTTCTCCCTTTGACAAAGTCTTAAAGTCATGGACCCCTTATTTTAAAGAGTCTTCTTCAATGGGAACAAGCAGCTAAGGAAGCAGTGTGTTATATTCTTTTCAAAAGGAACACTGCGAAAGAAGACAGTCTTTTTTGATTACCTGCCAGGAGGCCCCGGGCCCTTTCTCTAGTCAACACTAAAAATGATTAGCGCATTCCATGAAGTCAGTATAATTTGCAGAGATATCACAAAGTACTCTACAAGACAGGACAAAAGAGTTTACGTGGTAGAATAGGAAAAACAAACCCTCCAAAAGTCTGCCCGATTCGGGAATAATTGAAACCTGCTGGAGCAAACAGGCTAAAATTTTTGCACTTACCATGTAGTCCAGACCCAGTTTCCAGTTGGAGCTTGTCCCTTGGACATTCCCTGAACTGGATTGCTCTGACCTGTGCAGGGGTCAGAGGGAATTTCAAAAGTCTCATCTTCTACATTCGGAAAAAGCTTTAGAGTCTGGGTCAGTCTTAAAAGAAGTGTTTAGCTGGCCCAGGCAACCATACTCATTACCAAATTTCAAACTAAGAAAATACTGGTCATAAGAAGCAACCAATTTCTAGGATAAAATCCCCTCCTGACCCTCCTGATAGACATGGGGCCCAATTCTTTTAGCACAATGGCAACAACCACCCCCTTCATAATCAAGACGCTATTTGACTAGGACCTTCCCTCCCCCCACCCACCAAGTAAAAAATGAAAGAGAGCATTGCACTTGGAGCAGAGAAAGTTACTGAGTGACAGGGAGAAAGAGCTGGCTTAGATTTCAGTGATCATTGGGGAGGTAGCTTATAGCGAGGCTCATTATTCCGTGAATTTGGACATACCACAGACCTTTCACTTTGTGTTTCTGGATGTGTAGCTCCTCATATTAAAAGCCTGCCATGACCAGGTTAGACTTTAAGACAAGTCTTATTCTGTCACCTGACACCAGCATGAGAAGGAGTCCTTCTATATTTGTAACTCTTCCCAATAGGAAAGATAAGCAAACCAAAGTGCCCATGGTCTGAGCACTGCTTCCTCTTGTTAAACTTTTCCATTTCTTTTTTTTTTTTAGTTGGGTGATAGGTTTTACATTTATAGTATATTTCCCCCAATAATTGGACATGTCGAAATACACTGAATCTATTTGGAAAAAGCAAAAAAAAAAATCTGCTCAATTTCAATCGTCACCATTTCTAACGGCTCTGGCTTTCTTCAGTTTTATGAAATCATCTCATTAGGGCAAGAAAGCATCTCTTTAAGCATTAGAGCTTCCTTCTCTGCAGCTCCAGAATTTATAAAAACAAATTCACACATTGCTACTGAGAAAGACACTGCCTCCCTAAAGCTCAACCAGGTTTTTTTTTTAGGAAGGAATAATGTGACCATGAAGAGCTATTGGAGAACACTTTCTCACATCCTCCTCGGATTCCCAACAGGATTTTCAGAGATAGAAATGTACACACACACACACACACACACACACACACACAAATATATATATTTGCTTGTGCTTATAAAACCCCCAGCAGTTGCCCCTGTTTCAGCATCCACAGAGAGGGCATAAGGAACAATTGCAAAGAATCTGTCTCTTGGGATATTATTCCCAGCACCTGCTGGTGGGCCTTTCCCTTTCGTTTAACTAGATTACAAGTTACTAGTTGTAGCTATAGATAATAAAAACTAATCCCATAATGAGAGGGCTGGCTAAAGCAGGGGAAAAGGTCTTCCACAGTGCTCATCAGACTTGCCCTTCATCTCAAACCTTAACTGGAAAGTTATTTTTAAAAGTTAGCAATTTGCTTATTGATCCATATTTTTCATCCATTCATTTCTTTCTTAAAAAGATTAAGATAAATGTGGGTGAGCTCAATTTTAGAAAGCTAAAAATTATATTTAATGACCAGACATATGTCAGATGTCTATTGTTTTTATTCTCAATTCAGCCAAGGTTTATGATATTACTAAGGAAAAGCAAAGAAATGTTAAGAACACAACAGCAATTTCGTAAAAAGCAATCATTTTAAAAGGCACAATGGTATTGCCCAAATTTCTGGGACCATATCTTCCTAGCATTATTAAAACTATTTGGTTGGTAACATGCCAAAGTCTTGCATATTTATTTGTTTGGTTTTTTTTTTGAAGTGCTGTGGTCTGAAATTCATATGTTCATATGTGGATGTATGGCAAGAGCTTGAGGCTCTTTTTTTTTTCCATTGCCTGATTCTGGTCATTTAATGTGACACTAAGCTTTGGGCAGTGCAGGCAGAGAGAGGCTGTGGCAACAAATTCTACCAATAGAGATGTGGCCTCCTTTTAGGAAGATTTGTTGTTGTTTTTGTTGTTTTAAATAGAAAATAAAAATCCCTGCTCATTTTCCTTGGGTAATGATGCAATTATTTCCATGTCTTTAGCTAAAGACCATTCACTTTTCTTATTACATACCTTATTTTCCAAAGGGTTAAAAGTGAGACAGGAAAAAAAATGCTCTTGGCTGAAATATAGAAGGTCTCAGACCTGAGAACCCCCCCCCTTTTTTTTTTACTTAAGCACATTTAAAGCAGGAACAAAAGATCTGATTAGTTTGGCCAATTTGACATATCCTAGCTGAAATATGGGGGGGGGGGGGTTGACTACTGGTTTGAGAATGGGTTCAATTAGCATTTTAAAAGCAATTAGTCTACAATGTGTTCTGATTGTTTTTGATAACTTAAAAAAAAGCAGCTGAGAGATTGTGATTTAAAAATTGGCCATTTACCCTATATGAAGTACTTTATTCCCCCACAGCAAATGTTCACAAGGATTTTTAATTACTGATATTGTCGGCCCTAAGTGTGTGATCCCTTGAGACCCTTTTGGGTTTATGGGTTACCTAATCCTTGTTTTTCTCAAAAGGATTCCAATATACATTTAGCCCTATTAGCAAATTTGGGTTTGTTTATTGGCCTTTCAAGGCCTATATGGCATGAGTTAAAAAATGTCAGACTTTGTTCTTCTGCTCTGTGAGCCTCTGGACTCTCATACTCTCACAGGGAAATGAATGAGACCCATGTCATATACTGCTCTTCAATTGTGCCCAGAACGCCTATTGATATTAATGAGTTTCTTGCCTGGACTGATCGTGGTCATTTTGTGTGGCCTGAAGTGGTCATTTTGTTGCAATTTGCATATTGGTTGTTGCAAAGTCTAGAGTGCCCACACTATTTCAGTTTCTATGGTGTCTTGGAATCCTTATGGAGGAAAGGGGCTTTACGAATTTAAAATATGATGCATTCTGGCCCTTAGACATTTGTTCCAACTTCTTAAAATTGAGCTCATGCATATTTATCTTGAATTTTATTTTAAATTCTAATTAGCAAGTACTGTAAGCCAATCATAAACAGGTAGAGTATGAAAACTGGCAGAAGTGGGGTGCTGTCAGGTTTTTTTAAGTCATCAATTTTTTCTTGCAGTCATTCAGAAATGTTGTTTGACCCATTTGAAAGGCATTTCAAAGACAGACATTTTAGAATTCAGCAGAGAACATAGAACCAGGAAACGTCAAATAGGATAATTTAAGAGCTGAAAGGGGCTCCCGAACTTTCTCTCACATACTGAACTTACCGCACTTGGTAGTGTCTGGCTGGAGCTCTTTGAATCCTTAGCCTTTTTACTCATCTACCTCTCCCCCAAGGATCTCTAAGCAGTATCCTTTCCCAGTGGAGGGGGGCAGACAGGAGGAATGGACCATCTGGCCGAGGCCAGCTATCCTTAGAAATCACTTTCGATTCCATTGGAATGTCAAATGTGGGAGAAGCCAGGTTTTCTGCCCCGGGAAACATGAAAATCCTAAGTGAAAGCAACTTTATCTAGGAGCTGAAATCCCAATAATGCAGACATTTTATATGGGAGGTTAAAATATGCATCATTGGTTCTTCTGATGAAAGGCATTTGTTTGTAGGTAACTAATGCCTTTTCATTGGTGTGTAAACCAAATACTGTCCTTGACAGTGGCTGCTGTACACTGTGTTCAGAACAGTCTCGATGAAGCCAATAGATTTTTACAGTACCCCCCCCCTCAAGTTTCATGTCCTTGAATACTTGCAAGATCAAGTCATACCTTGGAAGTTTTTAATATTAGCTCTAACTTCTTCTATTGAGATTCTAAAAATTAACGGTACATATTTATACATGAAAATTAACTATCAATGGACAGATTGGTGGCAACTAAATAATTCCTTAGGGAAAATATTTTTCCATGTTTCTATTCCACCTGTAACATTTTTCTCAAAACTTAGAATGACATGTCATTTTTCATGCCCAAGACACTACTACTGTCCCTGGTCTAGAGCCCACCATTCTTTTTTGTTTTTAATTTTTTATTTCAGCAGTGATGATACCAGATGGTGAATGCATGCAATTTTTATGTTCTCAGATTGTAGGCATTATGGCAGAGAAAATCTTATAAATCCATTTGTAAATTCTGTGAAACAAACCCCTTGATAGCACTGGGACTAGCACCCGCTTTATAGGATAAGCCTTTTACTATGTGTCTAGTTATATGTGGGCGGGTGGGCAGGTGGGAGCTGGGAGCAGTACTTGGCCTACAAGCTAGCCAAAGCCATGTGTTGTATGATAATGCTTATACTTCATGTGGAAAATCCACTGTGGATGATGAAATCCAACTAGTTTTCCAAATGTTTGTATGTGGCCCCTTGTTTCCATAAAGGAATTGATGACATTCTTGAATCTTCCTCAGGTTGCTTCTTGGAATTCAGTGAGGTGTTTTTGTTTTTGTTTTTCTTTTAATCTTCATGGCTGAAGAAACAATCCATGTGTCTATATAATGCCAGAATAAGCAGTGGAGATAAAAATAAGTCATACTGATTATTTGACCAGGACTAGTTGATTTTTTTTTCTTTTTCTAGCCTCTGGTTGATATAACTTGAGTAGCTAAAAAAAAGACTAAAGAGTTGGTCAATGAATTGGTCATTCTCCCTGCTGTTGTTCAGGACAGTTCCCTTTTAGCTAAACTATACCCTTTCTGTGTATAGACATATAAACACGTGAAATTCACAGGACTGTCATGATGAAGCAGTTTGGTCTGCATATTCACCAAGCTTGTACGCAAGATGACCTAATTAGGGAGGCTTTTTGGTGCCTGAGGAATGAAAGATCTTTGGAGAGAGTCCAAGATGGACCCACCTTAGATTAATTATCTGATATAGTGTCTAGATAGAGAATTCATGTTTCTCTACCGAGATCTCTCTTGACACATACAGATGAAAGAAGGAACTCCTTTCACTAAGAGGGCAAGATTTTGTGGATCTTGTCCATAGGCAGGCACACTGAGTCCAGGGCTTGAAAGGTAAAATTTCTCCTTCCTTTCTTATGGAACATGACATTTGTTTAAAAAAATTGGCAACCATATTTCTTGCAAAACAGGTCCCTGACTTTTGAAAAGTTCTGCCATCTGTATGCTAAAGCATGCAACCATGCCCTTTTTGTAATTTACACCAAAGCCTTAATCAATGTCAAATATCTGTTGCCTGGACATTTCTTTAGTGCTGGAAAGCTGACATCTGTAAAGAAGCCTGTTGGTAGCTTGCGATTTTAGAACTCTTATCTAGGAACACATAAACGGAACATTCTCTGCTTTGAGGCTTTCTTTTGCAAAAGGGATGAGTGCAAGTGGAGTCAGCTAGTATGACATTTGCCCTATTTTCTGATTTTGAGACATTTTTGAAACAATTGCATGTTGAATTTCTCATACCAAGTCATATATATTCCTGAAGACCTATAGTTCCACATATGCCTTTAAAAAAAAGTGCTAGCAAGAAGAGGGAGGGGGGAGAAACAAATTCTTAATTTTGGAAAATGACTTTTAAAAAAGCCTCTGTCATTTATCTGTTTGCCTCCTTTCTACTTTCTTCTCAAAAAGCAATTTTAAATTAAAAAAAAAAACCCAATTTAATGATTCTACTTATAACCTGCCAGCAATTAAAGGAAAAACAGTAGCTTGGGCTGGGAGCAAGGGAAATACTTGAATGTTAAATAATTCTCAAGGAACAAGATTTGATTTTGTTAATGCCTGGTACTTAATTTGTTCACTGCACCCCTCCCTGCCTTTAGAAGGACCAGCTACTGTTGCCAGGGATAATATTTTCTTTTGTTCTTTTAGTTTTGCAAAGGGCAACACTGTAGCTTACTCATCTACTTTCCTTTTTGTTATGCATACAGAGATGTGTAGATAGGGGGAATTCTTTGTGTATATTTGTATCTAGCCATATACTGACACATATTTACAGTTTGGTTTGCCTTGCGCTTTGGTCTTTACACCCCCACGCCCCCAAACACACACATACCTTCCCACTGCAAGCCTATACATTTTTATGGCTATGCCCAGGCAAAGAGAATGGAGCTTTTCAGTTGTACCTCGCACTCCCCCATTAAAATAATTATTGTTGCTTTGTTTGAACATTTCTATTTTCACTCACTGGGAACATAGCAGCAGCCCTGGGAAGGCCTGAAGTTTGAAAACTGAAGCTAAAATGACTTGCCCATGCCATTCTGGTGAAACCCTCCTGTCGCAAGCACCATTCTCCCCTGACTTTAATGAAAGTGGCATAGTAGTAGGGGGTTGGTTGGAGAGAAACTTAATGCAAAAGAAATTTCATTGATGGCATTTTTCATTCTAGACCTCCATAATAATTTGAAGAGAAAGAAAAGTGAGGGCAGCTTAAAAAGCTGTCTGTCTCCCATCTTCAAAGACATTGGCTTCTGGCTCAGTTAAAAGTCATCTCAAAATACAGGATAGTTTGACCTCTGTTTTAGCAACAAAATCTGTGCCTTTGTAATCTGCTCAAACTTTTCACAGGGCACCCAAGGAAAGTTGGCATCAACTCGGATAGCACTGAAGGGCTTAAATGTGCCTGATGTTTATGTTCTTGGGAGCACATACACACACACACTCATATGATCTATAAATCTGTGTTATTTATCTAG
This sequence comes from Pseudochirops cupreus, assembly GCA_028627135.1. Taxonomy (NCBI): domain Eukaryota; kingdom Metazoa; phylum Chordata; class Mammalia; order Diprotodontia; family Pseudocheiridae; genus Pseudochirops; species Pseudochirops cupreus. The sequence continues at coordinate 42,747,837 of CM053582.1, read as the reverse complement.
AAATGCCACACATATATAATATGTGACACATTTTATACACAGCAGTCATGTGTGTATAATGCTGTATACAGCTGTCAATGATTAGGCAACCAGAAAAAAAGTGAGGCATTCCATGTGATAATAATTACCTATTAACATGACAAATTAAATACTTTTGCTTTTGCTTAACAAAAATTGCCTACCTCAAACTTGTGAATGGAGCCTGGCTTGGCAGCTATAAAACGTTATCAGAATGTTCCCTCCATTGCTATATACAAATGTAAAAGAGTATTGTGTTTGCTGAGAGAAACAAAAGAATGCCTTGAGTTGGGTTGCACATGTGTGTACACAACCTTAACATATATCTTCCCCCTGTTTTGGTACATGATTTCTGACTAATAACTTCTAGTGTGACTATCATTATGTATAAATCTCCCTTATTACTTGGAGGTGTTGAAATAAAATTATCATGATTAAATGGGAGGGGGGGGATTTAATAAACTGAACACAGAGAGGGATTTACACCTACTTCAGGAAGAATGCTTCCTGCAAAAGTCAAGTCCTATGAGGTCAGACAAATGGCCTAGACTGGCATTTATGGTCTGGGGGAAAATCCTTAGAAAGACAAGGGCCCAGCTCTCACTGAGGCAAGAGGACGGCTGCCTAGCCGAAAAGACTCGAGCGAGTAGGAAGGGGAGATTACAGGATTTCCTTGGACTCCTAGGCTTGAGGTCTTGAGGAGACTTTAGAGAGCCATGACCATTTATGCTAACTTCTTTGTTTTACAGAAAAGGAAACTGAGGCAAAACTGTAGCAATGAAATAGACTTGACAAAGGTCACATAAGATTTAATTCTCAGGTTTTCTGACTCTAGCTTCCATGCTGCTTTGCTTCCTTTATACTTCCTTGCCAAGAGAATTGCAAACAGATATCTTTACTAGTTTCTGAATTTCTGGTGGGGATCTAGGTTGGCTGGGGAGTGAAACTATAGAAAATGTCCAGATTGCAGGGGGGTAGGATGGGTTGGGTTGCAGAAGGGGCTTTTCTATGAAAACACTACTACTCCTACTTAAATAAAAATGCTGGCCTTTTCTAACAGGTTTGGCAGAATTCTGAATATATGCAGGGTATCTGTGTACAAGTATTAGAATCTCCCCAGCTGGAGGGGGGAGGGGAAGACAGACAGAGAGGGGGAGGAGAGAGAGAGAGAGAGAGACAGAGAGAGAGAGAGAGAGAGGAGAGAGACAGAGAGAGAGAGAAAGAGAGAGAGAGAGAGAGAGAGAGAGAGAGAGAGAGGAGAGAGAGAGAGAGAGAGAGAGAGAGAGAGAGAGAGAGAGAGAGAGAGAGAGAATATGAATAAATCAAGAATCAAAACAATGACTAATTTGTAACCTGAAGACTAGTAGAGGCTCAGCTGGAATGTGGTTTCCTTTAACCAGTCCATTTCATACATCACACAACAAAGCAAACATTTTTTTTTGGAAAAATGTTTTATTTAAACCCTTTTTTCTTTAACAACAATAAAATATCGCATCATTATAAACCCCCTGACTAAAACTGGTAGACGACCAAACATTAACAGCTAATTGGTTGTTTTTTTATATATTTTTTTGACACGCAGTTCATTTTTTTTTTTGCAAAGAGTTTCTTAAAAACATAATGTGGAATTTATTGAAAATAAATAATTGTTGGTAACTGCAATAGGCATTTGGAATAAAATAGTTGAAAAAAGCAACTCTTAAGGAAAAATAGCGTTTATTATACATCCGTTACTAAATGAATAAACTAAATGATCTTTCTTTAAATTAATAACTTCAAAAACCGTTTAATATACAAAACTGTACAATTATAAAGTCGGCAGGGATGTTCTGATTAACTCAGGGTTTCGCCCTAGCACTTCCTGGGGAAATGCTGGGGAGAGTGGGGGGGGGGGGCAAATGATAGTAAATATTGTAGGGAAATTGCCAGGCTGGGCCAGAGGAGAGGGACTAGCATCTCAGGTTGAAACCTGGAATGGAATCCACAGCTGGAAGGCTCCCCAGAGGTTTCTGAAACCTTGGTTCCCAGGCACCAGCCCATTTCTTCCCTCCCAGCATATTCTAAACAGGGGGCGCGAAGGAGGCTTCCTGGTCCTTAGGTAGTCTAGCTTTGTCTACCAAGATAACCCCCCCCATCCCCCAAAAGATGAGTTGGTTATCTGGAGGAGGCTGTAGACAGATAGATATGGTAGGTGCTGTGGTGCGTGTATACAAGTGTGTGCGTGCGTTATGAAGTGATGTACCTTGAGAGAATGCGTGTATATATTTTATAGAGAGCAACGAAGCAACAATAACACCGCATATTGGGGGCTCTGTATACAGTATATCGAGGTGGTACATATAGAAAGAGATAACACAGCTATACCTACAGCCACACAGAGGTGTGCACGGAGAGCTTACACAGTAGAGACGTTTGCATATGTGGGCATGAGCCATCACACAAGCCCCTACACACATATACTGATATATACACTGTACTCTGTCCATGTGAGGGGGTGGAGCGCATTTCTCTAGCTGGAGAACTGAGACCTTTCAAATGATTCCAATTCATTCATTCCTGCATTCATTCATTCCTTCATTCATTGTTTTTTTTTCTCCAAGAGCTTTTCAAGCCCCCTCGGGGTTCCAGCTTAGAGGGGAAGGAGCCCTGGGTGAACCGAGGGGGAGGGGACATACTGGCCCAGTCCTCCTCCAACACCTCCGGAGCCTTTGGAAGGGTAAAAACCAGGGCACCTCGAAAGGAGTCTCCCAAGGCACAGCAGAGGAGAGCCAGCAAAGGAGTTTCTCCACCCTAGGCTTTCTTGACTGGCACTACTCAACGGCCTTTGCTTAAAAAAAAAAAGAAAGAAAAAAGGAAAAGAAAGAAAAGGAAAAAGAAAGAAAGAAAGAAAGAAAAGAGGCAGCTGGGATCTGGCATCGGTCAGCTCTGTTTGCCTGGGTGCTCCTCTCTGGGGGAGAACCGTGTGTCCCTCTCCTGGGGCTTAACTTGTGTTTGCTAAGGGCAAGCAGCTCTGAGGCTCGAGCATCTGGGGGACACGGTGGGGGGGGGCGGAACAGCCTGGGGAGCAGGGGTAAAGGGAGGATCAGAGATCCGGGAGTCGAAAGGAGAGAAAAGGAAGGACGCTGCACCTCGTTTTCCTCCTCGCTCGCTGCTATCTAGAGCCACGTCTCTTGGAGCCCCGGACCTGACTTCTCCCCCCTCCTCCCCACCGGCCCTCCCCCAGGCCCCCCAGAATTCGGTTTGCATTTGGTCTCCATTCGGATTAGGGGAGGGGGTATCCCAGCCAACTGCCTGGTACCTTCCAGGCAGGTTCAAACCATCAGCTCCGTGGAGGAAGAAGGCAGGAGGGAGCCCGATGATGCTCTCTCTAGTTGGGAGATCGTGGTCGCTGAGATACAAAGTATTTCACAAATATTGTGTACAGCTTGTAGCAAAACACCTCGGACATTGAGAAAACGCTAGAGAAGTTTAAAAAAATGCAAAACTAGTCTATTGTAAAACAGATTTCACCTGAAATACAGCTGCTATAACCAAGGCGCTGAAAGGTTATTCATAGGCACACATCTGTCTTTTCTTCTCTTCTCCCCCCCGCCCCCACTTTTCCTCTCTTCCTAGCGGAGACCGACAAAAACCTTGCTGGAGAGTAAACACTAAGTATTGATCAGCGGAAAGAAGGAAAAACCCAACAACAAGCACAACAAAAAGAGATTTCGAGGATTGTAGCGCGCAGAGAGAGCGGGACCCACGCCTTCTCAGCGGGACGGACTGTGCAGGTACGTGTGTGTTTGTTGCCTCTGAACGTCTAAGCGAAAGCCCCTCGGGAGCCGGGCGCACTGCTCCCAGCGCGGCCCCGAGCCCCGACAGTCACAGATCGTGGCGCGATGCGTCCGTCTTCACCGCGTGGCCGTAGACCTCGTGCGGCGGCCCGGGCGGCGGCGGCCCCGGGGGCCCGGGCGGCGGCGGCGGCGGCGGCGGCCCCGGGGGCTGCTCCCCGGGCGGGGTCATTCTCTTCTCTTTCTGCCTTCGGTTACAGAACCAGACCCGCACCACTTCCTTCTCTAACTGCAGGCTGTCGGCCAGGGAGGAGATCTCTTGGGCGGCAGGCTTGGGGCACTTAAGAAAGTGCGTCTCCAGGACCCCCTTGACACTCACCTCTATGGAAGTTCTCTTCTTCCTCTTCCGGCCCTGGGCCGCTATCTTGTCAATGCTCGTGGGGCTCCCGGTGGACGAGTCAGCCTCCTCCAGCCACTTGTTCAGCAGGGGCTTCAGCTTGCACATGTTCTTGAAACTCAGCTGCAGTGCCTCGAATCTGCAGATGGTCGTCTGCGAGAAGACGTTGCCATAGAGGGTGCCCAGCGCCAAGCCCACGTCCGCCTGCGTGAAGCCCAACTTGATGCGCCTTTGTTTGAACTGCTTGGCGAACTGCTCCAACTCGTCCGACGTCGGGGTCTCTTCATCCGAGTGGTCCTGGCAATGATGGGCCCCGAGGTCTCCGTGCTCAGCTGTGTCCCTCAGCACAGGGTGCAGCCCCTGGGTCGGGCCCGAGGTGGGAGGCGGAGTGAGTCCCCCGTGCTCCAGCATGCCACTGACCGTGAAGCCAGGCTGGGAATAGACATTCATGGGCTGTCCACTGGACGTTAGCGAGGAGTTGTGAGCCGGGCTGGCTCCCCAGGCATTGGGGTGGTTTGTATGAGGTGAGTGGTGGGGAACGTGAGGCGACCTGTGATGGATGATGGCGCCAAGCTGCAGATCTTCTCGCCCTGGTTTCACGTCCTGCTGGTCTAGAGGGCTGCTCGCCAGGGTGGAGGACCAGGGACTCCCGTCACTGAGGCTGGTCACCCAGTGGTGTCCGAGGGGATGCCCATTGCTGGGAACACCCTGCAAGTAATCACTTTGGAGAAGTTTTTGAGGATTTCGGAAAGGACTCCCTTGCTGCATGCCTGCAGAGTCTGCATGGACCAAGGAGCTGGAACTGAGAATGCTGTAGGGATTAGAGGCAGCTGTGGCCATGGTTGGTGTAGATCCCCTACTAGTTATAATGTGGCAAAGGGAGCAGCTTCAGCCTTTGACATCTACGAAGCAAGGGAGCCAAATCAGCAACCACTTAGTTATTGGCAGTCGTCCTGACCAATGACAGGCCGGCTTGTGTGGGGAAGCTTTTGTTGGCACCAATGATGCGTAAGGAGGCAGGTCGCGCTTTCCAAATTAGGTTTGTGAAACCCAGGAGTTAAAGTGAGGAGTGAAGCAGGAAGTGAATCAATCTTTAGGCTCCATTGGTTGCCTCTAGCTGACTATCCACGGATCATTTATTTAACTCTTTCTCCTCTGGACGATGCCAAACATTTGTTTTTTTAAAGGGATCCTGGGTGTGATGGGGGGTGGGGGTGGGGGGAAGAAAGGGAACGGGAAGGAGGGCAGTAGAGCCTGGCAAGGTCATGTTTCTCACCGTAACGATTAATTCTAAATAGTGGTAAAACATGTAAAATAGATGAAATACTCTCTTCTAAGATCGACTTTGCATCCTCAGCCCGTTTGCTAAGGATTTTTTCAGCCCTCCTCAGCAGTATGGATCAGGCATGGAGCTAATTACAAAATAAAACATGTTATAAAGTTGTAACAACAAAGGCATCTAGGAAAAGACTATAAATCAAGAAATCTTCGTGGAGATTTTAATTTTTTTCTCCTTAAGGACAGGTAGCCTTTTACCATCACATGAAACAGATCTGATATACCCTTTGTTTTTTCTTTGGTTAGTAAGTTCCATAAAGTACAAGTAGAAGCACTGGGCGAAGGAGGGGATAGGGATAAGCATTAGATTGGGAGGACCTGAGTTCAAATCTACTGCTTGTGACCTTGGCCAAGTCTTTTGCTGTCTCTTGGCCTCAGGGAACCAGTCTACTGTTCAATGAGGGGGTTGGACTAGATGTTCTCTTGGTCTCCTTTGCGACGCCAGGATCAATGACCCCAATGACAATTTGGGAGAGGTGAAGAGGAACTAAGCTATTCTAGGAGAGTCCAGTGGAACGTGGCATGACGCAAACGCCTCCAGCTTTTCCGAAGCTAGTCACCCCATCCATTCGGTCCCCGGGTGTTACTTCCCAGCAGAAACCCCTCACCATGGGGGAGGTTCAGTGCCTGAGCACCCCTCCCAGATACACAAAGCCTTTATAGAGGGCCCAAGGACAGGCAGGCAGGTCTTTGGGAAGAAGGGTGGCTGACTCCTGACCCCCATGGCGCTGACACCTTGGAAAAGTAGAAAAGGCTTTCTAAAGGAGCTTTGGAGAAAGGGAAATGCTTTCATTTGGCCTTAAAACACTGGAATAGGAACGGCTATGGTACTTTTGCACCTCCCGATCCCCTCCCAACTGAGGCTGAGTTTTATTTCAGATTCTGAAGAGAATGCTTTTATTTCTTTCAAAAACAAAACAAAACAAAACAAAACCACCAAAAATCAGGGATGTGTGTGTGTGTGTGTGTGTGTGTGTGAGAAATGGAGAAAACTACTTGTCCTTCCCTTAAGCCCTTCCAAGTCAGTAAAAGAAAAGTCATTGTTTTCTACATCCCCTCTTTCAAATCCTCTCTTTGGGGGCAGGGTTGGATCAAACGCAAGGATTTTCGAGGTGCTGTGACTTGGAGAGTAAGGCACCCATACCTAGGCAAGGCTCCTAAGTTTTAAAATGACCTTTCTAGGCACAATTTTGGAAGTAACCTAGCTCCGCAGTGATATTTGCACTTGCAGAAGACTGCAGCAGAGTCCCCTTATTGGTTTGAAATTCCATTAAATATATTGCAAGAGCTCCTAGGTTAAGCTTGATTTAAATTTGCATACATTTTCATATATTTAGCAGAAATAAAAGAAGGCTTGCAGCTACCAGAAAGTCATTAAGGCATTAGTTTGCCTAAGAAGACAGATCTGAAGGAAATTCGAGAAAAGGAGAAAATGAAAAAGCCAAGGTGAGCAGCTTCTTCCCCAATTCCTTTCTACAGCTAAAGATTCTCGGGGTCCTCTGGGTAGGGCTCTTTTGGGGAAAAGCAGTAAGCTAACAGGGTCGAGGCTGGGGAATGGGAAAAGTCTGTTGGGCAGAAGAAACTGGTGTTTGTCGGGGAGCCACTTTTCTTTTCTTTTCTTTTCTTTTCTTTTCTTTTCTTTTCTTTCTTTCTTTCTTTCATAGACGCGTAGTTATTGGCAGCGATTATTTACGATCCATCCCCCTCCCCCCTCCTTGAAATAGTTTCTTTTGCAGGGGGTCCTCTGAAGGCTTAGCTGGGATTTTGTGTTCCTCGGGTTTTCTTCTTTCTTTTTTCTTTTCTTTCTTTCTTTTTTAACTGTCATCTGTGTCCCCTCTTTTGCCTGATACGGAAGCTGTTTTTGCTCGTTCGAGTTTCAACTTTTGCTTGGAAAAATGAGTGTGTGTGTGTGTGTGTGTGTGTGTGTGTGTGTATGTGCGCGCGCGCGCGCGTGTGTGTGTGTGTGTGTGTGTGCTCGTGTGAAGGGGGGAGCAGTTTTCCGGTGCTCTACAAGCTTCCCACTTGTGGAGGCACTCGAGGTCTGGGCCAAGGTCACTTTAGAGGTCAGAGGGAAAAACACCTAAACATTGGAGTGCTTAGTGCTCAAGGTTTAGGGCAGAGGTTTTCCCCAGCTCAGAAGTGTTTCTGATGGCCAAGGTGCTAGTCCCGGGAGTAGTGTCGGAAGCGTATAGCATTCTTTAATGGATTGGCCTAGAGGGGATGGTGGTGTGGTTTTTTGCACTAGATCCGGGCCTGGTATGGCTTTTGCTTTCTAGCCTGCCAGGTCCCACCTAGTCCAGGGAGGGGAGCCCTCCTCCAGTCGGGGCCTGAGAACTGCTTAGCCAGGTTTACTGGTGGAGCCCCAGTGCTTCAGACACACAGCCCCTCTACTTCGATGAGGAAAGAAATCACTTAAGCAGAATGACAGACTTTGCGCTTCCCCCTTCCCACCCCAACTCCCTGGGATATTCAGATATAAGGCTAGCCTTTAGCGGGGGCCAGGCAGGAGGAAACCTCTCCAACTAACTAGGAATTATGCATCGCTACAGCCCGATCCTCTAACCAAGCAGCATCTTCGTGGCTGCAGCCTCGACCCTGGACCATTACGCCCTTGCATGGCAGGATTTTTTTTTTTTTAATCTGCATATAGTTAAATCTTCTTGCTGTTCTAACTAATCTACTGGAGAGGGTTTCCTTCGCTTTCCCCTGTCAGTCTAACTTCCCAAGTGTAACAGATGCCGCTCTCAAGCGCTCCTCTCTGCTGCTTGTCTTTATGCAGCCTCGCATATTTCTCCCCATGATCTGGGTTTCCATAGAGAGAGGAATAAAAGGGGGACCATGGCCACAAATCCCCTGCCCCATGCGGAATAAAAGGGCCTTATTCAATAGCCGACCCCGTCTGGACATGGGAGCGAAATGAGTACACGCAAAGCTACTGTTGCAAGAATTTGTAACTTATTTTTCATCGACCGGAGTTCACAAGCACAGCAGAGATCCGCCTCTAGGATGGGGTCCCTACCCCTAGGTGTTGCCCAATAGTTCCAGGTCCCAACAGCTCAACCTTGGGGGATTCTTTTTGCCACCTCCCCAAGCCTTTTCCTTCCCTTGAAACCTGGGCCAGCTATAAGTCGCTAGAGAGGGCAAGTCCATCTTTGAGGTGGAGGAGCTGTAATTGTATTGGGGTCCATGGACTTTCCAGAATAAGCCCGGCCCGACAGGCTTAGTTCTTCAGGTCATGCGAGTGCAGGGCACCAACTTTCTTTCTCCTCTGGGTCTGTTCTCTTATTCCTTCTTTTAGGACCACGATTTAGTTAATTACAGATACCACCAGTACACCACTTCCTCCCAAGAACTGGATGATTGTTCGGTTGTAAACTGGGTAAAGAAGGATGGGGGTTGGGGGTTGGGGGGGGGGTGATGTCTCTGTGGCCCGCCACAAGACTGGAAACCTTCAGAATTATGGAGATGGCGGAGTTACCTCCAGGCACCTCACTGAAAGCCTGTGTACTCGCAGGGAACTCTCCCCCCCCCCCCCCCACCTCCCCTGTTGTTAACCACCATCGAATCCTCTGCAGTCAAGAGCCAGCAAATTGAGCCGATCGATCGATTCCTTTCGGGTAGAAGGGACTGTCCGAGAGAGCTGAGCCGAGCCGAGCAGCCGGGCTTCGGGCCCCAGCTGGCGCTGCCCTACAGGACGGCCAAGAGCCGAGCCGAGCCGAGCTGAGCTGCGGGGAGGGCTTATGCGGGCCCAATCCATATTTTTCAGAGACTTAGTGGGTTCTCTTTATTCCCCCAAATCTGGAGGTGGAGGGGACGGGGGAAGGGAGAGAAAGGTGCGGAAAAGTCTCACGGGTTCGTTTTGGGTCGGCTTTAATGTAGCCCGAGGAGGCTCCAAGCAGCAAGAAAGGGCGCTGGGCTGTGACCTCTACATCGAACCCTTCACCTACAACACCAATTCAGTTTAGAAACAGGGCGATCGAGACGAGGCTCGCTGGGAGCAAGTACAAAATCTAGGAATGGGGGGGGGGGGCTTAATTGGATGGGGGGGTGAAAGAATCCCAAGCGAAGAGAAACAAATGGCCAAAGGAGGAGAGAAGCCTTTCTGGTCCCTGTACATGATACATGATACATTCTTGGTGGGAAACCCAGCTGCCCCGCCGATTCTCAGCTGGACCTAGAGGCCAACGGCCCCCCGGCTCTGCTGGTTTAGCTTTTTACAAAGCAAACCGCGGGGGAAGGTAAGGGGCTTGCAGTGTTGTGGGAAAGGGAAATTCAGATCGCAGCGGCAGACATTAGCCAATACCGAGTCAAGCGCAATGAGTTCGTTTTGTAGGTCTATGTTCTTGAACGTGAGGAAGTGATCTTCGGAGAAAAAGGGAAAGGGTGAGGGCAGGGGGAGGGGGCTGACGCGGGGGAAGGGAGACAGCATGCCGCGCGTGCAGAAGCAGAAACGGGGTAATTTAAAAAATAAAATATTCATAATGTAAGATTTAATGCAAACACACCCAAATCTGCCAGACCACTTACATTTGCTAGCAAAACGAGTGCTGGTTTGGCAATGACGAGGCATTGTTTGGCAATGGGCTGTTCTACAGAATGGTTAGGGGCTAGGGAGGCACAATAAAGAGCATTCCTGCTAAGGTAAATGCCAAGGATTCGAAATGCTGCATTTTCACTGGCGGCTCGCTACCCCTTGGACTTGCTTGTCTCTGCTCACTTACTACCTTGCCATCGCCATTGTCAATGTCTGACGTCCTTTCTCCCAGGGTTGTATACAGGCAGATGTTGGGAATCGAGCGTGCATTATGCATGGGCTTTCAGGTCACCATTCTTGGGGTTTTCAGTTCATTGTAGCCGGGCATGAAATGCTGACATTGACTTGTGCTGTAATGCGAAAGAGCGTCTTTGAGAAACTCAGTTTACGTGGGGAGGGGGTGGTGGTGCTGGAGAACGAGGAAGAGGGAGAGAGCTACGCTTTGCATAATTGTGTTAAGGAACTCATACTTTGTTTCCAAATTTGAACGTGGTTGTTGTTTTAAGACGACATAAATATGGCTTTAAAGCCTGCATCAATTAGGTGAGGCCACATTATTCTGACTGTTTATGTATATACACTTATACAGAGATAGAGAATACACATTTCTTAAAGCTGTGGTGATCAGGAATTGAGTAATGAACAGAACTGCCCCCCACCCACACACAAACACCCCATGGCAGTTAACTTTCTCTTCAGGGACGGATTTCCAGTTTGCAAAATTGTAAGGAGTTTGTTCCATTCGTTAAGTGGAGTTGGATATTCTCAGCAATCTCCAAAGAAGACTCCCCGAAATAAAAAGTGCTGTTTATTGGGGCTAAGGATGCACACCACCTCCCTCTCAACTTGTTCGATGTAACCATCTAAGCAGGACTGAGGATCGAAATAAGCTTTTTCTAGGAAAAGATTTGTGGCAACGAATACGAAGATCCCCGAGGTGTGCTAGCCGCTATTTGGGGAACATTCAATAAGCGAACAAATTTGTAACAGATTTCAAACAAATTTGAAAATGAACCACGTAAAAAGATCTATCCGATTATTTGGTTTGCTTAGTAACAACCAAATCTTATCAAATGTGGAAAATGAATCAAGCAACTAGATTATTTGGGGGGTGGGAAGGGTGAGACTAACGGGACACAGCTTGATTTTGTAAAAATGACAAATCGGGTTGGGGACAGGCCGTCTTGGGAAATCAGTGAATTCATATTCAGTAAGGAACGGAGTTTGAGGTTCCCATTCGCAAAGTTCTCTGCAGTCTTGGTGGCTTTTTGCACCATGGCAGACATACTGTCGATTCAGGTGGATGGTTTGGTTTTGGGACAGAAGGGTTCCACTTTAGAGCTTGGCGTTGGACTTTTAGTTGCAATGTGGATGAACCAACCATCGGTGCACAAAAGGATTAGTACAGCCTTGAGGGAGCGTGAGGGCCGATCAGGACGACTATGGGAACCGGCTCCCTCTTCCTGCTCCCCTTCTCGCCCCCCATGGGACTTAGTGTGCTGCCTGCTTGCCCCCTAGGATCAGCTCAAGCTCCCAGATACGCCACTACCACCAAGGCGTCGTCAGGTTAAGCCGACCAGCCCAGTGGTGCAGGCATGGGATGCTCAGGAAGGTGCCCGCCTGGGAGGGCCGCTGGGTCCTCCCGTGAAGATCAGCAGCGGACCGGCCAGAGCTTCGGCCAGAGGTGGCCACGGGGGCAGGGGCAGGTCTTTGGGTGGGTATACGGTGGGGGAGGGGGGTCAATTCTGTTGTTCCAAATTCCAGCTTTCTCCGTGGCTGGCAACTCTCCCGCAGAGCCGGCCCCACCCAGACCACCAGCCAACCCCGCGGGAGGGGGCAGAGCGCGGCCCATATTGTTCTTCTTCTTCTTCTTCTTCTTCTTCCTACCACGCCCCCCTCCTCCCGCGCCGCGTCCCGCCCCCAGGCCCTCGCTCCTAGTAGGAGACCGAAGCAGCTTGCGGGAGGGGGAAGGCGAGAAGGAGGAGGCGAGGGGGAGGGGAAGAGAAAGACAAGGGGGAGGACGGGGGCGTCGCCAGGGCTACGTGGCTGCGCGCCGGAGCCTGTGGGGCCTCTCCGTGCGGCGGCTGCGCGCCCAGCCCAGCCTCGTTGTGGCCCAGCTTAGCGCCCGCACCTCGTAGGTTCGGATGGCAAGAGAAGCGAGCCTCCTCCCCGTCTTCCTCCGGCCTCGGCCCGTGGCGGGGGCTTTTCTCCGGGCGCGGAAGGGTTAACCTGCCTGGGGTCAAGGGGAGCTGGAGCCAGGCCGGGCTTTTAACCTGCTTAATCCTCGGCTTGGAAAAGATCCGTGGTGCCTGCTTTTAACAATAGTCCTCGGGCCCTCCCAACCTGGAACTCTAAGGAAAGAAGCGTGGGACAATCTTAGTTTGCACAAACCTGCTTGCCTTCTATAGCCTATCGCTGCCCCCGCTCGGCCCCAGCGCCCTCCCCTCCCCCTCTGGCTCCCACCCCCAGCCGCGGCCCTGAGGCTTCCGCCCTTTGGGTCGGGCCCAAGATCCCAGGTGAAAAGCAGTCCTATAGAGTATGGAGAGCGTTTAAGGCAAGGACCTCGGAGGTCCCGGGGTCACGGAGTTGGCGCTGGAAGAGACTTGAGTAAGAAGCTGGCTAGTTCTCTGCCCCTCCCCCCACTTCTGACCGAGGGGGAAACTGAGGGCCAGAGTGGGTAAGGGACACGCTAAAGGCACAAAGGGAGTAAGAAAATAGGAGAGTCGAATTCAAACTCAGATTCGCTGACTCCAAATTGGGTACTCTTTGCACAGCACCAATCTTCCTCTTTTGACTGGCTGGGAAACCGAGGCCCACAGAGGTGGAATGATTTCTGAAAGTCATACAGCCGGTAAGAAGTCAAGTGAAAGGCAGTAGGGTCGTCTGGGGAGAGCACTCGGGCTAGCTCAGGGCTCCTGGCTAGGACTGGGACGCTGTGGCCAGCCTTCAGTTTTCTCCTTACTCTATCCACAAACGTTTTTTAAAGGGCCTACGGTCT
>CM053582.1:42708805-42734279 GCA_028627135.1 Pseudochirops cupreus | reverse complement strand
ACTTCCTTGAATCACTTCTGATCTTATTGGGAAGGCTTCAAGTTTATTCCCATTACAGATAATGCTTACTCTTGGTTTTAGATAGAAGCTAATTAACATTTTGAGAACGGTTCCATCGATTCCTATGCTTTCTAGTGTTGGTTTTTTTAAAATAGGAATGGGTGATGTGTTTTGTCAAAGACTCGTTCTACATCTATTGATGTATGATTTTTGTTATTTTCGTTATTGATATGGCCAACTATGCTGATAGTTTTCCTAATATTGAATCAGACCTGCATTCCTGGTAAATCCTGCCTGGTCATAGTGTATGATATTTGTGATATAGTGCTGTAATCTTCTTGCTGGTATTTTATTTAAAAATCTCACATTGATATTCATTAACAAAATTAGTATACAGTTTTCTTTCTTTGTTTTTACTCTCCCTGGTTTAGGCATCATACCATATTTGTTTCATAAAAGGATTTTGGTAGGCTTCCTTCTTTACCTATTTTTTTCCCAAACAGTTTATATAATATTGGGAGTAATTGTTCCTTAAATGTTTGGTAGTATTCACTTCTAAATCCATTTGATCCTTGGGATTTTTTTCTTAGGCAGCTCATTGATGGCTTATTAAATTTCTTTTTCCGAGATAGAATTAAGGATTCTATTTCCTCTTCTGTTAATCTGAGCCATTCAATTTTTTACAAAAAAATATTCATCCATTTTACTTAGATGATCAGTTTTGCTGATATATAGTTGGGCAAAATAACTCCTAATAATTGCTTTAATTGCCACTTCATTGGTGGTAAATTAATCCTTTTTATTTTTGACACATGTAATTTGGTTTTCTTCTTTCTGTTATTTAATCAAATTAGCCAATGGTGGTGCAGTTAGGTGGTGCAGTGAAGAGAGCACTGGCCCTGGAGTCAGGAGGACCTGAATTCAAATCTGGCGTCAGACACTTGACACACTTACTAGGTGTGTGACCTTGGGCAAGTCACTTAACTCCAATTGCTCTGCCTTCCCCCCTCCAAAAAAAAAAAAGACAAAAAAATTAACCTATGGTTTCTCTATTTTATGGTTTTTTTCCTCATAAGACTAGTTCCTAGTTTCATTTATTAGTTCAATGACTTCCTTTCAGTTTTATTAATCTCTCTTTTGATTTTCAGGATTTCCATGTTGGTGTTTAATTGGATATTTTTAATGTGTTCTTTTCCTGTTGTTTTTTTTTTTTAGTTGCATGCCCAATTCATTGATCCACTTTTGATCCGCTTTTTCTCTCTTTTATTGATGTATGCATTTGAACATATAAATTTTCTCCTAAGTACTACTTTGGCTAAATCCTGTAAATTTTGGAATGTTTAATCGTTGTTGCCTTTCTATTTAATGAAATTATTGATTGTTTCTATAATTTGTTCTAGACCCATTCATTCTTAAGGATTAGATTATTTAGTTTCCAATTAATTTTTAATCTATGTTCCCACAACCCTTTATTAAAAGTAATTTTTATTGCATTGTAATCTGAAAAGGGTATACTTAATATTTCTGCTTTTCTGCATTTGCTTGTGAAGTTTTTATGCCTTAATACATGGTGTGTGTGTGTGTGTGTGTGTGTGTGTGTGTGTGTGTGTGTGTGTGTGTGTGAAGATACCATGTACAGCTAAGAAAAAGGTACACTCTTTTCTGTTCCCATTTAGTTCAGTTTTCTTCGGAGGTCTGTCATATCTACCTTTTCTAAGTATTCTAAGATTCTATTTGTCTCCTTGACTTCTTTCTTAATCTGCTTTATGATTAAATTTATTTACCTCTGATAGGGGAAGGTTACAGTCCCTCACTAGTATAGTTTTACTATATATTTCTGCCTGTAGTTAATTTAACTTTCCTTTAAGAATTTAGATGCTATACATTTGGTGCATATATGTTTAGTATCAATATTATTTCATTGTCTATGATTCCTTTTAGCAAGATGTAGTTTCCCTACTTATCCCTTTTAATTAGGTCTGTTTTTGTTTTTGTTTTGTCTGAGATCATGATTGCTATGCCTGCCTTTTAAAAATTCAGCCGAGGCATAATAGATTCTCCTGCAACCCCTTATTTTAATTCTGTGTGTGCCTCTCATAAACAACATATTTTTGAATTGTGGTTTCTAATTCATTCTGCTATCTAATTCCATTTTATGAGTGAGTTCATCCTACTCACATTCACAGTTATGATTACTCACTGTGCATTTACCTTCATCCTGCTTTCTTCTGTTTTTCTTTCTCTCCTTTTACCCTGTTCATCCTCTCATGTCTATTTTGCCTAATTTCTCCTCTATCACTCTGGTTTTGAAGTTAATTTTTAAAGCTCTTTAAGAAATTCTTGTTGAGCTTATGTCCAATTCAAATTTTTCTTTGAGACTTTGCTTGTAGCTGTTTTGACTTCATTGTCTTCTGAGTTTGCATCTTGATCTTCCCTGTCACCACAGTCCCTTTTTATGGTTAGGTTATTTTTCTGTTGTTGGCTCATTTTCTACCCTGTTTCTTTATTTGGAACTTTATGTTAATTTTGAGTTCTGTTCCCTGTGTGTGTGTATGTGTGTGTGTGTGTGTGTGTGTGTGTGTGTGTACGTGTGTGTGTATGTGAAATACTGTCTCATGCTTCAGCCTTTTTCACACTGTTCTTTTCAGAGTTAGCTCTGGGGGGTTTGGAAGTTTGGGGTGCTTCTAAGGCTATGTGTTCATCTTCAACTTGAGAACTCCTGAAGCTGCTGCTGCTTCTATCACCACCACCTAGTTCCACTGCTGATGTTTCATCCACTTGGTCTCCAGGTCAGCCACCTTCCTTGCATTAGAGATCTCTCTTTCCAACCTCATATGTTGTCTTAGGCTGCAGGAATTTCTCACTCTGACCTTTTTTGGCTCTGCTACTCCAGAATTTGATTTGAAATGTTATTGTAAAGTTGTTTAGAGGTGAATGTTGGGAGAGCTCAGCTGAGTGCTTTGGCTACTCTGCCTTCTTGGCTCTGCCCCTGGAAGAACCACAGCATCTATTAAACATCTCTTTTTCCCCACTCACATAGTCATCACCCTAGTTCAGGCCCTCATTATCTCTCATCCAGACTACTGCAGTGTTCTCCTAATTGTTCTTCCTGATTCAAGTCTCTCCCTACTCTAAACTATCCTCCTTGGCTCAGCCCAAGTGATTTGTATAAAGCTAAGAGCTGACCATATCAGTTTCCTATTCAATAAATCTCAGTGGTTCTGTATTGCTGCTCAGATCATATATAAAGCCATCTGTTTAGCATGCAAAGCTCATCAGAACCTGGCCCTATTCTACATTTCCAACTTTATTTCATGTTACTCCAGACTGGCCTCCTTGCTGTTTCTCACATAGGATGTTTTATCTTGCATCTTTGTGTCTTTCTCCCATGCCCAGAATCCATTTCCTTTCCTCTCTACTCTTCTGACTCTGTTAGCTTTTAGAAAGAGAATTTCTTGAGAAGATATAAGAAGACCAGGCATCTAGGTGGTGCAGTGGCTAGAGTGCTGGACCTGGAGTCTGGAAGACTCATCTTCCTGAGTTCAAATCTACCCTCAGACACTTATTAACTGAGAGACCCTGGATGAGTCACTTCACCCTGTTTGCCTCAGTTTCCTCAGTGGTAAAATAAACTGGAAATGGAAATGGCAAACCCCTCCAGTATCTTTACCTAGAAAACACCAGATGGGATCATGAAGAGTCTAGTCATGACTGAAATGACAGAACAACAAGAGCAGTTGTTCTAAACCATCCTCACCCCCAACTCCAGGGACATACTCTTTCCTCAAACGCACAAGGTCCCTGGGAAGAGGGCTTAAATTTAGGGTATAATGGTAATGAGGCATATGTAGTAAAGAAGTACCTCACAACTCTTGACCCTGGGACATCTTTTCTCCCTTTGAGGAGTCCTCATGTGATTGGTGTGGCGGTGTGGTATCACTGCTCTGGTCAGCTGGACCGGTTCCTCCCGGAACACTGTGTCTCAGCTGGGTGGGTTGCTCCATTGCTATGGTGGGTCTGTCTTGCTGCTTTCCTGCTATTTTGACTCTTCCCTGAGCCTGATATCTTCTGTGCTAGCTCAATCAGCTGCTGCCCTGCAATCTCTTCAGACCTTAGAGTGTTCTCCAGGTGCCACACTCGGGCATACCCATCTCCAGGTTGTTGCTTAGTCGCCTCCCAAGTGCTGTGGCTACTGGTTGCAGACCAACTCTGGTAATCAGTGGAACCTTGAATAGGACATTTGGATCTTTCAGGCTTACAAAGTTACTATCTGGACACATCTGCTGTAGCCATATGGGAGATAGGGCTGGTGCTCTTCTCTCAGCCAGCTCTTGGAGAAGCAGCCCCAAGTAGTCCTGCCTCATCATAGTAGCAAAGGAAAAAAGACTGACAGATGGGAGGGTCTTGCTTTTATGTGCACATACAGTTCTGGCTCACCAACTCCTGAGTCATCAGTTTTTTGGCTCCAGAACCTCTTAGAAGACTTTTCCTCATTACATCGTCTGAGACTCTGAGTTGCCATGATCAGAAACTAGCTGCCTCCAAAATTCTACAAAGTCCCTTGTCTTGAGAGGAGATAGGGAATATCTATGTGTGCTCCAAGGCTGTCTTCCCTCCCTCATTAGCCACTTTACCCCATTACGTGTTTACACTTCTAAATATGCCTCTTGTCTTTGTTTGAATAGAAGCTCCTTGAGGGCAGGGTCTGTTTTTACCTTTGTCTTTGTTGCCCCAGTGCCGAGGCAATGTGTAGCATATTCAGTTATTCCATTGCTTTTCAGTCTTCTGATTCTTGGAGACCCCAGTTGGGGTTTTCTTGGTGAAGATGCTGGATGGGTTTTAGCAATTTCCTTCTCCAGCTCATTTTACAGAAGAGGAAACTGAGGCACACAGAGTGAAGTGACTTGCCCAAGATCACATAGCTAATAAATGTCTAAGGCTGGATTTGAACTTGGGAAGTTGAATCTTCCTGACTCCTGGCCTGGCTCCCTGGTGCTTAATGTTTATTGATTAATTATCTAAGTCATTCATAAATAGCACGAGGACCAGCACGTAACATTCCAGGCTGATGTGGTTGAAGTTTGTACTGTATTTCCATATTGCATGTGTTACAACATGTCACTTCCATTTATTTGGTTTTCATTCTTTCAATGGCTAACCTTGTGAAGGAACAGGTAAGAGAAGTTGTCAAAACAGATCTGTGTAGATGTAAAAGGAACTCAGCAAACAGGGTATGTTGTTAAAAAAACATGTAAAGGGAGACAAATAGAAAAGCGTGACATGGTCCTGCAAGAGAAATGTCAGCAGTTCAGAGTCATTGGACATCCAGAGACTGACGAGGAAAGCTAAGGAAAACAGAAAGCTTTTTTTTTTAAGTTTAAAGGTTTAGATGGGAGGAAAGAGGAGAGTCAGAGAAGGGATATGGCTTCTGTTTTGGGTAGTTGGAGTGACAGTAACAAATGATAGAAAAAGGTGGAGCTGTTCAAATCTAATTTTGTTTCTGTTTTCTCTGCCAAGAAAAATGAGCTTTGGATTCAAATAAATAGCACAAAATGGCTAATTATGGATTTGATACAAAAAGATATATGGGGAGAGAGAGTGAGGAAATACCTAGCAGGCCCGGATGAACTAAATCCTGGGGTCCGGAAAGAACAAACAGATAATAGTTATAATAACAGTAATAAAAATAATTATAATCATCATAATGGTTTACGTTTGTGTCAAGCTTTAAGATTTACAAAGTGCTTTATAAATATATCATTTTATAACTGTAATAATAGCAACTAGCAGCTTTTTAATAGCCACTATATGCCAGGCATTATGTTAAGCGCTTTACAAATACCTCATTCAATCCTTTCAACAACTTTGGGATGCAGGTGAGGCAAACAGGTGAAGTGACTTGCCCAAGGTAACACAGTTAGTATGTGTCTGAGGATGGATTTTAATGCAGATCTTCCTGAGGCCAGGCCCAGTACACTATCTACTATGCCACCTACTAAGCCACTGTCAGTGATCTGGGGAAGATTGTAGAGAACTAAAGACGTGATGTTGAGAAGTGGTAAATATACTGATTTTTGTCCATAAACTATGGGACAGTGCACTTGAATGTAACTCTTGATTTAATTCTTGCATGTGTTATTAACAGAACATATAGTGACCATTTTGAAAAAGGAAGTGGTCACAGAGAGAGAGCATGACATCACCCAGAACAAAGCATTCCAGCCCAACATTATTTCCTTTTGTGTTTTCTCCAGTTTTACTAAATTATTAAGAATGCTGCAGAGGTAGCTTGCCTAGATTTGTAGCAAAGCATTTGACTCTCTCAAGGTCTTCCTGTGGTCAGAATGAAAATCCAATGAGCAGCTGATGGTATAGTCGGGTGGATTTGGAGCTGATTGAACGGCAGCACCTAAAGATTAGTCCTTAATGAATCCACGTCAATTTAGAAAGAAGCCTCTAGGAGCTTGCCTGAGGGCTTTCTGCTTGGCCTTGTGCTATTTACTATTTTTATTGATAACTTTGAAAAAGTGTGCTGCTCATCACATTTGCAGGTGCACAAAGTTGGAAGTCATAGCTAGCATCCCAGATGATAAAGTCAGAATTTGAAAATCTAGGTGGCATAGTGAATAGCGTCCTGGGCCCAAAATCAGGAAAACTTGGCTTTAAATCAAGCCTCAGTCACTGACTAGCTTGGGTGACCTTAGTCAAGTCACTTAACCTCATTTGCCTCAGCTTCCTAATCTGTAAAATGGGGATAGTAATAACAGTTACCTCCTAGAGTTGCAGTGAATATGAAATGAGATAATTACATAGTGCTTAGCGAAGTGCCTGGCCCATAGTAAATGTTCTATAAATATCAGCTGCTGCTGCTGCTGCTGCTGCGGCTCCTCCTCCTCCTCCCATCATCCTGACAGACTTGAAAACTGGGTTTGATCTATTAAGATTAAAACTTTAAAAGAAGAAAGTCAAATCTTGGATCCAGTAATAAACTTCTTAAGTACTAGATGGGAAAAGCTGGTGAGATTGCAGTTTGTCCACAAAACTTGTGGGGATTTTGGTGAACTCCAAGCGCAAGTAGGAATCAGTGGTGTGACATGGTGGCCAAAAAGCTCCAGTATTCTGGGTCTGCTTTCTAGAATTCTAGTTTCTGAGAATAGGGGAATGAAAATCCTGCTTTGCTCTGTCCTGGTCAGAATACAGCTCTAGTAGCATCTGGAATTCAGAGTTTTGCATTTTAACAAAGGACATTGGCAAGCTAGAGATCATGGAGAGGATGGCAACCAAGATAATGAAGGGACTTGAGTCCCTGCCATATGAGGATTAGTTGAAAGAAATGGGACTATTTATCCCTAGGAAGAAAAGATTTAAAGGGGGCATGATAGTCCCCTTCTTCAGGTCTTTGAAGGGCTTTCTTGAGGCAGATGGATTAGACTTATTCTGCTTGTCCCAGAGTACGAAGAGGAATGTAGAGTGGGTGAAAGTTACAAAGGTCCCATTTAAACTTGATGTTAGGAAAACCTTCCTATCAATTGGGGTTATTCAGAAGTAGAATGGCTGCCTTGGGAAGTTCTGGGTTCCTCTTCTTTGGAGATCTTCAAGCAAATTCTCACACCACCTGGCAGGTCATTTGTTAACTTTTGTCCAGCTATGGATAGGAGTCACTAGTCTCTGAGGTTCCTTCCATCTCAGAGATTCTGGGATTCTATAAAAACATGCCCTAATTTGTCGTCTGTGGAATAGGCAATGTTTAACTTGTCAATACATTTATGAAAATGTCAGTCTTGGTTATTAAAGAGCAGTATCCTGCGTGGTAAAATATATCTTAATAACAGCTCACCTATCACCAGGTGGTTTTTGGTATTTCAGGTTTGAGTAGCAGAGTAATAACTTAAATTGATATAATACTTTATATCAATGATCTCATATAAGCTTTACACCAATCCTGGGAGGTTGGAGGTACAAGCGTTCTTATCCCAGTTTTATGTATGAGGGAATTGAGGATTAGAGACAACTACTGATGTGTTCAGGGTCATATGTCTGGTGAGTAGACAGTCTAGAGAGTGAATACAGATCTTCAGACTCCTCAGTATATCCCCCAATATGCCATTGCTCTTAACTTTGGGGTTTATAATGGAGTTGATGGTAGATACCTTGGGAAATTCTGAGTTCTGAATTTTGTAGAGAAGTGGTCCCAAACACAAATAGAAAGGGAGAGGTGATACCAAAATCTGTGTATGTACGATGGGTGTGTGCATACATGTGTGTGTATATATACACACATATATTATTACATTGTTCTTTGAGAGAGACAGAAACAGAGACAGAGGGAGAAAGCACAAACACATTCTGGGCATGGTAGACAATGCAAAAGTGCAGGGTTGGGTGATGGAGTGTCATAGGTTAGAAACATTAAGTGGGCCAGTAGAACTGGGTGAACGTAAGTAAAGTATAAGGTGAATGGAAAGGTAGGAAGGGCCCAAGTTGTCAAGGGCTTTAAATTCCAAACAAAAGAGTTTGTATTTTATCCTAGAGTTTACTGACTGGGGGGAGGTGACATGGTCAGGCCCGTGCTTTAGCAAAATCACCCAGCACCTGAGTAGAGGATAATTTGCAGCAAGAAGAGATGTGAGGTCAGCAGGCCAGTTGTCCAGGAGAGAGGCGATAAGGGCCTAAACTAGATGGCAGCTGTGAGAGTAGAGAGGACAGACCGGAGAGATATTGTGAAAGAAACAGCAAGGAGTTGGGGAGGACACTGAGGTTGTGATCCTGGGTGACTTATGGGATGATGATGTCCTCAAAAGGAAATGTGAAGAGAGAGAAAGGTCTCTGCTCTGCCTTGGATGTATTGGGTTTTGGCTGCATGTGAGACCTCTAATTTGAGATGTCTGAAAGGCAGTCGATGATGCAAAACTATAGCTCAGGGGAGAGGTTATGACTGGATATATAGAACTAGGGTTCTTCTGCATAGTGATGACAAAAATCGTTGGGGGCTAATGAGATCACTAAGCAAGATAGTATAGAAGGAAAAGATGGCCCAGAACAGAGCCTTTGGGGACACCAGTTATTAGTGGAATGACCTGGATCAAGATCCAACAAGGATATTGAGAAGTGGCCAGACAGATAGGAGGTGAGAACCACGAGAATGCAATGTCACAAAAACTTAGAGAGGAGAGAATATCTAGGAGGAGATGTTGATTGACATTCCTCTCATGCTCAGAATGCATTTGTACACTCTCTCTTCTCATCTCCCTCTCTCCCCTCTTCCTCCCTCCCTCCCTCTCTCTGCCCCCTTTCCCTCCCTCTCTCTCTGTCTCTTCATTCTCTCTCTGTCTCTCTCCCCCTCTTTCCCTCTCTCTCTCTCTGTCTCTCTCTCCCTCCCCTCCTTCTCCTTCTCCTCTCTCCCTCCCTCCCAACTTACCTCAGGTCTCAGCTTTGCCAGTGTCCTCCCTCTATACTGCTCTGCTAGTGCCTTCCCTCTGAGATTATTTATATACATAAACAACACTCAACATTTGCAAAGAAGTTAAGGTGAGGATTGAAAAAAGATCATTAGATGTGGCACATAAGAAATTACTGGTAACTTTGGAAAGAATGATTTCAACTGAATGATGAGTTTCCAAGTCAGGTTGCGGTATATATACTAGTGAACAAGAGAAGAGGAAGTGGAGGTAGATACATTAGTCAAGGAGGAGAGGAGAGATACAGGGATGAGAGCTGGTGAGGATGGTCAGATTTTTTTTAGGACAAGGGGACACATGGGTTTGTTTTTAGCAAGGAAGCTGGGAAGGAGCCAGTAGATAGGGAGAGATGAAAGATTAGCACTAATCAGGTAGGCAACAAGCATTTCTTACGTGCTCAGAAGAATCTGTTGCAGAAGATGGGAGGACATGAGATTGAGGGTGTGTGTGAAAGAGTTTGCCTTGGTCTGGAGAAGGCCAGGCCACTTTTTCATGCATGACAGGAGTAGAGGAGGAGAGAATGGGAAAAGAGTGTGAGTGATGTGAGATGAGGAAAGGAGAAGAGGCAGGTTGGAGGGAAGTTAATGGATATTTAGAACTGTTCATGAAATTAATGGGTGCGTTTGAAGGCAAACCATGGAGGCCTAACAAACTCCTCCACAGTGCTCACAGAATGGTAAAATACAACAGATAACATAATAACATTAAAGAAGCAGGTAGAGCAAGCCTTTCATTTTTCTAGTTAGAATGAAGGAATGCGTGAAAAAAACATTTCTTAAGCACTTTGTTCCACAAGCACAGTGTTTAGGGCCAAGAGACAGATAAAAGTACAGTGTGTCACAAGAAGTTCCCATTCTAATTGGTGGAGATAACACATAGAGGAGAGTTGAGCTGCAGGACAGAAGGCAAGGCCCAGAGGCCTTGATGGCAAAGAGGAAGGACACATGCAAAGATCTGGTGGGCTTGAAGAGGGTGTAGTAACAGGATGGCAGGCAAGGCCTGAAGAGGGCATAGTGATAGGCAAGCAGGCAAGGCCTGAAGAGGGTCTAGTGACAGGATGGCAGGTAAGGCTTGATGGACCTCAGGCAGCAGTGGCAGGACAATTGTTAAGGTCCATTGGTCCTCTCTCACTGAAAGGATTGGAATGGGTGACTCTGCTCATCAAAGTGACCAGTTTCTCTTAGTTTTTTCATGTTAGCAATACATAATCTAACCATAAGCCTTTGTAGTAACAGGACCAGGCAAACTGAAGAGACTTGATTCCATAGGAGGGAGGTGCATAAGTGATTGATGCTATATCATTATGAAAGGTTCAGTGGCACTCTGATATTAACTTTGGAGTTAGGGGTTTGGTTGCTAACTGCCCTTGGCATTTGAAAGATCATAGCAGGCTAGAACTATGAGACATTGTAGAGAGCATGTTGTCCAACTGCTTCATTTTACAGGTGAGGAAACTGAGTTTCAGAGAAGTAAAGCAAAATGCTCAAGGTCACACTACAGTTTATTGGCCAAACCAGGCCTAGAACGCTTACACTCAGTCCAGGACCTTTTCTACTGCACCTTGCTACTGCTGCTGGTGTTAGGAAAAAACAGTATTATCTTACTTATTTTGAGTATGGATATTTTTTCAGGTATTCAAGAATGGCCACAACCAACTAAATATAATGCTTCATAGATGAAATATAATATTATATTAATGTTCACAGGTGAAATATTCTGGAATAATTAATTTACTTCAACGAATATATATTTGGGGGGGAGGGAATTGGAACAACTTTGGTGTGTAGTAACCACAATTTTTAAAGAGTTCAGTTTGATATGGAAGATTTGAAAAGAGCCAGTTTTCCATGCTCTCTTTCTCATTTTTTTAATGCCAGATCAAATCAGCCTGCTGTGGCATTTAGTTCATATTCCTCCAAGAGGCCAAAGGCACATCATATACATTTTCTTTTATATAATCATGTCATGTATTTCAATGTATGAAGTACTAAATATTTGGAATTTAGACTAGAAGAGCCAGGGGATTTTTTTTGCAGTCATACATTTCTGAAGCATCCTTGATCTGTTTGATTTGAAGTACTGTATATTTTCAATGTTCTTATGAGAAAAACAATACATTTTCAAATACATTTTTTTCATTTGAATAAAAGCCTATAGATTTCTCTCCCTGTATCCTTCAGGCGGATTTCCCTGGGGAGTCATTATCATGCAGCTCACATTGTCACTCACCTACACTGGTGAACTTGCTATGAAATAACCTGCAGAACATTGTAAGTTATTATGTGTCATAGGACAGATTTATGATAAACTCACTTTGAAACAAAATAATGAATTCTTGACATTTATCCTGTTTCTAATAACATTGTTGCTAATTTCATCAGATTTAATTTTAAATCGGGAAGTTACATTTCCTTTTGTTATATCATATAGAAACTCCTCAAATAGCTCCCTTGTTAAATATGGCCCATGCATGATTCTATGAATTCTGCCTAGAAAGGATGAAAACAAGAGCATTTGTTTTTCAGCTACCAAGATGATCTCCAGAGTTCATTATGACCCTTTCTTATAATGAAATTTTGGAAACTTTTTTTATTTACTGAAACCAAAATCTTTTCAGTTTGATTCAGTAAATATTGATAAAGCATACACTATATGCAAGGTGATATATAAGGGGCAGGGATTACAAAGATGAAGAAGACATTGCAATTCCTTTCGTCAAGCAGACTACAGTCTAGATGACATATACTTAAATGCTATGATATAAAAAGAACATGAAAGGCACCAAGTGCTATGCTGTACCCAGGGAGACAGAGAGTGCTTCTGACCAAGGTGAGCAGTGAAGACTTCATGGAAGAGAACATTTGAACTATGGCCTTGGTGGATTTTAATAGATGGAGTTGGGGTGGGAGAGGTCATTCCAGGGACAGGAGAGAGAAAGCGACTAAAGAGATGTAGGAAAGAATCGGATGAGTTTGGACAATTGCAGTTAATATGTTTGTTAGAATTATAGACTATATGAGATGGACTAATGGAAGATACAATTGGAAAAGTAGGAAAGGGCGTAGGTTTTATTAGGGGTGTGTGAATGAGAAGTTGAGGAATTTAGTCAGTGGGGGAACCATTAAACATTTTCCAGCAGGGGAGTAACATGATCAAAGGTGTGTATTAGGGAAATCATTCTGGCATCGTTATGACAGTAGTCCAGTTTCTTCTACTGGTTTTCTGGGACAATGATTTTTTAAATTACTTTTCTATGAACATTTATTATGTCTCTACTTATTCCCCCCACTTGATGTTTTAAAAAAAGAAAACCCTTTGAAAAATATGCATAGTCCAGCAAAAAATCCCATATCAACCATGTCCAAACCATGTCTCCTTTTGCATTTTAAGTCTATCATCTCTCTGGCAGGAAGTGGGTAACATGCTTCATCTTTGGTCCTCTGGAATTGTGGTTTATCATGGCACTGATCAGAGTTCTAAAGCCTTTGAAAATTGCTTTTCTTTATAATGCTGTTGTCATTGTATCAGTTGTTCTAATTCTGTTCGCATCACTCACACCAGTTCATAGAGATCTTCCCAGTTTCTTCTGAAAATGTCCACTTAATAATTTCTTGTGGTACAATAATATTCCATCACATTCATATACCATGATTTATCTGTCCATTCCAAATAAATGGGTACCTCCTTAGCTTCCAGTTTTTTTGATACTATGAGAAGAGCTGCTATAAATATATTTAGACATACAGGTTCTTTCCCTCTCTCTTTGATTGCTTTGGGGTACAGGACTAGTAGTGGTATTACTGGGTCAGTGGTTATGGAGAGTTTAGTGATGTTTGGGGCACAGTTCCAAGTTGCTTTCCTGAATGCTTAGGCCAATTCATCCCTTTAACAACAATGCAGCAGCTCCTCCACCATTTGTCATTTTCAAACAGGATCACAGCGGTGGAGCACATTGGTAACATTATTTACTATCATTACAGTTGTACAGTATAATGAAATGTTTCTCTTTCTTTTCAGAGAATTGTTGTCTCTGCTTCTACCTCAAACCCATCGTATTGGCAAAGATGATAAAAGAAGAAAATGACTTGTTATACCCCAAATGCACTATTAATTACTTGGTCTGTTTTGTTAGTCAAGGTCTTAAAGTCCTCATAGTCTTCTCTTAATGAGCAAACCCCTCTGGAAGAGATATCCCATTCAAGTCACCTGAATCTTAGTGTGAATGAATTTATCAGATTGTTTTTCGACTTGGGCAGCATGAGAGAGCTGGTGCCTGTGTGAGTAGACAAAGGGAAAAAGTGAAAGAGGGATAAAAGGCAACAGAGAAAAAAGAGGCAACAGGCACTTAAGACGAATGATCTGATTCAAATTTTTCCCTAGGACTGACCATGAACCATGTACTCTGGCACTGCCTTGATACTTTATCTTTCGATAAAGTCTGGGAGGTTTTTTTCTTTTTCTCTAGCATCTCCTTTTGGGAGATGACTTTTAACAATTGTTACCTGATTCTGGGTAAAAAAATGAGAAGAATGTATTGAAGATATATGGTTATAACATCAAGTGCTGCTTTTCTTACCTGTATTTTCAATACCTGATCTGTGCTTCTTATTCTGTAATGCTGAATACATTTCAGCGCTGATGAAAATCTAACAGTAGTGGATAAGTGTCAGTAATCAGTAAGCATTTATTAAGTGACTGCTATAGGCCAGGCATTATGCAAGGGATTAGGGATACAAAGTCAAAGTTGAGAAGTCTGCCTTCAAAGAGTTTACATTCTTTTGAGGGAGACAAACATGTGCATATATATGTATATACAAAGTAAGTACAAGGTCACTTTTTTGGAGGGAAGGCATTAGTCAATCAATCAACAAGCATTTATCAAGTGCTTACTATGTTCTGGGCATTGTGCTAAGTACCAGAATATGAAGAGAGGTGGGAAAATGATCCCAACTCTTAAGGGGCTCAAATTCTTTTTTTTTAAAAATAAGTTTTTATGTCTTATTTTTATGTCACCATAGTTTCCCTCACTATCCCTTCCTATTCCAGAAAGCCAGCCTAGCATATACTGAAAAAATCAGTACAAAAGAATGTGTACAAAGTGCAACACTTGTGTTGTGTTCCACCTCCATAAAAGGGCCAGCAAGGAGTGTCTTAATACAGTTCTTCTTTTGAGCCTTGCTGTTTGTATGTGTGGTTATATATGTTTATGGTGTTTTATAAATTGTGTATATTGTTTTCTTGGCTCTGCTTGCTTTATTCTGAATCAGTCCATGTAGATCTTCCCATGCTTCTCTGTACTTATCACATACAGCACAGTATTATTCTATTACATTTATGTACTGCAATTTGTTTGGCCATTCCTCAGTCTATAGGCATCTGTTTTGTTTCTGATTCGTGGCTATTACAGAAAGTGTTCTTATATATTTTTTGGTATATATGGAGACCTTTTTATCAATGACCTCCTTGGAGCAGAAATTCAGCAGTGGAATCTCTGGGTTAAAAGGTATGTATATTTTAGTTACTTTATTTGCATAATTCTAAATTGCTTTCCCAAATAGTTGTACTGATACTCGATCAGCAATGTATGCCTATCATTCCACAATCCTTCCAACATTGACTGTTTTCATCTTTTGTCATTTTTTGCCAATTTGCAAAGAATGAGGTAAAACCTCAAGGTTGTTTTGGTTTGCATTTCCCTTATTAGTGATTTGGAGAATTCTTTCATGTGGTTGTTAATGGTTTGCGTTTCTTTTCAGAAATGTTTGTTCATATCTCTTGACCACTTATGTCTTAGAGAATGACTTTTGGTCTTATAGGTATATCTGTTGTTTTTATATCTTGGGTACCAAAAACCCTTATTAGAGAAATCTGATACAAAAATTCCTTTTCCTATTTGACCACTTTGATTCATATCCAAGGTGCATTAATTTTTATCTATGCAGAAGGTTTTCAATTGCATGCAATCAAAGCTTTAGAAATACACCAGTGTCATTGCCATAATTGTACCCATTTGACAAAGGGTGACTGAGGGTGAAACAACGGAATGTGACTTGGTAAGGGTGCCATAGCTACGAAGTGTCTGAAATGAAATTTGGGGTCACAACTTCCTGTTTGCAAGTCCGGGGCATTAAAACACTTAGCTGTTACCGTTTTTCCTCAACTATGTCATTTATATTTAATTCAAATTCATGACATTCAATAAAGAGCCATAGAGTGGTCTTGATGAGATGTATAAGGAAATTACAGCCTTCTCTATTTTTTCAAAGGCCAAAGAGTTAGAGTCTGATGACTTTATGGATAACTTCTATTTGGATGCCAGATCCAGGCTGGTGACCACTTCAACTAGGGTGTTCTCACCTTGTTCTTGGCTTTTTTTTCATTATGCCTTGTCTGATCTCCCAAGCTAGCATCTTTTGAATGGAGGAAGCAGGAATGTAGATTGCAAAGATAAAAGATAAAATAGAGCTCTCTCAGTTTCCAGGGTCATTTTAGAGTTCAGATACTGCATCTCTTTGCCTCTGCATATCTTTATGATAAAACGATTGCTCCATTTCATATTATCAGAATGGTTACTGTGATGATATTTGCAGTCTCCTTCTTGTGGTGTAGTTGCATAGTGCCCCACTAGGCTTACTTCTAAAAAATAAGCTTGCACAGTTCATTTTTAAGCTAATTCTGGAAGTCGTAGTTGGGGAAGTGAGAGTAGCTGATAACACAGGAGGTTCATCCTCAAAAGTATTTTGCATCTAACGACCATCTCCCCTGATCTTACCTACCTCCTCTCACCCCTCATCCCCTCCCCTTCTACTTTCCTGTAGGGTAAGATAGATTTCTGTACCCAACTGAGTGTATGTTATTCCCTCTTTGAGCCAATTTTGATGAGAGTAAGGTTTGAGTGCTCTCCCTTACCTCCGTCATCTTCCCCTCCACTGTAAAAGTTCTTTTGCACCTCTTTTATGTGAGATAATTTACACCATTCTACCTCTCCTTTTCCCCTTCTTCCAGTTCATTACTCTTTCTCATCCCTTAATTTTATTTTTTAGATATCATCTCATCATTTTCAACTCACATTCATATCCTCTGTCTGTGTATACTTCTTTAAACTGCCCTAATAATGATAGAATTCTTAGAAGTTACAGATATCATCCTCTCCTTTAAGAATGTAAACAGAATAACCTTATTGAAGCTCCTTTGCCCTCCAGAATATCATAGTCTAAGTCCTCTGATCCTTTAATGTAGAAGCTACTAAATCTTGTGTGAGCTTCAGCGTGGTTCCATGATATTTGAATTGCTTCTTTCTGGTGCTTGCAGTATTTTCTCCTTGACCTAGGGGCTCTGGAATTTGGCTATAATGTTCCTGGGAATTTTCCTTTGGGGATCTCTTTCAAGAGGTGATCAGTAGATTCTTTCAAGTTCTATTTTACATGTGATTCTAGAATATCATTTTTCCCTGATAATTTTTTGAAATAGGATGTCTAAACTCTTTTTGATCATGACTTTCAGGTAGTTCAATAATTCTTCAACTATCTCTCCTGGATCTATTTTTCAGGTCAGTTGTTTTTCCAATGAGATATTTCACATTTTCTTCTATTTTTTTTATCCTTTTGATTGTGTTTTATTGTTTCTTGATGTCTCATGGAGCCATTAGCTTACACTTGCCCAATTCAAATTTTTAAGGAATTATTTTCTTCAGTGAGCTTTTGTACCTTCTGATCCATTTGGCCAATTCTGCTTTTTAAAGAGTTCTTTTTCTTCAGTGAATTTTTGTATATCTTCTTCCATGTGACCCATTCTGCTTTTTAAGGAGTTCTCTTCAGTGGGAATAATTGTGATATATAGAGAAGAAGGTAGCTTCAGAGGCTTGAGAAAAATTTGGGACAATTGTTGTGGAGATTGGCATAGGTAATGTCTCAGATATATTTGCTTTTCCTGGATGGCATGCAGACAGCTGAGCATTTGATATGTAAACTTAAATTTTATAAATCTATGACCCGTTTATTTGTAAGTGCTTTTTAAACACCTGCTATATGCAGAGTAGCATTCTAGATACTAGAAAACAAAATGGTGAATGATACAGAATCCCTCACCTTAAGGAACTTAAAGTTTGATAGAAGAGATGATATTCATTTTATAAAACAAATGCCTTTTCATCCCTGCTAGGTTCTAGGCTCCTTGAGAGCCAGGACCATATCTTGCTTATCCTTATATTTGAACAGATAACATTCAGTGCTTCAGTGAGTCTGTGATCTTGATTATTCTTTTCTGTGTTCGTCTATAAATCCTCTACAGAGAGTCTATCTATGTGCTGGAAGCCTTCTTGTATGTCTCTTGATCTGACATGGGTACTAGTAGGGCTTGCAGAATATTCATCTATTGTCCTTTACTCTTACTATGTCACCAGATCACCCCCTACTGTGGTGATGTATTTTTGATGTTACTTTTGATGTTGCTTTTTGTGTGCAATTCACTATGGGTAACATGTTACAACCTACCTCGGGACCCCCTATCACATTGGGACTTGCCTTCTGGGTGACCCTCAGTTTTGATTACTTGAAAATAGTATTCCATGCTTACCAGCTATATAACTTCATTGCAAGAATATTTATATTAAAAAGATAGGACCTTGTTATGTTGTGTCAGGAAGAAGCCTGAGGTCACTAAAAGAACTATGTAGTTTCCTAAATGCATTTCAGCCTACTCTCTTAATCCTCTTCAGTTGTGGGTCCAGTTTACTGTCTTCCTACAGCATCTGTCCAAGATTACGTATTGATGACCCAGCCCTAGGGGCTGTCCAGCCAGCTGTTTGTCATAGGATAATAGGCATTCTTCATCCACATTGTTTTTGTCTATGCCAATGGTCAGGCCAAACTGCTCTGAGTAATTATGGGCTGCTTTTAGGAGGTTTTACAATGTTTCAATGCCTGATGCAATTAGCACAGGATCATTTGCCAACATGAGAATTGTGGGAACCTCACCCTCTTAGAGAATTACTATTCTAGTTCCCAGTTTTATTGCCTTTATTGAATGAAGAATCTTGGATGATCTTATCATCTTAATGGGACACATGCTTAAGCTGAGTCAAAGGATGCAGAGACTCTAGGAGATGAAGGTAAGAAGGGAGAATATTCCAGGCATAAGGTACAAAGATAGGAGATGTAGTGTTGTATGTGCTGAATAGCAAGAAAGCCACTTACCAGCTGAGTGTAGAGTGGGTCATCCAGAGTGGAAGGCCACCAATATCATCAGAGAGGATGAATTGGTATTGGCCATTGCAACTGGAGCAAGAGTATCCACATGGATAGCTTGTACTCTCCATAAGTGGCAGGAATACCCATGTTGATAAAATCTGGCTATTTAAGGTACAAACTAAAACCATATTTAGAAACAACAGAAGAAAGTGTCTATTATTCACTTTGTTTTTGCTTGTTTGGTAGCATGATTTAGTAGGAAGAATGCTGGAATTGGAGCCAAGAGAACTCTGGGTTTGAATCCTAGCTCCTACACCTGTTAGCTTTGTGACCTTGGGGAAGTGAATTAACTTCTCTGAGCCTCAGTTTCTACGGAGTTAAATTTTTACCAATAGGCCATTTACAATCTTTCACTTTTTGAAAAAAGGCACCTCCTCTTCCCCATCTCCCTACCATATTAAGCTCCGAAGGGTTTGGTTTTCTTATTGTTGACCACATTTTTTAATGTTTTAAGTCTGCCGACAAGTTGTGGTCTTCTTTTTGGTGGTGGGAAGTGGGAGGAATTGAGGTGGAGGGAATAGAGGTGGCAGTAAGGAGGAGAATGGGATTAGACTCTCATTTCATTGGAATAGAAAATTCCTAGAGAAGAATTACCTCTACAAATGCAGATCTGTAATATTTGGTCTTAGAGAGTTAATTGTCAGGAATACTGAGAGGTTAAGAGTCTTGCCTGGAGTTACAGAACCTGTGTGGCTGAAGGGAGACCCTTTAACTTGGAGGCCAGCACTCTCTCCACACTGTCATGGTCATGGCCCTCTCTCTCTTCTTCTCTCACTCTCTCTGATAAGTCTCTTCAAAATTATGACATACTTCCTCCTTTCCAATGAAATTTCCCTTTCTATCTTTTTCATTTTAACTTTTCTACAATATAAGAACCGTGAGCTCCATGCTTTTCTTTGCTAACAGCTTACCGAGAGATGCTTTGAAATTTCGGTCCATCAGTCATATTACATATCTGTTTGTCGCTGCTTTTTTTTCTTTTGCTCCTAATTTGACTTATCCCAAAAAGGAACCCTGATTTCAGAGAGCTTTTCAGCCTCCTTGTCCTTTCTTTTGGGCTTTTCAGGGTTACCAGGTATACAAATGGTTTTGCTTATCTGTCTCCTGACAAAATCTTTGTGGAAACTGGTGAATGCTAGACAGGCCCAATCTGACCAAATTTGGACTGGTGCTCTCTTATGGAAAGAATTTCTAGAGCAGTTCCATGGGCACTGAATGTTGCTTACTTTGCCTTTTAGCTGGGCATTGTAGGAGAGGCTGGCTGTGCTGCTGTTAGTTTGTATACCCTCAGACGATGAAAGAAAACATAATAGGAAGTCTGTCTGTCTTTTGGCCTCACTCATTACTAGGTCTCAAGACCACAGAAAATTGTTTCTTCACCAACCTGCTAATTTGCATGCCATTGAAAATACACTCCAGAATTTGATTGATTGATTTATTTTTTTACAAAGCCCAAGCACACCTTTGGTAGCTTTTATGTTGTTCCTCTGTGATTTTTACATTCCATTTTAACTAATATGTATTATTATTAAGATTATATGAATTAATTCAGTAACTAATCCTTTTGTTGCTTTAAGTTGAAGACTCCAGAGCAAACTGAGTACATAATGCCCATTACATGTGGTGTTCAAACAAATTTATCATGAGATATCTGAGCTCTGTTTTGCTTTTTCATAATAAATTTCTTTTATTGGGAATTTATTGGGAAAAACAAAATGTAGTGATTGGTAGCATATTTGTGTTAGATATAATCCTTTAAATTTTCTTATTTTTTAAAAGACAGTCTTCTCGTGGTAGTTGTCTTTATCAAAAATATCAGGGATGAAGCAGGTTTGGTCTTTTCCTCCACTGTATCTTGGGGCCAGAAAATCACCACAAAGAATAGTAGCTAAAGAACAGCCCTAGGTTAGTTCATTTAGGGTTAGCCAGGAGGAAGATCAGCACTTCATGGTTGGGCCACAATTGCTCTTCCTTCATCACTTGCAGGTATAAAACACACAAGAATAACAGTAATCAACTGTGGAAGAAAGTGGCTGCCTTTGATAACCTTCACTTTCTTCTAAGATTAATTATCCTTTGGGAGTGGAGAAGTCCTTATCAGGAGGATGGGAAGGCTAGTTACTTTTTCACAGAAGCAATTATATGAAACTGGTAGTCAGATCGAGCCCAAAGAGAGGTAATGGAGAAAGTGAATTAGTGTGCATCTGTGAAACTGATCTCCAAAGGAGGGGAGGTGGAAACCCAAGTCAGAATGTAGTGGGAATATCAATATTTTTGAAATATCTGTATAGATTTAAATACCAACCATCCATGCCATGATTACAAACATTTTCATTCAAAAGTTACCACATGAATGACAAAATCTCTATTTTTGTACCATTAAGATGTTAACAAAAACAGGTCAGACCAAAATGTAACTGCCAAGATGTTCTAATATCATGAAATTGAGTTAGATGTTCTAAGCCTTTATTATTTTAATATCCTGCCCAGCGTCACTTAGCATGATGAACAACAGTGAAATTCATTACAAGTACAGTAGTATACTCAGGGTTCTTTGTTGTTGTGTGGCCAGCCAGCCAGCAGATGGAGCACAAGTTAGACAATAAACCACAACTTATTTTGACTAGAGCAATGTTCATATCCTCAATAATGATAGTATACAAATGATAGAGTTAAAAGAACCCATGACTTAAATGTTGGCTTGTGCTGGATAAAGAAGATGAGTTCACAGACACAATGCGTTGAAAACAAATTGAATTCCCTTTCTGCAGTGAAGTTCTGTCACTCCCTGTTCTGTTTGGCTCTAGGGAGATTTCCCCATCCTCCATTAGAAGTTTTCCATGAAAATCTCAGGAAGAAGATGAATGTTTGCATGCATGTTCATAGTGTTTGTTCCTCACATTGTTTCCTCACCCATATTTTTTATTTTTGTGAACTCTCTTATCCTGTTTAGCCTATGATGCATATAATAAGATCTGGAAAGCACTGGTACTAATCTGGAGGGAGGATGTGTGATGTCATAACAGTGTCTTTGTCACTGTAGTGATACAAAATCAAGCAGATTTTCCATTTGCTACCTTGGACTCTGGTATTGAATGTCATAGCTTGTTTTAAAGAAGGAGAAGATAGAGGAACTATTTCTGAAACTCATTCAAACCTACAAATGCAAACAGCTTTTGTACTAGTGTCTAGGTTGAATAATAATGAGTACATGAGTAAGGTTAGGAACTCGGAAGGGAGTGCCTTTGTAAGTGTACCACGACTTGTGAAGCCATTGTAAAGCAATCTTTAGCTTACTGATGTCAAAATGCACCTGTTTGATAGTGAGGAAAAGTTGAACAGCAGAGGAGCTTAGAATCTGAGAATTTCATTGCTGCTGGGCACCTTAAAGACTGTTTAGTCACAGCCCTTCATTTTATACATTAGAAGACTGAGACAAGAAGAGAGGAAGAGACCTACTCAAGGGCTCACACAAGGCAGCAGGCTGCCATAGAGGGGAGGTGTGAATCCTACCTGAGACACTTAACTAACTGTATGACCCTCTGCAAGTCACTTGACCTCCTGTAGTCTCAATTTCTTCATCTATAAAGTAGTGATAATAATAGTAGCTACTTTCCAGGTTTATCATGAGGATCAAATGAGATAATAGATATAAAAGAGCTTTGTAAACCATAAAAAAGCTATATAAATATCATTGTCATCAAGTAGATCTGGGCCAGGACTCGAATTTGTCTTTGTTCCTGGTCCAGTGAACTTTCCAATGTGCCACATTGCCTCTTCTTGCCTTTTCTTTTTATTTTAATTGAGCTAGTGACTTCAGTTAACCTTGTAGTGTCCCATATTACAAAATATAGAACTTGTACCCTTTATGGTGAGGCTACAGTAACTTAGGTGAACTGGCAATTCCCTGCATGATCTGGGATTTTGTCAGAGTGAATATGGCCTGTGCTCGTGCTACCCCTCTATATAGGGCTATAAAGCTCAAGTACTTCACCTTTTTTGGAAGAATCTGGTAAAGCCTGTACCCCCTCCCAGTCTGTAACAGCAATCAGTTTAGCAGATACTTAGCCCTTAGTAACTTAGGGCTAAGTATGGAAGGTGTGAGCTCAGTAAAATCAGAATGATGATTTTAAATGCCTAAAATCCAAATACATAGGGTTACAAAGGAAATCTGTTATACTGAAATACATTTACCAACATATTAAAAAAAAGTTCCCAGATCTTCTGAAATTCATTCATAGGCCTCCTGGATACTTACCTGTTCTGTTCCCAAGAACCCATACCGAAGATTATGCAATTGGCTTATTTCATACTCTGAAATAAGTTTCTTTATGTGAGCACAAGGATTTGGCTTACAGGTTTTATTAAATTCAGAGATTGTTGGGAAAATTATAGTCATTCCAATTTTTCAACTATTTTCCCATGAAATGCTTCCTTTCTGATAATAGTCATAATCTATAATAGTTTGCAACCAATTACTAAGCATCATCATTAACAAATCAAAATAAGCCTTTTTAATTGAACATTTAACCAGTGAAATGCTCTTACATGTAAGTTCATCATGTGTTAAATTTCTCCCAAAGACCTCTGGCATCTTTCATTCATTTTAATTAAGTCTGCTGATATAAAGCTAAATGTGTTTTTCATTTTGGTAATCTGCTGGGAAATTTTAATTAAATCAATGTAAACATTCTTAATAAGGAGAAAATAAAGTTTTAAGTATAAATTGTAAAAAAAATAGTACATTTCAAGTTAATCACTTTGAAAATACTAGGTCAAAGCAACTTCTAAAAGATATATAAATGTAAAGTTTATTATTCAGACACGTACTTGTTATATCATCACATTCATTAGAATATGGGAAACTTTCTATTAGGTGAAAAAATGAATGAATGAGTTCAACTCCTACCCTCCAGAAGCTCATATTCTTATGAGAAAGACCATACGTAGGGTGTTTTCATATGCAAGTCAGATGGAAAAGTCCCAGGGTCCCCAGAGAGCACAGGCAAAGCAGCTGGTAATGCCTCATCTTTACTGTCATTTCCACTGATAAAATCCCATC
This sequence comes from Pseudochirops cupreus, assembly GCA_028627135.1. NCBI lineage: Eukaryota > Metazoa > Chordata > Mammalia > Diprotodontia > Pseudocheiridae > Pseudochirops > Pseudochirops cupreus. The sequence goes on along the minus strand of CM053582.1, from coordinate 42,710,511 downwards.
CGTTTCTGGTGTTGAATCATTTGACAGTCCCAAGAGCTTCCTTTTCTGGAATATATATAGCTGTAGCCGATGTGGGAGCAGGGTTAGGTTGCATCTCCATGGAGGGTGCTTCCCAGGAGGCTAGCTGAAGGCACTGGGCAGGAAGCTTGGTTATTCTTAAGGCTCTTGGGTTCAGGGTGAGTGGTTATAAACTTGGTTTTTGTTTTTTTTTAATTGTTGCATTTATAATCCAACGTATTTCATATTAGCACTTAAAGATATTATTCTGAGGTGTCCATGAGCCTGTGACAGCCAAATGAATCTGCAACACACACACAGAAGGTTAAGGACCCCTCATCTCCTTGTCTGATAACTTTGTCCATATTCCAAGGAGATATCTCTCCCCTAAGATTGTCACTGAATGGCAGTGTAAACTCAGTGTAGTCTTTGCTTTTGAGTCCTAGGGCTCAAGATACTCACCTTGGAACGACTCTATGCCATAAGTCCCCTCTGTTTCCTCTGTCCTCTCAAGCAACTGCAAAGCCATTCAGGTGGTTGCCTGGGAAAATAGTACTGAAGGTTCCATAATTTTGGTGTAAAATTCAATTGTTTTTCCTACATGTTTCATTTCACAACTGTTAATTAAACAGTCAGACACACTTTTATAGTGGCTGTATAGAAATACATAGGTATATTGATAAAATAGTTATTAAGTCCTTACCATGAGCCAGGCATAGTGCTGAGCATGGAAGACAAAAATACAAGTAAGCCAGACAGTCCCTGTCCTCAAGGAAGGGGAAGACACCTAAAGGGTAGCTGGAAATTGGGGTAGCAGAGAAGGAAAGAAAGAAGGGTAACCTTCCTGAGAGATGAAGCAACTGTCAAAGAAGAGGAAAAGAAGTTGGTAGGGTGGAGTCAGAGGTGCTGTGTGATATTGCCCGGCTCCTTCTGAAATAGTGGTCCAGGCAGACAGTTTCCAATCAGGAAAGGAGAGCATTGGAATGGAGCCTACTCCAGGGTGCCAAGGGAATTGTCAAGGTGGAAGAAAAGTAATAAATGCCTGTTGACTTTGGAGAGTCACTTGATATGTTCTTAAATGGCTAGAACTGTGTATTGGTTTGAAGTAATATTTTTTATTGGAAGAAAGTAGCAATTAGAAAATAGGATTTAGGGTAATTTTTCTACTGCTGCATTGGCCATAATGATTTCTTAGTAATGAGGTTCCTCTTTTACCTCCCCCCCCATTTCATATTTCATTTCTTTCTCTTTTGATGGCTATCATTTAGTATGTTCCACTTTGTAGCACACTTTATTTGTGTGCATGTCTTTTCTCTCCATGGGAGCGTTACATTCCTTGAAGCTGGAGACTGTGTTACTGATAGCTAGATAGCTAGATATATCATTTATTAAGTGCTTACAATGTGCAAGGCACTGTCTTAAATACCAGGGATACAGATAAAAGTATGCTGGATAGCCCTTGCCCTCAAAGATCTTACATTCTTATTAAAAAGATTAATTTTTTTATTAATAAGCATTTATTTTCTACCCCTTTTGCCCCCCACTGAAAAAAGAAAAGAACCCCTTATAATAAGTATTTATTAAGTATGCACAATTAGGAAAACAAATTCCTGTATTGACTACATCCATGCTTCTTTGTTGGGAAGTGAGTAGCATTATCATTGATCATATAGAATCTGGTTGAGGGGGGCGGAGCCAAGATGGCGGCG
>CM053582.1:42669475-42708305 GCA_028627135.1 Pseudochirops cupreus | reverse complement strand
GAAAGCCATGATCAAAAACAGAACTTAGAAAGCATCTTCCAAGACATTCTTAGACAGAATTGCCCAGATATTCTAGAACCAGAGACTAAAATAGAACTTGAACGAATTCACCGATCACCTCCTGAAAAAGATCCCCAAAAGAAAACTCCTAGAAATGTTATAGCCAGGTTCCGGAGTCCCCAGATCAAGGAGAGGGTATTGCAAGCTGCCAGGAAGAAACAATTTAAATATTGTGGAAACACAATTCGGATAACCCAGGATCTGGCAGCTTCTACATTAAGGGATAGAATCTGGTTGATCTTTGTGTTGATCACATTTTTAAGTCTTGCAGTTATTTTTTAAAATAATTTTGTTATTATAGTATAAATTGTCCTCCTGGTTCTGTTCTCACTGCATCAGTTCATGCATATCTTCTGAAACTGTCCCCTTTCTTGTTTCCAGTAGTATTATAGCATCTCATTACATTCATATACCATACTTTGTTTAGTCATTTCCCAATTGATGGGTATGCCCTTGATTTCTAGTTCTTTGTTACCATAAATACTTTTGCAGAGAGGACGTTTTTCTCTTTTAAAAATCTCTTTGGGGATACTAATGGGGGAAGACAACAATAGGAAACAGGAAAAGGGGGCATACTTGATGACATCAGTGGTAATGTCCAGGAAGTTCCTGAAACTCAGCAAGATAAGGCCCAAACTGGCATATCATAGCCCAGAGTGGCTCAAGGGGTAGAGTTTAATTGTCCAGTGGAGAGGACATGGAAGTGATCATCCTAGAGACATCATACTAGAGATGTCCTGAAAGTTATTCATCTTTGTATCCCCAATACATAGTACAAAGCACTGAATGTAGAACAGATTTGAATAAATGTTTGAATTGGACACAAGGGACATTTTCTGAAAGGGCATTTTCTTTGCTTTTTTCTTACTCAATGACTAGTCCAGCCAGCCATGCCAACTATTATCGATCATGATGTTAACCCCTATTTCATTAAAAAGTTCATCGGTAGAAAGAATGCAGGATGTTGAGTCAGAAATCCACGGTATAAGTCCTAGCTGTGTTACTTACTATCTGTGTGACCTTGGGCAAGTAACTTTGTTTCTCTGGCCCTCAGTTATCATCTAGGAAATTATGAGTTGGACTCGATGGCCTTTAAGGTCTTTTCCAGCCCTAAATCAATGATCCTAGGATTCCCTTTGATCATTGTGCAAGGCAGAAAATGACATGGGTGCAAGTCCCTCCTGTGGGGAGATGCTACTGTGTGACATTCTAACCCTGATGATTTTCTTTCCTTATTTTCTAATATTTCACATGGCTGCTATGGCCTGTTTCTTGTTTCTTTTGTCAAATTAATTTCCTTACTCAATTTTGAGCTGCCTGGGGTAAACATGAGTATTGTAGGTTGTGTCTGTATGGTGCTGTAACAGTCAGTTAAAAGTGAACATTTCAACCAACTGGTTGTTTTATTTGTGTTTGCCAAACAGCCGGGTTGGCAGCTTCCCACTGAATTGACATTGTTTTGGCACTGGAGAGACACAGTCTTAGCCTGTTGTTGAAGAGAATCCATTATCTACGATAGTCGGTTCATAGAAAATAAGACACAAATACTTTTCAGTCGTGTATTTGAAAAAGTGGTATAATGGTAACAAGAGACAGCATGACCTGGTGGAGAGAGGGCCAGCCTTAATGCCAAGACACACCCTGGCTCTGTGACCCAGGGCGACCAACTTAACCTCACAGTGCTCTGAGTCAGCTACCCACAAGGGCTGGAAGGTACAGAGAAGATGCTGCCCTGCATTGGAAGGGGAAGTTTCCTTATTGGGGAATTACCTAGAATAGTGAAATCACAGGCCTACTATAATGAGCCTATAATGATTACACATAGGGCCACTTCCCAGCCAGATACAAGCCATGCCACTGTGAGAACCCTCAGGCAGCCCCCTCTTCTGTCTCCGGTTTCCCCATTAGACCGTAAGCTCCTTGAGGGCAGGGTCTTAGGAACCGAGACACTGCTCCTCTATCCCTCTCCATGCGGGTCCACCCACATGCAGATATGCCCACATACAAGTATTAAAGTGTTGCAGCATTAAGAAGGTTGAGAACCACTGCTCTAGGGGGTGCTGCAGTGGATAGAGTGCTGGGCCTGGAGTCAGGAAGACTCATCTTCCTGAGTTCAAATCTGGTCTCAGACACCTACTACCCTGAGGTTGTTTTGTGTGTGTCTTTGTACCTCAAGCACCTGGCATAGTGATAAGCACCTAGCAGATATGTAATAAAAGCCTGTTGAATGAATGAAAGAATCTGAACTCCTAAGCAGCACTTAGACATTGTAAGAGGAGAGCCAAGATTGGAAAAGACAATGAGCCAGCCATGAGACTAAGGGAGGCCACCAGGTATATAGCCATCGTGTGGCACTGGGATTAATAAATTAAATATTAAACAGCTAGAGGAAAGCTTCCAGAATTTAGAATCAATCCCCTATGGAGAACTTAAAGGAATGAATGGATAAGAACTGTGAAGAGACATCTATGGTTCACAGACTCACTAGTATATCAATGTAGGTAGTCACGGAGGAAAGCATCCATATAGAGGAGCAGTGTCTCGGTTCCTAAGACCATCGGAAATATGTGTTTTCCAATGGTCTTAGGCGACCCCTGTGAAAGGGTTGTTCAATCCCCAAAGGGGTTGTGACCCACAGGTTGAGAACTGCTGCCCTGGAGAATGTCACTGGAACATTTGTGTTGAAAAGATGAGGGTTTGTGCTTGGGAGTAGCTAGCAATCATTAAAGGTGCTCTCCTGTATCTCAAATACAATCCCCACCCTCTTCCTTTTGTTCTAATCTTTGCCCATTTGCAGTGCCCGTCCCAAATAGATGTGCTGATGTGGACTAATGGATTGGGCTAACTGCATGTTATTGGCTGGCCAATAGGCATTTTTATTCATTCATTGTTTCCATATGAGTTATTAGACTCATTTTTTTTGAATAATCACAGAGCTCATTGATGATGCCCTATGACGTTCCAAGATCTGATAAAATCAGGTCAATATCACCTGCAAACAGATTACAGAACCCCATCAATTAAAGGAATTCCCTCTTTATTAAGACCTTGTACAAAATGTCCTTCATGACAGTGACAAACCCCCTTGGTATACATAAGACTTCTTGTTTTATGTTTTGCTTTGTATTAAATAATCAGAGGGTCACTGAACAGAGTTCTTTGTGGTTCTGTTTACACAGGAATCTTATACTATCTTAACATATGCATGAGGGACTCTGATGGAGGAGAGCCTTAAAGACCATATTTTTCTCTACTTAGTCAAATGTTTTCTGTAATCAACAACTAAATGCAGTTCTGGAAGGAGGATGTCATTCAATTGTGTGATTGTAAAGATGTAGTTTACTGTGGAATATCATTTTCTAAAAAATTGCCTCTTTCTTGCTCATACTGTTACTGAGGATACCCTTAATATGCACGTAGAACATTTTGAAATTGTTTTCATATAAAGATGTGAAAGTAGGCATATAGTAATTATTGACGGTCCCTTGGTGACTGATGAAGTTACTTTGCATGATCTGTGATTTCCCCCCATTATTTTGGTCTTATTCTCTCCCAGAAATATCTTTTTTGTTATTTGTTGTTCAGTCAATTTTCAGTCATGTTTTTTTTCAGTCATGTCTGAATCCTTGTGACCCCATTTCGGGTTTTCTTGGCAAAGACACTGAAGTGGTTTGCCGTTTCCTTCTCTGGCTCATTTTACAAATGAGGGAATTAAGGCAAACAGGGTTAAGTGAGTTGCCTAGCGACTTGCTAGTAAATGTCTGAGATCAGGTTTGAACTCAGGAAGATGAGTCTTCCAGACAATAGACCCAGCACTCTGTTCACTGTAGTGCTACCTAGGTGCCCCAGAAATGTCGGGTAAAACCTGAAGAATTTCAAGATTATGTTACTTCATATGCAGGTTTCCTCAGTATATATATATATGGTTTGGTCCAACTATTCTTTCTACCTTTCTTCTCCTAAATGCCATTTTTCTTTCCCCATCAGGAACCGAGATGGTAGCATCCAAATATGGCTCATCTTCCACCAATGATGAAAGTAAGTGATTATGGAAATGGACACAAATTTGTTCCATTTGGAGCCCATTTGCTTTCTTCTCATCAATTTCTTTTTGGAATTCTCTTGGGATGGGGTGACTCTTATGGGTCCTACACCAAACCTGACTCTGTTCACTTCACTGGACCATGCTGTCTCTGTCAAATCAGACTGAGGATTTGTGTGGCAGAATGTTAGCAAGCAAGACCAGAATATAGACTGAGGCACGGTGAATCTTCTCTTCATCTGACTAGTTCGAAAGGAAAGTAGGAGTAACATAAATGCTCATATTTCAACTTCTGTTGTTACACAATGTACCTCCCACAGTATATCAACGTTATTAAAGCTGTTTAAGGATATTATTATAAATTAAGTGGAAACACCAACTTGACTTTGTTATATTAGAAATGTGTTTTCAGGGAGGTTTTTTAGCTTCATGAGCATGAATGCCGTTATTTCATTCAATGTTTTTTTCAACCTTCACATAAACAGTTTTGAAAGTGAATTTGGTGATGTGATTGCTGACTTGTACTTTTCTTGTTCCCTCAGGTGTGTGTGTGTGTGTGTGTGTGTGTGTGTGTGTGTGTGTGTTTTTCTATACTGTACACAAAGTCAAATGACACGGCCCCACTTTGCTAACAGTATGGCTAAGTGACTGGTGTGGTGTAGAGCTGATGGCTGCCTGCCTTCATGGTTTCTTCCAGCCTGGGCCACTAACTACTGATTTGCAGCAACTTTAGATGTCAGAGGGCACCAGAAAGTGCCAGGAAAGTTTTGGAGTAAAAAAGAAGTTGAAGAATGGTAGGAAAAGCTCATGCTCTGCTAGATATTTCCTATCATGCACTCTTATAGACTTAACTGCTTTGTTACATGGCTTCTGAAACAAAACAATCTTTACAAATTGGCAACTGCATGTTTACTTTATCTGACCATGACTGTGTCAACCCAATGCAGAATGGAATCCAATTAAGTCCAACAAATATTTATTAATTGCCTACTATATACAAAGCACTGTCCTTGGATTTTGGTATATGAAGGTGAAAAATATCACAGAATCCCTCTTCTCAAGGTGCTAATAATATAGTGGGAGGGAAAGAGGAAACAACAGATACGTACATATGATAAATGGTAAAATGTGATTGGAGCAAAGGAGAGATCAGTCAGTCTTTCAGCACTTATTAAGCACTTCCTGTATACTAGGCACTGTGGATACAGAGCCAAAACCAAAAACATTTCTGTCCTCAAGTTGCTTATACTCCACCAAGTGCTCTCAGATTGTTTGGGAAGGGAGTAGTCATAATCATTTTCATTTGGTGAGCTCAGGACAGGCTTTGAGGGAGAAGTGAGACTTCACTTCAGGTTTGCAACAGGCAGAGATGAGGAAGGAGCATGTTCTAGTCACGTGGAATGGCCTGGAGTCAGGAGAGGGCAGGCCCCAGCTGGGGAGCAGCAAGTAGCAGGGCTCTCGGGCAGGAATGTCCATGATGAGAAAAGGAATAATGGGAAATAAGGTTGATGGGGAGATGGTTTGGAGCAAGATTGTGGAGGGCCATAAATCCCAGGAGAAGATTTTATAAGACTCTTTATTGCTATTGAATAGCTAAGTTGAATGAATTGAATTTCCCCCGCACTCACTCTTCTTCTGAACCTCCGTATTTCTTTTGAGGGTATCGCCATTCTTTTAGTCACCAAGATTTTTTAGTAAGTCAGTGAACATTTCTGAAATGTTTACTTTGTGCCAGGCACTGAGCTAAGAGCTGGGGATTCAAATATGAAAAAGAAAGATGAAAGAGGTTTGTAACTTCAGTGTCATCTTGGACTCCTCATTCTCCCTTATCCCAGATGTCCAATCAGTTGCCACAACTTGGCATTTCTGCCTCTGCAACATATAGTGCCCTTCACACTGTGGACAGCCTCCACTTAGTTCAAGCCCTCATGACCTCTTGCCTAAACCATTGCTGCTGTTGCTCTGTCCTTCATTTTCAGAGAGGACCAGTGACGTCACGGGTGATATATTAACTTTGCACATGAATTGGATTGCAGTGAGGTGGAGCTGCACAAAGTCGGCAGCCTCACTCTCGCTTCCTGAGTTGGCAAAGTCCAGTGGCAGGACAAAAGTCGGGATGATTGGCAATGGCCTGGGATGCAGCAGATGACCTTGGCGTCTTTGATGTCTGACCAGGCTCTAAGCAAAGGCTTCCTCATTGGTTTCTTCATGTTATATCTCTCCCCATTCCAGTCTGTCTTCCACTCAGCTGCCAAAATTATTTGCATTAAGTGCAGATTTGACCATGTAATTCTCCTATTCTGTAAACTCCAGTAATTCCTTATTACCTCTAGGATCAAATATGAAGCTTTCCGTTTATCATTTAAAGCCCTTGACAGCATGGTCTTAATTACCTTTCCAGCATGTTGGAGACAGTCCTGACTCTCATGCCCTGTTCAGATTTAATGTTGGGATGCCATGAGGTACTCATAGATCAATTACTAGTTAATAAAATGGGGTTTATTTAGCTCTGACATAGCAAGGCTACACAGCAAGGATACAGTGACATTTGGCATCTGTATGCATGACCTCCCTTGTCTCCATATGGAAATGTGTCAAGAGGGCAAGTTGTGATGAATCTTATGGCCTTTAGATATCCATTAAGTCAAAGGTGACCTGACTCCATACAGGTGACACCTTTTATACCTCTAGGTGACTAGGAAGTCAAAGACCTCCAGGAAGCTGCCTCAAGGAAGATGTAGTTTGAGCCTTACCCTAACCCTGGAACAATCAGGTCCTGGCTTTGTCCACTTTTCTTCACCCATGTTGGAGAATAGTAGGAGGGAACCATGATAGAAGTGGTCCTGTGACACAGCCTCATGTTTTCCCCCTTTCTGCGTTCAGCAGTCTGGTCAAATTGGCCTTCTTGTTCTTTGCACGTGACCTTCCATCTCTGTCTCCAGTGCCTGGAATACATTTCCTTCTCATCCCATCTAGAATCCTGTGCTTCAAGTCTTAGCAGAAATAGCAGCTCCTTTATGAACCTTTTTTTTGCCCACCCCTCCAACTCCTAATGCCATACACTGTAATTTCCTCCTATTTATTTTGTCGCCTGGAACACAGTAGATGCTTAATAATTGCTTGTTGATTGGAAACATTAGCCAGTCAATTAAGGAAAGGAAACCCTTGCATTTATCTTGAGTCATTGTAGGGTATTTTATAGCAAATCTCATTTCTGGAATTCAGTAATTGTATAAGCTTCAGAGAGCTGGGACGTTGCAGTGGAGAAAGTGTTTCTACATTAGCCATTGTAGAGCAAAACCTCAGTTCACCAGGATAGCACTAACAAGGCCCACTCAGTTTGGTATGGAGTGAGGAACACTGACTTCTGGGAGTCAGCATCCTTGAGGTCAAGTGCTGCCTTAGCTGCTGAAGAACTTTATGATGATTTCTAAGGTCTCCTCTACCTGTAACATTCTTTGATTTTTAACCTGACTTCTTCAGTGGTTTCTGCTTTTAGAAAAATGAGGCAAATGAAAAGAAAACAAGCTGATGTCAGTGACTTGAGTAAGATAACGAAACATCCAATGACAGTTTTCAGGCCTCAGCACATATATCCTGACCAACTCACTACCCTTTCTGTCTCTCCTTCTACAAATCTAGAAACAGAGAATTTCTGTTCACACCCGAGGCCTGGTTCCTGAGACTCTGCTCAATAAAATAGGAAAAAAGGACAGACATGTTAGACAGAATTTTCAATAAGAATTGAAACCAGAAACTCCTCAGACATGTGAGTTAATCGATATTTTACTATAATCAGAAAACTCAATTCTCTGTTAAACAGACATTTGACTTACTGTGTGCCAAATAGTTGACTAGGTACTCTGCATGAAAAGAGACCAATGATGCCCGTGATCCTTAGATTTTGGAACTGCTGCTGTGGAATTCCAATCTCAATTTTGAAGATTAAAAGCCCCAAAAGAAAAATCACATTATAGACAAAAAAGTGGGAAAGAGTTTCAAAGAAATAGGAAACCAGGTTTTCTGGATATGGAGAATTTTTGTTGGCTCTAGTGTTTTTGCACCAACAGGCCAAAATTCCAATAGAGTTATTATATGATACACGTTGAATTGAAAAAAAAGATTTTCAGTGTGACTTTTCCATTTTAAATCTATGTATTAATGACTTGGAAGTTGTTCATGATGCAGCAACTTCTTTTCATTCTTCTAACAGCTTATTTTCTTTCCAGGTCTAGTCTCCATGAACATTAAGTTCAAAATCTCTTGGGTCCAATATTATTTTGAGTAAGCATCTTTGTACCTGTAAAACAGGTGAAAATCCCATATGATGCAAAGGAAATACTACTCTCTGCATCCTGATGAATTGGAATTGTAGTAGAACATGTTAATTTGCTGTGAGTCTTACATTGGGTATCAGCAGTAGATTAATAAAGGACAGAAGAGCACTGGACTTTGTGACTGTGGGTAGGTCACTTACTCTCTGTTTCATAACCACCCCCATTTTACCTCACAGAGATTTTGTGAGAGTGAGAAATTGGTGGTAGTAATGCCTTTGGAAAATTACTAACATTATATATATTTGGGAGGGATATTCTTGACCTCTGATTTTATCAGTGTGGGATTTCCCCAGTGTGGAAACTCCTTCTACCAATATAGAGAGGAAACTCCTTAATAATTTAGAATCCTAGATGGCCATTGAGAGGTTAAGTGGCTTGTCCATGGTCACTAGTTTCATGTCTTTCAGAGGCAAGTCTCAAACTCAGTTCTTCCTGACCACAAGGTTGTTCTTCCATCCATGATCCCATGCTGCCAGCATATCGATATTCTTTAATTATTTAAGGATCTGTAATTGTGTTTTTCCATGACTGCAAACTTTCAAACCTAATACATGGTTTTGCGTCTAAGCATACCGCACAAGTGGTCATCTGGCTTTTGTGTGGAAGTCTCCGATGTGAGGGAAACCTTCCAAGATAGCTGGTGTCTCTTTGGGATGCCTCTTGTTGTTTCCTGACATCAAGACTAAATCTACCTGGGAAGACTTGTATGAAATGACGCAGAGTGAAGTGAACAGAACCAGATGAACAATTTGTATAATAACAATACCGTAAAAACAAACAAGTTTTAAAAAATCCATTAGAACTCCAGTCAATGCAATGACCAACCGCAACTGCAGAGAATCAGCCGATGAAGAAGCATGCTCCCCATGTCTTGAGAGAGAGGGTCCAGGATGAGACACACGTTTTTAGATATGATCAACATGGGAATTTTGCTTGACAATGCATATTGGTTACAAAGGTCTCATTCTTCTTTTTCTCATTTTCTATGGTGGGTGAGGGATGGGGGGTAGAGAAAACCACTTTTTCTTCATTAAAAAATAAAATTTAATTAAAAAAACTCTACCAAGTATGAAACTGTTGGTTGATAGAAAACAGGAAAAAAGACTAAATTTGCCTCTCTACGATTTCTACCCATTGTGGAATTCATTCCTCTCCAGGCTGTACTCCGGATTTTCTTCACCGTTCCCCAGAAACCTCTTCTTCATCTTAGAAGTTCAGTCCAGCCCTGGAATTCTCACACTGGAAATGACGTCCACCCCTGTGGCCCTCTGATTGAATGGCTCTACCCAGAACCTCTATTTAAGGAAGGTGGCCAGGCCAGTGAATGTCTTTGTTCCTCTCCAGCCTGTACTCGAGACTTTATTTACCATGCTGGTGCTTTGTGTGCCTGCCCCCACCCCTACTCCTCATCAGTTTCCACCATTAGAATGTATGCTCCTTGAGGGCAGAGACGGTTTTTCTTTCTGCTTGTATTTGTATTGCCAGTGCTTAGCATTGTGCCTGATGATGCTCTAATAAGTGTTTATTTAATAAATACTTTTTGACCAAATGATTGATATTGTTCCTAGTTCTGTCCTTTGGGGCCAAACAGAGCAAATAAAATCTCTTTTTCAAATGGTAGCATTTCAAACACTTGAACCTTGCCCTCCCTGAGTCTTCTTTTCTCCAGGGCTAAGAATCCCCATTTCCTTTAACTCATCCAAATACATGAACACAAGGTTCTTTACCATTTTGGTTGTCTTCCTCTGGACATGCTCTAGTTTATCAATGTCTTTTCTCAAATGGCATACTCAGAATTGAACCCAGTGTTCCAGAAGTGATCTGACCAGAGCTAAGTACAGCGGAACTCTCATTGGCTTCCCCTTAGTAGCTATGCCTCTTTTAAATAAAGCTTGGGCAACTAAGTGGAGCAGTGGGTAGAGCACTGGGCCTGGATTCAGGAAGATCTGAGTTTAAATCCAGCTTCAGACACTAGCTGTGTGACTTTGGGCAAGTCACTTCACCCTGTTTACCTCAGTATCCATATCTGTAAAATGAGCTGGAAAAGGAGATGGCAAACCATTCTAGGATCTTTGCCAAGAGAACCCCAAATGGGGTCACAAAGAGTCAGGCATGACTAATCAACTAAATAACAAGGACATTAAAGCTTGATATCTCATCCGCTTGTTTTGGCTGCTGTGTATCAGGCTCTTACCTCATATTGATTTTGAAGTCCTCTAAAATGATCAGATCTTTTACGTACAAGATCTCATCTAACCACATCTCCCCTGTCTAGTATATTTCTCCCCCCCATTAGATTGTAAGCTCTGAAAGGGCAGGCACTGGTTTTGGCTTTCTTTATATCCCTGGCATTTAGTATAGTGGTTATCAAACAAAGAGCACTTAATAAGTGTTTGTTGACTTCAAATGATTGGACTTTTTATACTAGTGATATACTAGATTTTTAAAAAGTCCAGATGTAAGACTTTGCCTTTATTCTTTAGTCTAGCCTGTCAAGGGCTTTTTGGATAATTTGATAAGCATGCCATCTCTGCCTTTATCCAAACCATTAATATAAGTGTTGAATAGTAGCACAGGGCGATGCACAGACCCCTGGGGCATTCCACTGGAGACCCCCAAGTCAGCATGAGACCATTAATGACTGTTCTTTTTGCCTGGCCTTTCACCCTGTCCCAAATCCATCTTTTGCTGTCTAGTTCACATCTCTTTTATCTTTCCCACAAGAATAGCATGAGAGATTTGGTCAAATGCTGTGCTGAAATTTAAGTAAACTACATCTTCAGGATTCCCCTGTTGCCCAGTAATCCTAAGCATAAGGTTAGCATGGTGGGCCCCGTTCTTGCTTGATGAAGCCATGCTGATTGTTTCACCTTGTAGCCCATCCAGTGATAAGCTCCTCCACCTTTAGCTATGCTGAATAGAAGACATGAGATATACAGCCAGCCATGGGGCATACCTCAAGGTTTCTCAGCTCCCAAAGAGTTGCCAGAATTTATGTTGTGCTGCAATAATAGCACACAATAGCTCAGCATCACCCCCATACTGCTATGAGGCATTGGAAAAAGAAAAAAATGGTATTATATATAGATATTATATGAATGTCTATATAAGCACTCACCTACATATATCTCCTAGAAGAGATTCCATAAAAATTCCAGGGCAGTTGCTGTAGTAACCAAGTTCTTCCTCACCCCCATTACCCAGGATCTGAATACTCAGTTGCAAACTCTACATATAAGTTGAAGGTGTCAGTGCCTTAGGCCAGTACAGGCACCTACTCTCACTGTTTATTTTCAGGATGTGTGCAGTTCTACACACAAATGTGCTTTTAGCCTGCTGCCCTCCCACCTTCTCCTTTCATCTCCCTGTGTGGAGTTAGTTGTACACCCTTCTGCTCACAGGAGTGAGTGATAATTGAGACATGCAGGGAAAAAAAGGGTTGGTGAATTTTCCCGAATGGGCTTAATTGAAAAAAAAAAAAAACTAGCTACATTTTATCCTTCAGCACAGTGGAAATTAGAGATTTCCCTTTTCAAATCAGTGAGTGCTTTGTACTTTACCTGTGGATTTAGTAGGCCAAAAATGCAATAGTTAAATACTGCTAAAGCCAGTTAAATTTGTTTTCTCTAAACAGTCTTATTTTGGGACATAAGCTGGTCCTTTATGTGCAGTGATGTATGCAGGGCTCTCTCACAAACAGTGGCGTATGCAGGCATCGCTCACAAAAATGGTAAATTGGAGGAGGAGATAGGGGCTGTTCATAAACTCGCCTCTGCCAGTGGTAATACAGTGGAAAAAGCCCTGGATGGGCTAAGCATGGTGGCACACATCTATGATCCCTGCTACTGGAGAGACTGAGGTCAGTGTCTCTTAAGCATGAGAGTTCTGAGCTGCAGTAGGGCTAAAACTGACCAGGTGTCCCACTAAGTCTGACGCCAGTATGATGAGCACCTGCAAGCAGGGGTGGGGCCATCAGGATGCCCCAAAGGGGAGTAAACCAGGCCTGGTTAGAAACAGCAGGTCCGAACTTCCATGCTGATCATAGGTGGGATCAGGCCCAGGAGCAATCACTGCACTTAGGAGACTGAGTGAGAGGAGACCCAGTATTTAAAAAGAAAAGGGGGGGAAAAAGCCCTGGATGGCAATTCAGAGTTGGATGACACCAGATGTCACATTTACTTTCTGTGCCTCAGTTACGTTATCTGCAACCTAAGGGAGTTTGAAATAGATGACCTTTGAAGGTCGTTTCCACCTCAAAACAGTCTGATTCTCAGTTAGACTCTGAAATTTAAGAAACCTCTGAAATTTGTACTAACACGTTTCAGGGATTAAACCTATATGAACTCTTCTTCCTCCTTTCCCTCCCTCTTTTCCTCTTTCTCCCCCTTTGCCTCTCTTTCTGGTAAGCTTTTCTTTGGAAGGTTTTTTTTTTTTCCTCCCAGTAGTACTCAGACATTACAAAGTAATTCATGAATGTGGATAAAAAGAAAAGCCTTAAAAGTTAATCGGCATCTTTGTTTCAGGACAATATCAACGTGACAGTAACCATTTCGAGAAGGTTCACTTTTTTGCCAGGTGTAACAAAGAGCAGTAAATTAGTTTTGAACTTTTGTGATCTTGTATTATAAAGAGTCTACAACAGACGCTGTATTCAAATCAGTTGTCAAAGTGAAAAAGGATTAATAGCTGTGGATTCTAACCTTTTATGAAACTGAACACCGAAGGCTGCATTTCCAGATCTCCTGCCATATTTTGTTATTGTGACTCTTAACATAAGAGTGTTGTTATTACAGAATAAAGTAACAGCTTGGTTTTTAGATTCGTCTATAGAATCTGTTTTTGCTTTAAAGACCACCAATTTCCCACGATCCCACTGGGAATTGAAATTGAATATCGGGCAGTGAGCAGAAGAACAAAACTTCACACAAAATAATTTTGACAGACCATAAGATCAAGACTTCATAGTTTACTATTTTGTCTCCTCCTTGATGCTTTATCACATAGGTACTGTTTCCATCTGAAAACCTTGAGAATTTTTATAGAGAAACCTCGCGATTTTCATAAAATCCCAGGGATGTGAGTAGGTGACTCGAGTGTCACTGCCTTTTTAAAAGAGAGAAATTAAGGTACAAAGAGGATAAAGGACTGCTCCAGGAAGATTTCTAGCTCTGTGAATCCATGGGATATTGTAGGGACTAATGGAAAAGTCAAGCTATACCTCCTGATTCTTGTGTTAAACTCTCATTCTCTGCTTCCTTCTCTTCATAATAATGATCCTTGTGAAGCAGTCCCCAGATCAGATGCATTTTGCTGGTACAAAGACCTGGGGGACTTCAATGCCAAAGACAATGAGACTGTTTTTCAGAATGGCAAAGAACATTCAGGTCCTCAGTCACTTCCAATGGCAGGTTGGCCATGATACAGTGCAAGGATTCAAACCCAGCCTGGAGGCAGACGACTCCCATGGGATTTCCAGCGTTGGCCTTAACGTAATGGCAGTATACTTATTTGGACTTTGGTCCTTGCTTCAAGGGAAGAATACTGGTCTGGGGGTCAGGTTCTCATCTTATAGCTGCTGTTAATTGAGTTAGTCCCATCTTTGGGCCTCTTTTTTTTTTCCATTTATTTGTAGAACGAGAGTACTAGGAAATCTTTAAGGGTCCTTGAAGTTTGGATATGCTAAGTATCCTTTAGGCAATGAGAGATGTAATGCACTTCTGGAGCTCAGGAGGGAGCTCACTACCACACTGTGCACCCAGAACTGAGATACCTCCAGGGACAGGGAACTCATTGACATCAATCTATGTCTCAGTCTTTGGAGCTAGAGATAGAGGGATGATGTGAAGAAGGGAGAAGTTGAAGAAGGACCTTGGGATGTTATATGATCTCATTTCTAGACTTGGGTGTGTGTATGTGGGGGGTGGGACATGGATATGATGGGTGGGCAAGTGGAGGAAATGCGTTAGATGCAGCCCTTTACTGGCCACCAGGCTATGATGAAAGAGGAAGAGTGATAGGAGTGTGGTTAAGTCTTGAATCATGATTAGACCAAAAGACCCAAAGAATGTCAGGACTAGAAGGTACCTTAGAGATAATAACAATAACAATCAACTTGTATTGTGCTTTAAGGTTTGTAAAGCACTTTCATATGTTAACACATTCATTCCTCATAACCACCATATGAGAATGGTGCTATTATTGTACCTGTTTTACTGATGAAGAAACAGGCACAGAGGGTAGAAGTCACTTGCTCAGGGTCACACAGTAAATATTTGAGGCGGGATTTGAATTCAGGTCTTCCTGACTTCAAATACTCCACTCTTTCTACTGTACTACCTAGCTGCCTAGAGATCATCTGATAAATTTCTCTTATCTTAACAGAGAAGGAAATGAAGACCCAGAGAAGGGAAATGACTTAAAGACCTTCTTTTCTTGCTGGTGCTTGTCAGCCAGTTCATTCATTTTACAAAAGAAGAGTGATGATTTCTATAGGATTTCAGGTTTATGAAGCACTTTCCCTACAAGAGAAAGAGTAGCTAGTGCCACTGTTAATGTTTTTCTTACTTCCTTGGAGAAATTTGCACCGTGCACTGCAACTGACTCATGATAGGTGCTCTTTCATAAACCAAATTTTTTAGTGCTTTCTTTTTTCTGTCGTAGATCCTGAATTTTATTAGTATGGTCACCCCCTTCACAGCTATAGGTCATAACCCTTTTATAACTAAATAGATGGTCTTTCACTGATACTATTAAATACTAGGGAATTATTTGAGGACTATCTTTTCAGGTAGTTATTTTAGTAGAACACAGATTTGTTTTTAAAGACTGCAATGTGGAACAGAGACAACTTTGTGGGAGAGGGGAGAACTCTTTTTTTTCTACAGAGTCTCCTTTATATTTTACAATTTGCTATGAAAATTAAAGTTAATGATCCCATCCTGTTTCAGTTTCAGCAAAATACACTGAAGAATTCAAATAGTATCTTTTTCTCCTTGCATTTCCATATAATTTGTGATTCCAGTAGCCTGCTACTAAGGAGCTTCAGAATTGCCTCCTGTTGGTCAATTTACAGCAGATTAAGCTGCCTTTCTAATTGGACAATTGTAAGCAGTTGTTATTTTTAATGGGGAGAGATCTCATTTTCATTTTCATAACAAACATCTGGGAAAAAATGCCAGTACTAGTTGGCTGCTGAATGCTGCTTTTTAATGACAGAGATGTGCTCACCTGGATGACTGAAGCATTCAGATGTGGAAACAGCAGAAAGAGAAATTGTCTTAGGGATCAAGGTCAGGTGAAGGTTAAGCCAAGGAAATGACATGGAATGGTATTTGTGGCTGGCAGTGAATTTTTAATCGTTATAGACACGCACATGTGCGCGCACACACACACAGCAACTTGGGGCCAGTTGATGCAATAAGAGAAAATTGGACAAGTTCTTTATTTTATTCTTGCCCGTAGCTTGGCTCCAGTCTAGCATTTTACAATTTGGAAAGCAACAGCATCTCAAATAACAATGCAGTAGTGAGGTGTCTAAATCTGCATTTTTACTAGGCACTAAGTGTCAATTTCAGTCAGTGCTGGAGCTAAGGAAATTATTATGTATTTGGAGTTTGCAGGGGAATGTTGATGGGTGATGTTAATATAGACTTGCCAGTAACTAATGATCTCCTGGTCAAAAAAGAACACAAAAGACTGCAGAAACTCCACCTTTGCTAGATATTTGCTACCTTCAAGGTGAAGGCAGGGGCCAGTATATGCTATAGTTCTCACTAGTTTGTTCTAATCAATACTAGCTTCTTCCAAGGGAGGAATAACTTGTGGATTGATCGTCCAGGTAGGCTGAACATAGGCAGTGGAAATAGGCAGTATTTCAGCAACTTGGATGAAATGATATTGATTTAACCACTCCCCTGCTATCTTTTTAAAATTCTACTTTTGTTTTCCAGTGGAGCAAGCTTGACTAAACAGCCAATCAAAACAAGGTGAAGCCTGATGACTTGCCATTTTCTTCTGTTAACCCTTACCTAGGTTTGTGCCAGTCACTCTGATTCTTTGAAGTAACACAATGAGATGGGACAACTTTTAGTAACTTAGCACTGCCTGAGGCAGCTGCTTCACAAATACGAAGGCATCAGATTCTTTCTCCCTTTAGCTTTCTCGATGTTTATAATTACTGATGTCTGCTGGGGTTTTGTAGCATTTTTTCTTAGTCCTATTTTTTAAACAAAGTCACCAGTTTTACATTATCAAAAGAAATTACTGTTGAAGCTTGCTGATAATTTGGAAGGATGGAAATCTATAAGATGGTATCACTAGCAGCTATTGTATTAATTTCCTAATGAAATTGTCTGCAGGGTTTTGGTTTTGTTTTTTCTCCTGATGAATATGAACACAGATAACTACGGTGCAATTTACCTGAGACTGGACTGGCTTCCATTAGCAAACATAAGAGTAGATTACGAAAGAGAAAAGACTGAGCAGAAAGATTTTCCAGTGGAATGAAACAGTTGAATTCTTTACCTTGTTCGATCTGTAAAATTGTAAATAAATAAATAAAGGGGAGGGAGAATTACTGTTTGATGTTATGATTTTGCTCATTTTCTCCATCTAAAAGCCATTGAGAAGACAGTAACAGAAAGAGAGAGAAGAAAAGAGGAGAAGGAGGGGGGAGAGAGAGAGAGAGAGAGAGAGAGAGAGAGAGAGAGAGAGAGAGAGAGAGAGAGAGAGAGAGAGAGAGAGAGAGAGAGAGAGAGAGAGAGCGAGAGAGAGAGAATGAGTGAGAGGGAGAGGAGAGAATGAGAATATGGAGGGCTCCCAAGGGCAAGAGCAAGATTTGCAGGCTGTCGGCAGTTTTAACTGGATGAATTTTCCTTATATGATTAATACCTGTTAGGATTTAAATGAGTGAGTCAGTTGAGTGGGACATGGAAGAACTTCAGTCAATGGGCATTTTATGGATTTAGTCTTCATTTCAGGGGGAGAAATAAATTGACCTGATTGTTTGGAATTGCCTGGTAAAGGAGTCAAACAATTCACTTCCTCCCCCCTCCCCCATGCCTTAAATTTTAATTTTTTTTTCTTGGGGGGTTTTGAGATGAGGAGGGTGCATTTCTAGGAAAATGTCTTTATTCTTGTACAGATTGAGTAAAATTGCTGCCTGGATTGTTTTTATTATAGCTCTCTACAAATGAAAAGAGAGACAGAAAAAAGAGTAGAGGAAGTTGAAATTATACTATAGTGGGCACTTGTAGTAAAGGGGAGATGTAGAGGTATGAAAATCAGCTCAGTCCTTCTGATTTCCATTAGCTCATTTTAATGTGCCGTAAGGTCCTGACTGGGTGACTGGAAAGTAGAGATGAGTCATTATGTATCAAAGAATGTTCAAACTGGAACATACCTTAGAAGTAATTTAATCCAATCTCATTTTGCAAAAGCTTAGAGAAGTGGTTCGTTGCCCATGGTAACACAGCTATTTAGTGGGAAAATGGGACTAGAACTCAGGTCTCTTGACTTTGGGTTCATTGCCCTTTCCCAGAACCATTTCATTTTTCTATTCCATATGATTTGAATGCTTTTGCATATATATATATATATATATATATATATATATATATATATATATGCAGAATCAAGTGGAAAATTAAGCCAATTATTCAGATAATTTGGGTCAAAAGACCATTTTACCTTAGTTTTCTGGATATGCTTGGACTGGAATGATATGAATAATTGAGGGAGGTGTTCACTTTTTCCTTTCCTTTACAAACTCTAATTCTAAAGAAAATGAAAATCTACCTCTGGAATAAAAGTAAAGGGTCTTTCTCCTAGGAGAAACTTTCATATTAAGTACCCGATGTGTCACTGCCTCCGAAAATAACAAAAAGAGCAGTAGACTTATTTACTACTATACTAACTAAAGGAGATATAGCTCCAGATATACCATCAGTGAAGCATGAGCTTTGGAATATTTTTTTTTGTCTATCAGTGGGAATGGGTTTGCACTGACCTATCCACTCTCCCTTACCTGGCTCCCATTGTGACCAGTAATCCAATGCAGTTAAAATTTGGCTGTGTTAGATCTGCAGTTTGTGGTCATGGAAAGGAATTAAGGTCGCTTGCCTATGTCAATGTAAGACCTGTGAGGTCATAGCCTCATTTGTCACAAACTCTAACCAAATGAGCTAAGAAGTCATAGATCAAAGAAAGATACTAACTTCCTGTTCCATGAATTTTCCTCTTGGATCCTTCTGTTTACATTTTCATTCTAACAGATATTTATGTCATTGACAATTTTACAGATTCTAAGAATGACAGCAACCCTTCATCAAGAAGAAACAAGTTTGCAAATGTGATTGAAACTGGGCAAAAATGTAGTTTTTGAGACTTGGCAGTGTTTTAATATATGCTGCTCCTAAGTTTCACCCAGCTGGAAGAAGGAAGCCCTGATGATTTTTCATGCCTATTAAAGAACTAATGAAAATATTTGTAAGAGTCGAGATTCTGTGGGGAGCTCTCCAGTGGGAAACTCCTTCCCCATCTGAACCATTAAGACTTGGAGACCAATCTCAAACTGAAAAACTCCTGTCAAAAGGAACAGATGGGGACAGTATCTGAAGTCATTTCTTACAGTATCTGAAATTAATTTACAGTAAAATACCTACCTAACTAGGAACTAATTTCTTTTAAGAGTTTCTGAACTGGAAAATGAGCTCACCTGCTTACTACTTCAAATTTCCCTTTGTAGAACTGATCAAGTGGAAGGATGAGTATTATCTGAAATGTAGATCTGAAAAAAGGACATTAACTATAATGGCATTTCTTCACGGTATTCATTTAGAAATTTGAATGTAGCTGGAGTGTGCAGATAGAAGATGTCTTCACTTATAGCATTGTTTTCTTCACTGGGGTCATCAGAAGGTCAGATGTTGGTCCACCTTGGGCCATTTAGAAAAATGGAAGACTTCTCATCTACCTTTAGGCTTTCTTTTACTGTGTTTGGTTTTCATTTTCCCTTGGCAGTTGTCCCTGAGTTCTAATTTTGTGAGTTTAAAGGCCTTTAAAATGAAAAAAAAAACCACCC
This sequence comes from Pseudochirops cupreus, assembly GCA_028627135.1. Taxonomy (NCBI): domain Eukaryota; kingdom Metazoa; phylum Chordata; class Mammalia; order Diprotodontia; family Pseudocheiridae; genus Pseudochirops; species Pseudochirops cupreus. Next base: position 42,688,786 of record CM053582.1, on the reverse strand, counting down.
TCTGTACTTCAAATGATTGATTAATCCCCAGAGATGGGTCAGGGAAGGGAAGGAGAAAAGTGAGTGAGACACAGCCACCAAGTCATTATGATTGATTAGAACTACATATATATCTTGAAGGATTTTTAGAGAAAGTTAATGTGAGCAAAATTGCCTGCTGATTCAAAATATGTTTGGTATAACAATTTAACTTTAAATATAAAATACTATTTGCTTTATTAGAGATCAGATCATCTTTTGATCAACAGAAACCTCTTCTTCCCCTTCTCTCTTTTTTATCCTTTAGTCTCCTAAACTCTTGAGGGCTTCTGTTATTCCATATGAATGAAGAAGTTATTCTCTGTATTCTAACAATGTAGAGATGGCTCATTAATGTGAACCAAATTTTTGGCAACGGATATATGCCTGGGAGTTTTTCAGTAGTGGAATCATCATTCACTCTGAAAATGTTTCATTGTGGTGAGATTTATTCCAAGTAAATGTATTTTGCTCTAATAGGGGAGTTTTCAATCCAAAATATAATAATCAGTAGCTTATTGTCTTTTGGGCAGTGTGTGTGTGTGTGTGTGTGTGTGTGTGTGTGTGTGTGTGTGTGTGTGTGTGTGTGTTAGTAGTGGTAGTTAACTAGCTTCTGTCTTTATTGTGGCTCATGATTGATTCCCAACGGGCCATATGTAAATGATGCTTTAAGTGACAGACCCAAGGTTAATTATAGAATGGTAGAATGGTAGAATTTAGAAGAAGCTCTGAAATTGATCCAGAACCAAACCCTTCATTTTACAAATTAAGGAACTAAGGCCAAGTAAGGTAAAAGTGACTTACCCAAGGTCACAAGGCTAGTAAGCCAGAAAGCTGGAACTAGAATCCAGGTCTCATGATTCCCAGTCCAGTGCTTTTTTGAAATATATTATAGTGATGTATGCAGGTAGATAAAGCAAAATGCAATAATTAGAAGATCTATTAAGGCAGTGGTTCTTAACCTTTCTAATGCCTCAACCCTTTAATACTCATATGTGGGCATATCTGCATGTGGGTAGACCTGCCTGGAGATGGATAGAGGAGCAGTGTCTTGGTTCCTAAGACCATCAGAAATATGTGTTTTCCGATGGTCTTAGGCGACTCCTGTAAAAGGGCTGTTCGACTGCCAAAAGGGTCACGACCCACAGGTTAAGAACCGCTGCATTAAGGGGTAGAATGAGTACAAAGCTAGAAATTGAGCTTACAGTTTGGCAAATGAATGGAGTTGGGGAAAATTTCCTGGAGAATCCAAGTCTATGAGGAAGAAAATGGTTTTGTATGAAAAGGAGAAAATATATTGGGTCTAGGCCAGAAGCGGGGAACCTGCGGCTTCAAGGCCACATGTGGCCCTCAAGTACCGTCCTTTGGCTGAATCCAGTGAAGGCTTCAATCCAGACTGGATTCAGTCAAAGGGCTGCACTTGAGGACTTAGAGGGCCACATGTGGCCTCAAGGCTGCAGGTTCCCCAGTCCTGGTCTAGGCCAAAGAGTACAGGAGTAGAGAAAGGAAGATTTTACAATAAACTCCATGAAGGCAGAGATTATATCTTATCTACATGCAGGGCCTAGCATGGTGGTCTGCACAAAACATTTGTTTACTAAATGTTACGTCTCCTCAGTCAAGGTCAAAAGCTAATGTGGAGCAAGAGACTGAAGCAGAGAAGTGACAGAGTAGATATTTGGTGGAGAGCTTCAATGAAGTGCAGTATTGATCCCAGAACATACATACCCCCAATTTAGACCACACTACTAAAATGAGATCTATTTGAAGGGGTAAAATGTTGAAAAAAAGACCAATTATATACAACACTCAAGTTTTATACATGCCAGATTTGGGGTGATGGAAAAGTAGAACTTGTATTTGGACAAATACTTTCAGTCAATGTAAATGTAAATTCTCAGTGGAAGAGGTATTCTGTTTTTGGTAGCCTGGTTTTTCCTTTTAATTGTCATGAGAATTGCTCCAATTCTTTTTCCAGTTGGCTCTCCCCAACACAAAGTAAAGGAAAGACTTGGTAATTATCTGGTTAATTTGATCAATGTCAAGCTCTAGTCTAGATAATGCAAGCCACAGTGTGGCTTTGCTCCAGAGTGGATTATCCAGTTGGCCTGGTGATGCTACTTAAATTAATTGGATAATGGCCAAGTCTCCCTTTCACAAACTCCAGGCCTCATGTCACACTTCCTCTGTGAACTCAGCTTGAGAAAATGATTGTTCCATTTGGGAAAAAGGAAAGCAACTGTCATCTCAAAATGGAAACTTCAGAAGAGTCATGGAATTTAAAATTAGAAAGGGACTTAGAGATCCTTTCATTCAACCCCCTCATTTCAGAGAAGGAAAAACCGAGACCTAGCAAGGGGAAGTGACTTCCTCAGGTCTCACAAGTGAAAGAGCATAGGTTTGAAATCAGGTCTTCTCATTCTAATTTCAGCCCAATTACTACTACATCATGAAAGTTTTCTACATTGCTCAACCTAGTGGGTCTTTGAAATCAGAGTAAACCTAGCAAGATATAGAATTCATTAGTAGTTGTGTCATGGGAAAACCAAGTACAAGAGTTGGACTTACCGAACCACTTTCATCAAGAGACTTTGGAATTGATTCAGGATTGGCTTTGTTGATTTGAGTTTGTTAGATATTTATTTGTCTGTACTTTATTACAAAACTTTCCTACGTCTATGGACCAACGCAGCTCTGCATTTGCAGGGGTTCAGGCTCAATCTTAGAGGCTTATCAGAGATTAAATACTCTCATATAGCTTGCAACTTGTACCCAACCAAATGCTTTCTTTCTGTTTCTTTTGGCACCTCAAAGTCTCACTTCCTGCTAGAGTATTTGAATCAGCATAGTTGCTAGCAACCAAGATGACCAGGAGGCATTTTGAACGTATATTTTTTTAAATTATATAACACATATGGTCATAAATGGAAGTTGAATCTGAGTCCAGTATTAAGGAACACATTTACAACATCAATTGGGAAAGGCTAGTTAAGTATGCTCCAATAACTTGTCCCATGACACGTATAGGCTTACCATTCCCATCTCTTGTGGTTGCTGCTTTTGCAACTGCCATCAGCTACAACTATCACTGTTTCTGCTACATTTGTCCCTATGGCTTCAAGACACTTGGGCTTCTATGTCCTAAGAATACTCTTTTTCATTTAGGTGGTTCTCTTCCCTTCTTCTTTCTTCCCCGTGACCCTTTAGTCCACAGCAATCTGGGAAAACAAATTTTTCCCCCTACCAGAACCGTGTCTACTGTGGCATATTCTATTCCTGTCTTCCTCTCCAGGACTGTCAAAAAGGGATAGAAACAGGGGGAAACAAAGTTAACGCTCCTTATGCTTGTGTGTTAACTCTTCTAACAAGGGAACATGGTAGTCTCATCAATTGGGGTTTGGCTCCCTAGCGTGATTTCCAAGATTTTTAATAAGAGTTCTGCAGTTCTTTTTCACTTCCCATTTTTCTGGCTCTTCTTTTCAGAGAGAGGTGAATCAGACAATACCCTCTTGAGATTCTATGAAAGCCAATCAATTTTCAGTTTCAGTGCAGAGGAAAATTGAATTAATCTTTCTTTTTTGCTGATTGTGTTCTTTTAGAAAACCAGCAGCAAAGGATTCCTTTCTACCAAACTTGCTTTACATTCATATGGATTTCTCAAGTGTTTGACAATTAGTCTTTCTGTGTACATTTTGAAATAATGACCTTTTGAGAGATTCCACAGCTCCAATGTTAGCTTTTTTTATGCTACTGTGGATTTGAAACTCCATGCCTAGTGTATGTAAGTTTAGTGGCTACAGATTTGAAATTTGATTTTTTTTTTTTTATCCCTCAGTATAGCTGCATTAGCATTCAGCTATGGGGTTGTAAGATAATGGTATTAAAAGCAACCCTTCATTCTGTTGTCATGGAGGCGGCACAACCCTGTATCAGTAGACTGTGTGCCAGTAGTCTCTGTACAACCTTGTTTTTATCTGCCAATTTTAATTTAATTACAGGAGAAATTATTTTACTCTCTCTCTAAAATTTGCTATTTATTTTGGGTCTTAGATGTTAAAATGTTAAAACTCATTGCTCTTTGAGTATGAAAAACCTATCTTTCATAAAGCTCTTTTAAAAATCAAAACATTCTGTCACTCTCAGTTCTGAGACCGTGAAACGAGCATTGAAGTTAAATGTCTCCGTTTGTGACGGGAAAATGGCTTTCAGTGAATCTTCATGAATAGATGTGTACGCGTGGGGATAACCAAGGAAAGACAACATAAGAACTCTTTAGATTTTGTGAAATCTTGCAATCACTGACGCCACAGGGTCAGCCCTGCAGAACTTCCATCGATAGGGGAGATTCATGTTTCCTGGTTGTAATTAATATTGGTTTCATATATTGACCCTGAACCTGACAGATAGGCATGATCCCAGGCTTTTTAAGCAATGTCAAACAATATTGACCTACTCAATTTTAGGAACTTTCAAGGATTATGTGTTGTGATCCATGAACACAAAGTTTCTCAAAGGAAAGAATATAATAATATCCCAATAACTAAATTCACCACTAGTAACCTAGAAAATGTTACCGGCCCCTTATGAGTTGTAAATATATATTTCTTTGTTGTTTATATGTGTGCAATAACATGTAGTGACATCTGCCTGACTTGATGGGAGTACTTTAATAAAGGAAGTGGATGTCCTTTTATTTAAAAAAAAATAGACATGTCTAAAATTTCAACTTGAAAACAAAAAAGAGAGAAATCTTTTAAATAAGTTAGGTAATATCTTCCTATTTCTGGAAGTAACTGTAATTCTGATACTCGGAATTCTGTTTATTCTGAGGCCAAATTTTGAGAAAAAAAAGGAATATTTCGGATTGTCAGTTATAATACAAAGCCTCCTTGAAATCAGTTTAGACTATCTTGTACTGAATAGTTCTTGTTCCTTACTGATTAATGAAAAAAATAACATATGTGACATACTATACATACTATATCTCTGTGTGAGTATACCTATATCTATGTACAGATAAATAGCCTAAAAGTAACAAAGTAGAATTGTAATTTTGATGTGGCAATTATAAATGTTTTAACCCAGTCTTTGTCAGCTTAACATCTCTTTGAATTTTCAGTACTAATGCATCTTTTCATGATCACACCATACATCACTTCACTTCTTTACAGTGGAAGACCCTTCAGCTTTGTGGAGTCTTTTGGCTGAGGAAGGGAAAGAGAGGGCCAGGAGAAAGCTGTACACAGCCCTAGTCACACAGCTCTGGAGTTACATGCATCAGTCAGCAAAAGCAGGCTTCAGCATTATCGAGTGAAAATTAAAGAGTCGAACATCCCATATCTACTGTATTTGCCTGCTGCTAGACACTCAAGCATGGAGAACAGGATACACCTCTATGGATGGATAGCTTTTCTTATTAAAAAAACACAGTGGGAAGCACAGTAGGGGAACATGCTAAAACAAGGCTTTGTAGTAATTTCCTTGAAAGAAATTTCCCAAGATAGCAACTTGAAAAGCTTTTAATCTTATGACTAGCTACAGAGTGCATTTTGCATTAGGTGGTATTTAAGAAGTCCATTAGATGACTACAGATCTGCTAGAGTTTGTCTAAATTGTGTTCTTTTTCTTTAATTTAATTTTTTTCCTTAAAAATTCCAATTCATAAAAATAAAGTCATATCTGTACCTTGGCCAAGAACTTTCTGAATAACTTATTGGTGATTTTCCCTTGGAATGAAAAAAAATGACTCAGAAACAGCTTCTCTTGATAAAATGATGAACTTTCCTGAATGTCTCACGCATTTTAGCAGGTGAATGTTAAAGGACATTCTGTGTCCTTTAAGTTGTTCTAAGGCAGCGGTTCTCAACCTGTGGGTTCTGTTCAATTTGTAACAATGAAAATACATCCTGCATATCAGATATTTACATTATGATTCATAGCAGTAGCAAAATTACAGTTATGAAGTAGCAGCGGAAATAATTTTATGACTGGGGTCTCCACAACATGAGGAGCTGTTATTAAAGGGTCGTGGCATTAGGAAGGTTGAGAACCGCTGTTCTAAGCTTTGGTTGTTGTTTAGTTGCTTTTCAGTTGTGTCTGACCTTTCGTGACCCCATTTGGGGTTTTCTTGGCAAAGATACTGGAGTGGTTTGTCATTTCCTTCTCCAGCTCATTTTATAGATGAGGAAACTGAAGCAAACAGGGTGAAGTGACGTGCCCAGGGATACACAGCTAGGAAGTGTCTGAGGTCAGATTTGAACTCAGGAAGATGAGTCTTCCCAAAGCCAGTCTTGGTCCTCTATCCCCTGTGCCACTTTGCTGCCCCTTAGAGCTTTAGCACAATCTTGTTGCATGGTAATTTTTCCTAAGGTATAAAAGAAACATTTCAAATAATTGTCAGAAATGCTTGTTCACCCTTCCCCCTCTTAGTATTTTCTGTGCCATCTTGGAGTCTTACACACTTGGCCAACTTAAAATTTTTGATAATCATCTTTCTTATGAATTTGCTTGTGTCTGTTGTTTATGTTTTCAATTAAATGTGATCTTTAAAAAGAAAAGACAAATTCTGATCTGAAAGCATCGGAAAGAGGTTTTATGAATTGTAACCACTTGGTGGAACATAGTTCAGCGCTCCACTGATATTTGATATTCTGAAAGTACAGCTCCAATAATGTGGTCAATGTTTTCTAATAGAATGAATCCATTAATGTACTTTGCACATTTTGACCAAAGTGGAGGTTTTGATTACACTTGACTCAGAGTAGAAACTAAGACAGTTTTGGCCTACATTCACCACAAACACAGGCAGGGAGTAGAGAAAAATGTCTAATTTGACTTTAAAGTAATGGAGTTGTTCTTAACACTTGGAGATTTGCTTTAGAGGCAGTCCTGACGTCATGAATAGAATCAGGGAATTTCTTATGATATCATACTTTGTGTCAATTTCCAAAATAGAACTTGGAAAAGTCAGATTCAAACAACACCATCTGCCTTTGGATTGGATTTCAGTAGTTGATACTGTCAGGTGTGGTGGGTGGAGTACTTTACAGTACCAACAATGCTTTCCTAAGCATCTGTAACTTGTGCAAACTTTATTTTCTATAGCTTACATCAATGGGGATATAAAATTGAATTTTGCCTTCTTGATAGTCCCTCAAAACACCAGTCATACAGAGGAAGACAGAGTACAAAAATTCTTCACCTAGTCTAGGGTTCTTTACCTCATTAGTATTGTGGACCTCTTTGGCAGTCTGGTGAATCCTGTGGACTCCTTCTCAGAATAATGTTTTGTTGTCTTTATTTTCAACTGAAGGCAGTGCTGAATTTCATTTAGAAGGTAGTGAAAAATCAAGATGTATTTTTTTTTCCTCATCCAAGCTCACAGATCCTCTGAAATCTAGCTACAGGCTCCTTAGAGCTTTGTGGACCCCGGGTTAAGAATCCCTGACTTAGTGGCTTACTAATGTAAATATAATCGATAGGATTTCATACATTGGTTTGGAAAAAGATCCACACATTATTTTGTACTGAGGGCATTTTGGCAGTTAAGAAATGGAGGTCAAAAAAAGAAAAATTACACCAAGTATTGGCTTTCTATTTTTATGTTCATTTATCACTAAGTCTTGCTAAAATGTGATCCTCCTCATTTGAATTCGGTTACTTTCCTTTGGAGTAAAACTGGTACAACTTGGTATAATAGTTTGGATCTCTGTTTAGTGTATTTGATCATTTCCCTAACTAACCTAATCTGCAATCTTCATTTAATGCCTGAAAAAGAGTGTTGGAGGTGGCAGGGTTATATGCCTGAACTTCAGACTGTTTTTTTAAAAATCTATTTGATGTTGCTTTAGCTGTCTGAAATTGCAGAAGAAAAGCCTTCTTCTTTTGGGGGATGTGTCTCAGTGTCAGGAATAGAAACCATTTCTCTTAGCTTGGAGAATAAGAGCTTAGAGTTCCAAAATAAATTATGCTTTCATGGTATTTAAAAGTGAATTGCCTTTTTTAATGAACACACAATGATAAGCCCCATTTGAAAATATATATCTTTCTATGAGGAAAATAGAAAAAGCCTTTTGAGTGATCTGTTTGAATCCCTCTCAACTTGCTAAGTAGAATCAGGGGAAAGGGCTAATGCAATATTTGGTGATAGAATGGTATAATATCTTAAAACTCACTCTTTTTTTTATTTCTTACACCATGAGTTCACAGTTCATCTAAACATCAGTATTTAATGAGACCTAGGCTGTTTTGCCAGTACCCATTGTTGCTAATGCTGTAGAAACTCATTTAATTTGCATCAGAATGAAACAATCTGATGTTTATAATATACTAGGAGCATTGATTTTTGTGAATCTTTTTTAAAAAATCATCCAGAAATAAGTCTTAGAAGTGAATTTTTTGCTCCTCAACTGAAAGGTGCTTTTTCATACATTTCTGAAGTATCTATCAAGGGAGAGTACAATTCAACTTTCATTATGTGAATATGCTAGAAAATGGCCAGTTAGAGTTTTATTTTATATTCTTTAAAAAAAAATCCTACAGGGAAACAGTTAATCTATTTTAAACTAAAGCTTTACTTTTGTAATCTATCCAGTGCTTCGAGTTGTGTCATTGATCTATGATTTATGGGATTTAAACTACCTCATGGCTGTAACGCTGGTTTCTATCCAAGGTGCTGAGTTGAATACTAATTACAAGATCAGATTTATGCTGTTGGGCTAAGCAGCTGAAGGAGTTCTCCATGAAGGACTCCCTTCTCCAACACTGACACAGTGGAACCCTAGGGAGGTATTTGTAAAGGAAAAAAAATGAGGGGCAGATAAATGGGAATGAAGAAAATTTCTTAAGCTATATTTTGTAAGTCTGTTGAATGAATGTCTTCCAATCACACACAGCCAGTCATGAATGGAGGTGTGTTTATCTATGCAGATGGGAGACACACACTGTATATTGTCCAGTTTATTTTCTTACCCCTATATGTGCTTAGCCATGTGTGTGAATACAGTGTAAACAGTCAAATCAATATTTGTGGATTCATTCTAAACCTTAGTTAGATTAACAGCTAAAATAAAAGGGTGTAATGGAAAGAGCACTAGACTTGGAGTGAGGAAATCTGTGTTCTTGGCCCATTTTGACTGCTAATTAGTTACTATGACCTCGGGCAAGTCACTTCACCTTCAGTCTCAGCTTCCTCATCTCTAAATTGAAATGAGTAGTCCCTTTGGCCTTAATATACTCTGATTCTACAATGCAAGCTTTTCTTTAACAGTACATCCGAATTGTTGAAGCAGCCTTCCCTTTGGCCCTTAGATATCAAGTTGCTTTACTGGAAGGAAGGGAGAGATTTTTCAAGAGCTTAGGAAAGACAGCTCCTTCTATCTATAGGTACTCAGTGCTGGCACATTTATAGTTTGGTTGAAAGCTGACAGGTGTTGAATTTTTGTATGCAACACAAAATTTTGTCTCCTTCCACAAGGAAAAGCCAGTAGGACACACCTAGAAAAGGCAAATGGTATCATAATTAGAGGCTGGGCACTGGTAGTCGAGATCTGGCACGACGGCCATTTTTGTTGTTCAGTCATGTCCAACTCTTCGTGAACCCATTTGGGGTTTTCTTGGCAAAGATACTGGAGAGGTTTTGCCACCTCCTTCTCCAATCTGTTTTACAGATGAAGAACTAATGAGACAGACAGGGTTAAGTGACTTGTCCAGGGACACACAGCTAATAAATGTCTGAGGCCGGATTTGAACTCAGGAAGATGAGTCTTCCTCACTTTAGGCCTGGTGCGCTATCCCCAGCAGCACCACCTAGCTGCCCATAAATACCATAGATTAATGAAAAATAAGGCCAGCCTTTGAAATCTAAATTAAAACTAAAGGCAGGTGTTTATAAATCTGAGTATGGTTTGATTTCCAAAAGATTCTAAACTACTCTTTTCTCCATGTCAGCAGAGAGCGCATGTGCTAGTTGGTGCTTCTTTGCCCTGAACTGAACTCAAATTATTATTATTTTTCTGTTTGTTGGTTTATCACTCAGTCCAAGACTACCTGCTAGCCCATTCTAGATATTTGTGTCACTTAACAGAGTTTAATCAGTCTTGTAGCAGTGGGCATTGATCGTTGTGACAGCTGAATTGAACCAGTCGTTTGTGTTATGGTCTGTTCATTTTGTGCACATACATGACCTAACTATCAAATTAAATCTCTAAAATGGAAAGCCAAAAGAACATTCAGGCCCAGTATACAAACCATAAATGACAAATCCAACCGGCTACTTTATAGCCAGCTAAAATGTTGGGGTGTTATTAAAATGAATCCTTTTGAATTAAGGAACAACTTTTATTCATTGCCAGTTTCCGCCTTACTTATACTGGTCTGTTTTCTCAAACCCCAAATACCTGATGATAAATGTGCAGTTTATCACTAGGCCCATTCTTTACATTTCTAGATGGCTAGGCTTGACCAAAGCAGACATTTCTCTGGCAGAGCCTTTAAGAATTCAGGGCTACTTCCACAATCTTACGAGGCATTGGGGAGGACTTAAGTTGATGATGTTCAAGTAAATTCTTTGTAAAGATGGATTTTCTTTAATACGTTCTAGCTGTGTCTCCATGTGCAAAATAAGAGAAATGAGGTAGCTTTGGCCTCCTTTTTCCATTCTAAAGTCTCTCAGCGGCAGCAGAGGTGATGGTATCACAGCTTCACACCAGACAAGTGATTCAGGTTTTCCAGATGCTTACCTCTGCTTTCCTTGGGTAAATAAAGCAGGAGGAACAGGCTAATTGGGCTAAATATAAATGCTTTTATCTATTTAGCAGGTAATAGTGGGAGAGGGAATAAATAATGAACATTCTTTGATAATGGAAAGTTGTATGTTATCAAAGTACTACTGTGGTTTTATTATGGTTCTGGTTCATTTCCACTACCTTGTTCCTTTTTCTATCCTTTGGGAAATATAAGATCTTATCAGTATGAGTACTCTATCAATGGAGATCACGACCCATACATGGCTTCTCATCCTGTGAGATTCCTATCATCATTCTTCCATAAAAACTACTTCCTTCCCACTTGTCAGAAGTCTCTCCTCTAGGATTGTTTCCATTTTTAGAATACCAGTGAAGCACTTAATTCCTCTGTCTGTTACTCTTGCTCTTGCTACATGAGTGGCCCATCTCTCTTCCGGTAGTATATTCCCTCAGTGTTATCCCTTATGCCACTTCTTGAGCATAGGCCATCACTGGCATTATGTGACTGCCTACGTGGGCCTGTCATACATCTCCCAATTACTCTTTGAGTTACCTAAAATTTGAAGTTTTTGGAGATCATGGTGTAAAAAGATTTGTAATCATAGGTCATTGCCAGAACATTCATTTTAGTCTTGTAGCAGTGGGCGTTGATTGTTGTGACAGCTGAATTGAACCAGTCGTTTGCTGGGGACCTTCACAACAGGGAGCAGTTGGGAATCATTAGATGAATTCCTAGATTTCACAGACAACATCCCGGGCATTCACATCCTCCCTTTGAATTCTGGGTCACATTCAGTGTCTATCTATAGTACCTAACCCAGTACTTAGATACTCAATCAATTATTCAACTGTATGTCCTAGTCTACACAATTAGATATTGTTTATCCATTTAGTTTTTCCTATAGAGTTTAGTGTACTGATCTCTTCTGAATAATCATAGATTTCCCTGGGGGAGGCCCTGTAATGCTCTGAAGCTTGATGCAGTCAGTATAATAGCATCCACAGACAAGAGCATTTGAAGGCTCTCACCATCTATAGGGAATCCATCTTCTGTTTGGATGTTATGCAAGACAACCTCTGTGGTGGTGATAATGATCTTTGATGAGCCTTCTTTGGCATTAATAATCAGTCACCAAATATATCAGGGAATCTTTATTATCTTAACACAGACATGAGAGTTACCTTGTTGGGGAATATCCTTTAAAGCTATGTTTTGCTCTATGGAGTACTTTGCTTCTTTGTAATTGATTAACAGTAGACAATAGGATCTTGTATTCTCTGTACTTTCTAGTCACCTTTTCCCCTAATACATGTCAAGATTACTAAAGATAATTTGCCCAGCCTCAAACAATATCATTTTTCTTCTGATGTAAAGCCATTGATCTTAGATGTATGTAGGTTCAGTGTGGTAAGAAAGAGAACTTCTTTAAAGCAAAAGTAACTCTTGAAAACTAATTGCAGAGTTGTAAGGATATAAATGGATTGCAGTGTAGCCCACAAAGCTCAAGTGATCTATACTAGGCTCCAGGATCTATACTATTTGTCTTCATGAAATTGCAAAGCTCATTTAATGACCCAGACTTCATCTAGAAATTAAAGACCCATTAAAAAGATTATCATTGTATGACTATGAGACATGGAATACAACAGTCTTAGAAGAATTGAAAATGATTATCACACAGGGCAATGGAGAGGCACATGGTAGATATGAGTTGGCTACCACATATAAAAATGACAAACTTTAAAGGTCAGGAGTAAGACATGTCATCAAAGGAATGAATGGTAAGAAGAAAAGATGAAATAGTCACCCATTGAGAGTGAGACATGACAAGATAATATCCTAAAGTCTCTAGTGATAACCTCGTGTTGTCAGAAGAAATTGAGAAAGGTCTCCAGAATTTAGAGTGGAACCTGAGTTGAACTTATGGACAAGAGTCACACAACTTAGGCAGGCATGGATGAGCTGTAACTTGTATCATTGGAAGGGATGTTCAAATCAATGGGGTCACAGATGCATTTGAATATTTGAGAGCAATCTATACTAATTGGGAGAACTGGCAATGATGAACCATATGTCTTGGTTCCTTTTATTGACTATGTATAGATACAGAGCTGGTAGAGCTGATTTCTTGACCTATGTAGGGTATGATAAAAAATGTTCTAAGGGCCAAGAATTCTGTTGTGCTGTCCGGAATTGCTTTTGATTGAAGATGATGCTAGGCCTTGGAAGCTTCATGCCTCAAAGTGATAAGTGAGGCAGTCATTTCCTACCTTTGGGTTAGAGTTATTGCAAGGGAGCCGTGAATCCTTATGCAAAATTGCAAATATCTTGTAGAAAAAGAATAATGTTTTTTTACATATCTATATTACTATTCTTGACATGTAGGTAGTAGGCAGAGACTACTTTTTTAATTAAATTTTTTTCAATTAACATTTACTTTCTTTCATTGACTTACCACTCCCCCCCACCCCCCACCGAAAAAAAGAAACAGAAAATACCTGCAATAAATATACACAGCCAAGCAAAAAAAAAATTCCCACATTGGCCACATCCCAAACTGTGTCTCACTCTGCATGTCTAATCCATTCCTTCTTTGTTAGGAAGTAGGAAGCATTGTAAATCCAAGTTGATAAATTATGGCCCTTGGTCCAAATGTAGCCTGCCTCCTACTTTTGTATGGCTTGAGAGATAAGAAGGTTTTTGTATTTAGCCATTTTAAATCCATTTTTATCATATGAGCAATACAAAAGCAGGTTGCAAGCCACATTTAGACCACGGACTGTATTTTGCTGACCCCTGTTCTAAATTGCTGATCCTCTGGAATCACGTTTGATTATTATGTTGATGAGAGATTTTAAAGCTTTCATAATGGTTCGTTTTAACAATGGTGGTATAGAGAAAATTATTTTCCTGCTGCTTACTTTTTTATTTTGATGTTTTTTATCTTCTTGTGTTTGTATTTAAAAGTTTCTGAGTATCTCAAGTCTTTGTTAAGGAATACTTGAAAGTCCACTATTTTATTAAAGGTTCATTTTTCCTCTTGTAGGATTATATTCAGATTTTCTGGGTAAGTTATTCTTTGTTTATTAGCCTATAACTTTTGCCTTTTGCAATTTATTTCATACACTTGGCTCCTTTTGAGTGGTAGTTGCTAAAACTTGTGTGATCTTGACTGTAGTTCCTCAGTACTTGAACTCTTTCTGACTGCTTGTATTTTTTTCTTTCACCTAGAAGCTCTAGATTATGGCTGTGACATTCCTGGAGTTGTCATTTTGGGTTTCTTTTAAGGAGTTGTCTGGCAGACTCTTCCTCTTTCCACTTTGTTCTCTGATTCTGAGAAATTTAGGGAGTTTTCTTTCATGATTTCTTAGAATATGTCTAAGCTTTTTTTTTTTTGGCACTGGCTTTCAGGTAGTTCAAATTATTTCTTCTTAATCTGTTTTCTAGGTCAGTTGTTTGTGAGTTACCTTAGATTTTCTTCTATTTTTTCAATCTTTTGATTTTGTTTTAATATTCCTTGTTGTTGCATTCTGTTTGATTCACTATAATTTTCAGGGAGCCTGTTACTTAAATAACGTTTCATACCTCTTGAATTGAGCTGTTCTTCCAAGACTCTCCTCCGTGACTCATTTCTTTTCCAGTTCTTTCCTTTATCCCTTTTGTTTTATTTATAATGTTATTTTAACTCTCTCATAACCTATTTTGCCAATTCTAATTGATCTTGTAGACGAGATATATACACATATACACACATAATACATACATATGTGTATACATGTATATACATACATGTGTGTATATATATGTATGTATATATGTTTTGCTTGTAGATAATTTGAAGTTGTTTTCCTCTTTGGGGTTTATAGCTTGGGAATCCCTGGCCTCATAATAGCTCTTTATTTGTTGCTGGTCACAAAGTCATGCATGAGCAGCTTTCCAGAAGAATGCTACTGTGAACAGCTTTCAAGGTTTTGATTACATAGTATAGCGAACTCTCTATTCAATAACAAATCAGAACAAAACATTCACAGAAAATCAAGGTACAGCATTCACAGTGTTACAAATTGTCAGAGAAAGTCAAAATACAGCATTCAGCATGTCACAACTCAACAACTTATCACTAAAATGGCCACATAGTTTTCACCACAGTGGTCACATAGGTTTGAACAAAGTACAGTCGTTTAATCAATCAATCGCTTAGTAACTCAATCATCTAATCATCCTTAAGGAGGATACAAATACAAAATAAATACAAAAGTCAAAGTACTCTACCCCTGGGGCAGTCTCAATTGAAGAATAGTTTCCAATCATAAACAAAGTACATTCATTTAGTCAATCACAAAATCCTTAATTCAGTCACAAAGTACAAAAGTCAAAGTTCTCCACCCCTAGGTCACAGTAAATCATGATCTTCTCAGTCAGTACACAGTATCCAAGTAAAGTCTTCTTTCAGCTTGACTCAAGGCTGGCTCTCAGCTTGACTGGTTTCCCTTTCATGGTTCCAGCTTCTACCTGAATTCACCAAACTGTCACCTGGATTGAAAGGCAGATAGCTACCAGCTCCTGGTCTAGCTCTCCATGCAGTTTCTGTTCCACACTGAAGCTCACAGTGTCCAGTCCACCTTAAATTTTTCACAGTCTCTATTCCTGGGAAGTCAAGGCTTAACAAAGCCAGAAACAGACAAAGTACCAACACCACAGTCATGCTTCCTCTGGCAGCTCCAGCTGGCCCTCAGGAGAAGCTCCACCACCACAAGTTCCCAGGAAATTCTGACTTTCCCAGCTGGGGTTTTTCCTTATATACAGTATTACTCCTCCCTATTCATCCCCTTCCTGTTACATCAGCAACAGAGGTTCATACCTTTTGTTTCTTTAACAGAGGCTTAATTTGAAACTATGTGATAAGTACCTCTTAGCTTAGCAATACAAAGGGATCTTCAAATTTCATTACTGTTACACTGGTTTACCTATGAGCTCTGAGGGCTGAGTTTGGGATTTTGGCTGCTCTAGAATTACCCTGGCAATGCTTTCCTGGATGGGGAATAAGTCTTTAATTTGTTCTGGGTGCCTTTATGCTTTAGGCTCTGGACGCAGAGATCCTGGCCCCTTGGGAGACCCCATATTGTTGGCCTTGGCAGGAGGCTGAATATAAGATCAGCTCAAGGTATCACTGCATTGGTGTCCCTTGGAACTCTGGATACAGAGTCTGTGATCCTAGATTGCCCCTGTTCTATAGATCTTGCCATGATCACTTGCATGTGTGTAGAATTTTTTATCTTGCACTGGAAACATGTCTTATTGTGGTTTTTCTTTTCACTTTCTGATCATTACTGGTCTGGTCATTCTTAGATCATTGTTCAAGCAGTTGGGGGAGAATTGTGCTATATTGCTTCCTCTTGCTCTACTTTCTTGACTGGTCTCAGGTAGAGGGGCTTGTAGGTAATAAAATGCAAATACATTTAAAAATATAACTAGATTTATAGTGTATACATTTTCAGAATCACAGATAATAGTATAATTTTTTATCACATGGAAGTTCAAGACTTTTTTTTTACATTAAAAAGACATGTTCATGTTGGTTACAATCCTTTTATGCAACCAGACTAATGTCCGATGTGAAAGTATTTGCAGATCCCATACTTGATTGCAAGCCACCATGGAGGGGAGGGGAGAAAATTTGAAACTCAAGGGATTGTGGAACTGAATCTTGTAAACTAAAAGTAAATAAACAGATCAATTTTTAAAAAAAAAATAGCCCTTACACAGAAAATGACAAAAATTTAAAACCAATTCTAAAGTAAATTCATTATAGACTAGGTGAATATTCACAAGTGAAATCTTTTTACACCAACGATTTCTTCCTTTGGTTGACTAATGTTCTATTCACCACAGTAAACAATACAAAAAGCCTTGAAAAAAAAAGACATCTTCAAATAAAGGAAAATATAAAAACCCAACTCTCCTAACTTTAAATATGAACGGATTAAACAATCCAATAAAACAAAGTGAAGTAAACTCTCAGAATCTTTTGCTAACAAGGATACCCATCCAAAAAGCAAAGATATACAAAGAATCAAAATGAGAGGCTGGAACAAAATTTATTATGCATCAGCTGTAACCAAAAAAGTAGGAATCACAATCATGCTAGCACGTAAGACAAAAAAGAAATCACAACGTGAACAGAAGGGAGTTATCTTACATTAAATGGAACCATAGACAAGAAGCCAATATCAGCATTTAAATTCATAAAGGAAATTGTCAAAAGACATAGATAATAACACAATCATAATAGTAAACATTAATGTTCAAGAGATAGTAAACACATCTTTTACAGACCGTAATGCAATAAAAATAATAATTTAGGAGCACAATCAAAAGTCAAAGACCATAATGGAGATTAAATAAGCAAATCTTAAATCATGAGTGGGCAAAACAACAAACATAGAAACAATAAATATGTGAAAGACAGTGATGATAAAATATCTTACCAAAATTTCTGTGATGTAACCAAAACAATGCTCAGGAAAAAGATTAAATTCTCTAAAACACACATTAACAAAATAGAAAAAGACAAGATCAATGAACTAAATATACATTAAAAATTTTAAATAACAAATAAACAAACCCAGAATAAGCACAGAAGAAGTGAAACTTAGAGGAGAAATAGATAAATAGGAAACAAACAAACATAAAATCTTTGATTCAGAGCTGTTGCTGCTGGGCATATGCCACCCCAGTGAAGTTATTGACAAAGGAAATGTATAGTGGCTTTTTTCATGGTAGCAAAAAAACCCTATAAATAAAGGAGAAGTCTACTGGTTGTCAACCAAACAAATTATGGTACATAAATGTAATGGAATATTATTATGATATAATAGATGAATATGATGACTACAGAGAACCAAAGAAAAACTATATGAACATCTGATGCAAAGTGAAGTAAGCAGAGCCAGGAAAATATGATTTTTGTTGTTCAGTTGTTTCAAACTTTTTCCGACCCTATTCCTTCTCCAGCTCATTTTACATATAAGGAAACCAAGAGTTAAGTGACTTGCCCAGTATAACCCAACTGGTGATGGTCTGAGGCTGGATTTGAACTCAGGAAGATGAGTCTTCCTGACTCCAGGCCCAGCACTCTCTCCACTGTGCCACCTAGCTACCCTAAGAATACATAATGACTAAAACAACGTAAATGGAGAAAATAACAAACATAAAACAATCAAAACTGAATGTTGTGAAATTATAAAGAATACACTTTGCCCAAAAGTACACATAAGAAAAGATATCTCCCCTCTACTCCTTTGCAGAGGTCTGAAGGGATTGGTCCCCATGGATATGGAATATTGTATATAATGTCATATTTTTAGATGTATTGAGTAGTTTTTGCTAAATTTTTTCTTTTCCTCATTTAAAACAATTGTTGTAAGGTATGACTCTCTAGGAAGAGGTAGGATAGGATCAGGATACAGGGGACAATTTATAAAAACAAAAGATATCAATAAATATCTATTGAAAAAAAAACCAGAAAAAAAGACCTCATAGTTAGAAGGTTGAGAAGTTCTGATGCTAAGGTACTGGTTACCCTAAAGGTATGCTCTGTGATTCCCTTTTAAACTGACTGAGCTGTGTGCTTTGGTGTGAATCTCTTTGTGAAAGAACTCTCTGAAAAATAGGTTTAAAATGCCCCATCTATAAACTACAAGGCTTTTGAAATAAAGTACAGGCAATTTCTCCCTCACAAATCCAAAGACACATATGCTATTAACCAATGTGCTATAAATTTGGCTCCCATTTTGAATTATGATAATATATCATTTATCCAGCATAATAAGAGAATTAATGGTAAATGGTAAATGACTGGTCCTTATAACTGAATCATATTCTCCTAAGCATCAAAACTTTTTTTTAAAAAAGTTTTCATGGTTTCTGATAAAAATTCTTCAAAATTCTGTGACAGTATTTCCTATAAGCAGAGTATCCTGAACACAATGTGACTTTTCTTTGATGACTCAGGGTCATCATTATGAAAATCATTTACTATGCTGTGCTTTTAAGACAGTGATGTCCTCAGAGACTCTTTTTTTTCTGGTTGTGATATTTTATTTTTTAAATTAAATTTTATGTTTATTTTTAGTTTACAATATTCATTTCCACAAGATTTTGAGTTACAAATTTTCTCCCTGTCTTTCCCCAACCCGCCACCCCAAAACAGCCATCCCACTGAATACCTCCTCCCCCAATCTGCTTTCTCCTATATCCTTGCCTATCCCCTCTCCGACTTTCTGGTAGGGCAAGATGGATCTTCATACCCCAATACCTGTACATCTTATTTCCCAGTTGCATGTTAATAATAATAATAATTTTTTTAAACATTTGATTTTAGAACTTTGAATTCCAGATTCTTTCCCTTCTTCATTTGTTGCCCACCCTTACTGGGAAGATAAGCAATTCAATATAGGTTGTACATGTGTACTTATGCAAAACATTTCCATAGTGGATATGTTGTGAAAGACTGACTATATTTCCCTCCATCCTATCTCACCCCCC
>CM053582.1:42641102-42668975 GCA_028627135.1 Pseudochirops cupreus | reverse complement strand
AAAAAAAGATCCACCCAGTAGCCACTTCTAAAAATCTATTTCTCTTTCCATAGCCTGAGTGCCCTCCCTCTGTCAACAAGGCCTCTGTCAGGAGGCAGCTCATATGCTCCATCCCTCTGGACATGGGGCCAGCTGCTCTTTGTTTTTCTTTATAGGGTTATTGCCATTCTATAAATTGCTCTGGCTTTGCTCACTTCACTCTGCATCACTTCTGACTTCCCAGGATTCTCTGAAATGATCTCTTTTGCTGTTTCTTACAGTGCAATAATAGCTAGCTAAAAAGAGCTATATTGCCATTTCTTATAGTGCAACAATGTTCCATTGCATACATAAAACACAATCTATTCAGCCATTCCCCACTTAATGGGTACCCCCTCAGTTGCCAGTTTTTTGTTACCTTTTCCCCCCTTTTAATCCATACTTTTGGATCAAGAAATTTGTTTCACTTGAAACTGTTCCCTCCCTTTTAATGCCATCCCAACTGTTTCTCTGTTGAGTTTGATGTATTTCTACACCAAATTCTATGTGTGTATTTGCCGGGTTGAGATGAGAGTGAGGTCTAACTGATGTCTGCTGGCTGTAACCCTTCTTCCATATTTGTATTCTCTTCTTACACACCCCAGGTATGAGAAAGCGCAAGTTCCACACCTTTCTTTTGACACTAATGTATTCCTTTTATCCTTCCCTTCTTTTCCCCCTTTTAAATCCTGAGTACAAAATCAATCCACCCTGTGGAAGGACCTCTGATTTGCTTATTTAACATCTTCTCTATTCATCGTAAATGTTAACATTGAAGAGAAACTTGCTTCTTTTCGCCCATTAGAATGTTAGCTCTTTGTCATCGTACAGCCCTTTCCAATTGCTCTAATAAATTTGCTTTTCTGTGTTTCTCATTTGCGTTTCAGAAGTTCTACTCAGCTACGGTCTTTTCATCAGAATGTGTGAAGGTCTTCTCTTCTGTTCGCACCCCCAGGATTATACTCACCTTTTCAGGATAAGTTCATTTTGGTTGCCAGCTAATATATTTGGCCTTTTGCAATATCTTATCTCAAGATTTACTCATGATTATATTAGAAAATTTCCAGGTCTTGTAGAACCCTGACTGATTCTTCAGTATCTGAATTCTGTCTAACTGCTTGCACTTATTTGTTTTTTTTCTTTCTTTAACGTGAGAGCCCTAGATTTGGGCTACAGTGTTCCTGTAACTTTTCCTTTTGTGGTTTCTTTAAGGAGGTGTTTGGCAGGTTCTAGCTCTACTTTGTTCTGATACATCTGGGAAGTTTTCATTTGTGATTTCTTGAAATACAGTGCCTAGTAGTCAAAGAAGAAGAATGTGTCAGTGTGTCTGTCCCCACTCCTCACATTTCCCTATGGCCATATCTCTCCAGCAATAGTTCTCAATAGCCAGAGCAAGCAGACAGTGAAGCAGGGAGCAGAAAGGCACAGGCAAAATGCAGAGGGGCAGGGGCTTGTCTCAGCTTAGTCAAACTGCCCTACGGGCAGCCTCATGCCCTTGGGCTTCAGACCATGACTGCTTTCCTGCCCCTGGCCCTGCCTCTTCTCCTACCCCTCACCTCTGAGTCCTTTGGACAAGAACCCCTGGGGGCAGATCTGCCCAAATACGAGTATTAAAGAGTCGGGCATTAGGGAGGTTGAGAACCATGGGCCTATACTCTGTCACTTTTGTTTATGTGGGTTGCAGCTATTGATAGTTATCATATTAGAAATTAAGACTGAAAAATTTGTGAAAATATTAATTAATTTAGAAATAACTAACCAACCCATTATATGTTAACACAAATAGCCTATTTGAAATAAAATGAAATCTATTTTCCAAAACCTAAAAATTTAGTGAGAAGAGTGGACTTATTTTATGTATTTTTACAAATCTCTTTAGTGACTGGCTTAAGAGAAGATAGCTGGATTCTCTTATCTGTTTCTGCCTTCATTCTGCTGTGATATGTTATTTTGGTTGAGGTCTATGAAGAAAATCTAGTTTTATATAGATACAAAGTTGGAAAAGAGATAGGCAAGTAATGTCTTAGTATTATTATGAAAATAGTTCTGATCTCTCAGCTTGTCTGAAAGGGGTCTCAGTAACCCCCAGAGTTCTAAGGACCACACTTGAGAATGGCTACTCTAGTGGAAAGGGCACTGGATCAGGAGGCTGAGGAGCTCAGTGAAGGTCTTTCATCTTCTACTGACTACTTGGGTGACCTTAGACAAGCCACATAAACTTTTGTGAGCCTCAGTTTCTCCATCTATAAAATGAAGAGGCTGGAGAATATTATCTATAAGGTCTCTTCCAGTTCTAAAATCTTTGATCTTATAATGATGAATGGATTCTAGGATTTGGGAAGGCTGTGGATGATGGGGTCAAGGGGAACTTCCTTAGTCAAAACTCTTATGGTCTTAGTGCCGTTTCTTAGTCCTTCCCCAGGGGCAAAACTATATGGTCAACTGCCTTAAAAACATGACATCTAGGCTTTATTTTTTATCATGGGAGAGCATTTTAGACATGATGGAATGCCCAGAGTCAAGAGATGCAGTGTCTTGTTTGTGCAACAGACAGGTGGCCAATATCACTAGATTGGAGAGTATGTGTTGGGAAGTAAGATATGAGAAGACTGGAAAGGTAGGAGGAGACTAGGTGATGAAGGGCTTTGAATATCAGAGCATTTTGGATTTGCTTCTTGAGATGACAGGAAGCCACTAGGTTGCATTTTTGGATCTGTTTTCAGGTTCTGCATCATTTTCAACATTACTTACTAAATTGGGGCTTTGTGCCAGGACCAGGCACAAATGGTGCTTTTGCCCCATGGTGCTTTTGCATGGAATGATTAGTCTTACTTGTTCTCAACCTTGGTTCCTGCTCTGACTTCCACCTCTCAGAGTTAGACTCCCCTTGAGGTTCAAGATTCTTTATGGCATCTCAAAATAGAGTGGTAAGGACCTGGGCCATGGACCTAGTCTGACCCCTGCCATGCCCAGCCTGGTTGATGTAGCTCCTGTGGGCTTTGAAAGTTCCAATTGTGGGTTTCTGATTACCCTGAGACTTCTTTAGAGGAGCATTTTACTCTCACTGCCTCTGGATGTGACCTTTGCAGGCTACAGTTACCTTTGGTTGGTCTCTGGTAACACTGTTCACCTAAATGTAGGTACTGGCTATGCTGGTAGCTCTCTTTCCTATTGCCTGTAGGTTTCTGACTGACTTTTATGCAGTTGTAGAAGGAATAAAGTCTTTGTATAGTTTACTTACTATGATTTCTTATTGGATTTTAAAAATAATTTACTCTGATTTATAGTGATTTGGGGGCATTTGTTGGAATGGGTTTTGTGGGGGAACTGGGCAGCCTGCTTCCTTCTACTGAAGTAGCCATTTTGGTTGGAAGTCCTGAGAGAGTGGATTTGAAGACAGATTTTTGTCTTGGATTGTATGTGTGTGTCTTCCAGTAGCTTTGGAGAATTTTCCAAGGAAAATCCAAGGAGGATTTTCCAAGAAATCCAAATTTCTTTCCAAGGATAAGAATTTACCTGACCTGAAGTTCTACCCAGTTTAGCAGGTGAAGACTTGGTGGCGTGCAGATCCCTTGACTGGGTGGTTTCAGGGTGAGCCAAAGAGTTCTTTGATCAAAGGTGGCCCATTTGTATCAATAATTAATAGTAATGGAAATGAGAGGTGTCTGCCAATGAATAGTGAATAGAGAGCTGGCCTCTTTTCAGGAGTCCCACCTCTGACATCTATAGGCTTTGTGACCCTGAACCAGTTACTTAATCTTTTTTGGTGCCTCAGACAACTGTCAGCATTCTAAGATGTACGACAGGTGCCCCAGTCTTCCCTGGGACAGAGAGGCTCCTTTACCAAACATTCCATACAGTGATGAAATTACCTATCTGGTCAGAACAAACAAAGCAGAACAGGAACAGCAGTGGAAAGGGTCCACCGAAGCCACAAGTGCCAAGGTCTCAGTAAATGCTTTACCACAGAAGCCCGGGGGAAATGCCTGAAAGAGAACAATTAAAGATTAAAGACGGGCCTATGTAACTCCCTCCCCGTGCCCATTTGGGGATTATCGTTCAGAAAATGTAATATTGCTTGTGAAAATGAGCCTAGGAAAGGATGAAGGTATGAATGATTGAAGAATGAATCACTATTTACCTTTCTGTTCTTGGGAATACAATAATTATTTGATTACATATTGCTTTTTGCTCCAAAGCTTCTTATAAGAACTAAGTCTTCTGTATTCTAGAAATGACTTCCAAAATTAGGTGGTTATATGGATGGGTTATGCCTCATTGTAATATGAGTAATGAATGTAAAGCACTTTGTAAACCTTAAAGTGCTATATAAATGTCAACTCTTATTATTATTAATAATAATAATCTCCAAGCAGTTGGCTTAAAATCTAGCTCACTCTTTGAAGTAGTTTAATTTTATTAGACTTCAATATGCCGTAATCTAAAATGTTTTTTCCCCTCTATTTCTCCCTAGGGTGAGGAATATAGAGGTTGTTGCACTGAGTTGACTTCCCAGCCATCCCCGCACCCCAACCTGTTCCATTTGCTCTTAATGTATCAACCTCCGTGCTTGCTTGTATTTGTACTCTCTCTGCGAAGCACAGGGTCTGACACAAAGGCAGACCTGAATAGATGTGTTCTCTCTGTCTCTCTCTTCTATTTCTCCTCTCCCCTGCCTGAGCTTAAAGTTGAGTGAGAGGGCATCAAGGAGGGTTGGCCCAAGAAGGCACTGTGCTTCAGTCATAGAAGAAGTGCTTAAATGGTCATAGTAACAGGAAGTCAGAAGGTCTAGGCTCCAGTTCCAACTCTGTCACTCATTCATGGAACTTCCATTGGAGCTTGCTTGCTCTGTGAGTACAGAATGAAAAGGTCTCATCTCCTTTCATTTAGGAAGCCACCATCTGGGTCAGGGGTGTGGCCTCCAGGCCACAGGTCCCCCACCCCTGATCTGGGTGCTAAGAATTCTTACCTCCACTACATATATATCTCACTTGATACTCCTTAGCTTGCTTTGGTTAAAGAGAGGCCTTTTGTCACTATCTGTCCCCTGAACTTGGTGTTGGAAGGGAAATATAGAATGCACTGAATAGCAGCAAACTAAGGAGAATTTTCTTCTCCATTAGTCCTATTCTTTGGGGCCAATTCAAGGGTGGATGTTTGGAAATATATTTTGAGCCAGTCTCATGTCTATTCATTGCAGGCAGGGAGGTGACTGACCTGATGGCCTATTGAAGAGTTTGTTCAGGAGTCTTTTAGCTTCTGCCTTTTGTGAATAAAAGGAATTTGACTGAATCAGATGTTGAACCCCAAACCAGAATGAACCATTATAACTGGCTGAATCTTTCCCTTCTCCTCCCTTCCCCCCATCAAAACCCAGCCCAAATATTTATTTTGAGGCCAGCTATAAATTAAATGCAAGATTCCTTCTCTTTCTCATTCCAACTCCTAGTTTGAACTGAAATCAATGCTACATAATTTTTTTTAAACTATCAACCTGTAACAGAAACATGGCATCAAAACATTTCCCCAACTGAATGAGGCTGAATCAAACATTTCCATTAGTTTGAATTCTTGTCAAAGAAGAAAACAAAAATCTAAATCTAAAGTTAGAAAACAGCAGTCAGATTTCTCAATATTGTCCCAAGTGTGTTTCTCTCCTTTCTCAGTGATTGTCAGGCTATAGAATCATGGAACCTAGATATCATCTAGTCCAACCCTTCATTTGATGGAAGAGGAAATTGAGGCCCAGAGAGGGACAGTGACCTTTCCCAAGGTCACATAGCTAGTAGTTAGAGAGCTAAGGTTAGTGCTCCCATATTCAGATGTCTCTCAGAATTGTTCCTCCCCACCCCCATCACGCTACTGCCATACTGCGCCTAAAGCAAACAACCCTAGAAATGACTCTACTATTATGACTAACCAAGAAGTTGCTTGTGATTTAGAATGAAAGATATTCTAGGGCAGGCAAAACGTCTTGGAACATTAGAAATTAAAAGTGAAGTGTACAAAGTATACCTTCAATCAATATTTGTTGAATCGAGTTGAATTCAATCTCACTTGTGGTACGTTTTTCCAATCAGAATGTGAACATGAAAATTCCATGAGGAAGAAAAATGAACCATATTCCCTGGAGCCAGCTCATATTTGCTTTCTCTTTATTGGTGTTTCCTTAATGGTTGGGGCTCTTCAAGTCCTGTACTTAACCTTATGCTCCAAGGGGTTTTGCTCAGAGTCAACAGAGATGGTTATCTGTGTCAGCTTCTATCTTTGCTAACTCCAAAGGAAATGTGGGTATTTCAGAGATATTCTGTAGCTGTACTGAAGTGAAGGTAATGTATTAGTGTGCTATGAAATGCTATTATGAATGTGTTAAGGCAGACCCATTGGCAATGGGACTGGCACAAACCCAGAGAGAAGCTTGATTCGGCACTACAAAAAACAATGAAGTTCAGAGGCCCAAACCAAAAAATAAGCCATGAGTTATCAGTATGCACTAAGAATATATCACTTAAAACACTTTAAGTATTAATTTTATTTTTAACCATTGTGTCTCTGAGTATAAATCATGAAGGAAGCCAGGGAATCTAGGATGTGGAGGTGAGGAGAGAGAGTGCTATAGGGTAGTGTTGTTACATAGTGGATAGGGAGTTGGACTTGGCAAATAATTTAACCTTTCTGTGCCTCAGTTTCCTCATATGGAAAAATATGACTTGATGGCCTCTATGTTAGGATCAATATTGACTAGTGTTCTTAGTGTGTCTCCTAGGACATTCTCACCCTATCCCTCTGCCACATGACATAAGCTAGTTCTTTTCCTGAAAGACAAAGAAGCTTCTTCCTAGACTTGATCAGCTCAGGGAGCTAGGGCTCAAGCTCAGTCTCCCTTGTCAGATTTCTGGTGGCTTCTGGTCCTGTTTCTAGGGTTTCCTGGTCACATTAGGGAATAAAACATCCAACCATGTGTTATCTGACCCCCAGACTTTGGTAGGTGGTATGTTGGGGCCTAATGAGTTACTACACCCTGCCCTGCTGACCAGATGCTGTCTGTATGGGTGTATTGCTAGGGGGATGCATGTACCCAAGCTAAGTATTGTAATATCCTTGCTGAATATGCTTCCTAGCTAAGGTTAAGTAAAACTCCTTGTGTTAATTTCGGAAAGACCTACAAGTGTCTTACTTCATTCTAATATCACTTCCTTCTTAGAGGCTTTGCTGGAGACTCCTAAGCCAGCAAACACACTCCAATCCCAGCTTCCAAATTGGCTTGCTATTTTATACAAAACCCTTCAGGACCTAACTTGCCCCCTCAATCAATCTGAACATACTTCCTATTTGACAGTATTTCACTTAATCTTATGGCTTTCAGGGACATCTAAATTAATTAGTGACTTTTCACACTTATTTTAAGGCCTTTGATTAATTGATTCACTATAGTTTATTCCACTTAGTTCACACTTCTAATTGATTGTTCTCACCTGACAAAGTTTTCAAGTATAGCATCTTTTCACTTACTTTAAGTAATGAGGGGATAATTGCTTAATTGACTCAGACAACCCCCAGACCCTTCTCTTATACTACTGCAGTTTTCAGTGGTTGGTTTGGGTAGGTGAGTCAGTTGGTGAGAGTACTGTGCAAATAAGACTTAGAACAAAGGACCAGTCTTTTGGTGAGCAAGTAAGCTTTGCTCTATACCATGGTCAGACTACGTGGTTACCTCAAGCTAGCCATTGGTCAAATGATTATTGTTTGTCCTTTGTTCTAGAAGAGGACCATGACATCAGGAAGATGATGCCATGACTTGCAAATGAATTGAAGTGAGGGAGGGCTGTGCAAGGTCATCAGCTTCACTTTCTCCTCTAGAGAGCCATCTGGGTCCAGTGGCAAGATAGAGATCAGGATGACTGAAAATGGCCCCTGTCAAATGATATACTTGCTCACAAGGAAGAGTGAGAATGAATCAGAGAGAATTCATGCTTGTACCTAGTGAAGCAAATCCAAGATTTTGTCCTACTGGTGATGGATGAGTTGTCTACATGTCCAAAAGGTAGTACGCTATTTTTCAGAGATAATATATGTAACAAGAAAGCAACTTGGTGCTGAAAAGAAATTCATGTAATGTGTTTGTCATTTCCTAAGAGCCTTTGTGAGGCCTTACAGACCTTAAACCTCCTTTAAATAAGTTTGTATGAAAGAATAGAAAATTGTAAGAGAGACACATTGGAGCCTATAAGTCATAGTTTAGTGTCTGTGATTCAGTGTGCGAATGCCAATGTGCTCCAATACTCTATAGCTTGAGGCCTTAGAGGTACTTAGACAGGGACTTGTCCATGGTCTCCCAGCTGGGAAGTGTTAAGAGTCAGGAACTGTACTCAGGGACTCCAGATTCAGCACTTTCCTCTCTACCACATTTGGATTAGTTGAAAGAGCATTTTCCTCTACTCTTTTGGCCTTGGGTGTCATTAGTAAAACACTGAAGGGTTATGAATTATGACTTAATGTCTTTTCTGAGAAATATTTTGGACTGTGTGCTTGAGCCTTATCCATTCTGTGGCACAATTACTTGTACTTTATGGCATTGTGCTTAAAAATGGCTCTTCATTACCAGTGCCTGTGATTTGGCTGCATTGGGCAGTTAAAGCAGATAATTGAAATTGGTGGCTTAGCCAATATTTTTACTCCTCAAGGGAGAGAAAGTTTTTCTTTTCTTGTTCGGGCCAGTTTATAAGCCCAGCCAAATGGTTTCCATCCTATTCATGAACTCTTCCTGTGTTATTCAAAAGCGCTGATGTAGGTACCCACTTTCCTGCTAAATCAAACCAATGAATCATCTTCAAGAGCTATTGCCATATGGTGTCTTTCCTGGTGTGAAAGATGCTTCCATTCAAAAGCATAGCAGACCAAGGAAGCAAGACACAGTGCTTGGATCTATCTGGAAAGCAAGGATCTGTGTGCTTTTTTCTTCAAATATGCTCTTGATTTATTATGTTGAACATTTTTTCATTCATTCATTCATTTATTTATTTTTAGTTTTCAACATTCATTTCTACAAGAATTTGAGTTGCAATTTTTTTCTCCCCATATTTCCCTTACCCCACCCCAAAATAGCAAGCTTACTGAATACCCCTTCCCCCAATCTGTTCTCTCTTATATCCACCCCCATCAACCCCCTAACTTTCTAGTAGGGCAAGATGGGTTTCTGTACCTCAGTGCCTATATATCTTATTTCCCAGTTGCATGTAAAAAACAAATTTTTTTAATAAACATTTGTTTTTAAAACTTTGAGTTCCAGATTTTTTCCCTTCTTCCCTCCTCATTCACTCCCACTGGGAAGATAAGCAATTCAATATAGGTTGCACATGTGTAGTTACCCAAATAATTTCCGTAGTAGTTATTTTGTGAAAGACTAACTATATTTCCCTCCATCCTATCCTGCCCCCCCGCTTATTCTATTTTCTCCTTTGACCCTATCCCTTTTCAAAAATGTTTGCTTCTAACTACCCTCTCCCCCAATCTGCCCTCCCCTCTATCACCCTGCTCTTATCCCCTACCCATCTATTTTCCTGTAGGGTAAGATACCCAATGGAGTGTGTATGTTATTCCATCCTTAAGCCAAATTCAGTGAGAATAAGGTTTTCCCATTCTATTTCACCTTCCTGCTCTTCCCCACCATTGTAACAGTTTTCTCTTGCCTCTTTTATATGAGATAATTCACCCTAATCTATCTCTCCCTTTCTCCTTCTCTCAATAAATTCCTCTCTCACCTCTTAATATTATTTTTTAGATATCATCCCTTCATATTCAATTCATCCTGTGCCCTCTGACTATGTACACATGAACATACATATGCCCACACTCACATATATATATATATATATATTTATATTCACATACATCCTCCTATACATACATATATATATATACATATACATACATACACACATATATATTCCCTTCAACTATCCTCATACTGAAAAAAGTCTTATGAGTTACAATTATTGTTTTTCCATGTAGGAATGTAAATAGTTCAACTTTAATAAATTCCTTATGATTTCTTTTCCCCATTTACCTTTTCGTGCTTCTCTTGCTTCTTGTACTTGAAAGTCAAATTTTCTGTTCAGCCCTGGTTTTTTCATCAAGAATGCTTGAAAATCTTCTATTTCATTGAATGACCATATTTTCCCCTGTATAATTATACTCAGTCTTGCTGGGTAGGTGATTCTTGGTTTTAGTCCTAGCTCCTTTGACCTCCAGAATATCATATTCTTAGCCCTGCGATCCCTTAATGTAGTAGCTTCTAGGTCTTGTGTTATCATGATTGTGTTTCTACAATACTCAAATTGTTTCTTCCTGACTGCTTGCAGTATTTTCTCCTTGACCTGAGAACTCTGGAATTTGGCTATAATATTCTTAGGAATTTTCTTTTGGGGATCTTTTTCAAGCAGTGATCAGTGAATTCTTTTAATTTGTATTTTGCCCTCTGGTTCTAGAATATTAGGGCAATTTTGCTTGATAATTTCTTGAAAGCTGGTGTCTAGGCTCTTTTTTGGATCATGGCTTTTAGGTAGTCCAATAATTTTTAAATTATTTCTCCTGGGAAGGGGTATTCAGTAGGCTTGCTATTTTGGGGTGGGAGGTAGAGGAAAGACAGGAAGAAAAAATTATAACTCAAAATCTTGTGAAAATGTTGAAAACAAAAAATAAATAAATTAATTTTCAAAAAGTAAATAAATTATATCTCCTGGATCTATTTTCCAGGTCAGTGGTTTTTCCAGTGTGATATTTTACATTGCCTTTTATTTTTTCATTTGTTTGGATCTGTTTTATAGTATCTTGATTTCTCATAAAGTCATTAGCTTCTAATTGCTCCAATCTAATTTTGAAGAGTTATTCTCTTCAGTGACTTTTTTGAAAATTCCTTTTCCATCTGGCAAATTCAGCTTTTTAAGGCATTCTTCTCCTCACTGGCTTTTTGGGCCTCTTTTGCCACTTGAGTTAGTCTATATTTAAAGGTGTTATTTTCTTCAGTGTATTTTTCAGTCTCCTTTAGCAGGCTGTTGACTCGCTTTTCATGATTTTCTTGCATCATTCTCATTTCTCTTCCCAACTTTTCCTCTACTTCTCTTATTTGGTTTTCAAAATCCTTCTTGAGCTCCTCCATGACCTGTAACTAGTTCATATTTTTCTTGGAGCCTTTTGATGCAGGAGTTCTGACTTTTCTGTCTTCCTCCCACTCCATGCCTTGATCCTTTTTCTCACCATAAAAGGATCCTATGGTCTGTTTGTGCTTCCTGTGCTTGCTCATATTGCCAGCCAATTACTTGACTTTTGAGTTCTTTGCTCAAGTAGAACTCTGCTTCCATAATGAAGAGAGCTTTGTCCCAAGTTGCTGAGGTTTTTGCAGCTGCTGGAACTATTAGCAGGGTGCCCTTTCTACAGCCCCCACAAGCTCTGGCTCACTGGCCACACACCTCAGGACCACCACCCAAGACTGTGATCCAGATCCAAGCAGGTTAAAGCAAGAGTGATTACCGTCTGAATGGTCACTTGGTCCCCCTATGATCTTCAGGCCAGGAGCTCCTGAGGCTGCCACAGAAGCAGTTGCACAGCTGCCACACCTCCGCCACTTCTTGCCCAGGAGGCAGGGGTTGGACCTAACTCTTCCATGCCCCCCTGTTCCAACAGACTTCCTCACTGACCTTTTACTTTCTCTTTGGCATTTATGGGTTGAGAAGTCTGGAAACCGCCACAGCTGCTGGTGATTCATTCTCCTGAAGTCTTCTCTGGCTGCAGCTGGTTAGGGCCACCCTGGTCTGGGCCTTGTGGCTCACGCAGGGCCAGCCTACTGCAATAGAGCCTTCTTGTCACTCTGCCCACCTACCTTCAGCAGGAGATTTGTTTCTCTCTGTCACTTTGTGGGTTCTGGAGCCCATAAGTTTCTTTAGAATTATTTTTTTACGTGTATTGGAAATGATTGGAGTGGGAGCTCACACCAAGTTTGTGCTTCTGTTCCACCATCTTGGCTCTGCCCCCTTGAACATTTTTTAGTTTTGTGAACCATGTACTTTCACTCCCACAGAGTTACTGGTGCAGGAGCCTGCATACATGGTGGGAGTCCAGTAAACATTTTTGGTTGATTTTAGGGTTCATTTAATGAAGAAATCATCTGTTTTCTAAGCAAGCTCTGACTTCTACTATGCCGATATGGGTTTTGGGTCTCAGGTCATCCTCACTCATTCCTAGTTGACTCTTTTGGTTATTATTGAACTTTGCTGAGTTCTCCTTTGCCCCAAGTTTTATGTAGTGATCAGTGGCAAATGGGAAGGCCTGCATCTTGTAACCAGCATAATGAATCACATAATCAAGTCACCCTGATTTCATTAACATTTGTTTCATGAAAATAGAGCCTTGTTTGGGAGTCTTACAAACTTAACAGGGGATTTCATCTTCTTCTGTGACTAATGGCAATGCAATGTCAACATGACCACCATTGGACAGTTCACTAGTGTCTGCACAAAGGACATGTGTTCTGCCATTCATTACTTAGCAAAATGGCTCAGCAACTATGTTGTGACTCCCTCCTCCAATATCCTTTGTCCCTCCCAGAAGTATAAAATCACTTGTCAATCTTTGCTGACAAAAAACATGCCTCATAAGAACTTTTTTGCCCAACTTTAATGGGAATCAAATGACATGCATTTTCTAAGAAGGACATTTTGGGCAAAGGATACAGCAAGGGGCCTTGAAATGTCTTCAGCACCAAACCCAGTGAAGCATGCCAAAAGCCTATGTGTGCATGTGTATGTGTGCATGTGTGTGTGTATGTATGTGTGTAAGTATGTATTTTCCAGAAATCTGTGGATGGATGCTTTTTCTCTCCCTTGTTTGTTTTGCTTTCTTTCTTTCTTTTTCTTTTTTACAAAAATGTAGCTTTCTCCTTCTCAAAGGAATACAGCTTATTGATTGATAGTTCAGCAGATCCACTCAGATATTCTGATTAATTTCATCCTGAAATGTCACACTGTAATTCCAGGGAGTACAATGTTATGAAGCCATGTGATTGTAAGGTGCTGTGATTCAGAATTAATTTTCTGCTATGCCTGGGATATTATGTATATGTGTATATGTTCCATAACACAATGGTGAATAATCTGATGTAGGTTTACTTTGGTAAGTGAGTATGATTATTTTTTTCCATGCTTAGTCTTAGTAGAAAATTAATTCTTACATGGGGAAATAAGAGATAGGTAGTTTTTTGTCATGTTGTTGTTTTATATGAATATATTTTTCCATGGTGGAATAGAACGAATTTTGGTCTGAGCATCAGGAGAGCTTACTCTGATCCATTATGCTGTTAACCAGCTATGTGACTGTGGGTAAATCCCTTGGCCTCTTTGGATCTCAGTTTTCCCCAGTTTCATATGGGTGGGATTAAATGGTCTCTAAGCTCTTCCTGCTCTGATATTGTATGATTCTTTCTATGAACTAACTATGGCAGCGGTGATTATGAGTACAGGTTCACACATATTCCTCCATGTAGAGAATGTCTATATTCTATAAGGATTATTCTCATTAGTATCAGGGTTTTTATGATTAGTACTGTTATTAACATGAATTCAATACACAGTAGACTGTGTGCTACATAGAAGACAAAAAAATGAACAAGGCCTAAATCAGTAGTTGCTTAATTTAATTTCTAAGGGAATTCTGATTAGGGAAGAATAACCTTTGGAAGATGTAAACTTGGGCTGAGGTCAGAGCCTTTGGTTTGTTATGGAACTAAAACTGTGGATGCTGTTAGCAGAACTCTACCAGGGAATCTTGAATTGAGTCATAGTGCTATACTTTGTCCTGGTATTTTTCCGACCGTGAGATTGTGCTCTTGGAAATGTCTGGCTGACCTCACCAGATCCCTTCCAATTTATATTCCTCCAAATCCTTGTGTTACCTTGGTTAAGTCACTTCACCACTTTCGTTCTTAATTTTCCCTTTTGTGAAATAAGGGGAGTAGGTCCCAACAGAGAGAAAATGTCCTTAATAGGCAGAATGAGATGTACGTTTTCAACCATGATCAATATGGTCACTTGTTTTGTTTGACTATGAGTATTTATTTTAAAAGTTTTGTTTTTCTTGATTTTTTTGAGAGTGGAATGGGGAAGAAGAAGGGAGCTAGGTATAAGGTTGCTGAAAGGAAGAAATGGAAAACAAAGGAAAGAGGGTCATCAAAACATATTTTCTTTCTTTTTAAAAATTAATTTATTTTTAGTTTTTAGCATTCACTTTTATAAGATTTTGAGTTCTAAATTTTCCTCTCTTCCCTCTACTCTACTCTAAATTTTCCTACTCTCCCCTCCCCCCCCCAAGATGATATGCGATCTGACATAGGCTATATATGTATGATCATATTAAAGTAATTTCCACATTAGTCATGTTTGAAAGAAGAATCAGAACAAAAGGAAAAAAAAACATAAGAAAGAAAAAAAAGAGCAAATAGTATGCTTTGATCTGCATTCAGATTCCATAGTTATTTCTCTGGATGTGGATAGCATTTTCCATCATGAGTCTCTTGGAATTGTCTTAGATCATTGCATTGTTCAGAAGAGCTAGGTATAACAAAGTCGGTCATCACACAGTGTTGCTGTTACTGTGTATGGTGTTCTAGTTCTGCTCACTTCATTCAGCATCAGTTAATGCAAGTCTTTCTACGTGGGAAGAAGAGGTCCCATATCAAACCTAGAGGGGTTTGACTTTATGCAGGGCACAGGAATAGGTGCCAGCTGGTAACTTGGTCACTCACTATCCAGTTCTGGATCACAGATCCAGGGCAGACTGAGGAAGGGACCTGTGCCTAAGGGTGATGTTCTAGGGTGAGGAGCAGTTGTGGGCCCTAGGCTCCTTGCTGAGCAAGGAGCAAGCTCAGAAACAAGCAGCATATTTGTGTCTTGGTCCCCAGAAGAAGAGCTTGCTCTTAGTTTCAGCTTCCAAGCTAGTCTGAAGCCTATAGCAAAAATAAGCAAAACGAGAATACCAAATCAAAGAGGGATCCTACAATTTTGTCACTGAACCAGTAGAGCTTCCTAATAGCTTATAGTCCCTAAGTCCAGCAGTGGTCTATTGCAACTTTAACAGGGGTAAGCCCACAGGCAACTTTGGCTCAGATGCAAACCCAAGTCAGGAATATGTAGAACTCATACTAAGGTTGAGGTGGTGGGGCAGTAATCAGATTTGACTTGAATCTATGCTCCTTTGGGAGCATTGAAAGCATGCAGATCCTTATCCCAAGCTGTCCCTGATATCCTGGAATAATACGATACTTGATACCCCAAGAAAGCAATAGCAGGACCAGACCAGACAGTTCCTCCAAAAGCATGCAGAACCTGGTCCTAACATAAAGTCTAAAGTTAGGAAACAGGTTGAAAGAACAAACAAACAAAAAAGAATCCCACCATAAAAAGCTATTATGATGACAGGGATGCTCAAGATACAAATCTAGAAAAAGAGAATGTCTTCAAATCATCTACAAGCAAAGCCTCAATGAAAGACACAACTTGGATACAAGTCCAACTAGAATTCCTGGAAGAGATAAAGCAGGAGTTGAAAAGTTGGTATTAATGAAATGAGAACACTAGAAGAAAAAATTTGAAAAGAAATGAAAGTTATAGAAGAAAGAATTGGAAAGGAAATTAACAGCTTGGCACAAGAGGTACAAAATCTTGCCTAAGCAATAAACTCTCTGAAAAGTACAGTTGATCAAATTAAAGATAATGACTCCATGAGACAATGAGAAATGTTAAAAAAAAGAAAAAATCCAAAGAATGAAAAATAGAAGAAAATATCAGGTCAAAGTTGTCAAAGAACTGATCTAGAATACAGTTTCAGGAGAGCTAATTTAAGAATCATTGGATTAGCTGAAAGCCATTACCAAAACAAGAGCTTAGACATCATATTTCAAGAAATCATAAAATAAAAAATTTCCCCATCTTTTAAAATTTGCGGACAAAATAGAAATAGAAAGAATCCACTGATCACTTCCTGAAAGGAAATCTACATTGAAAACTTTCTGGAATATTATAGTCAAAATCCAGAGCTTTCAGGTCAAAGAAAAACTGTTGCAGTCAAACAGGAAGAAAGAATTCAAGTATCTAGGAGCTAGTCAGGATCATATACAATTTGGCAGCCACCACTTTAAAGGAGTAGTGAGCTTGGTATCTGATATTCTAGAAAGCAAAGACTCTAGGCTTATAACCAAAATTTAATTTTAAAAAATGCATAGAAGAGAACAGATGGAAGTCTGGAAAGGATGGTTGGGAAGGAGGACAGCTATGAAAGTTACATGTTGAATCAATTATATACTTAAGAAGAAAGGTATGCTATAAATAATTGATTCATGGTTTCATGCACAACCTCTTTCTGTTCTACTGCGCATATGAAAGCATTAATTTAATTGATGTTTGTTGTTAAGTTGAGAAGTTTTTAATGAGAAAATAAAAAAATAAAATAACATGAAGAAATTATGCTGGACAATTTCTAAGGGTCCTTCTAATATTCTGTGGTTCCATGATCCTATGAATATGCCCTGACCCACTCCGCACATTGTAGACTAATATTCAAATTAAAATTTATTTTCTAAATTTTTTAGTCCCTTGAAGGTAGGAACTATGTCTCATTCTTTGTTGTTGGCTGCAATATCTAGGTCAAGAGTTCACACTTGATAAGTTCTTAATAAAAGTTGTATAAATGAATCAATAAATGTTTATTTATGTTGCTGACAAAGACCCAAGGCTAAGTCTGAATGGTGCTCTAACATTGGGATGGTTGTTATCATGCAGGCAAAACACTTGGGTGATTGACAGAACTGTTCTCTTTATTTGCAACTGGTGTGGCCTGGTTATATAGGCCCATCCCAAGCTGCTTTCACAGTCAGCCACATTTCAAAATGTTCAGAAAATATCCAGAAGTAGGAAGAGGTTGAATTTCTGCCAAAGGCCTATAGCAGGAGCAGAAATTGCAGCTTCAGCTCTAGCTCTCCCCTCCCAAGGTGAGTGAGGAAACCCAAGGTGTTTGGAGGTTTGTCAGGCCAGGGAGGTGGAGGTCATTTGCAATTTTTGTTGAGTAATGAGTACTTTAAAGTTTTACTAAACATGGTAGAAAGAATAAAAGGTTGAGCATCTTTTTAAGGTGGCTTATTTCACTGTGTCGCAGGCCAGGAACCATAGATAACAAATAGTTTTCTACTTTGGTGAAAGATTACAGGTAAGCATTGAGTGTCCCAGGTAGAAGGGTTCTTAGGCATCCCCTAGTATAAAAGCCTCATTTTATCAATAAGGAAATGGAAGCCTATGAAGGGGAAATGATTTGTTCAAGCTAAGTAGTGGTGAAGATGGACAAGAATTTGTTTCTCTTGATTCCCAAATCCATCTTACTACTACACCAGCCTGTCCAGAGACTTTGGCTTATAGTTGCCAGCCTTTGGATTGATGAGGATAGTTTTTAGGCCATTCAGAGTGAGAATGATAAGCAGATGAGCTCCTTGAGGATAGGGGCCAAATTCTAATGATGGTTTTTGTATTTCTCTTCACACTTTTTGGCACAGTTTTAAGTAGAGATTTGATAAATGTTTGTGTTGCACCCTATCTGAGGCCATTTACCTGACTAGCCAATGCCAGTGCATTGTCAGGTCAGGTTCCCAGAAGGGAGAACACTATTTCTCCAGGTTCTAGGGGTAACTCTGAGGGTTGTGGTTTCTATTACTGTAATGAGCTCATGTGCTCCACAATAGCAATCAAGCAGTTGACATCAATTAGCTTTTACAAAAGATATATTTATTGAGAAGCTATAAGAAGGGCAGAAGTCATAAAAACATCCCCAAAGGCAGGGTACACTCTCCCCTTGTACATACTAGGTCTCTAGAGAGAGTGGGCTCAAACTTAAAGAATGAAAGTAGTATGGTACACATGGAAGGAACACATGCAGCTGAAGGCTACCTAAGCCCTAATGGAGTCCTTTCCTCCTTTTACAGAATCCCTACCAAGTTTGATTCTGGGTATGGTACTAATTATTGACAAGTCACTCCCTTGGCTCCTTGCAGGGTGAGGTGTCTCAGATGATGGGTCAAGCCCTTCTAGTCTGGGTCAGGCAGACCTCCCAGCTGACATACTGGTTCTTCACAGGCCTTGGCTGACACTCTGAAGTCACTAGACTCAGCTGCCATTTCTAGCCAATCTGATGTACTCTGCTATCAAATTAGCAAGACAGGAAGGTGAGGGAAAGTCAATGATGACACTGAAGTTGCAAACCATGAATGACTGGATGGATGGGTGATAACTCTTGGCAGAAACAGGGAAGTACAGAAGCTGAGTGTGTTTGAGGGGGAAGATCATGGCTTCTATTTTGGACGTTTTGAGTTTGGGGGTGGGGTGCTGTTTGAGAAGCTTAGGGCACATCCAACTGGAAATGTTCCATAGGTCTTTGGTGATATAGGACTGGGTCTCGGGAAGGAGACTACAGCTATGGGGAGATACAAATATTAATTGCCTACAATTCAAGTCTCATTGAGGTCATGCAATATAGTAGTCACACTGACAATGATTTGGTTGGTGTTGCATTAGACCTATCTCAGAGCAAATGAAGCTTTCTAATGAAAGCATCATAATGTATAGAGCACAGCACATGGCAAACAAATGTCATTGTCTCTGTGGAACAAGTATGTTGGAAGTTATTGTGTTTGTTGGGAAATTAGGAAAATACGTGAATTGAAGGGGAAAACATATGCAAATAATATTAAGATTCCATGGGTGGCTGATGTATCTTATAGTGTATCCAGAAGTCCCAGTAAGTCAGAACCAGAGGAAGTAGGTGAAGCTGGAATGTTAAAGGCAGCACAGAAGTAGGTAAGCATGCACTCAACTCATCAACTAAAAAATCTTCCTTGTTTTCCAACACAAAAACCTTCTACATACAGGAAAACCCTGATTAAGTGGAATGCTCAGGAAATGGCAGATTTCTCATTGAAATGTAATTTGAGGGTTAATTGAAAGTTAACCATTGTTGCTAAAATCTTTCTATATTGCTTGCGTCCTTTTTCCTGCATTAGTGAGTAGAGTTTGGTACTGATGGCTGAATTGTCCTTTGCTGCCCAAGGATTCTGCAGGGCACATTTATTTAGAATAGTAGTTCTCAGCAGATGGAAATATACAATGTGTTTGAGCTAAATCTGTTGTTGTTGAGTACCAAGTCCAAAAATTTTATGTAATTTTTATTTTTTTAATCACTAATAAGCTATTTTATTTCTAATAGCCTCATTTTGCTGATCAAAAATTCTGGTTAATTTAGGGCTTCTAGTTGGTTGGAGTTTCATTGATTGAAGTTTTATTGTTTTGCACTTTGGAACGAACTACAAATTAACCACTATGCTCATTCCAAATTGTGGCCAATGTCTATTGTTGAATGGGTTCATATTTCAGAACTTTACTGTACAATATGTCTGACAGAGTAAGGAATTTGGTTTCTTTAGTAGGCACCTTCCATAAAGAATTTAGATCTCAGAAGGTGAAGGTTGGGCTTCATGACCCCCTCTGAGATGTGCAAGAAATGTCAGTCACACCTAACTTTGGCCAGCCTATTCTGAAGAACACTAGAAATTTTGTCTCTGCATGAAAGATAAAATTGATCATTTTGATTACACGATATCCGGTAACTAAATCAGTATATCTGGTATGAGAAGGAATGTTGTCTATTGGAGAAGATATTTCCATCAAGTATCTATGATAAGGATCTGATGTCCAAGAGATATGTAGAATTAACACAAATATAAATATATTAATGAAGTAGTTAGTTCAGTCTAAAATGATCAGTGATCAAGAGCCAGTACCCAGAGCATAATCAATTAATAAGTTTTTGTGGATGGTCTCAAAGGATACGAACAAGCAGTTTACCAGAATTATAAGAAGAATTATAACTCTTTTTTTTCTTTTAAATGACTTGTTTATTTATTTGTAATTTACAAGATTCAGTTCCACATTCACTTGAGTTTCAGATTTTCTCCCCTCCCTCCCCCCCACCATGGTGGCGTGCAATCATGTATAGGATTTGCAAATAAGAAGAATTATAACTCTTAACAATTATGTGAGAGATTGTTTCAGATCACTAATACAAAGAAACATACGAATTCAAACAATATTGAGATTTTACCATTCACCTAGCAAATTGGCAAAGATGACAAAACATGGAAGGGACAAGATGGGTATACTAACACATTCCTAAGGAACTGTGAATTGCTCCATCCACTTTGGGAAGCAATTTGAAGTGAAGCAAAAAAATGCTTAAAATGTCTATACCTTTTCACCCAGAGATCATGCTGCTACATGTAGTCCTCAAAGGGATCAAAGACAGAAATAAATGTCTCATAAACAGCAAAATAGTCACTGTAGCGCTTTTTATGGTAGGAGATAACTGGCAGTAGACTAAGTATCCATCAACTGGGGAATGGCTAAGATTGTGGTACTTTAATGTTAAGAAATATTACTTCATGGTAAGAAAGGCTGAATATGAAAGATACTGAGAAGCATGGGAAGATTGTGAGTGGGAGCAGAACAATAATATATACAACAACTACGACAAAGTAAAGGAAAAACCAACAATTGCCAGCAACTGAAGCAGAACCAGGAGAACATTCTACACAGTAACAGCCACAGTGTGTGAAGACTGATTTTGATAGACTTAGCTATTCTCTAAAACAATTCCAAAGGATACAGGATGGAAAGCGCCATCCACATCCATAGAAAAAACTATGGAGCCCGAAAGCAGACTATTTTCTTTTTTGTTTTGTTTTTTCTTTCTCATGGTTTCTTCCATTCATTGTAATTCTTCTATAGAACATGACTAATGAGAAAATATGTTTAATACGAAGGTATATGTAGAACCTATATCAGATTGCATGCTGTCTTGGGGAGGGAGGGGGAGAAAATTTAAAACTTATGGAAGTGAATGTTGAAAACTAAAAATAAATAAATTAAATTAAAAAAAGAAGATTGAGAAAAAGCACCCTTCTCCCTCCAATGCAGAAGTGGGAGAGTGTGGGTGCAACATATTGCATATATTTTCAGACATGATAGATGTGTTGGTTATTTCACTGGTTACAAGGGAAGACTCCATGTGTAATAAGGGAGGGAGAGAAGGATGTGTTCAGAAGTGACTATGATATGAAAGCAAAAGGTTTTTTAAAATATCTGTCTCTAAGGGAGTGACAGCTTGGATATAGAGGAGGTAGTAGAGTTGGATTGTTGTTAATTATCAACTTGGTCAAAGTAACTGGAGGAACAAAGAACAGAGAAGCAGACATTCAAATAACATTTTAGTTTCTGCTGAATCCATAGAGTGTTGATTAAAAAGGAGGTGCCCATGAAGATTGGAGCAGAAATTAACTCCACATTGCTGCCTGTAATTGTCTACATATTTATCAAATCAAATCAACAAGCATGTATTAAAGGCCTTTTCTGTCAAGGACTGTGCTAGGCACTGGGGATCAAAAGAAAAGCAAAAGATAAGCCCTTGCTCTCAGGGAGCTCACAGTCTAACAGGGGAAAGACAATGGGCTAACAACTATTTACCAACAAGATACATACAGGATAAATTGGAGATAATAAGATGAAAGAAGGCACTAAAAATAAGAGGGACTGGGAAAGACTTCCTATAGAAGGTGGGGTTTTAGTTGGAATTTGAAGTAAGCCAGGAGGCAGAGATGGAGAAAGGGAGAATTTCAGGCATAGGGTGATAGCCAGTGAAAATGCCCAGAGTGGGAAGATGGAGTGTCTTGTGTGAGGAGAGGGCCAGTGTCATCAGATGTAGAGTACGGAGGATGGTAGGGGTGAAGTAAGAAAACTGGAAAGGTCAGGTTACAAAAGGCCTTAAATCTGACCTCAGACACTTACTAGCTGTGATCTTGGGCAAGTCACTTAACCTCTATTTACCTCAGTTTCCTTAACTATAAAATAGGAATAATAAGAACACCTACATCCCAGGTTGTTGTGAAGATCAAATGAGATAATATTTGAAAAAAACACTTAGCATAGTGCCTGACACATAGTAGGTGCTATAGAAAATACTGTCATCATCATCATCATCATCATTGTCATTGTCATCATCATCATCGTTGTCATCATCATCATCATGCACCAGAAGTCTAGCCAACAACAAAATACTATTTTGTAGTCATTCTGTGTGATGGAAAGAACAATGTGTAAATTAATCTCTGGGAGTGTGGGATAAATAAGGAACAATAGAACATAAGGCCAGGAGTGGAAGGTACTTGTTGCTCTGTAGCAATCATCATCATCATTTTCATCTTCCTCCAACAAACATGTATTGAACACCTACTATATACCAGGCACTGTGCTAAGCCCCGGTGATACAAAGGCAAAAACAAGGCTCCTGCCCCCAAGGAGCTCACAATCTGATGAGGAAGACAACAGGCACCCAACTGTGGATGAAATGCTGGACTAGCATATTGGGTAGAATCAATGCCATGTGTGCAATGCCATGTATGTGCATGTGTGTGTGTATGCATGTGTGTGCATGTGCATGTGTGTGTGCTGACACACCAAAGTGGGGGAGGAAAAAAATCCCTTTTTGGGTTCAAGGCACAAAGTTTGCTGCCAGAAGCATGGATGCTGAGTGAGCATATTTAAGGATTACTTCTCACTCTCCTGCTCTATGGATTCAGGTACACTTGTTTCACATCTGATATCTGATTCCTCTTTTGAGGTTGTTATGACAGTGGGAATGGCAGAGCATGTCTAGTCTGTCATTTTGTTTGGAATGCAGCGATCATGAGATATTGTACCTGGTTTCAGCCTAAACAATGCTCAGTCTTCTCCAAAGGGGAAATACAGAATATAAATAGGGATTATAAATGAAAGGTCACATAGATCACCTGATCTCGGCAGAGACAGTGCATGGGCCTGGAAAAGGTCAGGAGGCTGTAGGTGCTGGTCTTCAGTCTGTCACTCATTGACTGTGTAGCCTAGGGTAAGCCATTGACCCTCTCTTGATGTTATCCTTTGGTTTGTTGGATACAGTCTGCCTCAGTATCCATCTGTGCAAAATTAGAGGGGTAGAACGAATCATCCTCATAGAACCATTGTAGCTCTAGAGCTAAAAGTGATCTCTGAGGCTGGTGAGCCCAGGCTCTCATTTTCCAACTAGGGAAACCGAGACTCAGGGAGACTAAGTGATTTGGTTATCTCCAAAGTGCCTTCTAACCCTAATGTTGTCCATTCTTATTTCTGAACAAATGCTGTAGGAGGATGATAGAAAATAGAGAAATACAAAGATATCTGTTTGTCAGTCTGGGGGCCTTTGTAGACTTGGTTGGTATTAGTACAGTCAAATCGCCATTTACCTCATTATCAGAGAGGAATACCCTTTTAAAGTACAGAGTGTTGGTGTTCAGACCCAGCTTTGAATTGTGAGGGCTTTAAATGGGAAATTGACTGACCTTGGCTTCTTTGCCTCCATTCAGTGGGAAAACTGAACTTCTGTTTGTTAGTTCAGATCTAGGTGTTCATTTGCTCACTATGCCAGCAGATCCAGGCAAGTAATAACACTGAACAACAGACAGTAAATAGTTTAATTAGCTCAGAAATAAATATGAAAACAGTATCAAGTCACATTCCTCAATTGGTACAGTGGCCTTCAAAGTCCTTTTGAAAGGCCACTTCCCCAAGATGAGTCTGGGCCTCAAGGTCCTGCAAACTCAATGTTCCTGGTACTAGTAAATCAAGGCTAGCACCTCACAGTCTCTCTGCAGCTAGAATATACTCCCGGATGGTCCCCAGACTAAAGACTTCAGTGAAGTATCCAGTCTCTGCTTAGTATTGCCTGGTTCTTCCTGCTACTGTTTCCATGTGCCTGGTGTGCAGCCTCCATCTAGTCTCCTTGCCTTCCCCAGCTTTCTTGGCTCAAGTGTCAGTTTTTTCAGCTGTGTCCTACCTCTATCCCATGCATGCACAGCAAGCCATTATAAAAGGGAGCCACATACGGGCTTGGGAATCAGTGGCCACACAACAGGGTATCTTGTTCCTCACGTTTGACTCAGTTGGTGTGGGTATTCTTATTCAATATTTGCTTTTAAAACAAGAAACATCATCTCTGTAATGAACTTCCTTGTATTTTTATCGGTAATTATATTGGGATGGCCTCACTAATTAGAAGTATAAGACCTGCTGGTCTTCTGGTATGTCTCTTCCTTACATCAGCTGAAGGACAACTAGCTCAGCAATTTCTAGTCTGTTTGTGTTTGGAACATACTGTTGTCATCTGTTAGGTTTCCTGGTTTTTAAAGTAGCCTCTATTACAAGTGTTGCATGTGACATTTTAAAATAATGATGAATTAAAATGAATATTGATCTGAGAATTTCATGACTACTCATTGAGTATGGAAGTGTGATGTGGGGCACAAAGCATGGGGTATAGAGTCAGGACACTTGTGCTTGATTTTTAGCTTTTCCACATGACCCTGAGCAAGTCACTCTGTCTTTCTGGGCCTTGGTTTCCTTATCTCCAAAATGAGGAGGTGAGACTATTTGGCCTCTAAGATCTTTTCCATTTCTGACATT
Organism: Pseudochirops cupreus; assembly: GCA_028627135.1. NCBI lineage: Eukaryota > Metazoa > Chordata > Mammalia > Diprotodontia > Pseudocheiridae > Pseudochirops > Pseudochirops cupreus. The sequence goes on along the minus strand of CM053582.1, from coordinate 42,644,346 downwards.
TTGTGATTCTTAGATAAATGGTAATACGTTATGCAGTGGTTCTCAACCTTCCCAATGCAGCAACCCTTTAATACTTGTATGTGGGTGTGTCTGCATGTGGGCGGACCCACCTGGAGACTGATAGAGGAGCGCTGTCTTCGTTCCTAAGACCATCAGAAATATGTGTTTTCCAATGGCCTTAGGTGACCCCTGTGACCCCTGTGAAAGGGTTGTTCGACTCCCAAAGGAGTTGCGACCCACAGGTTGAGAACTGCTGTGTTATAGTATCATAAGTCTGGAGGTGAACATCTCTGCTTTACCCTTATTCTGCAAAAATTGTGGAAACCCAGAATGTTAGAAATTGTCCATCTCTCATGTTTTTACGGAGCAGACAGCTGAGGTCCAAACAAGCTAAATGTCTTAAGCCAATTTCCCAGCTAGCTGGTGGCAGGGGTGGGAACAGAATTGGTATTCCTGCCTCTCAGGTCTCTGCTGCCTCTTTTTCTACTGCCTGACTCAGAGGCAGTAAGGAGAGATGAATCACTGAAAGTGGTATTATCTGCTGCCAATCCTGACTTGGTTTGTTATGGTCTTTTGTTTTTCATTCTCCTGAATTTTTGGCATTTGGCTAAGTATTTGGCGTAGTTAAAAGTTTAAGTTGGATGAGCCCATCCTTTTGCTTGTTGCCAAGGCTATGCTGAAATGGTGACTTAGACTCAAAGTTTGTTTGACATGGCTAAACATTTCACTTATGCTAAGTAGCAAATAGAAAACTTCTCACGTCTGTCCAGAAAGGGAACACATGGATGCCAGTTCTAGCTATTTCCTTCTTCTCTAACCCGAGAATCTCCTGGAGGGACCTCCCCGAAGTTATCCTAGAACATATGATGACTAAGACTTGTTGACATAAATGGTTCTGCCAAGAATTTTTGCTTGGAGTGGCTTAGAGCCTCCCAAGGCCTGATTTAGCTCCCAGAGGCTTTTAGTGAAGCTATGATACCTTTTACTATGGACTCTTTGGGCCTGTGGGGATTACACTCATCTCCATCTCTGTTTTTGTTTCTTCTGATTTTTCAGTCAGTGCCCCTCTCTCCATGTGTGTATATATGTCACCTCCTATCATGTCTGCTCCTTGAGGCCAGGGTAATTATACTCTGTAGAATCCCTTGCTTGTTAGGTAAAAGTGGCCAAGATACATCTTGAGTGTTTAATATCTCCTTTAAAATGTATCAGTCAAGTAACAATATTTCTTGATTTGCTGCATACTCAGAACTTTTCTAATTTCTAGGATGGGGGCACAGAAAAAGTATGTCTCATGGCTCTTACCCTTAAAGAGTTTGCTATCTGTCTTGGGAGACAAAAATAATGCATACTAAATAATTAAGAAACTGTGTGACATGGATTCTGTGTTACAAGAGAGTTAAGTGAGGATTGGTGAAAGGTGGGACTCAAGCTGGGATGGATTGTATTTTAGTAAGTGGAAGGTAAAGGTTAGAAAAGGGAATAATGTAAGCCAAAGCATGGAAAAAAGAAGTTTGCTTCCTGGGAGGGGACAACAAAGAAACTGGCCTTATTATAACAGAAAGTTTATAATTAGGAGTAACAGGAGAAAAGACTGGATAAGTAAGGACTAGACTATGGAGAACCTTAAAAACCAGGGAGAAGAGTTTGGATTGAATGCAGTAAGCAATGGGGAGCCATGGTAAGTTCTAAAATGCCATAAAATCTTATTGTTAGGTCTGCAGAGAACCTTAGAAATATTCTAGTTCATTGGTTTTAAATTCAAATTGCTCATTTCTTGTATGTTTGTGTCACTAAGTTCCCTGGACTGATGGTATATAAAAATATTTTTCTCTTCCAAAAACTGTTAATCTGAATACATAGTCATTTGAAGAAACAGACCAAAGATTGTACAGTATGATTGAGAGGACTGTATGTAAGTAGCCAGAGTGGCTGTTTGAGAACTCTGGTGTAGTCCAGACTCCTCTGTTTCCAGATGAAGAAACTAAGGTCACAGTTAGTTAGTGCAAGCATGGGATTTAGAAACCCAAGTATCCAATGCTCTTTTCATTATACCACATGGAGCATGGGAGAGACACGCCAGAAGTGATGTTTTAAGGGGGTTAATCTGGCAGGATATGATGGATGACTCAGAATTTTAAGGTCCAGCTACCATTTCTCTAAGTGACTCTTCTTTCCCTAGTTCAACTGCACGTTTTAATTAGAGATCAGGAGTGAAGCTAACACAAGGTGAATTGTGCGCAGGTAAGGCTACTGTATATAATAGAAATCTACCCTGTGCATACTTGTTTTAATTGTTTTTCTTATATATCTTTTGTTTGCAGATCACCTGCATCTTCCCATCTATTTCTCCCCTTCCCCTCTCAGAGAGCAATCCTTTATAGCAAAGATATTTTTAAAGAAGAAAAAAATTAGCAAAGCCTGTCAACACATTAAAAAAGTCTGATGCTATATACATCATTCTATATCCATGTGTTCTCACCTCTGTAAAGGAATAGTGAGAGATATCCTTCTCATAGCTTTTCTTTGGGGCTAAGTTTGGTCCCCATAATATTTGTTTTAACTTTTGTTTATTTTTAGTTTACATCATTCATTTCCATGAGATTTTGATTTACAAATTTTCTCCCCGTCTTTCCCCTACCCACCACCCCAAAACAGCGATCCCACTGTATACACTCTCCCCCAATCAGTTCTCTCCTATGTCCTCCCCTATTACCCCTCTGACTTTCCAGTAGGGCAAGATGGATCTCCATACCCCAGTACCTGAATCTTTCCCTCCTACCTATTCCACTCCCACTAGTTCTATTCTCTACTTTGTCCCTGTCCCTTTATAGAAGTGTGTGCTTCTAACAACCCTCCCCGACAACCTGCCCTCCCCTATCCTCCCCCCTCTCATCCTCTTCCCCCCTGCTCTCCTGTAGGCCAAGATATCAAATTTAGAATGTATGTCATTCCTTCCCTAAGCCAACTTCAATGAGAGGAAGGTTGACCCATTCCCTTTTGCCTTCCTATTCTTCCCCTCCATTGTAACAATTATTCCTTGCCTCTTCTATGTGAGAAGATTAACCCTGTTCTATCTCTCCCTGTCTCCTCTCATACTATTCCTCTCCCATCTCTCAATTTAACCTTTTAAAATATTATCCCATCCTATTCAATTGATCCTGCGCCCTCTGTCTATGTACACATATATACACACAGTCACATATGTATTCATACACATATATACCCTCCTATATAGACATAT
>CM053582.1:42568224-42640602 GCA_028627135.1 Pseudochirops cupreus | reverse complement strand
TCTCTCCTGGATCTGTTTTCCAGGTCAGTGGTTTTTTCAAGGAGATATTTCACATTGCCTTCTATTTTTTCATTTGTTTGGATCTGTTTAATAATATCTTGATTTCTCATAAAGTCATTTGCTTCTATTTGCTCCACTCTAATTCTGAAGAAATTATTCTCTTCAGAAAGCTTTTGAGATTCTTTTTCTATCTGGCAAATTTGACTTTTTAAGGCATTCTTCTCCTCATTTGGCTTTTTGGGCCTCTTTTGCCATTTCAGTTAATCTATTTTTTAAGGTGTTCTTTTCTTCAGTCAGGTTGTTGATTGTCTTTTCATGATTTTCTTGCATCATTCTCATTTCTCTTCCCAATTTTTCCTCCACTTCTCTTATTCTCTTATTCCTCCATTTCTCTTATTAATCCTTCTTAAGTTGCTCTATGGCTTGTAACCAGTCTGCATGTTTCTTGGAAGCTTTTGGTGCATGAGATCTGACTATGTTGTCTTCCTCCCATTCCATGCTTTGATCCTTTTTGTCCCCAAAAAAGGAATCTAAAGTTGCATTGCTGGGTTTGCTTTGCTTCCTTTGCCTACTCATGTTGCCAATCAATTACTTGACTCTTAGGTTCAGTAGAACTCTGCTTTCAGGGTGGAGAGCTCTGTCCCAAATCTTTGGGGTTTTCACAGCTGCCAGAGCTATTAGGAGGCCACCGTTTCTGCAGCCCCCACCAGTTTTAGCTCACTGAAAACACACCTCAAGGCCACCACCCAAGACCGCAATCCCTATCCAGGCAGCTCAAGGCAAGAGCACTTAGCCTCTGAATGATTGCTTGGCCCCCCTGCAGTCTGCAGGCCAGGAGCTCTGAAGCAGCCATGTGGAGGTGGCGACAGGGCCGCAACTTCAGCCCTCCTAGCTCTTGGGCAATAAGCTGGACATTCTCCCCCAAATTTATCTGAGTTCCACTGACCTTTCACTTAGTCCTTGCTTCTTATGGGTTGGTAATTCTGGAAAACGCCACAGGTGCCAATGATTCGTGCTCCAGCTGCAGCTTGTTTTGGTGGCCCCAGGGCTCCAACTGAGGGTTCCTAAGGTGCTAGTCTGGGCTCCCAGCACTGCGATGAACCCCTTCAGATCTGCCTGCCAGGCTGCCTTCAGCAGGTGCTTTGATACTCTGTCATTTTGTGAGTTCTGGAGCTTTCAAATGTGTTTAGAATCATATTTTATAGGTATTTGAGGTGGTTAAGGGGAGAGCTGTGGAGCCTTGCTGCTGCTATGCCACCATCTTGACTCCGCCCCCTACAATGTCTGGTCCCCATAATATTGAAATGTTCAGTCACAGTTGTTTTATAGTTATTATTATTTCTACTTCTGTTGTTGTAGTTATTGTTTTACTAGTTGTAGTTATTGTTATATTCTTTTCCTGACTTTGTTTACTTTCCATCAGTTAATGTATGTCTTTCCATATTTCTCTCTTTCCATCATGTTCATCATTTTTTGATAGCATATTAATTTCCCATTACATTTGTGTACTGCCATTGGTTTAGCTATTTCCTGATCAGTGGGCATCTACTTTGTTTCCAATTTTTTGATACCACAGAAAGTACTACAGTAAAGGTTATGTGTTATATGGAGCCTATCTTTTTGTCACTGACTTCCCTGGGGTATATGGCTAGCAATGTAATCTCTGGCTTAAAGGTTATAGACATTTTAGTCATTTTCTTTGCATAATTCTCCATTGTTTTCCAGAACACTCAAACCAATTCACAGCTTCACCAAAAAACATATTAGTGTGCCTGTCTTTCCACAACTCTTCCAACACTGACTATATCTATCTTTTGTCATCTTTGCTGATTTGCTGAGTCTGAAGTGAAACCTCAGGGTTGTCTTCATTTGAATTTCTCTAATTATTTGTGACTTGGAGCATATTTTTATATGGTAGTTAATAGTTTGCAGTCCTTTTGATAATTATTTGCTCATATCCTTTGACCGTTTATCTGCTGCACCCCACAGACACTTAATTTGTAATTGCTGACTAAATAGCTAGAATTGGGTGCTGGAAGGATAATTTAATAATATGACCATTGACATCCTCCTTGAAAGGTATACTTATTTATGGACTGCCAATATAAGTATTTCCTCATTCAATTCAACATATACATACTATATATAGGCACTGTGAGATACTAGAAATACAGAGATACAATTAAAAACTTCCTGTTCTTACAAGACTTTGCCCTCTAATGGGAGTGGGTGGCTGATATTCCATATATACAGTTAGGTGTATATATAATTATTTGAGGAGAGAAGAGAGAGCCAAGTAAGTTTTTGCATAAGGAGGTGGCACCTGAGTTTTGTTGGAATGTTCACAGAGGTTGGAGCATAGGTTCCTAAAGTGGACAATACTGTCCCCTGGCCCCTGGGGAGTGCTGAAATGATGGGGGAGGGTATAGTAGTCTCAGGTGCAATTAGAGGGCATTGAATAAAAATAAGGGGGCAGTGGAAGCATAAGGAAAGAAGAGAAGAAAAAATTTTCTATTTCTTTTTAAAAATTAATTAATTAATTTTTAGTTTACAACATTCAGTTCCACAAGCTTTTGAGTGTCCAGTGGTCTTATTGATCACAGGGAGAAATTTGCAGCTAAAAAGTTCCCAAGTCCAACCAGTCGATCTTTTGGATGATATCTCACTAGATTCTATGAATTAAATTGACATGGAAGGAATTCTCCAAAGGGTCATTTGCAAACTATGCTTTTGGATGACCTCTAAAAGAGTACAATGTTTCCTTATAAGGAGCATGGGACATATGCCCTCAATCATGGAGCTGGCAGTGAAAATGTTCTCTACTCAGCCCATGGCATGCCATAGTACTGCTGCACTTAATTTTTTTTCTTTTGGCATGGTGACATTTGTGCAGATCTTTCCGGTTCTGTACTGAGGGAGGCTGTATAGAAGATGCAGAAAATGAAAATTACATAAAGCAGTGGTTCTCAAAGTGTGATCCAGGGACCACTCAGGGTCTGTGAGGTCAGAACAATTTTCAAAATAATAGCAAGATGTCTTAATTTCTAATATGGTAAATAGCAATCAATATAATATTACCCATATAAATATATAATATATATATATATATATATATAAAACCCATATAAACAAAATCTCTTTGAGGTGACTCAGTAATTTTTAAGAGTGGAAAGGGGTTTTGAGACCAAAAAAATTGAGAACCACTGATACTAGAAAAAATCAAAGTCATTAGAATGTGAAGCCTTTTTACCCATTAAATACCTACATCAAAGGGGGTGTGTGTGATGAGGTAGGGTTTAAATTCCCATTTTTATACTTTTAGAAACTTTTGTCCATTTGAGCACTTTTATAGCACTTCTATAGCACAAGGAAGAACTTGAAACCCCTTTTTACATTCCTAGAAAAAAGTCTAGGAGAGGATGGAATTTGAGGCCAGGTTCATTAACCTCTTCTTTTCTAAAATCTAAAAAGTCGGGAAAGAACTACTCAGTCATAGTCCTTTCCTATACTCTCTCTGCTCTACAACCCCCAGAATTAGTACAACAGACTGCTCCACAAGCAGATCCAATAGTAGCAGCAATGGTAAAGTGGTCACATTGGGTATTAAGCTTATAAAAGGGGTAGTTTTTAAATTTTGTTTTTATTTTAATTAACACACATTTATTTTCTCTCTGGACCACCCCTGTCCCCCAAGTAAAAAACCAAACTCTTCTAACAAATATTCATAGCTGAGCAAAACAAATTCCCCTTATTGACCATGTTCAAAAATGTATTTCTTTCTCATTGTACATCTTGGGTCCGTTACCTCTCAGTCAGGAGAAGGGTAGAATGGTTCATCATTATTCCTTTGGAGTCATGGTTAGCCATATTGCATTCATTCATTCATGTTCTAAAGGATTTCAAAGTCTTTACAGTATTTTGGTATTATATAAATTGTTCTCCTTGTTCTTCATGTTTCATTCTGTATCAGTTCATGTAAGTTTTCCCAGTTTTCTCCATAACTGCCCCTTTCATGATTTCTTATGGTACAAAAATATTCCATTACATTCATATACTATAATTTGTTCAAGCATAGCCCAATTGATGGATGCCCCTTTAGTTTCTTATAAAGGGATAGTGAAGGGGAAGTTAGCCCACCTGACTTCAGGAAAAGGCAGTTGCTTTGCTAACCTTAGATGTTGAATTCAGTGGGAACTCTAGTTTCAAATTGCCGGTGGATAAACATTGAACAGGGTGGAGGAAAGTCGTTCTGAGGATATAGGAAACAGTATTTGATTTACAAGATTCTCTGGGGAGAAAGACTCTTTGGAACATTTGAAAACAGCCAAGGAGACTTGAAAAGTGAATATGCTTGCTTTGAAAGGAGAGAAAGAGAAATTCTAGATTTCTTATCAAATGTAAAGCTAATTCATGAGAAAAAAGTAATGCAGCTGTTTATGAGTTGGGTGCTTTTCAGGGCAATAAAGACTCTGTTAGACTTATACATTCTATTCGGGGAAAACATGTACATAGAAAATTAAATGCAAAACATATAGAAAATAACATCTCAGAGGACACTGCAGCTGAAAGACTGAAAATAATATTAAAATGAATTTCAAAGATTCTTCCCTTCAGCATAATGAATACATTACTAAGATTTTGGAGAACAAGTTTCCTTCCCTTGTATTATATTCTTTCTTCATGGATCTTCCTTGAGAATAATGAATAGCAGAAAATAAGACTGCCAAAGCCAGTATGGCTGGGGCTCAGCGTTAATATCATATGTTATTTGGTCAATTAATTTGCAGCTTCCTGGGACTGAGGACCTTTATTGGAAGTAATCTCTTTGGGATTTATGCATGTGACTAGGAAGGCATATTTTCTTTCATAATGTTCTTGTTGAATCTTCCACATGAGATTAGGACAGCAAGTGGTTAATTGTAGGAATTGAGCAAACCACACTGACTCCATCTTGTGACTCAATTCTGAATCTAGATCCCTTCTCTTTCTACTCAATTATGGGTCTCGTACATATTCTGTCTTGTGAGAAAACTTGATTCAGTTGTAGGGATTGGGCGAAAACTTTATTGATTATTTGAACCTAGCCCTGCATGGCTGGGAAGCTGGACCACCTCTACCTGCTGCTTAGAGACCCTTAACCAAGAATCTAGGTTACGCTGAACAGAAACGCAGTCATATCCAAAGATTGATGCAAGGAGTTTTCTGACATTTGTGTATCTCAAGCAACCCATATGTCTTATCTGAAAACTGGCCCCATACTGATAAATCAGTTATTGTTTCCATTTTCCCTGCTTCCCATGTTTACAGACACTTGGGGAAGTGGGACACTTCTTTTTCTGAATACAGGGAACTACACCTGTTTGCTCTCCCTCTCCCAGCTTGGAAAGTCTCTAATCTTTCCTCCAATTAGAAATCAGATTACCTAATGTTGTATTGTTTTCTTTTAACTCATTGGTCTTATTTGGTTATTTTTAAGGTATAAAAGTCTGCCTCCCCTTCTATTTATGGTCCGGGCCTAAGCTGAGGAGGGCTGCTTATGGTTTATTGGGCAATTGCCATGCATTACTTAATAAATTGATATGCTCAGAAGATCAAACCTTTGTTTCCTCAGTCATTTCATCTTTCATCCTCCACACATACCACTCCCCTGTGGCTGTTTAAATGATCTCCTCATTTTATCTCCTACATGTGCAGAGAAAGGAGCTTATGTAGCTAAGTGTGTACCTGTTGTGACAGAAGACACCAGACTTAGAGCTTAGGACTGTTTGCGCAAATGGAAAGGCTACTTCTGCAAAAATACACATTAGAAGCAAGGTATGTAAGGATGTGTATGCTTTTAATCAATGAAGAGCATTTTCCTTGCTAAGTGAAGGCCAGGTTGCCTAATCTAGCAAGTCACTGAAATTCTCCAGTATCACTGCTAAAGAACGAAAACCAATTTTTCTTCAAAATTATGACACCTACTTCATTTGTTATACAGAATAAAACAAATGTGTTTATTAGTTATTCATTTTAAAATTTATATATGAAGTAGTTTATTATTATTTTTTATTTTGCTTTAATATCATTTAGGTCATTCAAAAGACATATGACTTTTGATCCAATGGTCTTTTTCTCCTCATCTTTCTTAATATCTCTGTATGCTCAGAATCTCCTCTTCTCTCATCTCTACTTTCTCATGACACTGCTCCCTCCTGGTTCTCTTCCTACTACTGTTTGACCATTCCTCTGTGTCCTATTTTCTGTCTCTATCCTAGTCATTCTTACTACCTCTGGATTTCCCCCAAATTTCTCTCCTAAGCCCTCTTCTCTCCCTCTATACTCTTTCACTTCATGATCTCATCAGTTCCCATGGATTCAATGATCATTTATATCCAACTGTAATATCACCTTCCTCTTTTCCCTGGCCTTCAAGATCTAGCTCAAATCCCACCTTCTGCAAGAAACTTTTCCCAATCCTTCCTTTCCCGATCCCTGCCTTTGCTCTCCCCTCCACTGATAGTGCCTTCCTGCTGAGGTTACCTTCCATCCATACCTTCTACATCTTGTTTGCTTGTAGCTATTTGCATGCTACCCCCTGCCCCCTTACTCTGTGAGCTCCTTGAAAGGAATGGCTATTTTTTAATCTCTTTTTTATCCCTGTCACTCATCACAGTGTCTAGCACTAATAGACACTTAAATGTTTATTGACCGACTGACTCACACTTGTTATATGCAAGATCCTGTGTTTGGGTCATAGGGGATACAAAGTCAAGTAACTGCCCTCAAGACACTTAGAGTCTAGCCATAAAACCTTAAAGTTACACTGCAAAACCAGATTTAAATAAGAAGTCAGTATATCAGTGTTAGCTTTGCGACTAAATGGTATATGATTAATCATACCCAAAGGAGTAGTATTGATAATATATTAGCATAGGAGTTCAAAAGAAGAAGAGGACACCAGGAGCTTATTTGAGTTAGGAAGGCTTCCTAGAGGAGGAATTTGAGCTGATTCTCCAAAAATAGGGCAGGATTTGAATGAATGGAAAGAAACCTCATTTCGATTCTTTAAAAAAGCTTCCTGTTTTCTCTCCCGGCCTCAATAGATCCTCAGATTTTCCAGTGATTCAAGAAGAGGAACTATGGAAAGAAGGGCTCCTGGTACCTTCCATTTTGTATTTAATTCTCCTTTTGTTGCTTTTTTTAGGAGTGCTGTACCTCTAGTATCTGTGCTCCCTCATTTGCCCCTCAGGATGTTTTGGAGACTTCTTAGGCAAATGATTTCACTTTTATTCATGCCTCAGTGATCCTGATTGAAAAAATGGGCAGTACCCGGAACCCTCAGGAATGTTAGGAGGATGTCTGTTTGCTCCTAAGGGAGCTAGATGCTATACAAGATGTCTAATGGATGACACATGCTCACTTCTTTGACTGTAGCTGACAGTACCCAGCTTGCCACTCATCTTGCATTTTCTCCCCATTTATTTTGAGCTGACTGGGCCAGATGCATATTATTGTCTTACTCTCTTCTCTTGATTCCAGATGCTGTTCACAAAGCTAGTAATACGTAATGCCAGAATGCCTGCACTTGGATATTCACATCATGACAAGTGATGCTTTAATTATGGCCGGTAAATGTGTTATGATTTGATCTGTGTGTGTATTTAATAACTTCTGCCACAGGAACCTTGTGAGTAGGTACTTTATGAATGTCTATTGAATTTGTTGTTGAATTATTCAGATTTAATAGATGAAAAAATGAGGCTCAGATCTGAAGTGATGTGCCTAGAATGGATCCAATTCAGTAAGCATTTATTAAGTACCTACTGTATTCAAGGTACTGTAGACACAAATAGAACAACAAACAGCCCCTGTCTGCAAGGAACTTTGATTCTCCTGGAGGCAGTGAGTAGGGAGATAATACATACACACACAGATTAGTAAATTGAGGAGGAGGAGGTAATTCAGACAATGACATGGGGCAGTGGATATGGGCTCCAGTCCTGGCTCAGCCAGTATCCAGCTGTGTGATCTTGAACAAGTCCATTCTCTTCTCTGGGGCTCACTTTCTTTTATGAGGGGGTTGGACTTGCTGATTTTCCTAAGAAGGTCTGTTTTTCTCATAAGTGAGAGTCAAGAAATTGTGAGGTAGAATTGTGGAAATGCAGTTGTAATGAAAACACAGTATTGCAAAATAATGTTTTCCTATAAGACCCTAGACAGATGTCATGGCACATTCTTCTTTTATGTTTCTCATTTGCATTTAAAAATGTACTTAGAATATAGCCCAGAAATAGAAACACAGGTATCAGAATTGGGCATAAAATATTAAATGAGGATAGACGGCAAATTGGCCAGCCAACATGATTCCCACCAAAATGCTTCTGTTAAGCAAGATTGAAAGGAGATTTCCCTCCTGTTGTAGCTGCCATCCTTCTGTATTAACCCACCTGTCTTGGAGGCCTCACACTTTCCTCTGGTTTTTGCAACTCTTTGGTGGGATTTTTTTTTTCCTTGAAACCAAGACTTGGTTCCTGTTTTGTCCCTGTGAGTAAATTTGTCATGTGACCGTCACTTGACCAGTCTGGCAGTGGAATGTCCCTGCTGCAGAGTTTGGCTTCCCCATGCTGTGGCCTGCATGCTCTCTGGTCAAAGACATTCCAGAACATTTCTTGTATAAGGCCTGGCTTCTCTAGCTTTGGTTTCACATTCTTTGTTCCAGCTGGCCTGGTTCATCAGCTGCTCCCCGAAGGTGTCCCAGCCCCTTCTTCCTCCTAGCATTTGTCTGGGCTGCCCTGTGGTGAGAGGCAGCATGATATAGTGACTGAGTCCTCTCCTTTGAAGCAGGCCCAGGATGAATTCAGATCAGGCCTCGGACATTTGGTCTCTGTGTGACCCTGGGTGAGTCATATTCTCTTTTGGACTTTAGCATCCTCCTCTGTAAAATGAAAAGGTTGGATTTGTTCTCCAAGGCCCGGGCCAGATCCTTCACACTTTGCCCATTGAAATACTTTTTTCTCTTCCAAGTCCAGCTCAGTTACAACCTCAACAAAGCCCTCCCTGATCGGTCTGGGCAGAAAAGAGCCTTTCTGTTTGATTTTTGTAGAGCACTTGGGAGCCCTTCCAACTCCTCATCCTACCCTGAATTAAAGCACATATTCTGGTAGAGATCTCTTCTTCCTCCCAAAAGACTGCTTATGAAAAGTTTGCATTTGGCTTGAATTCAGTCACTCCCTTTCCTTTCAATTCCATGAAAGGCACCTAATGTGGAGCTGACTTTGGCCTTGGAGGACCTTGGTCCAAATTCTGGTTCTGTCGCGTGCTACTTTAGTAACCTTGGGCCCAGAGGGAGAAGGTCCCCTCCCTACTCTGGGCCCAAGTTTTCTCATCTATGAAATTGCAGTGGTTGAACTCGATGACCTCAGAGGTCCCTACTAGCATCATTTCTGTGTCCTTATGTGCAAGGACTTTTAGCCAAGGACCGGGAGGACAAAAACATGAATGAAGCAGTCCTTGCCCTCAGAGGTCTTTCCTTCTATTAGAGGTGCATAGAGCATCTATACACATAAGCATGCACAAGCTAACTGGAGGAGAGAGGGAAGATGAATCCAGGCTTTTCAGAGGAGGTGTCACCTAAATAAGGGTCAAGTTTCTTAGAGGCAAAGGGTGAGGAGAGAGCATATCTCAGGAATGGGGATAGCTTGGGCAAGTCCCTAGGGGCAGGAAACAGCAAGTAAGCCAGTTGGGTTGGAATGTAGGGTATATGAATGAGGAGTAATATAAGGAGAGCTGAGTGCCAGAGAATGATGCTCTCAAATTGTGGTGCTGGAGAAGACTTTTGAGAGTCCCTTGGACAGCAAGGAGGCCAAATCAGTCAGTGCTTAAAGAAATTAATTCAGGCTGTTTACTGGAAGGTAAGATACTGAAGCAAAAGCTTAAATACTTCATCCACATGATGAGAAGATGGGACTCATTGGACCCTGATGTTGGGAAAGATTAAAGGCAAAAGAACAAGGAGATGGCAGAGGATGAGATGGATGGATAGTGTCCTGGAAGCAACAAAAATAAGCTTGGACAGACTTTGGGAGATAGTGGAAGAAAGAAGGGCCTGGCGTGCTATGGTCCATGGGGTCACAAAGAGTCAGACACAACTGAGCAACAGCAACAACATAACATAAGATTAGAAAAGTAGGCCATAGATAGATGTTAAATGCCAAATGTCAAACTAAAACATTTGAAACAGTTTGCTGGGCCTGGTGAGACACGCCTATAACTCCAGCCACACGGGAGGCTGAGGCTGGGGCATCGCCTAACTGCAGTGGGCTATACCAAGCAGGTGTCAGCACTAATTAGGCATCGATATGGTGAACCTGCAGGAGCAGAGGAGGACCCCCCCCCCCCTTACCCCATCTCAGACTGGGTGAACAGGCCCAGGTTGGAAAGTCAATCAGTCAACATTTATTAAGTATCTACTATACGCAAGGTCAAAGTTCTTGTGAGGATCACTAGGAGGACTGGCCTTGTGAGTAGACCCAGCACTTCCAACCTGGGTGAGACAGGGAGACTGAGCCTTTAAAAAAAAAAGAGTTTGGAACATTTCAAAATAATAGTAGGAAAAAATAGTTTCCCTCTGATCTGTGCTCAAATGGAGTGAGGAGTCGGAAGCAATTTGCATGTTAAGCCATTACCATTTGACATGGTCTTAGGACTGAGGTGATATTATAAGACAAAGAAAGCTAGATTGCTGGAATGACTGAGAGTCTCCAACCTGCTAGCTATAGGCTAGAGTGTTGCAAACATTTAGAAAGGTCACCAGTCTATCCTGAGGTGCATGAATTTTTAAAACACATTTTAATAACTCAATGCAATTGATTTTATTTTAGTTATTTAAAAACATGAAGCTGAGAGAAGGGGTCTGTAGGTTTCCCCAGAGTGCCATGGGGTCCTCAGCACAACAAAGGTTAAGACCCTCTGCCTCTAGGTTTATGTGGAGGAAGATTCATCTCCCCGTCCTAGACCAGTTCAAGAGAGATTAGCTCTTCATCTCCCCATTCCCTTTCCATGGCTCCCATCGGTGAGATTTATATGCCCTTGGCATCGCATTTTCCCAGAGTAGAGGAATGCTCTCTAATGAAGCTACACATCCCAGAGGAGTGAGTAAGAAGGTATAGGGGCTGGTCATGTAAACAGTTTGGCAATTCTTAGGTCAAGGATTTTGCTTGAGATCCAAGAAGTTTGAGTTTCAGAATGAAATTGAAAAGGAGGTGCATGGGAGACTTCCCCCTTCAGGCTGCTGAGATAATCCCAGGGGAGTCCTTTTAGGATCTTGGCACAGTAGCTAAGGCATGATTAGTTGAGTCAACTTTTTAGGCCTTCTGGTCCTAGAGGTATCAGCCATTTCCAAATTTAATATAGTTCAGAGAGTAAAATGGTGAAGCAGTGTTTTTCTTTAATCATCTTTACCATAGCTGGTTGAAGGCTATCTCTAGGCTGTGCCAAAACATCTGGCTTTATTATTATTTTTTTACCATTATTAGTTGTCTTTTCTTCATAATTCCAAACATCTGACTCTTTGGGAATAACTTAAGGTTACACAAAATATTCAGTGGATTGGATGGTTTCTCACTTTGTATCCAGAGGTTCTGGAATCCCCTTGATTCAAAACCTAGTATGGATTACCAGAACAGAATAGTGTGTAGACCCAAACAACCATTCATTGTAGCCACATACCCAATGCGATTTAAGAAATGAATTGGCCAACCATCTCTCTTGCTCTTGAAAGTAAGCACAAAGCTCTGTTTGGCTTTCATCTTGTTGGGGCCTGTGATTTCAGGTGTAGGGAAACCTTGGTGAGGAACCTCCTCTCTCAATGGTGATCAAAACCATGCTGTAACCTCTAGTCAGAGAGGATTGCCAGGTGGCATCAAAAAGTTGGGTCTTTCCCAGAGGCAGATAGCCAGGATTTGTTTAGCACAAGTAGAGCTTGAACCCAGGTTTTCCTGACTCTGAAGCTGGCTCTTTAACCGCCCTGCCACATTGCTTCTCTGGTTTTAGTTTTTTACACCTTTTCATCAATACTTTTTAAGCTGATGATTGTGTCTATTGAGACCCTTCACAATGAATTGCCCTCCCTGCCTCAGGCACAAAACACATTCCCAGACAACAGTTAAGCAAAACTACTTAATGGAGTGATTGTGACCCCTAGTACATGTCACTTTCAGCTTTTGTGCTTGACTGGATATAGGCTTCAACTTGTGGTTTGGTACCAACATTGTCTGTTTTATTTTACCGAGTTGTCTTTTATTAACTATGTCTTTATTTACATTGTTGTAATCATTGACTATATATAGTACCCAAATAGACCTGGGATTTCAGGTTGGTAAATTTGGGGATTTCCTCCAGCAATGGAGATCCCATCCCTCTTGTGCCTGCTCATACTGAGGGCCTCTTGTTCACCTTTCAGAAGTTCCATGCAGAAGTCACCCCAGTGTGCTGAAGGCCCTTCTTGTTTTTTCCTAACATCATGAAAATTCCAGAGGACTCCGACTCTCTGCCTTTCATCCTTCACTTACTCTCACCAAGATGACCAGCCCATTTGCTCTTCCTATCCTACTTGACCTTGATGACATCTTTTGTTATTCTTCCAATTGCCTTGTTAGTTATATATTACAGCCTGTTTGGACTCACTGTTGCCTTTCCATTGCTGACTATATAATGTTTATTTTAAATTTTGCAGACTCTTGTATCCCATGTTTCATTGACACAAAGCAACCCTGGTAGAACATTGGTATGAAAAAGATGGGCTTTGTTTCCAGGCAAAACATGAGATTATTAAGGGAACTTTGCAGTTTCTCAAAGGCGATCCAGCCCTCCCTCCTCTTCCTCTTCAACTCTGAGCCCAACTCATTGTCCATTAGTATTTTCTGTTGCACATTATACATATTGATGGACAAGTTCTATAGGTTTTCCATTTAAATGCATATTGTAATATGGGCACTAAGCATTCTTCATCCACTTGCTCTTTCCTGTGTGGATGGTCACGCTTACTTTTTTGAGGGGTTAGAGATCTTTTTAGAGGTTTGGTGCATCCAGTACAAGGTCATGTGCAAATAAGGGCATCTGAAGGACTTCACCATCCACAGGGAATCTCTGTTCGACTTGAATTCTTTGCTAGATCCCTTTCATCATAGTGGTAATTGTTTTAGCAAGTTTAGTTCTCTCATTGTTTTTCTTTGCCTGATGTCTGTAAGCAGTCTTTAAACAGTGTTATCTCTGTTTTGTCTTTCGAGGAATATTGACAGATTTTGGTGTACGGATAGGAGACAACTTGTTGGAAAAGGATTTGTAAGGTGGCATCTTGTTTTTACTAAATCCAGTTTCTGGTTGATAATGAAAAGGTGTAAACAAAATGGATGTTTTTATTCTCTGTAACTTTCTTTCAATTAAAAAATGGCAAAGAATTCCATTGTTGAATACTTCTGGTGACAACTTGCATGTTCCTTACAAATATCCTTACTCAGGATGCCATCAATTCATGTTCAGGTGGTTTGCATTCAGATTTGCAGAGGTGGGAGCCTAGGCATATGGGTAGGTGATTATTGATGCTTCTTCACTTGCAATTTTTGGTATTTATAAGGCTAGAGATTTTTTTGCCATGCCTTTGCTTTCATAACTGTGTCATGCAAGTCTTCCCACATTTCAATGAATTCTTCCTTTTTCTCATTCCTTCAACTTTTTAAAACTTCCTTAACAGATGTGTAATGTCATTAATGTGGCTTTTCCATCTGTCAATACTGATCGCAACTCATTCAAACCTTCTCATTCTGGGTGATTCTTGACCATGCTCATCCATTAATGCTCCCTAAAGGACCCACTCACCAAGCTGAGAGTCTCCCTCCAGGTGCTCTTACAGCTCAAGGGTACTGATGGGGCACTTACACACACCTGTGATGATCTTCCTTATGCCATTTCTTGAACAAAACTCATTATTGGAAGTACACTGAAGTGTGCTAACACCCACCATGCATCTCTTTGGGTCACCCCCAACTCTGTAGAGAGTGTAGTGTTAGAAGATTTACAACCATGGAGCTTTGCTGGGAAAATATTTACATTACAAAAATGGGGCTCTGCCCAGGGGAACAGCTTGGGAGCATTAATGCAACTCAGCCCACTTTTTTCTTCCAATTCTAGCCCAATTCACTGTCCATCTGTAGTGCCTGTCCTAAATATATGTACTTACATGATACCTCAATGAATATACCATCCAACTGTGTGCATCAGGGTGGACTAGAGGCATTTTTCCTGTATGAATTGTTAGGGCGATTTCTTTCAAATAACTGTGGGTTGTATCGAGGTGGTCTTGGAATGTTATAGAACTTGATATAATCAGAGTACTATCACCTGTAGGAAGGAAGGAAGGAAATAAGCATTTATTAGGCAAGCACTGTACTAATCATTCTACATATACTATCTGATTTCATCCTCACAAAAACACTAGGATATAAGTGCTGTTATTATTCCTATTTCACAGGTGAGAAAACTGAGGCAACCAGAAGTGAGGTGACTTGCCAAGGGTCACACAGCTAGTAAGTGTCTGTGGTCCTAACTGAGCTAATATCTTCCTGATTCCAGGCCCAGAACTCTATCCCCTGTACCATCTAGCTGTCTCGCTGTTTTTATGCTTCATTTGACCTTAATGATTCAGAGGGTTATTGAAGGGAGTTATCTCTATGGTTGCATTGGTCAACGGATCACTGACAGGCTTCTCAGCCAGTTGGACTAGCCTAGGGCCAGAGCCTTGATCCCTGATCCTCCCTTCACACCACTTCCCCACAAAAAAACAAACATCTCTGGCTCTCATTTTATCCCTTTCCAAATCTTTACAATATGTTTGCTATACTTTCCATTCTCTCCTCTGACACTGGCCACCACCTTAGGTGGGGCAGACCCTCATCACTTTTGGCCTATTACAACAGTCTGCTGGTAAGTCAGCCTGCTCCAAGTCTCTCCCCATTCCAATCTACCCTCAATTTAGCCATCAAACACAAATCTGAAAAATATCATCCCTCCCACCCTGTCAGCAAGCTACAGTGGATCCCTATTACCTGCAGAATGAAATAGAGAATCTTCTGTTTGGCTTTTAAAGCCCTTCATAACTGGGAGCCTCCCTCCCTTTGGAGTCTTCTTACACTTTCGTCCCCTCAATGTATTTGATGATTCAGTGTCCTTGCCGTTCCTCACACATGCCACTCTTTTGGCTGGCTCCATTCCTTTTCCCTGCTTGTCTCCTATCCTTGGAATGCTTTCCCTTCTTATCTCAGATTACTGGCTTCCCTGGCTATCCTCCCGACTCAGCTCAAACAGCTTCTCCTTCACAAGGCCTTGGTCTGTTCTCCAAACCCTCACCCCCCCTGCACTGCCAGCACCTACACATGGAGGGTACCTTTCATCCACTCTGTGTGTATGGAGTTGCTGGCTTTTTGTCCTCTCCATTTGAACATGAACTACTTGAGGGTAGAGACTATGGCTTTCCCTTTCTTTATATCTCCAGTGCTTAGTACTGTGCCTGACACATAATATATGCTTAAGAGATGCATGCTTATTGGCTTACTCAACCCCAAATTACTCCCAACATGCCTTCTCCTCTTCTCTCCACTACACACTGCTGGTAGACTAGATCTTTGCGTTCTCTCATTTAAGCCTGGCCTTCACAGCTGCAAATGAAGTTTTACTCTTTCTTTGTTGATTCTATCATACTTACCCAGCATCTGATCCAATTTTCTCTCCTTCTCCTCAAGGTCCCTACAACATTGTTGTGCCTACCCTTTCAGCAGAGGATCTCCTTTCATACTTTACTAGGCAAATTGAAGCTATGCATATGAAACTCTTTCTTCTCCCTGTTATTAACCCTTAAATCTTCTCATCACCATCCTTTGTTCTTACCTCTTTTTCTCCAGCCTCTGAAGAAGAGATGGCCCTTTTTGTCTTTACCTTTAATCCTTTACCCTTCTGTTTCCTCCTAGAACTTGTCCCTGTTACCATCCATTCTTTTTCTAATTTTCAACCTTTTCCTTTTTCCTGACTCCTTCCCTCCTGCCTGACTCTTCCCCCATACTTAGAAAAAACATTCAGTTGACCTTACCATACCTGCAAGTTATCATCCTATTTGTTTCCTGACTTTCATTGCCAGACTACTCGAAGAAGTAGTCTATGCATCCAGCCTTAGTCTGGCTCGTGAGCTGATCCAGTTGTACATCACGAACCCCTGCACGGATTTTTCCAAATGGATACCCTAGAGTCATCTCAAACTCAGCATTTCCAGAGCAGAACTTATTTTAACTCCAGTGCTCATCCCTTTTTCAAATGTGCTTATTTCCTTTGAGGGTATCTCTATCCTCCTAGTCGCTCAGATTCCAAACCTTGAAGTCATTGTCATTCTTTAATCTCACTCTCACCAAAACTGTATCTAATTTATCTGGACCTCCAGTTGGATCCAGAGGAATGGTCACCCAGGACAGTTAGGCTTCTTATCTGAAGGGGAGGGGTGACTACAAGCTATGAGTGTTGGGAGCCCAGTTGGGGCCAGACTTTTCCTGAGTGAAGGAAACTCAATTGGATTGTTTTTCTTTTTATACATTTGATTGTCTTTGGGTTAGAGCAAGCTTTTGTGAGTATTAAGACAAATAGTAGCCTAGTGGATTTGCAATAAATGCAATCTTCAGGCCCGTCAGCTACAATAGGCCTGTATCCTCTTGGAAGAATGTGAATTTCTGAATTTCTTAAGAGCTATGCTATAGATTTTACCAAGACCCTCTAGTTAAAGGCACTTGGGAAAAAGAAATAGTGGAAAGGACAATGCTGAAAACTCCCCAAGTCACTAGAGTGCTATCTATTTAACTACATTATTGTCTAGCCAGAATCTTTTCACCTCCTCCACAAGATATGCATGAGAGATCTTACCAAATATTTTGCTCCACTCTCAATAAACTCTGTATCAAAAGGAGCTCAGTAGGATGTCTTATTTCCTTTCTCTGTCTTTTAAGAAACACTTTATGTCACATATTAATTATTTTTCCTTTAAGTGTGATAGAATTTACTTGCAATTCCATTTAGAAACAGAATTTGCTCCTGGGATAGGGTTGTTCAGATTCTCTATTTTCTGTTATATTAATTATGGTATAGTGTATCTATATATTCGTGTATTTATCCATTGGATTTCTATTTAAATTTTGTTGACAATTAAGTGAGTTTAGTAGTTTCAGAAAATTTCCTTGATTTTTCTCTTCATTTGTTGTGAGTTCCCGTTTTTCATTTTTGATCTTGGTAATTTGGTTTCTCTCTCTCTTTCTTTCTCTCTCATCAGATTCGTTAATGCTTTATTGATTTTCTTTCTCTTTTAAAAAATAGCTGTTTTGTTTATAAATTCAGTAGTCTTTCTGGTTTCAATTTTGTTTATCTCTAAATTTTTACTTTTGTATTTGGTTTGGACTGGTAATTTGTTGGGTACCTAGGGTTCTTTTTTTTAAATTAAAGGATAGTATGTAGAGCACTGAATTTGGAGTCAGAAAGGTCTAGATTTGAATCTTACCTCTGATCCTTGTGAACATGAACTGGTCATTTCACCTCTCTGGGGTAGTTTCTCCATGGGAATGATAATGCCTCCATCATAGGGCTGTTATGCACTCGGGTGAATTGATCGAGCGTTTTGTGAACCTTTGAGTATTAGCCAAATGACATCTATTTTATACTATGTATACTACTCTAATTTCCCATCAAACAGTCTTTTTGCAAAAATGCTAAGCTGACTGACAGAACAACTACATCTAACAACATATGGCGTGGTGCACACCTGTAGTCCCTGATGTCTCTACCAAGATGAAAGAAGTGTGCTTCATCTTCTGTTCTGCAAGACAGAGATAGGTCATTGAAATCAATGGGAGTTTTACTTTTAGTTTTCTTTTCCTTTGTTATTGTACTCATTGTGAAGATTGCTTGCTTCAAATGAAACAATATTTGTAAAGTCCTTCCCAGGATGCCTACCGAAGAGCTGGGATACCTGTGGTCTAGAGGCCACGCATGGTCTTCTAGGTCCTTGGGTGTGGCCTTTTGACTGAGTCCTTTTATTAAGGGGATTTGTTCAGATTCAGTCAAAGGGCCAAGCATCATGATCTAGAGCAGCGGTTCTCAACCTGTGGGTTACGTTCAATTGGAATGATGAAAATGCATCCTGCATATCAGATAGATTCATAACAGTAGCAAAATTACAGTTATGAAGTAGCAACGAAAATAATTTTATGGTTGGGGGTCACCACAACATGAGGAACTGTATTAAAGGGTCACGACATTAGGAAGGTTGAGAACCACTGCTCTAGAGGGCCACAAATGGCCTCAAGGCTGCAGGTTCCCCACCCCTGCTGGCGTGTAGTAGGCACTACATAAATGCTTATTCCCTTCTTCCCCCCATCCCTCACTTCACTCTATGTCATTTCTTTTGAGACTTTTTATGAATTCCTCATATTCTTTGTTTCTTACAGGACAATGGTTATTTCATTGTGTTCATATGCCTTTACTCACTAAATCAATCAATTGGCAAGCATTTATTAAGTACCTACTATGTGCCAAGCACTGCACTAAATTTTTTTGACCTCCAGCTGGTTGAGAAAACCATCAAAATTGATGCCCCTGCTTCCTTTCTTCTTAATTCTCTGTAGTCTGGCTTCCAAGCTCATTGTTCCAACATCATTTTGTTCAACTGAAACTGCTAATTATTTCTTACCTGCCAGATCTAATGGCCTTTTCTCAGTCCTTACACTCCTTGACTTCTCTGCAACCTTTGACACTGTTGATCACCCTGTTTTTCCTGACATTATTTGCTCTCTAGATTTTTCATGACATTGTCATCTCGTTCTTCTCTTTGCTGGACTTCTCACATTCACTGGCTAGATATTCATACAGGTCACACCCATTAACTGTGAGTGTCCCCCAAGAGGCTCTCCTTAGTCCTCTTTCTTCTCCTCTCTGTCCATACTCATGGTGACCTCATCAGTTCAGTTATCATCTCTCATGATGATTCTCAGACCTATTTATACAGCCCTAACCTCTCACTTGACCTGCACTCCCCCATCACCAACTGCATTTTTAGACATCTCAGACTGGATTGCCATAGGCAACTAAAACTCAACAAGATTACAAATGAGTCAATATCTCTCCCCCTAAAATCCTCCACTCTTCCCAATTTCCCAATTCATCTTGAGGGTTCCACCATCCTTCCAGTCACCCAAGCTTGTAACCTAGATGCCATACTTGACTCTTTGTCCGCACTTGCCCAAGATATCTATTGGCAAGTCTTATTGTTTCTATTTTCACTCCTTCTCTTGTATAAATTCCCTTCTCTCCATTTACCCAGGTACCATGCTCATACAGGCACTCATATTATGTCTGAACTACTGAAATACCCTTCTAGCTAGTCTCTTTCCCTCAAATTTCTCCTCACTCTTCTACTCAAAATGATCCTCCTAAAGTACAGATCTGAGAGTTCTAGGAATGGAGGGCCAGCCAGTAAAAAGGCACATAGTTGGCAAATGAACTGTCTTCTTTGAGGAACATCAAAGATGCCAGCATTATTTGTATCATAAAATATATGGAGGGAAATAGGATGCAAAAAGAATGGAAAGGTAGAAAGGGGGCAGTTTATAAAGGGATTTTAAAGCCAAACAGAAGGTTCTATTTGAACCTGGAGAAGTTTATTATTTGGAAGCAGGAGTTAACATGGTCAGATCTGCACTTTAGGAAGATCACTTTGATAACTGAGTGAAAGATGAACTGGAATGGGGAGAGACCTGAGGCAAGGAGACCAATGAGCATACTATAGCAGTAGTGATAAGGGCCCATACCAGGATGGTAGCAGTGTCAGAGGAGAAGTGAGGGAATATATAAGAGATGTTATGAAGGTCAAAACAATAGGGCTTGGCAACAGATTAGATATGAAGCATAGGAGGGAGTGAGAGGCAGCTGGGTGGCACAGTGCATAAAGTGCTGGGTCTGGAGTCAGGAAGACCTGAGTTCAAATCTGGCCTCAGACACTTATTGGCTGGGTGACTCTGGGCAAGTCACTTTACCCTGTTTAAGCCTTAACTCAGTTTCCTCTTCCATAAAACGAGACGGAGAAGGAAATGGCAAACCACCCCAGTATCTTTGCCAAGAAAACCCCAAATGGGGTCCTGAAGAATAGGACATGACTGAAATGACTGAACAATAATAGCAAATTAGGAGTCAAAAGTGGCACCTAGGTTGTGAGCCTGGGTGATTGAGAGGATGATGGTGCCCTCATCAGGATTAAGGGAGTTGGGAAAAAGGGAGAATTTGGGGGAGGAAGAAGAGTTCAGTTTTAGACATGTTGAGTTTAAGCTATCTGTAGGACATCCAGTTGGAGACTTCTAATAGACAGGTGGAGATGCAAGACCTAGATGTTAAGAGGAAAGTCAGGTTTGAGTAAATAGGTCTGGGAATCATTTTCATAGAGATGATAATTTAATTCATTGAATCTGATGAGATTGCCCAGGATAACAGTATAGGGGGAAAAGTATAAAGGGCCCAGGGCAGAGCCTTGAATAAAGATTTCAGCAAAGGAGAGGGAAGGGTGATAAGACTACTACTACTATTACTACCACTACTATTCCCACCCCACCCCCACCACCTGGCTAGGAAGCATTTATATAGTACTTTAAAATTCACAAAGTGCTTTACAAACATTTAGTTTTGTCCTCACAACCCTGGGATGTGGGTGCTACCATTATCCCCATTTTACAGTTTAAGAAGCTGAAGGAGTAGAGCTTAAGTGCCTTGTCCAGGGTCATACTGCCAGGAGAACCAGGAGAGAGCAATGTCATGAGAATGCAGTGAAAAGGTAGTATCCAGCACAAGAGTGTGATTGCTATTGTTAAAGGTTGTAAAGTGGTCAAGGCTATTCAAAAGACCATTAGATCTGGCAATTAAGACGTCAATGGTAACTTTCGAAAGAGCCATTTAAGTTGAATAATGAGGTTCTAAGCCAGACTGAAAAGGCCTCATAAAAGGATGAGTGGAAAAGAAATGGTCACACAACTGTACATGGTCTTCCCAAATAGTTTCCACAAAAGAGAGGAGAGATATACGATGATAGTTTAGTGGGTATGGATGGATCAACATGTACATAAGGACAGTTTGTATGTTAGAGAGAAGGGGAAATGATTAAGGGGACAATGTTTGGAGAACGTGGGATTGAGGACACAGTGGTCGGCCTTGGCAAAGAGAAAGATCATCTCTTCATCAAAGACTGGAAGAAAGAGATTTGGGGATGTTATCAAAGAAAGCTGAGATAAAAAGAAGAGGAAAAGAGGGAAATCATGACAAATGGTTTCATTTTCTTAGTAGAGTAAGAGGAGAGACCTTCAGCTGAGGTGATGGGGGAAGAAAAAATGCAGGAGGCTAGAGGAGAGAAAAGAATGTTTGGAACAATTTTTTCTGGAAGTAAAATAGGGAATCACTTAGAGAGGAGTAGGAGGATTGCCTTGATGTTTTGAATGCCCTATTGAGATATGGTAATATAAAAATGGAATGTGCCCAGTCATCTTGGTTGCATGGCTTCATCCAGTTTCTTTCAGCAATACCTGAGGAATAGAGTTGGTGAGTAGGACTAATCCAGGGTTTTGGTTTGCAAAGGAAGAACAGCTAGGGACAAGGTAGCAAGAGACTTAAACGTAGAGGACAACATGGGTTTGAACTGGTTTATAGGATCAGGATTGGGAAAGAAAGTAAAGTCAGAGCAGGGGTGATGGCCTGAGAAAGCAATAAAGGGTAAAAGTCATGATAAGGGTGAAGAAGCATAAGGGATGATGGAATGGTTGTTGTTGTTTGTTCTTTGTTCTCAAAGAAGACCATGACATCAGGAAGGTAATGCCCTGTCATGCAAATGAATTGGATTTAATCGAGAGAGGCTATGCAAGGTCACTAGCCTCACTTTCTCCTCTGCAGCCATCTGGATCCAGTGTCAAGATATAGATCAAGAGGACTGGAGATGGCCCTGGGTGGAATAATAGAAAGTTCTGAACATCAGAATGTCAGTTTTTAGTTAAGGAAATGGTAGATTTATGGATAATGGTGAAATACAGGATAGGATCAGTCTTATGTATCACTGAAGTAGAGATCATGGATTTGAGGAGATTGAGGATCCAGTAGGGTAGAGAGTGTCAACAAGAATGTTGAATGTTATAAAGGTAGGAGCAGAGGAGGAGAACACAGTGAGCCAAGTAAGGAACTCCTTGAGGAAGGAAAGAGAATGACCTGGGGGCCGAAAGGCAACAGCCATTATGAGCTATATGGGGTAGAAAATTTCTGTAGAGTGAACTTCAAAGGAGGAGAGTCTAAAAGTAGCAGTGGGAATCAGAGTATTCTGACTCCCACTCCAGCACTTTAATGTAGCTTCCTTGTTTACCTTTTTTTTATTTTGACAGTGTCTGTCTTTACCGTGGTCTTATTTGAACAGTCATATTATTTACTTTTAGATTTAGCTGAAGCACAATAAATTTTATTTTCTTCCTTTAATTCTATATATGTCTTTCTGTCTTAAGTTTTTTTCTTGTATATTGTAAACTGTTGTGTTGTGCTTCTAGTTCAGTTTACACCTCTTTCATTTTATGAGTGAGTTTAGCTTCTTAACATTGAAAGTTTTGATTGTTTGTTTTTCTTTTATGTGGTCTTTAAAAAATAAGGTATCACTAGCTACATGCAGCTTGATTTGTTAGAAATTGCTCCCAGTTGCCTCTTACATACAGATGCCTCCCATCATTTCCCTTGCCCCTGTCCAGACTAACATTTCTAAATACTTCCTCTTTCCCCACCCTTTTAGTTATACAATAATTTCTATTAAAATATTTAAAATTAGTTTTATTGATGCCTTTTGTTTTATATCAGTTAGTTCTGGATCTAATCCTCCCCTCTCACCCTGAATTGAACTCTCCCTTGAAACAAAGAAAAAGTCAAGGAAAAAAACACCTAGTGCGATTACCACATCTCTTAATATAGGCAATATTCTGGCCCACAGTATCCCAATATTTTATTCCCTCTGTGCTGAGAGGAGAGAGATGGGACCAGTCTCTGTCCAGAGCAGAGATTATTACAATTCATCAGTTTGACTTCTTTTTAATATTCTTTGCATGTATCTTATCATAGTAATGATGTATGTACTTCTGGTTCTCCTTATTTCACTCTGCATTAGTTCTATAAATCTTTCCATGTTTCTCTCAATTGTTTGTCATTTCTCTTCATATTCCATCATATTCATATAACTCAAATTGTTCAATCCTCCCTCAATTGATGAATACTCACTTTATTTCCAATTCTTCCTTACCACAAAGAATGCTGTTTTGTACCAGGGATTCTTAAGGTCTAGGCCACGGGTGGGGAACCTGTGGTCCTCTAGGTCCTCAAGAATCCAAAATTCATTCAAAGGGCTGCATTTGAGGGCTTCATATGGCCTTGAGGCCACAGGTTTCCCACCCCTGGTGTGGGCCCAGCTGGAGGGTTGAGGCCCTCCAACAGACTGTCACCTGAGTGCCAGGCTCTTTACGTTCTAAGAGGCTCATTAACAGAATGTTGACTACCAGGTGATGAAGTACTTTGGCATGCTAACTCATTAAGCTGTCTGCTAGTTGGTAAAAGACTAGTGTTCTCTTTGAGTGATGTGAGCACCTACTCCAGGGAAATCATGGATTCTTGAAGGACTGAAGCCAAGGGAGTCAAGTTCAATTCCAAGAATGGATACTCTTTGAGACGTCTCTTCCTGAGCGGTAGAGCTGGGCACTAATCTGGTCTTGGTTATGACCTCTTAAACCACCAGAATTGGGGCCAAGTTAAAAAAAGGAACGATGGTCTGAACACACAGGAAAATTCACAAAGATCAGAAGGGCCATTTCACTTGGGAAGTTTCTTCACTGGTTTTCCAGTTTGGCAGCTGTCCACATTTCCAAACATCATCTCACCCAAACTGTTGAAAGAAAGAAACCCTTTGATTTCTCCCTAGAGACTCTGAGGCTGGAAATGGATCCTTTATAGTCTCCGTTCCATTTCAAACAGGCTTTCTCCACCCCCACCCCCACTCCTTCACATTCTTGCTGGCAAAAAGATGTAATTTGTAAGTGGCTAATTAAGCAAGTTTTATCATTTCAACTTGTCTTTTAAAGGGGGAAAAAGTTAAGCAAATCTTTCCTCTTTATTAGCAATTTTGAGAGATGAAATCTTGCATTTCTTGCATCATTGATAATGCAAATCAGTTTTTGTTTGTGTTGTATATAAGTTTATTATTAGAAGTAAATATCTAATACACAGATCAGAAAATCAAGTCTTATGCCCCCAAAGTGCATTTTCTAGCTTTGTGGAAGCTAATGTAAGAAAGATCACGCATACTGTAATTTTGGTTTCTTTAACCTTTTGAGGTTTTTCTTCTCCATCACTAGAATACTTTGCAACTAGTCATTAAACAGTAATGTATTCCTCTACTCTTTGCTCTACCTTTAGAGATGCCATTTGCATTAAATATTCTATAATTAACATTGCTAAGAACAAGTAAATATGTATAAGTCAAGTCGGCAAGAGACTGAATTATAGCCTCCTGTCTGTTTAACCACCTTTGAGCACCCATTCTTTTCTGAATATTGATTGATAACCTCGATTGTTATTTAGAATGCAGTGTGGGTGTTTATTAACTTGGCACTGTTTTCAGTACATTAAAATCTAATGCAAAATATTCAATTGTCCTTTGAAAATGAAAACTATTTTGAGGGGCAGCATGCTAAATGAGAAGAAAATCTCTTGGAGTGGAAAGTCCTAGCTCTGCCTTTAACTTTTCATGTGGCCTTGAGCTACGTACCTTTTTGGGCCCCATCCCCTCCTTCTTTCCCCCAGAAAAGGAAGGAATTGGACAAGATGCTCTTGAAAGTCCCTCTGGCTCTAATTTTAGGACCCCATGAAATTGTTTCTACGTCATGGGGAAGGGGGATGTATTCACATATATTGTCACAGTAAGTCAGACAGGAATTGCTCTTGCTATCTTGAGGAAATCAGTCTGTGGGCTGAGGTCATCAGGGTAGATTTCCTTCATGAAGGGGTTTTTGAGTTATGAATTATGTTGACTTCTCCTCCTACTTCAACCTCTCTTTCTTTTTGCCATTTGTATTACTACAGGACAGAGGCAGTATGGGGGAGTAGCTAGAAAGGTGGTTGGTCTAGAAGCCAGGAAGCCTTGGCTTCAGGTCCTTCCATCCTAGCCCCGAATCCTGAAGAACTCAATCTCTCAGCGTTCTGGCAACAAAGACATTGACCTGGACTGGTCGAGGGAATTTCCTTTTCCAGAAGCTCCCTACACCAAAGAAATAATTAGTCTAGTCTCTCTACCTGCCTGCAAGGTGGTACACATGGAACAGGAAAGGAGAACTTCAGAACAACCCCAAGCTATTCCTTTGTTAGCAGCCTGGCTGTGAATATAGGGATAAACTCAAAGAGGCAGGCCAAGTGAGGTGGAAAAGAGCTCTGAACTGGAAATAAGGAGACCTGGGTTCCACCTCCAGCCCCGAGCCCTGAGATAGACAAGCCATGTGGCTTTGGGCTAGTCCCTTCTCTAAGTGAAATGCTAGGTCAGGGATCCCTCATGACAACCTGACCACCATATTTTTGGCTGAGGGATGCCATGCATGTTCTCTCCAAGTCATCATTGTCATCTCTATAACTGATACCAATCAATCACCCGGAATTTATTAAGTGCTTATGATGTGCTAGCAAAGATGAAAATGAAAACAGTCCTTACCGTAGTGGGCCTTATAGTCTACTGGGCAGAAACAACATATTAATATAGAAGTATGTACAAAATCAATACTGGGGGCTTTGGAGAGGGTGCTGGTAGGTGGGAGAAGGAAAGACCTTGTTTAGAGGTGGTGTTTGAGCTGAGATTTGACAGAAACTAGGGATCCTGAGAAGGAGAGGCAAGGAGAACATTATAAGCATGACAGACAGCCTGTGCAAAGGCATGTAGAGAGGAGATATAATGATGTGTGTGAGAATAATTACCAGCTGTGTGACCCTGGGCAAGTAACTGTATCTCTGCCTCAGTTTCTCCTCATGTATAAAATGGGAATAATATTAGCTTCTAGCTCACAAAGAGGTTTTGAGGATAAATGAGATAACATTTGTAAAGTACTTTGCAAACCTTAAGTGCTAACTATTATTGTTAGAAGGAAGAAGACCACAGAATGCATGAAGGGGACTAGTGTATAATAAGGTTGGGGAGGTATCCGCTGGCAGCCGGGAGTATACCCTGTGAAGTACTTTCTGTTTATTATGTCCTTTGAACTTCCTAACATTCCTGTGAGCTGGGTGTTCTTATTTCCCTTCCCTCCCTGGTACAGATGGCTTCAGGGAGTTATTTGTACATGTTCACACAGCTGGTAATTGTCTGAGGTAGGATTTGAATCCAGATCTTCCCGAGCCTAGGTCTGGCACTCCATTGAAGCCGTGGTTAAGTTGTACAAAATATGATCGAATTAGCCAGTCTTTGAGAAGAGAAGCAGAGATTTAGACAGATTTTAAGAACAAACATGCATTTTGAAAAAACATTGATCCTGATGATCATGAGTATCCTTCTGACTTCTAGCATTCTCCGACTTATCAGGATGAAAAATGAGTTTGAAACTTTGTATATATGTTGACCTTCAGAGCTCTTTGCCAACAATAATCTCCCTATTTCCTCAGCATCGGAAACTCTTGAAGATCCTGTGGATACTATTTGGCTTAAGGCAGAAATGGAGTTCTCATTGGACCAAAAGGTAGAACTCTAGCCCTTGGCATCTCTTACCAGCCCACAAGACTCTCTTGATGAAAGGTAAGGCTATTGCCTGGTCATTTATTTGTTAGAGTACCTGAATAGTTCAGGATATTAAAATATGCACTATTATTGGTGTTGCTTGGTAGTTCCAGCAGTAAATTATCATTAGATTATGGATATATGTAGACTGAGAGAAGCAGGGCAGTGGGGCTACTTTGCTTGACAACAAATCTTCCCACCTTGGCTTTGTTTGCCTGGAAATTTCTGTCAGAAGCCTTCTCTGTGGTGGGAGTCACCCTTTCCACATTCCACAGATAGACACTGCCAGAAAATGTCAAGCGACACAAATTTTCGCTATTAGAGTCGGTTATAGACTCATAGCTCTTAATCCATTGACGCTCCTGAAAATCTAAGAGATGATCTGTTAAGCAGAATAGAAGGACACAAGTTATTATAGCAAAAGAAAGAATATGTTAAATACTTGGAGAGGGCTACCCATTGGTATACATGTCCATTAAAAAAGGATATTGGGTAGACTCCTATGACAGTTTCATAGGAAAGCATGGGAAGGGATTACAGAGAATGGGCAGGTATGGATGGGTCACGGTATTGAAAGGAATACCAACTTCAGTGAGATCATGGAGAAGTGAGAGATATCTTCTCTCTCCTATTAGATTATAATCTCCTTGAGGGTAGGGATATTCTCTCAGTACTCAGAAAAGTTTCTATTTGATTTTTGGTAGGGAGTATGGAGGGATCTGGGTTTATGATATTATTGGTATAGGGAAAACCCAGTGTGGAAATTCTGTCTTCCTATGCACATCAGCAACTATGTGTAACTATGTAGTCTAGAGCAGGGCTTCTTAACCTTTTTGTGTGGCATGAGTCCCTTTGGCAGATTGGGGAAACTCATGGAACCCAATTTAGAATCAGGTTTTTAAGTACACAAAATAAGATGCATAGGATTGAAAAGGAAATAAATTTTATTGGAATAATTATTAAAATATATATTTTTGAAGATCATGGATCCCAAATTAAGAACCCTTGTATGTGTGTTGCCTGAAGGTTAAGTGATTCCAAGGCTAACTCTACCCATCACTCTCTGCTCCCTCTCACCTAGGACAGTACTTGGACCACGGTGAATTTGAATGAGTGTTTGTAGTTTGGTTTAGTTTATCAGCTGAAGTTTTGATGAGGCTCAGGGGATAGAGAAGAATGGGTCTGGAGCATACCCTAGGTCATTATGGGGATAGGGAGCAATGTTGCACTGTGGTGGCCTTGAGCAGCCAGGAGCCAAGAGGAGGTAGGGGGAAAATCACAATAAAGAAAGACAGAAAGGTACCAAAGACACACTTCTTAGATTTGGACACTTGTCCAGAGTAGGTCGTGGTAGCTGGTGGTATTTAGACAAAACAGTGCTGGAAGAGTAAAGTCAATACTATTAGCTGATATGGTCAAAGGCCCTCTAACTTTGTTGTGTAAATACACTGGGGATTCACTGGTCTTCTGAGACAATGGGGCCCCCAAGAGTCATTGACCAGTTTGTCAGTGCAAACTGGTCTATATGCACTGTCCGTTTAAGGCCATTTTACATTGGGTGTGTTCAGATTTCAGGCATAGCCCCCTGTTGTCCAAAATAAGCCTGAATCATCAGCCTCTCTGATTCTCCAGCCCCAGTAATCATATAAACAAGTTCTTTAAGCCTATTCAGCTTGCTTTAAATAAAGGGGGGGGGGGGAGACTAAATGCATTCAGTGCTCCTGTATTCAAATGGTTAATTTGCACTATGTTCTGTTCAAGAAAAGGGAAACTGTCACCCTGTCATTTTAGAGTCTGACACTAAGCCTGTCAAAAGAGACAGCTGTTAAGCTGAATTACTGTTGACATGCAGAGAACCAGCCCTTGCCAGATGTAAGAGACATCTGTGGCAATGAAGTGATGCGGGCAGGCTTTTCAAATGTGGTCACACTGGTATTTGAATAGCATGTCTTGGGCATGAAAATATGGCCTTGACTCAGCCCATTTAAGGCAGTACAGTCGAGCCAATGGGGAGCACAAAGAAGCCTGTTCTGGAGTTCTCTCCATAATTCATGCCTGAGTACTGAAAACAGTGTTAGCAAGTAAGGGGAGAAGCGCATCACTTGTACCCAGCCAGAGGAGGCAGCTCTAAGGCACTGCTGGAAATGGTTAGTTTCCAGGTCCTTGAGAATGGGTCTGAGTCAGGTGCAAATGAATGAATGAGGACAAGTCACCTCAATTTTTAAGTACTGTCCCATTCTTGTAGTTTGAGGTATTGAGCAAAAGGTATAAATAGCCCACTGACAGCCCTCCATCCTTCTGAATTGGCTTCTGATACTCCCAGATCTGCAGTGCCTCCAAAGATTTGGGTGCTGTTGGTGAGGATGGGGGAGATGGGAAGTTACCCTGCTCTCTCAGGGGCTTGGGGTAGGGGACAGCAGTAGACAATTGGCTTCATAGAGGAAAGCAAATGAGGGCTAATGTAGCCTTAACTGAAATTCAACTTCCCCTCTCCGCCATACCCAGGGACCTTAACCCTGGGGAACTATCTTTCTGAGGATTTCTCTTCTCCATCAGAGCTATTTGCTTGGTAGCTGTTATTGTTCTTGTTTGTCCTACCTTCTCAAAGAGGACCATGACTTCAGAAAGGTGATGTAATGACTTGCAAGGAATTGGATTTAAGTGAGGCAGGGCTGTGCAAAGTCACCAGCCTCACTCTCTCCTCCGGAGCCATCTGGGTCCAGGGTCCAGATATGGATCGGGACAATTGAAGATGGCCCCGATGCAGTGGGAGACCTTGGCCTTTTGAAGTAAGTGCTTGGTAGCTATACCCATGATGAATGTAATTGTTTGGTGATTTGAACAAGAGAAGCCTGTCAGTCTTAATCCTGCCCCAGTTGAGGCCTGCTCCAGAACTCACATTTAATGAATAAGGAATTAGTACAGGCTTTAAGGTTAAAGCTTAGTTAAAGGTTAAAATTAATGGGCAAAGCTTTAAGTACGTCCCTACCTTTCAGCCCTGGGAAACTATACAATACAAGGACAAGAAGGATAGACAGTGTCAGTGATTTTTGGTTGCTATTATCATTAATATTATCATTCCAAATAGGATGATCTGGTGGCATTGGTATGGGAAATAGTCTCTAAGTCACTAAAGACCAATAGACGCCGAGTGCCGTCCAGGGCAAAAGAGGGTGGAGCCAAGATGAAGTCTGATTAAGTTATAAAGCTAATTGGCCAGGAATCAGGAGGCCTGAGTTCTATGCCCAGCTTTACTACTTAGTCGAAATGTGAAGTTGGACAAGTTACTTTCCCTCCCTAGGCCTGTTTCCTTCCCTCTTAAATGGACTTATTGGTTAATGTGATTTCTGAAGTTGCTTCCAGTTCGGTCACTTCCAAGATAAGGCACAAGGGCGGAGAAATAGCCACATCAACGTGAAAGTGATAAAGCAAAGGAGATCATGGCCATGGCCTCCAATAGCAGGGTCAGGGGCTAGACCCTGGATGACCCCCAGTGCCAACACATAGGATCTTAAAGTTGGAAAGAACCTTAGATGCCATCCAACCCATACCCAAACAGAAATACCCTCTGCAACATGCCTGACAAGTACTTACCCATCCTTCTTGAAGACTTCCATCAAAGGGGAACCCATTACTTTCTGAGGGAGCCCACTCCACTTTGGGACAACCCTCATTTTTAAGAAGTTCTTCCTTACAGTAAATTGAAATCTGCCCCTCTGCTCCTTGTTATGCCTGCTGGAATCAAGTAGAAAAAATTGAATCCCTCTGAAGGCAGTCCTTGAAATAATTAAACCATGTTTACCATACCCCACTAAAGTCTTTTATTCCCCAGACTGAACATTCCCATTTCTTCCAGTTGATCTTCAGATGGCCTGATCTCTAGTCCCTTCACCTTCCAGATTGCCCTTATCAAGCTTGTTAGCATATTTTCCAAAGTGTGTTTCCCAGAACTGAACATACAAGTCACAATGGGACGCTTACTGCCCTTGTCCCAGATGTCATAGCTCTCTCAGTGTGATATGGGATGTAGCAGTAATTTTCTGGCTTCCATGTCATACTTCTTGATTACCTAGGCTGCATTCATAGGCTCATAGTATCCATCACTGGGAAGGTGATGTAGTCCTGCTGCTCTGTCCTGCCCCAGCTACATCTGGGGCATTGTGCTCAGTTCTTGGGGCCATACTCTAAGAAGGACATTGGTAAGTGGGAGGTTGTTCAGAGAGAGGCAACCAGGGTGGTGAAGGGTCACAAGGTTATTCTGTACCAGGATCAATGGAAGGAACTTGATATATTTGACCTGGGAAAGAGATGACTTAGGGGGATGTGATAGTTGTCTCCAAGCAACCGAAGGACTATCATGTGGAATTGGGATGGATCCAGATGGCAGAAGAAAGATCTGTGGGGGAAAGTTACAAAGGAGAAAAAACTTAAAACAATTAAAGCTATCCAAAAGTTGAGTGGGTTCCCTTGGCAGTTAGCAAGAACACTGCTAATGGGAGGTCTTCAAGGGTCAAATAATCCCATGGGTATGTTGGGGGGGGGGGGATGCATGGTGTTCCTTTTTGGGCATAGGTGAAATAAATGGCCTCTGAGGCCTGTACTATTGATTATGTTTTGAGCTTTTAATCCATTGAAAATGTTGTCTAGTTATTCTTGATTATTTGAACTCAAGTGTATAATTATGCATTTATCACCCAAGTTTCTTCTTATCAAATTTGACCCATTGCTATGACTAGTCCAGATATTTTTGGATGCTGTCTTACCATCCAACACACTAGCTCTCCTGTCCCAGCTTTGTGTCATCTGCTATCATGCTTCATCTAAGTCCTTAATAACAATGTCCAATGGAGCAGGGCCACACAGATACCTGGGGTCCTCCACTGAAGACATCCCTGCAAGTCAGGGTCAACCTTTAGTTTGCAGACTCTACTCTCTTTCCTGTTTTGAAAAACTGGAACATCTTCCCTTCCCTAGTACTACCACGCTTCACACATTCCTCATTATTTCTCCAAGATCCTTGTCAGTGGTTCAGTGATCACAGCTAGCAGCTCTTGTGGTACTTTGGTCTCCCCTTGCAGGATACTGGATTTTTTGGTGCCTGCTCACTCAGACTCATTGAGAATAACTGGGTCCTCTTTCCATCTCCTTACTTACGTTAGGTTTCAGCTTTTTGGTTTACCATTTTTGTGCTGTCCTTCCCAGGCCCAAGATCCCTTTCTCACAAAAGAAAACAGGAGCTAAATCCAAGTGAAGGAATTCCTCCTTCTCAGCACTGTCTGTGATTATAGTCCCATCTGCCTCAGGCTGTGGCTCTGCCCCTTCCCTCCTTTCATTTTATTCTTGTCCTTAGTTTAACTAAAAAAGAACTTTTTGTTGGTCCTAGCATCCATCATGAGCCTCCATCTACCTGGGGCTTTCACACTTTGGACACTTGTTACAGAATGTGATTGTATTCACAGTCATTCTTCATGACTTATCCTTGTTCCTTCTTCTCTAAGTGACTTGGTTGTAAGTCCATATTAGTGTCTTTAGACAATCCCCCCTTTTCCTCTTTATCAGAATTATTTTCTCTCTTTGTGTCTTTCAAATTTTGTTCTTGCTAGTTTTCCATTCCTCTTGGGCTGACTTCCCCTAAGGAATTTTAGTTTATGGACTCCTGCTTGTCTTTACTCTGAGGCCTTGGAACCTGCTCTTTCTAAACCCAGAGTGCATGGTGCATGCCAGACTCAGGTTGCCCTTCCTCCCCTATAGTGCTGGTGCTACAGTGTAGTGGTCACTTCCCTCAAGGTTCATGTCATTTCTGCTGCAGAAACCAGTGTCCTCTTGATGGTCAGAATTAGATCCAAAATGGCAGTTTCATTTTTAAAAAAGTGGAAGAAGAGATGAGAGAAATTTTTCAGGAATATAGCCAATCCTTTGCTTTTGGATGAAATAAGAGCACTCCAGAGGGGCTGTGTGGAACAATGGCTAAAGAGTTGATCTGGGAGTCAGAAAGCTCTGAGTTCACTTCCTGGCTGTGTGACCCTGGGCAAGATCTTTCACCTCTCAGCTCCCCAGGAAGCTCTCAGAGGCTGGAAGTTGAAGAGAGGGTACATGAGTAGAGGAAGTTTCCTCACATGGGATTTCCTAAACCAATGAAAGCACAGATCCAGACCAAAAAAAGTAGAAGTAGGTGGATGTGTAAGGTAGGACTTTCTCATGCTGCTGTGCCAGGCCAGAGTTTACATTTGCTTCTAGACCCAATAGGGAGCTGCTGAAATTTATTGACTAGGGGGGCGCGGTGGTCAGGCCTGCACTTCAAGAAAAGCCCTTTAGCAGCTATGTGGAGGATGGAAGGGAATGGGACAAAACTAGAGGCAGGAAGACCATTAGGTGATCATTTGCCCTAGTCCAGGTGAGAGGGGCTGCACTAGGGGCCTGAACTAGGCTGCTAGTTGTACGAGTGGAGAGAAGGGAATGATAAGGAGTTCTGTCTTGGACGTATTGAGATTGAGGTGTCTATGGGACTTTAATTTCAAAATGGCCAACAGGCAGGCCTGGAGCTCAGGAGAGAAACAGTTCATACATTGTAGATTTGGGAATCATCTTTGTGCACGTGCCAGCCATACCCATGGTGGCCCGATGAGGTCCCAGAGAGAGAACAGAGGAGAGAACTCAGGACAGATGGAGACTGGGAAATAGTGGTCACATAGATGAGAGTGGAAGGAAGACCACGAGAGAAAAGCATATTCAGGAAGTGGCACATAGAGCAGAGGGCCTGAGAAGGATGAGAACTTAGAAAAGTCCATCAGATTTGACAAGTGATAGTGAGCTAGTAATGATGGGAGAATAGCTTCAGTTAGGGAATGAGGTCAGAGGGTTGAGAAGTGATGACTTCTAGGCTGATGGCCTGGCAGAGTCTAGGGTGGGTTCTTTAAGGGTGGGTTGGGATCCTTCTTGGGCCTGAAGAATGAGCATCCCTTGGCAGCCCTTCAGTAGCATTGCATTGTGGGATAGTGGGAGAGTGGTGGTCTTGAAGTCAAGAAACCTGTCTTGGAATCCTGGGTCCTACATTTTCTAGCTACATGACTGTGGGTAAGTCACAACTCATTTATTCAATAAGCATTTATTAAGTGCCTACTGTCAACCAGATACTGGTAGTGCTAGAATACAGAAACAGAAACAAAATTGTTTGCCAGGTGGCACAGTGGACAAGAGTGCTCAGCCTAGAGTCATGGACACCTGAATTCCAATCTGGAATCAAACACCTACTAGCTATAGGATCCTGGACAAGTCACTTAAACTCTGCTTGCCTTGGTTTCTTCTTCTATAAGTTGGGGATAATAATAGCACTTCCCTTGCAAGGCTGTTTTGAGGATCAAATGAGATAATATCTGTAAAATGCTTTGAGAACTTTACTACATGAATGTTAGTTGTTATTATGAAATTAAGATAATACTTAGTCTTTTTACTTCATAGGATTATTAGGGAGAAAATACTCTGTAAACCCTAAAACAATATACTAATGTGAGGTTATTGTGCATTGAAGCTACCCACCCCATCTTTGGATAGTTCTCATTTTTAGGAATTTTTTTCTTCTATTGAGTTGAAATCTGCTTCCTTGTGACTTGACCTTAGTTCTACTCACGGATCCCAAGAAGAATAAATGATGCTCTCTTTTCTTTGTGATGGCTTTCCTGATACTTGAAGACAATTCGTTGTTTTTCTAGGTTTTTCTTTCTTTTTCTTAAAAACTTCCCATAGTCACCTGGAATCATAGAGTCAGAGAGTCCAAGTTCAAAGGAACCCCAGAGGTCATGTGTTCCAAGCCCCTCATTTTACAGATCAGGACACTGAGGCTCAGGCCTGGGAAGTGATTTGCCTGTGCTCATACACATAGGAAGTAGAGCCCAGACCTGAACCAATGTTCTTTTAGCTGATGTGGCCTTTACCATCCTGCCTGCCCTCCTCTGAACACAGATAGCTTGGGGATCAATTTCCTTCCAGGAGTGTGGCACCTAGGGAAGAAGGCCAGCACTCTTGGCTGCCCCTGCCTGAGCAGCTTGCAATCCTGGCTAACCTTTGATCTCCTTCAGGCTGGGCGATTGCCCCCAGAGCCGTGGCAGAAGGTATTTCAAGTATTTCAAACCCATGCCCCTGGTGAGGGCTCTGGCTGAAACCTAGGGGATTTTGGAATCTGCCTGTGTTCCCTCTCACTGTCAGCTCCCAAACTTGATATGGTAAAGCCCCATTTTCTGTCCATGTAGGGGTCATTATTGGCTTCTTCCTACTACTTTGGGGCCTTTCTGATTTCTAGAATCAGAAGATTTGGCATGAAGTTGTCCTAGCTCTGCTACTTAACTAGTAATGAGACATAAGGGAAGTCACTTGGCCTGTCCTAGTCTCACTTTCATCATCTGTAAAATGAATGGGTTCAACCAGCTAAGATGCTTTCTAGCTCTGAGATTCTGCAATTTTCAGCCAACTCAACGACCAGAATGGAAAGGTTTACTAACCTCGACCTGTTTCACCAAAACTAGACAAACTGCTCAACTCATAAAATTCCATTTCCCAAAGCAGAAAAAGATGGAGTCCTAAAGTTTATGGGGTGTATTTTCTGGACCCTCAAAAACCACTGGAAGATGAGGCCAAGAATCAAAGTCCTTAAAGCAGGGCTGAGGGCTAAGGAATGGTATTCTAAAGGGAAAACAATGTGGAAACTGAGGCATATGACCTAGGTTTTCACAGTTTAGGCAGCTGCCAAGGAGGATCAGAGGAGAAAAAGTTTAGACCTCACAGCATCTTGAAGAAGAAGCGATGAGGATTGCTTGGATGGACTGAGAGTGTTTAACTCGGAACAGAGAAAACTTGGGATAGATGTCTCCAAACACGTGAATGTCTGTAGTGTGGAAGAGGCATTGACTTTCTTCTGCTTGGCACCAGAAGCTAGAATGGGGGCCAGTGGGGAGAAGCTGCAGGAAGACAAATTTCAGTTCAATATAAAGAAGAACTTACACCAATTCTAACTGTCCAGTTATGAACTAGGCTGCCTACGGAGGGAGGGAGTTTTCTGGTGCTTGAGGTATTCAATCAGAGGTTGTGCAGCATTTGTGTGGGATGCCCAGCTGAGGGCTGCAACTTCTAAGGTTCTGACGAATTTGGGAGCTTGAGGATCCTGTGACCATTGATTTCTTAAGTCATCATTTCCTTAATTTGCTGGATTTCACACAGACAAAAGAAAATTGGGACAATGTCCTCTGAGCACTTTTCCTTATTTTGTGACAAATGGAAGTATGACCCACTGAAGTCTGTATTTACTATATTATGAAACCCCATTGTTGCTGTTTTAAGTTACTGTGATTAAGGCCAGGTGTCATTTTAATGTATTAAAAGACTATGCTTCTTCATTTGACAATCCTCCATTGGTTAAGAGATAGATAATTGGACATCAGTGGGGAATAGGAAAAACATTTCTAAAACACTTTGCAGATTTGAAAAGTACTTCTCTCTTGGCTTGGGTGATGCTTTAATCAATCAGTAAACATTTATTAAGCACCTACTGTGTGCCTGCATTGTGCAAAGCATGAGGCATACAAAAAGAGGCAAAAGGCAGCCTCTACCCTCAAAGAGCTTACAATCAAATGGAGGAGACAACATGCAAACAAATATATACAAAGCAAACTATACACAGGATAAGTAGAAAATAATTAACAAAGGGAAGGTGCTGGAATGAAGAGGGGATGGGGAAGGCTTCCTGTAGAAGTCGGGATTTTTGTTGGTAGGTCAGTAGTCAAAGAAAAGGAAGGAGAGTATCCCAGGCATGAGGGACAGCCAGAGAAAATGCCCAGAGCCAAGAGATGAAGTGTCTTGTTTGTGGAACAGCAGGAGGCCAGTGTCAGTTGATTGAAGAGTATGTATCAAAGAGCAAGGAGTAAGAAGACTAGAAAGGTAGCAGGGGCCTAGTTATGAAGGGCTTTGAATGCCAAACAGAGCTTTTGTATTTGTTCATGGGGGCGATAGGGAACCATTGGAATTTATTAAGTGGAGGAGTGAGGAGAGGAATAACATGATCAGGCCTGTGTTTTAGGAAAATCACATTAGTGGCTGAATGGAGAATTAATTGGAGTGGGGAGAGACTTGAGGGAAGCCGATTCAGAATTTGTTGTAACTAAACCAGCAAAACCCTATCAGTAGACAGGACAAATTCACATGTCTTTGGTGTTTCTTTCAGATTTTAAAAGCACATTTATTACAATGACACTATAAGGCAGGCAGTACAAATATTATTATCCCCATCTTGCAGCTGAGAAAACTAAGACTGAAGGAGAATAAGAGAGCTGCCTAAAATCATATGGCAAGTGTCAGAGCTAAAAATTGAACCTAACTCTTCCTTTACTCCTTTTACTACTCCATGCTGTCTCAGAAAGCTGAAAATATCCTTCACTCTGAAAATGGCCTTCCTATTAAATACCAGCTGTTATAATGGTGTTTATTAAAACAGGATTCTTCTTGTCCATAGAAAACCAACCACAGCTTCCTGGAGGTGTGCTGTAAGGTTGATGGCATGGCTGGAGTCACTGGAGTGTGTTAAAACAATAGCCCACAGCTTAGTTCCCCTCTTCTTTCCCTCCACAACTGTGAGTGGCAAATCCAGATACTCATGATCCCCAGGCACTTTGATGACATGCTATCTATCCAAGGGCTACCTAGTGCTTTCAGCCCAGGAGTTGTGGCAGAGCAAGACTTTGCTTTCTGCTTTGCTGCCTAGTGGACTGAACTTGAGCCTGAATCAGGGATGGGTGTTCTGTGTTAGTACATCTGAGTTCATCTGTGAGGGGCCCTGAGGCAGTTTGGGTACTCTCTTGGACCTAGGCAAGATAATCTTCTTGCTAAGCTTTCATCAAGGCCCCCAGGGGCCAAGAATTTCTCCTTGGCATCCAAGAGGGTCCAGTGTACCCTGTGATGGAAAAGGAGAGATGGGAGCTCCCAGAGGCTTACAGGAATCAAACCAACACATAACT
Organism: Pseudochirops cupreus; assembly: GCA_028627135.1. Classification (NCBI taxonomy): domain Eukaryota; kingdom Metazoa; phylum Chordata; class Mammalia; order Diprotodontia; family Pseudocheiridae; genus Pseudochirops; species Pseudochirops cupreus. Next base: position 42,602,733 of record CM053582.1, on the reverse strand, counting down.
TCAAGACTCAAAGTAGAATAAATGCCCAGTGTAGTGTAGTGTTTTCCCTTTGCCATTGACATAAGAACGTGTAGAGAGTATAGGACTTCCTGAAAATGAGTCTTCACTGCTTTTGAGTTATTGTGATGGCTGCTATTTACATTTTGTTAAATGCCAACAATCTGTCAGACACTGGAAGGAGCATAGTGCAAGGCACACCTTTCTTCAAAGGTTTTGATTCTTGCCATGTCCTTGAAAAAAGGACTAAGATGAGGAAGAGAAAGTCACCAAAAGGGAAAGACTGTCCTTGGAGCCCAGTGCTGGCACACTGCAGAGTAGGAACTATTTCACGGAGCCATGTCAGTCATTTGGAACAGGCTGATTTCTGGTCCCCATCTCCTGCTGCATCCTTCCCCATGATGCCTTCTGGGTCTTCAGGGCCTCCTACTGCAGTGACCCTTGCTCCTTTCCCTCATAAAAATTTGTCTTCCTTCCTCATATCCCCAAAAGAGGCGGGGGGCGGGGGGGGTTAGTAGTAAAGGGTGAGACCTGGGGAGGCTGGGGAGCTGAGACTCAGCCTTGAATCCTGGTCCTGCCATTTAAAAAAAAAATTAAGTATTCTTCCAATTACATGTAAAAACAATTTTTAACATTTATTTTTTTAAAATTTTGTTTTCCAAATTCTCTCTTTTATTCTCTCCCCTCCCCTCCATTGAGAAGGCAAGCAGTTTGATATAGGTTTTACATGTGTAGTCACGCAAAACATGTATCTGTCATTGGTCATGTTGTAAAAGAAAACAGACCAAAACAACAAGAAAAATAAAGTTTAAAAATGTCTGCTTCGATTTGCATTCAGATTCTATCAGTTCTCTCTCTAGAGGTGGATAGCATTTTTCATCGTAAGGCCTTTAGAATTGTCTTGGATCATTGTATTGCTGAAAACAGCTAAGTCTATCATAGTTGATCATTGCACAATGTTGCTGTTACCATATACAATGTTCTCTTGGTTCTGCTCACTTCACTTTGCATCAGTTCATGGCTCTGTCATTTATTAACTGTGTGATCTTGAGAAAGCCACCTAAGTTCTCTCAATTTTGGTTTCCACAGCTATGAAATAGGCATAACACTATCTCTCCCCTGTCTACTAGGCTTGGTGGTAAGCTAGCACTTTGTGTGCTCAGTGTCTGCCTCTGTGAATCAATTATAGGGAATTATTAAAAAATTTTAATGATTGCTAACAGCTCCAGGTGTTACCCTTAGATCAGAGATATAAGTATGCGTTGACCTACAACACTCCCCAGTGCTGTAAACCAGGTTAAAATGCTACCAGGAAATATTTATCAAAATAATGTAAATGCAGTAGAAGATAGATAATGATAATATATGGTTTTCAAAGTCAATATGCTGCTCTCAGGGATCCCTATGTACAGTTTAGCAGCTCCATTTTTATTTGAATTTGACATCACTGCCCTAGATAACAGTTATATTTTTAATGTGTGTTTTAACTTGGGGACGGGCAGTGATGGATAAAGCACCAGGTCTGAAGTCAGGAAGATTCATCTTTCTGAGTTCAAATCTGGCCTGAGACACTTACTAGCTGTGTGACCCTGGGCAAGTCATTTCACTCTGTTTGCCTCAGTTTCCTCAGATAGGGTCACAAAGAGTTGAACACAACTGAAAAATGACTGAACAATAATAATAAAAAATTTAGAAATAATCACAAGGAAGAGATTTCTAATGATGGCATTCCAAACATTATGACAGGCCCATGGGGGAGAGAACAAGAGAAAGAGTGACCTTTCATAGGTTCTATTAATATTATACCACCTACCCCAGTAGTGTTATTTTACAAATGAAGAAACTGAGGAAACAGGACCTGAATCCAGATATCTCTCCTCATTCTAGCAATGACTGGAAGTATGGAGGGGGAGGGAAGAAATCCCCAGAGTCCTCTTGGTGGAACTTTTTAACAAATGGTGAGTCCTAGGTTTGGACTTCATATCGGAATCTGTTTGCTATTTGATGGCAAGCTCCAAGACACCAAGCATTGGACTCTTCTTTGGAAAATGTCATTTTGACTGAGTGTTTAGTATTAGTGATTAGGAAGATCCAGACTAGAACCTCTTCTGCAAATTCCCAAAGGGAACATTGATTTCACTGGGAGGTTGGTTTGGGATTCGGGTTTTGGTAATACAACTTCAGGTGAAAAACAAAGGCTAAGAGGACTGTAATACTCTAAAGTGAAAGAACAGCCCTACGAAATAATTGAAAACAAATGCTGTGAAGTAATAAAGATCCAGCTTGTCCCCAAAGAAGAGATCTGAGAAGGCCTCTCTCCTGATCCTTTGCATTAAGTGGGGAACATTGAATATAATGTCATGTTTTTCCAATGTGTTTATTGGTTTTGTTGAATTACAAATATTTGTTATAAGGAATGGCTCTCTGGGAGTGGGAAGGGGGAAGGATATGGTAGGAAATGTAGATGGTAGAAAAAAAATACATTGATAAAATCTATTTTTAAAAATAGGTGGTCTTTTTAATGATAAGTGCTAGAGAGGCTATGGGAAAAAATGCATGTAGGTAGAGCTGATTAGTCCAGTCATTCCAGAAAGCAATTTTGCCTTTTACATATATATTATATATAATTATATATGTATATATATATAATTATATATAATATATATCTTTTATATATATACATATCTTTTATATACATATACCTTATATATATATATATATATACATACATACATATACATATACATATACATACCTTTTGATCCAGCAATACCACTAATAATAATTTTGTTGTTGTTTAGTTGTCTTCAGTTGTGTCTGACTCTTCGTGACCCCACTTGAGATCTTCTTGGCAAAGATACTGGAGTGGTTTGCCATTTCCTTCTCTGACTCCATTTATAGATGAGAAAACTAAGATAGTGTTAAATGACTTGCCCTGGGTCACACAGCTAGTAAGTGGTCTGACACAAGATTTGAGCTCAAGTTTTTCTGACTCCATGTTCAACACTCTTTCTGCTGTCCCATCTCCTTGCCAGTAAGCTGTCGTTACTAGATCTATGTGCTCAGCGTGACCAAAGAAAGAGAAAGAGGACTTACATGTTAAAAATATTATAGCAACTCTTTTTGTGGTAGCAAAGAATTGTAAGCCCATCCTTTGGGAAATAGTTAAATAAATTATGGTATATAAATGTAATGGAACATGATTGTACCACAAGAAACAATGAAGGGGACGAATTCAGAGAAATTGGAGAGAACTTATATGAACTGATGCAGAGTGGAGAGCAATTTAAAATGGCAACAGTGTTGCAAAGATAAATAACTTGGAAAGATTCCAAAATGCTAATCAGCATGATGACCAATTGTAATTTCAGAGGACCCATGATGCAGTGGGCTGCTCACCTCCTGATTGAGAGGTGATGCCTCAGAGAGCAGACTGAGACATATTTTTTAGACATGGCCAGTAAGGGAATTAATTTTGCTTGATTATGCCTAGGTATTACAAGGGTTTTCTTTGTTTTTGTTTAATGGGAGAGAAAAGAAAAAATATTTTTGATAATTGAAAAAAAAATTACATGGAAACCCCCCCCCCCAAAAAAAAAACAAGATCCCATAGTAGCAGATTCTATAGCAGAAAAAAAGTCATGTGCTAAATAAAAATTATTTTAAAAAATATAAATAATTAAAACTAAATAAATTGGGGAAAATGTAAAAAGAAGATAGATTTTGGTGCTGAGGAATGTCTGGAATCATCAAAAACATTATTTCGTTCCCCAAACTTGAGTATGAGGGTCATTCCTTGGAATGTGTACAAAGTTGGCAGCTAGGTGGCGCAGAGAATAGTGTGTTGGACCTGGTCTCAGGAAGACCTGAGTTCACGTCTAGAGACAGTTACTAGACTATCAGGCAAATTTATTCTGTAAGCCTCAGTTTCCTCATCTGTAAAATGGAAATTGTAATCACACCTACCTCCCAGAGTTGTTAGAAGGATAAAATGAGATATTTATAAAGCGTTTTGTGAGCCGTAAAGCACTATATAAATGCTAGTTGTTATTATTTCCTATTTTTGCCAGACTCATATATTACTCAGCATTTGCATACATTGGAGATATCTAACTTCTTGGCTACTTTTGACTATGGTGTGACTCTGAGCTGAAAGGACTTGATGCTTTGGTGTGATATGGCAAACCTTAGGTGACTGTGTGGTAAGTAATTCTCTCTCTCTTTCTTTTCCTCTCCTCCCTCCGTCCCTCCCCTCTTTCTCTCTCTCTATCCCTCCCTCTCCCTCCTTTCTTTCTGTCTCCATCTTCTCTCCTCTCTCTTCTCTTTTCTTTTCTCTTTTAAATTTTTTTTGAAGGGGGAAAGTCAGGGGAATTGGGGTTAAGTGACTTGCCCAAGGTCACACAGTTAGTGAGTGTATCAAGTGTCTGAGGTCAGATTTGAACTCAGGTCCTCCTGACTCCAGAGCCAGTGCACCACCTTGCTGCCCCTCTTCTCTTCTCTTTTCTTTTCTCTCTTTTCCTACCTCTCTCTCTCCCTACCTCTCTCTCTCTATTTCTCTCTCCCTCCCTTCCCCCCTTATCTCTCCCTCCCTCCCCCTCCCCTTCTCTCTCTCTCTCTTTCCCTCTCCCTCTCTCTCTCTCTCTCTCTTTTTTCCTCTCCCTCTCCCTCCCTCCTTCTCTCTCTCTCTCTCTCTCTCTCTCTCTCTCTCTTTCTCTCCCTCCCTCTCTCTCTCTCTCTCTCTTTCTCTCTCTCCCTCTCCCTCCCTCCCTGCCTCCCTTCCTCCCCCTTCCTGGCCAGTTTGTGCTTGAGTCTTTGGTTGTCTATTAGGCTTCATTTGTTCTTTTCATGAATATGTGACCAAACATAGTTCTGAGGGAGACATGTCCAGGTTTGAGGATTAGCTCATGAGTCTGAGGAGTCTGGAGACCTTGAGTTTACTAAGGAGAATTGATTGGTGGCAAGGGAAGCTTCTGTAATGAAGACAAGTGGAGGAGTCTAACCCTTTGGACTCGCTTACCAGAAGACATGGACTTAGAGGAAAATGATGAAATGTAAAATGCCTAATTGGGTAGCTAATTGGCACTGCAGTGGAGAGAGCACTGGACCTGGAGTCAGGAAGACCTGAGTTCAAGTATGACCTCAGTCACTCCCTAGCTGCATGACCCTGGACAAGTCACAGCCTCTGTTTGTATCATCTGTAAAATGAGCTAGAGAAATAAATGGCCAATTACTCTGGTATCCTTGTCGATAATAACCTGAAATGGTATCCCCAAGAGATGACTGAAAGAACTGAACAACAGCAAGAAAACGCCTAATCAGTAGTCCCCCAAACCGTTTCTTGTTAAGATGAGGTTTAACACCAGGTTATGATATATAGTAGTTATATTTTAAGTTGTGAGATCCTGTTTTAGGATGCTCAATCAATTTATGCTGTCTTTTTGTGTATTTTAGCATTTCTTTTGTGTTTATGAAATTGATACTTGTCCCATACCTGCTTTGTGTTGTGTATTGAGTATCTTTTTGCTCTCCTGACTCCTTTGGGGATACCTAGACTTGAGATAAAAACTAAGATTTAAGTAACTTATGCCCAAGGTACTGGGATGGGGTTCTAATGGGCCAAAGAACATAATAAAAGGGAGCCAACATCATTCATTAGAGTTCATACTGCTTCCGAATTGACCTGAGGAGGACCAAGTACCTGGTTCAGAGCACAGAGGTCCCTTAGCAAGAAGGAAGTGTATGTGTTGCCCCAGTCTCTTGGGCCCAGCAATTCTTCCTTAATATTATACCATCCTGCTTGTTTTCTTTGTCCTATTTGATTTTGGGCCCATTTGTAATGTCTCTCGCAGATATAGATACGGATATAGTCATAGATATAGATGTCCTGTTGCTCAGAGGAAGTATAGCTGGAAGGCTATAGAAAGGCTTTCGAAAAATCATCTAGTGCAGCCCCTGATTTTACAGGGGATGAAACTGAGACCCATAAAGCAATTCTATTTGTTCAAGGCCATAAAAGCCATTAGCAGCAGGACTGGGATCAAATCCAGGCCCTTTGGCTCCAGAGCCAGCTCTCTTTCCACTGCATCTCTTTGCAGTGGCTTGCAGTAGATGGAACTTAATAAACCCTTGGGTTTCTTTTTCTAGAATCCTTTCTTTTGAAATTTGTGGTCACTTTTATCAGGATAGGGCTCAAATTCATAATAGTGTATAATATTGATTTATTGTTTGTACTTCAGTCAACACTTCCCATAGAACAGAATTACCTATTGGACTATCATTTATACCATGGTTCCCACACAATACAATCAGGAAAGCTCTGAGCTCCTGTGGTTTCAGTGACCAGTTTTCTACAGATGATTCTCACAATTATTTGCCTAGCCCTAACCTTTCTACTGACCTCCAGTCTTATGTCTCCCACTTCCTCCTAGGCATCTTTAACTGTCTTTTTCCCCAAACCCTACCCCCTTCTGAACTCCCCTGTTCCCATTGTGTGGACCACCATCTTCTCAGTCACCCAGGTTCACAAACTGGATATCTTTCTTAACTTCTCATTCTCTCTCAGCATACCACCCACTCCCCTATATCACTGCAACCATCCTGGTACACGTCCTCATCACTTCATGTCTGGACTGTTGCATTAGCCTGCTCATTAGTTTCCCTGCCCCAAGTTTCTCCTTACTCTAGTCCATCGTTGACTTAACTATCAAACTGATCTTACCAAAACATCGTTCTGACCATGTCACCCTCTATTCAGTTAATTCCAGTGGCTCCCTGTCACTTCCAGGATCAAATGCCTCTGTTTGGCATTCAGAGCCATTCATAACCAACCCCTTCCTGTTTGTCCAGTCTTCTTATACTTTACTTCTCTCCATGTACCCTATGGTCCAGTGACACTGAACTCTTTATTATTCCTTATATACAGTTCTTCATCTCCCAACTCTGAGTGTTTTCACTGGCTATTCCCCAGATCTGAAGCACTTTCATTCATCATCTCTGTTTCCTGTATTCCCTGGTCTGATTCATATCTCAGCTAAAGTCCTACCTTGCACAAGAAGCCTTTCCTACTCCTTCTTAATCTTAGTCCCTTCCCTTTGACATTACTCTTGATTTATTCTCTCTCTATGTTGTTTACATATGGTTACATGGTTATAGTCTCCCCCATTAGAACATGAGATCCCCGAGAGCGGGGACTACTTTTTTTTGCTTTTCTTTTTATCCTCAGTACTTAATACAGTGCCCGGAATATAGTAGGCACTTAATTACATGCTGATTGATTGACTAACTGACTCAATGTGACAACATTATGGGTTTCTCAATAACTAATAGCTATGATGTGTTTTGCACCCTATCCAGGATCTAGATCCTGGGCATTTCTGAATTTAATGTGTTTCTATGTCTCATTCAAGGTATTCAATTCCATAGATATCTCTTGTGTTTTAGAGTTGCAAAGACAAAAAAAAAATCCCTCTCCTCAAGGAACTTATGTTCCACTGAGAAAAGGGAGCAACATACACAGATAAATCAGTGTGAAATCAACACAAAGTAATGTGGGAGGAGGGCAAGGGAACGCTAACAACCAGGACAATTGAGAAAGTGTCCTTGAGGTGACCCTTGAAGGAAATGAGGAGTTCTCAGGGTGAGTGGTGAGGAAGAAGAGTATTCCAGGTAAGGCCCATTCAAAGGCATGACTAGAGGAAATGGATTTCACGGACATGTGAATACCAAGTAGGTCACTTTGGCCAGAGTGTCGAATGTGCAGGTAAGGGGGGAAGATGTAGGTGGGGAATAAGTAATCAGACTGCAAAAGTAGATTGGGATCATTTGTGAAGGTCATTAATGCCAACGAAGAGTTTTTATCTTATTCTAGAATAAATTGTGAGCAACTGAATGTTCTTTAGCAGGCAGGTGCCATGGTCAGATATGGACCTTAGGAATATAACATTGGCAGCTAGATGGCTCAGTGGATAGAGTAGTGGGCCTGGATTCAGGAAGACCTCAGTTGAAATTTAACCTCAGATACTAATCCTGGGCAAGTCATTTAACCTCTTGTCTGCCTTAGTCTAATAGCAAACCACTGCAGTATCTGTGCCGAGAAAACCCCATATGAGGTCACAAAGAATTGAACACGACTGACAACAACATCAGCAAACTGTGTATACAATGGATTTGAGAGAGGAAAAGGTAGATACAGGGAGTCCACTTAAAAAGTTGTTGCAAGTGGTCTAGGTAAGTGGTGGTGAGGCTCTGAATTAGGGTGGTGGTTATGTGGATGTAGAGAAAAGTGATGTGGGAGAGATGTTATAGAGATTTAGAATGGAAAAGATTTAATCTGGAGGGTGAGGGAAAGTGAAGAGCTGAGTCTGACTTGAATAGTGACTGGCAGAGTGGCACTGCCCTCAACAGATAGGGAAGTTAGAAAGCGGGGTCAGTTGAATGGGAAACACAATGAGTTCCATTTTGGACATGTTCAAGATGCATATGGGGCATCCGGGCAGAGATAGACAGCTTGAGAAGAGAGAGAGAGGTTTGGAATAGGTGCTGTGCAGAGTGGAATGGAGCAAATCAGAGAAGAGCAAAAGATTGCTGTGAAGCAATGAGGGTCCATTTGGGATTAAATAACATACATTTGTAGGGGACTCATTCAGCATGCAAGTACAGCGTATAATAAGAGTAAGCTGTGTTTGAAGTTTGGAAAGAGATGAGCAGAAATGAGAGAAGGGATTCCAGGGTAGATTAAAGTATACAGTTAAACTGTTTAACTATAGGGTCAAGATTATGAAGGGAGGAGAATGAAGCCAGAGGAGGGGTGAGGAGCTGGGAAAGTAAGGGTGTGTTTATGGAATGACTGGAGGTTGCAGTAAGGACAGAGAATACATTTAGGAAGGGTGTGGCATAGAGAGAGAGGGTTGGAGAGGAGGTTATAATCAGAGGAATTGCAGAGTTATTGATTGTGGAGGTGGAACCCTTGTGGGGGACGTTGAGATCAAGGGTCTCACCATTTCTGGGTGTGAATGTGGTAGAATTAAGGTGAAGATCATGGGAGTTGAGGTTTATGGACTGAAAGCAAGGGCATTTGGGGGAACTCCAGCATGTAAATTGAATGTTGTTTATTTTTACTGTGTTGACTTTGAAAGATTTAAGAAATCTGATCAACACAGTGACCAACCATGATTCCAGAGGCCCAATGAACTTAAAAGGAGGGGTTGCTGAGTGATGGTGGTAGGAAGGAATGTCTCGAAGTGGAAGACAGGAGGGAGAAGCATGCCTGTTTCTCCTCCTGGCCCATTGTGTCAGTGTGTATGAAAGACGTTACAGTTTAGTACTGGATATAGCAGCTAGGGATCCATTGTCTTCTAGGGCTCTATTATGGTAAGTTCTACTTAGTAATGTTACATCTTCAGGCTTAAAAGTCAACTACTCAATCTTTACTTAGCACCTACTATGTGCCTACTAAGCTTGAGGGGAACAAAAAGGCAGTCTCTGCCCTCAAGGAGGTCACAATTTAATGAGGGAGACAGCAAACAAACAAATATGTACAAGCTATATATGGGGGAAAATAGAAAACAATTAACAGAGGGAAGGCACTAAAATTAAGTGGGGTTGGGAAAGGCTCCTTATAGAAGATGTGAGCTGGAACTGAAAGGAAGCCAGGGAAGTCATTAGGCTGAGATGAGGAGGGAGAGCATTCCAGGCATGAAGACCGGACAGAGAAAATGACTGGAGAGGAAAGGTCGAGCGTCTAGGTTGTGGAACAGCCAGGAGGACAGTGTCACTGCATCAAGTAAGATATAACAACACTGGAGAGTAGTAGGGGGCTAGGTTATGAAAAGCTTTGAGAGCCAGACGATTTTGTATTTGATCCTGGAGGCCATAGGGGACTATGGACTGTTGGAGTTTATTGGGTGGGGGATGGTGTGTGCCACAGTCAGACTTGCACTTTAGGAAGATCACTAACAAGGCATGGACCATAGAAGAGATATTATTAAAGTCCAGCTCTTTCCTTATTGCCTTTTCTTTGGTCCTTGCTTCCATGGTTCCTTACCACACAATCCCTCTGACTCCCTTTGTTGCATTTGGTCTGGTGAAGCCTAGCGACCCAAATTCATAATTGTGTTTTTAAATGCATAAAATAAATGACAGAGAATTGCAAAGCAAACAAATTAGATCGAAATACAGTTGTCAAAATACATTTTTAAAAAACCCAAGGTCAGATACTACTGAGAGCCCCTGGTTTACAATGTTTGTGTCAGTGTTTCTGTTTTTTATAAGTGTAATGGGGACATTGGAGTGGTTTGCCATTTTCTTCTCTAGCTCATTTTACTGGGGCAAACAGGGGTAAGTGGCTTGCCTAAGGTCACACAGCTAGCAAATGTCTGAATATCTTTCAAGAAATAAGGTAATGGATCTGAAAGAAATTGTATCCTTTCTGATCCTTCCAGATTTGGTTTTTACTGTACATAGGAATTTGTTGGGCCAATTCACATTTCTTTTCTCCAGGTAGATGATTGTGTTCTTTTAGCCTAGTATTGTGGGGAGCAATTGGAATAGAAGGGGCACTGGTAAATGTAGACAGGATGAGTGCATATATGAAAGACGAGTTCTTTTACTGTCTTCAGGGCATTTATTTGGATCTTCTCAACACTGATGTGAAGAGCAGGTGACTTAAAACATTCCTGAACCTTGGTTTCTTCATTTATAAAATGAGAGGATTAGACTCTCTGATTTCTAACACTCCTTCTACTTCTAAAGTTATATGATTCATGATTGGAGATTATAAGTATGCATCTATGCACGCATAGTAAAAAACTCTTAGATATCAGGAGAAAATCAAACCATAATTTAAAAAAATAGAATTTGTACGATGCAGACATAAAAAAATCACTTTCCTTTCCTTTCTTTTCCTCTCCTCCTTCCTCTCTCTCTGTCCACATGGGGTATAATACCCTTAACCTGAGGGTCATCTGCCCAAAAGGAATGTAAATTTTGATCACTGAAACATCACCAAATAGTTTGGGGTTTAAGGGGTGAGATTTCTTTCTCAAGGACAAGGTCTCAAAACCAAATCACTCTGGCTCTCATTGATAGTCCAACAATAGGTCCCAGCTCAAGCACACAGGGTTATTGTTTGGGTCCCAGATTGCTGAGAGTGAAAGTAAATACCAAGTGTTTCTGTTTTAGCCAGAAAGCCTGAGGGTCTCCTCCTCCAGATTAATATTTTTTTACACTAGGTAAAAGAGGCCATTCTTTGCTACATTTCTTACCTAGCCTTAATCACTGAATGGGCATTACCTCAGTCAAACTGAGACCTGGGAAAGACCTTATCTTGAAAAGGCCAAGGTTCCCTACTAAGTCCGAGGCCGTCTCCCGTTGTCCTAATCTACATCTCGCCACTGGATTCAGATGACTCCAGAGAAGAGAGTGAGACTGGTGACCTTGCACAGCCCTCCCTCACTTAAATCCAATTCACTTGCAAGTCATGACATCACCTTTCTGATGTCATGGTCGTCTTCCAGAATGAAGGACAAACAGCAACAACAGTGGGGAAGTGGGATTTTGGCCCTGTAGGCAGTCCCTGCTAGCTTTGCCCCTTTCCGTCTGGTTTTTCTGGTGCTTCCTTGAGGCATCTCTGAGTTTTAGGATAATTTGTTCTCCCTGGTCCTAGTCACTGGAGGGGGTGTCAAGAGTCATTGGTGTGGCTAAATGATGTATATATTTCTCTTTCTAGAACTGAATTTATTTTACATCTTTATTCAGATACACACAGATATCCTTGCAGTTGAAAGCTACTTTCTAGAGCTTTGGGAAGTATTTGAGCGTTAATTCAATAGAGATTCACCTCTCCTACTTAAGCAGAGGTCTGACTTCCAGAAATCTTATCTCTCCAGAATGTAGGTTTAAGTCTAGAAGTAAACGAAAAAAGTTTTCTTGAGTTAAAAATAGCTTTCTGAGAGCTCACGAACTTTGAGAGGCAGGTGCCACCTCCTCCACAAAACCTCCTTTGAACTTCCCCTAGCCAGAAATAATCTTTCCTTCTTTATCTTTTATAGCACTTTGCACTTTTCCTATGAACTTTTACACAGATCATGACATATTATTTCTGTACCTGTCTTTGCTTGTTTTCTCTAGGAATGACTGTAAGCTTATGTGACTTGCTGTGCGACCTGAGGTGAGTAACTTCCCCACTCTGGGTCTCAGTTTTCTCCTCCATAAAATGGGGGGGGGAAGATTATTGTCCTTTCTAATAATAACTTGTCTAAAGCCTTATTGAGTGTTTCCTTTGGGCCCAAGGCTCTGGGATCTGTTTGGCTCTGGCCAGTTACCTTGTACCTGTGGTGATGGAGATTCCCTTTTGGTGTAACTACGTGTTGTATTTAGATATTTGGCTTCTGGTCTGTCTCAAAAGCCCTAGTCAAAAATCATGGAAATAGAGAATTGTCCTACTTTGACATTAATTCTTAAGTCAAGAATCTCTTGAATAGTGATCATATGGTTTCAGTTTTAGTGCCAGCAGGGCTTGTTGTAGCTTGTGAAGGCTAATGGCTCTTCCTCCCCTCAAGTTTTGGTAGCTGGCCCTTAGTCCTACACTCTCCTGCTCATGGCAGAAGAGAATGGGTCAGAATTTGGCTACATGGATGATGAAAGGCTGCTGACCACTCCTGTAGCTACCTTGCCTTATCATGGAATCCCAGGTTTAAAGCTGAAAGGACCTCAGAGGTGATCTAGTCCATTTTACAAGGGAAGAAACTGAGGCCCAGGGAGGCCAAACGACCTACCCAAGATCACGAAACCTACAAGCATCAGAGAGGGGATTTGAATCTAGATTCCCTGACTCAAGAGCGAGTGTTCTTTTGACTTTCTCATACTACCTTCTTTGAGACCTCTGCCTTAACAGAAGGTAACTTTAATGTAGGGGCCATGATTTTCTAAAGAGTTAAAAGCAAGTTGAACTGAGTTTTAAGGATTTTTATTATCATTAATAATACCTTAGAATTGCTTTGCACATGCTGTTTTCCCAAGTGCCTTCCCACTCCATCAGCTCATCTGGGATTCCCAACAACTCTGTGGGTAGGGAGGTCCATTATTACTTTACTTCAAAACACTATTATTTCATCTGTGTGGGTGCTCTTTCCACCAGGGCAGATTGTTATCTTTGCATACCTTTCTCTATGTTATTTATAATTTGCTGTGAAAAAATGAAGCTTATTACCTGATGGTAATGACTATGGAAGGTTAATTTCTATCCTCATTTTTTAAGGGGCAAAGGCAGGGTTATTGGGGTTAAGTGACTTACCCAAGGTCATACAGCTAGTAAGTGTTAAGTGTCTGAGGCCGAATTTGAACTCAGGTCTTCCTGACTCCAGGGCCAGTGCTCTATTCACTGAGCCACCTAGCCACCCCCATCCTCATTTTTAATATAAGGAAAACAAGGTCCAGCTCAATGGCATGTGGCTGATTGGCCGTAGAGCTGGGCTTCAAACCTAGACAGTTTGGTTGTCAATAATATGACCCCCATTTATCTAGTGCCTTCTAGTTTGCCATGCACTTTCTGTACAACAGTTCTTAGAGGTACTTGTACAAATGTCATTCTCATTTTGTAGAATGGGGAAACTGAGGCACAGAAAGCTGACAGGGTCCCACAATTTGTAAGTGTTAGAACTTGAACTTGAAACCATATTTTATAACTCCAGGTCTAACATTCTGTCCACTATATCACAGTAAGGTTGAGCAAAAGCCCATCAAAGGTAAGAGAATACAAAAGGTCGAAGTATTGTTTTAGCAAGTGAAATGAAGCAGCAGAATATTCTCTTCATACATCTAGGCCTCCTAGGCAAGTTGGTATAAGGTTGGCTAACTGGGTATTTTCAGGACCTCCTAAAAATCAGGAGATGGCTGGCCTGCCTTCTCCCGCCTGTTCTCTAGAGACACCTCCATTCCCCTACTCTCTCGCTCCATTTCAGGAATTGCTGAACAGTATCATGATTTTTACACAGTGAGCCTTTCTGAGAAAATGTCTGTCAGGCTCCTCTGGGGCAGTGTTCCTCAGGCAACATTTCCAAGAATCTCTCATTTAAAAGGGAAATTATAATTCCAATTTCCGCCATTCATAGCCTTGAGAAATATGGGCTGTATTTATTATTATGTTCTTGACCTAGGGTTTCTCCATCATTTCCATTAGCCTCCTGTGATATTCACAGTAACATCCTCTAAGTCATGTTTGCAGAAGTCACCAGTGCACAATGAAAGCAGCTCTGATAGTTTATTTACCTAGTGAAATTTTCCTTGACAAGATGACCTTGGGCCCTGTATCATCTCATTTCTATACGGTCCCTGGAGAGGAGAGGAGAAGAGGGAAAAGTCGAGAGAATGATGAGAAGCAGGCTTATTTGTTTCTCAAATAAAATATATCTCTAGAACTTTACCAAAGGCTTCAACTCCACGAAAATTCAAATAAGGCAATAATTAAGTTGGTTCCAGCATGGAGGTGGATGAGGAGGGGAGAGCTATGGCCTTTTACAATCTGTAGGAAAGAAATGGCCATGAAATTCATCTGGAACTAAGGCCTTGATAAGAATCACAAGATTTTTGGGGGAAAATAAGTAATTTTAGGGAAAAAGTTTTACAAAGCAACAGAAAAAAAGAGCACTTAGTTAGGAATCTGAGATCTGAGTTCAAATCTGTGCTCTGCTCCTCACTGCCTGTGTGACCTTGGGCCAGATACTTCCTCTATCTGGGCCCTAGTTCTCCCATCTGTAAGATGAGGGAGCTAACCTAGATGATCTCTTTAAGTTCCTTCCATTTTGAAATTATAGAACATTAGTCTATGATATGTCATATGTGAGTTTTAAGTGTCCCTTACAAAAATGTCAACTGTAGCATACTATATTGTATAAAAAGCAATAACCGAGGTCTCTGAAGACCCAGGGTCCTAGTTCTGGCTCGGCCTTTGACTAGCTTGTTGATCTTGGGCAAGGCAACTCCCCTTTCTAGCTACGATATCTTCATCTATAAAATAAGATAATTGGACTCTGATCTCTGTGTTTCCTTCTTTCTCTAGTTCTCTGTACTACTCTAAAAGTCAGTTCAATCATTGGAGAATATAGTTGTTGAAAACCTTTGCTCTGAATGATTTGAGATTAGACTGTGACAGGCCTATTAGCTTTGTTGATTCTAACCTCAGTGAGCTCTTAGGGGAGTACAGGGACCAATGTGCCAGGCCACAGCCATGAAGCGAAATGGGTCTGGAAATGTTATAGGCTGATGGTGTTCTTGGAGAGCTTAAGACCCTGATCACCAAATTAGATCCATTTGCCTGGCTTTGAGAAGCATTCTTTGATTTATCTTGGAACAGTCCACTTTAAATAACTGCCTGAAAGAAATCGTTATTAGAATTATACCAAGTGAATGTCAACGTGCGGATGTTACTGCTGATCTCTCTAACTTGCTATTGAGTAGCATGCAAATGTATTTGACTCCCAAAATGGGGCAGAGTCTGGCTAGGGAGACAGTAATTGATTGGATGAATAACAAGCATTCTTCTTTTTTTAAAAATCTGATTGAGTTCTACTTGTTGGCTTCATAGAATCATTGGATAGAAATGACTTATGATTGGTTCATGCACCTTGATAATCATGTCTAGTCTTGAATGGATGCGACTTGGAGTCAGAAATTTGCCTCCAAGATTGAGATCCTCCACTTCCCACTTTAGGCATTAGTGGCTTTGTGAAGGGGGTCAAATTTGTCTCTACTTCCCCATTACCTCCCCCAATGGCACTTCTCTCCTTCCTCTTGACCATACTGGCTTTGTGCCTATCCCCTGTTGTCCCATTCCCAAAGGATATTGAGGATCCCTTAATGTGATGGTTAATATAAGGCTTAATACATCCTTGGGGTATTTGCATCAAAGACCTGAGTGAGACATACAATAAAGGTGTTTCCAAACTCTTGAAGAGGAAGGAAAGACTTTATGACCCAGATGAATGAAACTACATTTTTGGACAAGGAACCCTGCCTGGTGCCCTATTAAATCACATACTACATCTACTTGCAAGACAGTCCCTGGATAACACATACAAGAATTATGATACTTTCAGCTTTATTCTAAGTGGTTTTACTTCAAGGAATATGTATGTAATGGAGTCAGTCATTGTCTTACAGACTTGTTATGCTCCCAAATCTCATTTGTTGATCAGTTGTTTAGACAGAGGAGTATTGTAGAAAGGGTATTGGACACAGATCTAATTTGTTGATCAGTGACCTGGCTTGAAATGCCATCTCTCACACTTCCTAGCTGACCATATGACGTGTCATTTCATATCTCAGACAGGGACAATAATACTTAGGTAGCTTGGTGTAATGGAGAACTGGCCTCAACAGTTAGGAATATATGGATTCAAGAAGTTCATGTGGTACATATTGGCTATCTGACACTGAGGAAGGCATTTAACTTCTGACTGTCCCAGACCACTTTATAAGACTGTAAGTTGTAGAATAGTTGTTGATAAGCATTGGTCAAAGGAGTTTCCTCACCGAATGCTTTATTATTTTTTGAATAATATTTTATTTTTCCTGATTATATATAAAAAACAATTTTGAACATTCATTTTTTTAAATTTTGAATTCCAAATTCTCTCTCTCCCCCTTTTCCTGATACGCTAAGCAAACTGAAAAGGTTATACATGTGTATTCATGAAAAACATATTTCCATATTAGTCCTATTGTGAAAAAAGACACAGGAAAAAACATTAAGAAAGTGAAAAATATTATGCTTTGATCTGCATTTGGACTATCAATTATTTCTCTAGAGGTGGACAGCATTTTTTTTTTATCATGAGTCCTTTCAAATTGTCTTGGATCATTGTATTGCTAAGGATAGCTAAGTCATTCACAGTCAAACATATTGCTAATTACTGTGTACAATGTTCTCCTGATTCTGCTCACTTCACTTTGCATTAGTTTATGCAAGATTTTCAGGTCTTTCTAAAAGCATCCAGCTCCTCATTTCTTATCATACAATAGTATTCTCTCACAATTAGATACCACAACTTGTTCAGGCATTCCCCAGCTGATAGGTATCCCCTCAATTTCCAGTGCTTTGTCACCACGAAAAGAACTGCTATAAATGTTTTTGTACATATAGATCCTTTTCGTTTTTTTAAAATCTCCTTGGGATACAGACCTAGTAGTGTTATTGCCGGGTCAAAGGGTATGCACAGTTTGATAGCCCTCTGGGCATGGTTCCAAATCACTCTCTGGAATGCTTGAATTCGTTCCACCATCAGTTCATTAGTGTGCCTCTTTTCCCACATCCCCTCCAGTATTTGTCATTTCTGTCAAGTTCTCCTGGTTCTGTTCACTTTACTTTGCATCAATTTGTGTAAGTCTTTCCATGTTTTTCTGAAATCAGTTGATGGACAACACCTCAATTTCCAATTCCAAGAGTGCTTTACTCCAGTGAAATCACAGGTCCAGAACAAAACGCCTCCAAATTTGGGCTACTTACCCTATATCCTCATTTGGAGGAGGGTACGTTATAAACCAAAAAGCATTAGAGAAATGTGAGCCAAAGACAGCCACTGTTCAAAAATGAAGTTATGGATGGTTGTTTCTCGGAGCGTTTTACAGAAGCATAGTCAATCCATAATACAGCATCAGTGCTTCAGATCTCATTAATAAGCCTCCACACTCCAACTTACCCAGACCTTCTACCAAGACCTGCCTTAGTCCTACCAAGACCATAAATCTTCCATAGGGTGTCCACCAAATGTGATGGAGGCTTTCTTTGAGATTCATTGACATTCTGTGGTACCCATTCAGTTCTCTGTAATTTCTAGTTCTTTTTTTTTTTTAATAAACTGTATTTCTTAATTTTGATTAACCTGACAATTATTAATAAATATGAACATACCCCTATACAAAGGATAGTAAAAGAGGACCATGTATGAAACTAGCAACCTTTTAACCTATAGCTGGTCTTAAAATGACATTTTCATTGTGGAAAAATATATGGATTAGTAA
Organism: Pseudochirops cupreus; assembly: GCA_028627135.1. Classification (NCBI taxonomy): domain Eukaryota; kingdom Metazoa; phylum Chordata; class Mammalia; order Diprotodontia; family Pseudocheiridae; genus Pseudochirops; species Pseudochirops cupreus. The sequence continues at coordinate 42,584,721 of CM053582.1, read as the reverse complement.
TACGTTTGCACTTTGATAGCCAGTTCATGAGATGTTTTAGATCTATAAAACCATATACAGCTATAAAGAGAAGTCTTACATAGTCATATATACTCATAGTCAACAATATTTATTTAACTCTATTTCATCTTTGCTTTATACGTTTTTCAGAGTCAATCTTCAGATGAATTCTCCTTGGAAAAGCCAAAGTGAGTGGATGGACCTGTAAATAGATGATAGATAGTTACAGATAGATATAGATAGATGGATGGATGGATGGATGGATGAATTCATAGATAGATAGAAAGAAAGATAGATGGGGTAACTAGGTGGTGCAATAAATAGAGCACCAGCCCTGGAGTCTGGAGGACCTGAGTTCATATCTGACCTCAGACACTTAACACTTACTAGCTCTCTGACTTTGGGCAAGTCACTTAATCCCAATTGCCCTGCCTTCCCTCCTCCAAAAAGCAAAAAAAAAATTTTTTTAATGTAAACTCCTTTAGGACTGAGACTGTTTGGCTTATTCCAATTTGTATCCCCAGGATAAGTGCTTAGTAAATTCTTTAAAAAAAACAAGAAAGACAAACAGATAAAGGTTTATTATGTGATAAGCACATAATGTGCTAAGAGTTGAGGGTAAAAATACAAGGAAACAAGGCAATCCTTTTCCTTAAGGATCTTACATTCTTTTTGTATTTTTTATTTAATTTTTTTTATTATAAAAATTTTTTAAATAAAATTTATTTTTTATTTTTTATTTTTTATATTTATATTTTATTATATATAATAATTAATGTATTATTATAAATTATTAAATTTATTTATTTATAAAATAAAATTATAAAAATTTTATTATAAAAAATTTTATTTTAAAAAATTAACAAAGCATTGTTTTAATTTTGATTTTTCTTATTATTGGAAATGTGGAGCATTTTTCATATAGTTGCTGATACTTTGTCTTGCTTTTTTTGAGCACTCCATGTTCATATCTGTTGACCATTTATCTGTTGGGGAATGGTCCTTATTCTTGTATATTTGAATTAATTCCCTTAATCTTTGGATATCAGACCTTTATCATAGAAATTTGCTGGAAATATTTTTCCAGATAACTGTTTGCTATTTAATTCTAACTGCATTGATTTTGTTTATACAAAATATCTCAGTCTTATAAAATAAAAATTATTCATTTTTATCTCCTGTGATTCTCTCTATTCCTGATTTAGTCAAGAACTTTTCCCCTATGCGTAGCCATGAAAAATATTTCCTTCCCTCCCTCTCTAATTTGTTTAGGCTTTATGCTAGAAGCTTTTCTCAGACCTAGGAAAGCCCGTGATAGGATATTTTGTTGTTCACTTGTTTCAGTCGTGTCTGATTCTTTATGACCCCATTTGAGGTTTTCTCGGCAAAGATTCTGAAGTGGCTTACTATTTCTTTCTCCATCTCATTTTACAGATGAGGAAACTGAGACAAACAAGATTAGGTGACTTGCTGAGGGTCACACAGCTAAATGAGTCTTTCTGACTTCAAGCCCAATGCTCTATCCACTGCACCACCTAGCTGGGTGTATAGGTGTTCAAGAAGGACTGGTGTGAGGCTTGCCAAGCCTTTTTCAGGGCTACTCATCCACCTTTGGTATCCACCTGGCACTCAACTCTTACCTGTGGCTCCAAAAAACCGTAGCATGTATAGTGACCATGACTCAGTAAACTATCTTAGCAGATGGACTAAACCACATTGAGGGCAACTAACAGGCCACAAACCTATCGGTGAGTTAGGGGAGTGGCTACCACAAGCATGTGAAGACGTTCCCAGGTGGAATGGGCAGGTAAGAACAATTTGCTTCAACAGCCTTGAAGGTGGCTGAAGGGAGCGCTGTGGAGCATTTAGAGTTTGGTTAGACATTGAGCATGCCACAGTCATCCACTGCCTCCCAGGCCATTGCCAGTCATCCTGACTTTTCTCATGCACTGGGCTTTGATGACTCTGGAAGAGAGAGTGAAGCTGACAACCCTGTGCCACTCTGCCTCAGTGAAATCCAGTTGATGCACACGTCAAGACATTACCCTGTAACGTCATTGGTCCCCTTCAAAAATGAGGGACGAATAACAAAAAAAATCTGTTTAGGATATGACTTTTTATATCAAGGTCATGTATCCATTTGGTGTTTATTACGGTATATAATGTTATATATTGATCTAAACCCAGTTTCTGCCAGACAATTTTCCCATTTCCCCAGCATCTTTTGTTGAATATTGTGTTCTTATCCCAATATTTGGAATCTTTTGGTTTGTTGAACAGTGTTCTTTCTGCATTTCTGGTACTTAATGTTTCACTGATAAATTTTTCTACTTTATAATTGGTACTGAATATTTCTGATGATTAATGCTTTGTAGTACAGTATGAAATTTAGTCCTGCTTGGCCCCTTTCCTTTTTTCATTATTTTCCTTGATGTTCGTAACCTTTTGCCCCTTCAGATGAATTTTATACACCTTACCTAGAGCTTTCGGGATGCCCTTTGGTAGCTGGGTATGGCAGTGAAGCTGAAAATGAATTTGGGAATATTATCATGTTAATTATACTGACATGGCTCAACAGATTCCCTTTAATATTTTTCTTCCTTTATTTCTGTAAATAGTGTTTTGTAGTTGTTTTTGTGTAGCCCTGCGTGTGTCTTAGTAAGTGGACTCCTCAACATTTTGTACATTCTGTGGGCATTTTGAAAGAAATTTCTTGTTTTCTATTTCTTTCTGATAGGATTTGTTGGTAATATGTAGAAAGGCTGATGATTTTTCTATATGTTTTTATATTCCATTACTTGGTTGAATGTTGTTTCAGTTAACATTTCGGTCAAATTTCTAGGTTTCGCTAAGCCAATCATCATATTATCTGCAAAAGGTGATAGTTATGTTTTCTCTGTGCTGATTTCTTCAATTTATTTTTTGTCTTGGTGCTATTACATTTTTAGAACAATATAAAATAATAGTGGCAACAGGATACATTCTTTCTTTATCTCTGATCTTATTGGAAAGAAATCTAGTTTTTTGCCATCAGATAATGCTAGTTCTTGGCTTTAGATAGATTCTATGGAAGATACTAAGCAAAGCACCATTTTTTCCTGTGATTTTTCATCTCTTTTTTAAACAAAAATGCTTATTATATTTTATCACAAGCTTTTTCTGTGTATATTACTATGATGTTTTCTGCTGGTCTTGTTATTAATATGATTTATTATATTTATAGTTTTCCTAATTTTGAACTACCTTTATATTCCTGGTGTAAATACAAACTGGTCATGCAAACTATCATGGTGTAATATCTTTATATGTATGTGTATATGTTTGTAATCTTTTTAATAGGTTGCTGTGGCTTCTTTGATAATATTTTTTCAATATTTTTATATGGATATTCATTAGGAATATTGCTTTATATTTTTGTCTCTTTGGTTTAGTTATCAAGGTTATATTTGTTTTATATAAGGAATGTGGTGAGATCTCTTCTTTTCCTATTTTTATAGTTTTATGTAAAATTGGGATTAATTTTTCCTTGAATGTTTGATGGAATTCATTTATAAATCCATCTGCTCCTGTTTTCCCCCTTTGGGAATTCTTTTAGAGCTTGTCCAATTTCTTTTTCTGAGATTGCATTATTTAAATGATCTAATTCTTATTCTGGTAATCAGAACATTTTATATTTTCAAAAATATTCATCCATTTCATTTAAATTACCAAGTTTTTTTGGCATATAAGAGGACAAAATGGTTTCTCATTATTAACCCCCTCTTTCCTCTTCATTTGTTGTGAATGTTCCTTTTTCAATTTTGATATTAGTGATTTGATTTTCTTTCCTCTTCAATCAAATTAGCTAATGGATTATTTATTTTATTAGTTTTGTTAAAAGAAGAAACAGCTCCTACTTTTAGTTAGCAATTCTTTGTTTGTTTTCTGCTTTGTTAATCACTTCTTTGATTTTTCAGGATTTGTCTTTTGGCATTTAGTAGGATCTTTTTGATTTGTTATTTTTCAATGTAAAAAAAATGGATACCTAATTCATTAATCTTTTTTTCCTTTGTTGATAAAAATGTTCAGAGATACAAAAACATTTTCCCATAAGAGCTACTTTGGCACCATCAACATCAACAGTTTTGACATAGTTTTATTGCTTTTTAATGAAATTATCTATTATTGCTATGATTTATTCTTTTTACTCCATATTCTTTTGCATTAATTTATTTAGTTTTCATTTAAGTTCAAGTCCTTTCTTCAGATACCCTTCATTTATGATAATTTTATTGTATTATGTTTAGTGAAAAAAAGTACATTTAGTATTTCTGCTTTTCTCTGTTTATGAAGTTTTAATGCCTTTACACAGAAGTCAGATGTTATAAATGTGTCATTAACAACTGAGAAAATCTGTGCACACCTTTGTCATCCTATTCAGTATTCACCAGATATCTATCTATCTTATATATCAAATTCTTACCTTCTTCTCTAGGTTTGAAAGAGACACATTGGGGTTCCCAATTATTGTAGGTTTGCTGTCATTTTGTCCTATGATTCAATTAACTTTTCTTGTAAGTGTTCAGATGCTATGGCATTTAGAAAATGTAGTAACGATATTTCATTTCTGTCGTGCCTTTAAGCATAATATAGCTTTCCTGCTTATCTCTTTTAATCATATCTTTTTCTACTCTGGTCTTGTTTGAAGTCATGGTTGCTGCCCCTGTTTAAAAAAATTGCCTGAAAAATAATAATTTTTGCTCCAGCTATTCATTTTTAAAACTGTGTGAATTTTTATGGTTTAAATGTTTCTTGTAAATTCTTAAACCTTTTGCTTTTTAATCCATTATCTCACCCTCTTCTGTTTTATGGGTGAGTTCATTCCATTTACCATCATGGTTATGGTTGTTAATTATGCATTTCCTACCATCATATCCTTTCCTTTCTTCCTGTTTTCTTCTTTATAAAGGAGGAGATGGGGGTGGGCGGGGGGAGGAATCTGATCTACACCATAAACAAAGGCCTTCTGTTCCTCCTTCCTTCACTATACACAGACAATATCAGGTTCTTGTACATTTTTCTTTTTTTAATCTCCCTTTATGATCTATGTTCTAAAATTGAAGTTTGTTTTGCTTGTGTCTTTTCTCTTTTCTATTCTACCTGACTTATTAAACCTTTCCTTTTCCACACTCTCTCCCTGCCTGTTTCCTTATGTTCTCTGTATGTGTGTGTGTGTGTGTGTATGTGTGTATGTATGTATGTATGTGTGTGTTTAACATTTTTTGTCTGGTTCAAGTAAGAATAAAATTCATGAAAAACACACTTTTCTCATCCCTTCCTCTATTTTCTTCTTTTAGAACCCAATTATGAGAAATAGTAAGTTCCTTCCTCTTCTTTACCTAATTTTTTTTCATTTTCCTCCTTTCTTTCCTTTTTAAAACCAATAAGTCACAATAAAACCACACCCAGGCTCTGGGTTTTTCTTTCTTAACCCCATTTGTGTGCCTTGGAGATGATGGGATTCTAAATGTACACTTGTCTCTTATCACCCTATTAGAATGTAGATACTTCAGTATTGTTGAACCTAATGTTCAACATTGGCCTCATATAGTTGCTCAAATATGTCTCTCTTTCTAGATTTTGCTTGATTCTATTTACATTTCAAAATTTTTACTTGGCTCACTAATTTAATCAGAAATGCTTAAAAGTCTTTTATTTTATTCAAAGTCTATTTTTTTCTTTATAGTAATAAATTTAGTTTTGCAGAGGGAATTAATCACCAACCAAACTCATTAAATGAATGAGTTAAGGCTCTTCTTTCACTTGCCAGGAAACTAGGCTTCTGGATATCTCTGAGATAGCCCCACTTCTGTTGAAACCTTAAACATCCTAATCTAGCTGCCTTCATCAGCAGAACACCCATCCACTGATATTCTGCCTGAATTAAGTCCCCAATATTTAGTATTCTCTCACCCTATCTTATGCTTCTTATCTTGGTGATACTGAAGTCCCAATGCAGGAACTCCCTACGGAATGCCTGTTATCTGCCATCTCATTTCCATCTACCTCAACCCTAAAAGCTATGTACCTCCAAATGCAACCTAAGATTGCGTAAATGTTTTTGGCTGTCACATCACATTGCTGAATGATTTGTATTCCACTAAACCCTCTCAGAGCATATTCAAAACTGTTTTCTATTCATGCCTCCCCTATCTTATACAAAAGAAGGTTCACATATTTTATTCATTTAAAAAATAGTGCCCCTAGTTTTATATATTAATTCAACTTTTTCGCTTTAAGTTTTGCTAATCTCTTCTTTTATTTTTTGAAATTCATAATTTTGGGTTTAACTTTAAAATTTGTTGATTTTCTACTTTTTTTGTCACATCCTTGGCTCATCAATCATTTCTTTCTTTTATTGATGAAAGTATTTAGAGATATAAATTTTCCCCTAAGGACTTCTTTGGCTATATTAAAACATTGTGATTTGTTGTCCCTGTCACTGATGTAATTATGTATTGTTTCTATAATTGATTTTTCTTTAACATACCAAGTATTTAGTTTTAAGTTAATCTCCAATTAGTGTTTAATACGTTCTTCAACAGTCCTTTCTTGAATACAATTTTAATTGAATTGTGGTCAGTAAGGATGTGTTTAATATTTCTGCTTTTCTGCATTTGTAACGTTTTTATACTCTTATTCATTCATTCATTTGCTTTGGGGGGGGCAGGGCAGTTGGCGTTAAGTGACTTGCCCAAGGTCACATGGCTAATAAGTGTCAAGTGTCTGAGGGTGGATTTGAACTCAGGTCCTCCTGACTCCACGGCCAGTGCTCTATTCACTGTGCCACCTAGCCACCCCTATACTCTAATTTATGATCTTTTTTGTAAAGTTACCATGGTCAGCTGAGGAAATATGTATACTTTCTGTTCCATTCAATAATTGTCAGAGATTTATCATATCTATCTTTCCTAAGATTTTTTTTTTTGTTAAAATTGTTTAGGTATGAAAGGGGTACATTGAGTTTCCCAACTCTTATAGTTCTACTTTTTATTTCTGCTTACAATTCATTTAGCTTTTCTTTTAAATATGATGTGATATTTGGTTTGCATATGTTAAGCACTGATATCCATTGTCTATATCTTTCAGCATAATGTAGTTTCCCTGTTTATCTCTTTTAATCAAGTTTATTTTTGTTTTTTCAATGTCATTATGGATGATAACCTTGCTTTTTTGAGTTCAGCAAAAGTATAATAGATTTTGTTCCAGCCCCTTACTTTGTTATTGTTCAGTCATTTTTCAGTTCTGTCTTCAAACTCTTTGTGAGGTTTTCTTGGCAAAGACACTGGAGTGGTTTGCCATTTCCTTCTCAGGTCGTTTCATAGATGAGAAAACCAAGGCAAACAGGATTATGTGACTTGCCTAGGATGACACAGCTACTAAGTGTCTGAGGCCAGATTTGAGCTCAGGAAGATGAGTCTTCCTGATTGCAAGCCTAATGCCCTATCCATTGCATCACCTAGCTGTCCCTGCAGACTTTGAATCAGGGTAAATCTTTAAGTGTGTTCCTCATAAACAAAATATTGTATTCTACTTTCCAATCTATTCTACTGTCTTCCATTTTATTAGTGAATTAATCCCATTCATAATATCAGTTATGATTATTATCTATTTCTTTCCATCCTATTCTTTTATGCTGTTTTATTCTCTTTCTTAACTGCCCCACATCTTACTAAGAAGGTGATGAGAGAAGAGTACACTCAGGACCAGTGCTTTATGATTGAGGCAAACAATTTCCACTCCCTGCCCTTCTTTCCTTCTCCTCATCTAGCCCACAATCACAGTTCTTTCTTTCCCTTTTTACAATTATTGACAATCTTCCCCTCTGAGGTCAGAGTTTGATCTGCTAATGACTAATTCTTCCCTAAATTTACCCCCCTCTCATTCTTCCCTCTTGCCATTATTTCTAATTTCCCTGTTGAATGGAATATATTTCTGTACCCAACTCCGTGTGTATGTATGTTTATGTGTGTATATGTATATGTTCTACTCTACTTTGACCAGTTCTGATGAATGTTAAGGTTCAAGTAATACTAATCCAACTCACCTCTTTCTCCTTAGATTGACAATCTTCTAACTGTATACTCCATTTTTGTAAGAAAGCAAATTCCTCCATTCATTGTTCTGTTTCCTTACTTAGTATATTCCCTCTTCCTCCCTTTCCTTTCTTTATTTAAAAACAATTGAATCATAACAAAAACCACTTCCATGCCTTCTGTCTTACTTAACTCCCTCTATTACACCTGATGACAGGTTTCTGAGGGGACATGTATAATTTCCTCTATTAGGATGTTTAATCCCTCCTGATTGTTCCCTCATTTTTTTGTTTCTCTTGAATCCTGTGTTTGCTTTTTCAATTTTCTATTCAGCTCTGGTCTTTTTGTCAGGAATACTTTGAGTTTCTGTATTCCATCAAATGTCCATTTTTCCCCTCTAGGATTATATTTCATTTTTCTGGGAAAGTTAAAGGTTTGTTTTAAATCTCTATCTTTTCCCTTTTGGAATATAATATTCTAAACAGTCCACTTCTTTATAATGGTAGCTGAAAAATCTTGTATGAGTTGACTGTAGCTCCTTGGTATTGGATTTTACTTTTTTGTATGCTTGCAGTTATATTTTTTCTTTGACTTAGAAGCTCTGGACTTGGGCTATGATATTCCTGATGGTTTCAGTCTTAGAGTTTCTTGCAAGAGGTGATAAATAGATTCCTTCTATTTCTACTTTGACCTTTGTTTCCAACAATTCTGGGCAGTTTCCATTTATGTTTACGAGGAAATATGATATATAGACTCTTTTTATTATTATAACTTTTAAGTGGTTGGATTTTTAAAATTATTTCTCCTTAAACTATTTTTCAGGCTGTTGTTTTCTTTTTCTTTTTTGGCTTTTGACTTTGTTTGAGTATTCCTGTTATCTCAAGGAGTCTTTCATTTATTTGGTCACTTCTAAATTTCAGGGAGTATGTTTTTTAGTAAGGTTTTCACTCTCTTGGTATAAAACCTGTCAAGTCTGTTGTTAATTCTCCTCTTAAGTGTTTCCTATAGCACTTTCATTTTTCCAAGAGAATTCATTTTATATATAATATAATTTTGTATATTGTTGCTTTATTTCTTCCATGCACTTTAGTTCACCTTGTGACAAGCCGTGTTTTTCTTTGAGGCTTTGCTTATAGATGTTTTGGAGTTATTTTCTTCTTCTGGATTGGTATCTTAGACATCATCATCTTCTCAATTGCCCTTTATCATCAAGTCTTTTATGTTTACTTATTCTTCTAAGTTTACTTCTTGAATTGGAATTTTACATTAGGGCCAGCCTCTGTGTACTTCTAGAGGGAATGTTGGTACCTTGTGTAGTCCTGATCTTTGTCATCTGGGGTTCTGTCACTACATTCTCTAGATATTGTGTTATGTTCACCAAAGGTTTCAGAAATGACTCAGGGTAGGGGTCTACAAATTTTCACCAGGCCCTCATGTAGTGTGATCTGGGGTATAGTCTGATAGCCTTTTCATCTGAGCTTTTCTGATTCTGGAGCTCACTTTGGATCTGGAGAACACAAGCATAGTCTTTCCCTTGTTTGGAGCTCCACTATACAGTTGCTGGCCCCAGCCCTTACCATCTAGCTGTGAGTCTCTACAGATATAACATGATAGACATGGCTCAACTCTGGCCCATAGTCCACAGTCACTGTCTTTTTTACACAGTTGCAATTCCCAGGTCTACAAGGGTAATACTCAGTTTTGCTTGGTAGGTTATTTTTTGTTGTAAATCTTGCTCTTTTGCCTTCTGGAATATCATATTCTAAGGCCCCTCTGCTCCCTTAATGTGGAAGCCACTAAATCTTGTGTTATTCTGACTGTGGCTCCATGATATTTGAATGATTTCTTTCTGGCTGTTTGCAATATTTTCTTCTGGAACTAGGAACTCTTGAATTTGGTTATAGTATTTCTGGGACTTTTCCTTTGGATAACTCTTTCAGGAAGTGATTGGTAGATTCTTTCGATTTCTATTTTACCCTCTGGTTCTAGAATATTGGGCAATTTTCCTTGATAATTCCTTGAAATGTGTTGTTGGATCTTTCTTTGGTCATGGCTTTTAGACAATCTAATAATTCCTAAATTACCCTCTCCTCAGTTGTTTTTCCAATGAGATATTTCACTTTTTTCTATTTTTTTTCATTATTTTGACTTTGTTTTATTGTTTTTTGATGTCTCATAGAGACATTAGCTTCCACTTACCCAATTCTATTTTTGAAATTAATTTCTTCAGACAGCTTTTGTACTTTTCCATTTAGCCAGTTCTGCTTTTTAAGGCATTCTTTTCTTCAGTGAATTTTAGTGCCTCTTTTTAACAAGCTGTTAATTCTCCTTTCATATTTTTGCGCATCACTTCTCTTTCCCCAACTTTTCCTCTGTTACTTTTATCCATTTCTTTAATGCTTCCAAGTATTTTTCTTGGGCTGGTGTTCAATTAGAATTTTTTCTCTGAGGCTTTGCTTGTAGCTGTTTTCATATTGTTATCATCTTCTGACTCGTATCTTGGTCTTCCCTGCTACCATGGTAGCTTTTTACGGTCAAGTTATTTTGTTGTTGTTGTTTTTTGCTCATTTTCCCAGCCTATTTCTTGACTTTGAATTTTATGTTAAGGTTGGGCTGTGCTCACCTGAGGGTGGAGAAACACTGTCCCAAGCTTCAGGCTTTTTTGTACTGCTGTTTTCAGAGCAAGTTCTAGAGGTCTGCAGGTTTTTAGTGCTTCCAAGGTAGTATGATCTGAGGAGAGGTGTGGTCACTGCTCTCATGGTCTGTGCTGTGGTTTTTACTCAGGAAGGGCCCCTGCTCCCCTCCAGCTGTAAGTGCTATGGTTGCTCTCTGCTTTGAAACTTTGACCAGGGCCCCAGATCTCTTGTGACAGATCACAGGCATTCCTCTCCTCCCTGGACCTATGATTCTCAACTGTATATGGGCAATACAACCAGGTCCTGTGCCCAGTACCAGCAGAGAGTTCCCTGTAATCTCTTTTTGACAGTGGCCTAACCCCTTTACTGTCTCTGGTCTGAGAGCTGCCAAAAATTCTGGTGGTTCTGGCTCAGCCACCTCTAAGGCCCACCACTGGTGCCGCCACCTTGTGTGTTCTATGCAAGACCCTGACAACTTCCAATTCTTTTGAGAAATGTTTGTTCTTTTTCTATAATCCACTAGAAAATGACTCTTGTTCTCACATTTGTTTAAGTTATCTATATAATTTGAATATCAGACACTTTCCAGGGATCTTTTGTGTTAATATGGTAGGAAATGATATAGAAAGAGGAGCAGCAAAGTCCATGATTGGGGGCATTTCCCATAGAGGCAGGTGATCTGGAGCACTCTTAGGGCAGCATAAAAGCACAAGGGTCCTTGAGGCAGCAAGAAAATGCTAAAAGGAGGTGAAAATGTGGGAAAAGAGATGGAAGGTGATAAAGGAAAACATATTCTATCTTATAATTCTGTGGAGGGCCAGCCCTATTTCTACCACTCCAATATAGTAAATGTTTTCTATTAAACGAAGTAGGTGGTCTTTCAAGAGGATCAGCATATGTCTGTTTATGCTTCATCTGTGGTCACCTATGTCATCCGTTATTTAGGAGTTCATTCCCATGAAGCATCAGGAGCTGAGCAGACATAAAACTTCAACATGTGAGATTTGGCAGGTGCTAGAGTTGATGAAACCGCTACCATTCATTCATACAGCCAGTTCATAAACATTTGAGTGCTTAGGATTTACAGAGCACTGTGGTGGGTATTGAGGGAAATCACAATCTTAAAAAGGCCTGGTCCACCCTCAAGATGCTTAAAATCTAGAAGAGAGATGAGATATGCACCCAGATCAATATAATTCAAGGAAGAGTAACATTAATGCCTATACAAGTTCCTGAGTTAGGAAGAAGGAATGATTCCTTCTGACTGAAGGAATCATGGAAGAGTTTTCTAGAACAAGTGATCTTTAAAGGATTGGAGAACTATCACCAGATCAGTGTTGGTGGAAGAGTTCCAGGTGTGGCTGGTGTTTTCCTTTTTCCAGTTTCATGAGTATTCATGCTTAAATACAGAAACAACTCCTCCATTTTATGCCAGGAATTTTTTTCTTTTAATTTCCTAACTCAAGAGACTCCTTGAAGCTGGCTGGGAATCTAAAACATATATTAAGCATATTATTAGAGGAAAATATTCTTAGTAGATAAAGTAGAAACTGCTAAGGTTGTTTTATTTTTTCCTTCTGAAATAAGCTGCTTCTTGCTTCACATGTGTTAATGGTACACCATCCCTTGATACCAAATGAACTTCATGTGGAAGAACCAGCAGATCTATAATTCCTAGTCTGACTGTTAGTGTCGGGTGTTGTCTGGGAACGGTACTGCTCCAAGATACCCCAAAGATTAGGTCACGAGGCATACCACATTGCTCCATCATGACCGTATGAGCCTTGCTCACATCTGGAATTTATGAAACAAGAATAAACAAGAAGAATATCATTTATAATTGTTAGAAAATTCTGTAACCATTACACTCTTCAAAATGGCCTGTTACATACAAATTGTTCATTCTCACCCATGTTCTTGGAAAGCAATTGAATGGATAATGTAGTGACTATTTTGTGGTGGGAGAAAATGAGCACAGAAGCTTTGTAATTTGATTCTACCATCTGCTGAGGTTCCTCACAGTCATGTAAGCTGAAATGACATAGACTAGGGGTGGGGAACTTGCAGCCTCGAGGCCACATGTGGCCCTCTAAGTCCTCAAGTGCAGACCTTTGACTGAATTCAAATGTCACAGAACAAATCTCCTTAATAAAAGGATTTGTTCTGTAAAACTTGAACTCAGTCAAAAGGCCGCACCCAAGGACCTAGAAGGCCACATGTGACCTCAAGGTTACAGGTTCCCCAACCCTGACATAGACCCCTCCAGGGTTCTGTTTTTAATTTGTGACAGCTCAATAATAAAAATAACAAAAACAAAATCCACCAGCTTTACAGAGGATGAGTACTCTCAAAACTAAAGCTATGGAGTCTGAACTGGGAGATAAGGTGATGAAATGTCATTTGGCTTAGAAGGCAGTGTGGTATAGTAGATAGTGCCCTAGGCTTGGAATCAAAAGATGCCAGTAGTCCAGTTGAGTGGAAATGGGCATGGAAGTGGCAGGGGGAATAGATAGGTGTGAGAAACATTACAGCAGCAGAATTTGCAGGTTTTGACAATGGATTGAATGTAGGAGGTGAGGGAAGGAGCAAAGGCAAAGAAAATTCTGATGTCATATGCCTAAGTTACTGGGAAGATGGTAGTAATATTGACAGAGCCAGAGGAGTTAGGAGGAGTAGGTTTTGTTGAAAATATTTAAGTTCTTTTTTGGATATTGTGCCTTTTGAATTACAGATGGGATGCAAACTAAGAAAGTTTGAAAAGCCTCAGAAACTGACACTTAGAATTCTTGGGGGAAGGGACTAAGGAAGAGCCTAAGGAAAGTATTTACTAACAATATTAATGTTCAATGAACAGGAAGACCAAAATCAAAGAACATAAGTCATGTGCTAGTTCTGAGAAAAATGAAGGCTAAAATATTTAATAAGTGCTTACTGTGTGCCAGGCATTGTGCTAAATCCAAGAGATTCAAATACAACGAGAAGGAAAGTCAACCCCTGCCTTCAAGGAGCTTACATTCTAATAGAAAAAGGCAACAATATGGAGCAGGGAACGAGGGTGGAGTATGCATGACTGCATGGTTTGGAAATGGTTAAGAAGTGACGTGGAGGCCTGGTTCCTACAAGGCAAGGCAAAAGCTTACTTGTCAGAGTTCAGGGACTCAGGGGCTGAGTTTATTGGACTGAGATTTTTCTCTTTAAAGCCAAAGGATAGTACTAACTTTACGTATAAATAGAAGGATATTCAGCTTCTGGAGCCTGTTACTTGTGCTGTGAAAGTCAAACCAAATAGGAAGTACTCATTTGTTCTTCACCATTCACATCTACCTGATACATACTGTAGAAGAGAGAATTGCCTGAGGGAGCATTCTGTATCCAGGAATAGAGCCCAGATAATCATTCAGAAAAGATCTTGCCTTCTCAAGAACTAGGGGAGAAGGCAATGTGACTTCCCACCTTGGGCTGGAAGCAGAGGGAAACTAGGAAATGAAACCAGATTTATCTCATAATCCAGACAAAGGTTCTGGTTCTATATACCTAGAACTGGGAATAATCTGTATGGTGTTTGTCCCCTATGGTAGAGTGGTTTCTGATACTCTTAAAGATTGTTTGAATGGGGTCACATGGATGCCTTATTGAAGACAGGAGCAGAGGAAAACTAAGAGGCAGATTGGAGTTCCCAAGGCTGAAGCTTCAAGATGATTCTTCCCTTTCAGATCCCATCAGTGGGGGTGCCTTCTATTTGATGGGAACACTTAGAACTCTGTTAGGCTTAGTATTGCAGAACAAAAAGAGTGGGTCTCCTCTCATGTGACCTGAGACCTGGTCATTTTCCCTTTTTTCATAAAACCCAGTAAATTTGAGGGATTATGAAGAGTTGAGACTCTGGAGTGGGAAAATAAAATTTATTTTTAATATGAAAGAGGAAAATTGAAAAGTTCTTTTATTTCTTTTCTTCAAGAAGTGAAAGGAGAAATGGTGCACAGAAAAAAATTATCTTTTGACCTTGAATACAAAATGAACACAGAGGGGACAGGATGAGGATGAAGACCACCAGAGGCAGGTAGGTTCAAGGGAAATGGTCCAACTTTTCAAGTAGTTTCCTTTGTTTTATTGTTGTTGGTTTTTCTTTCTCAAAAATTCTGGCCAAAAGGAGAGCTAGAATGAAGAGGGCAATGTTCCCTTTAGACTGTAGGAAAGGCTAAGGAAATCACCCAGGCAGGTCCAAAGTGACTTTATTTTTTTGCTTTTTTGGAGTGGGGAGAGCAGAGCAATTGAGGTTAAGTGACTTGCTCAAGGTCACATGGCTAGTAAGTGTTAAGTGTCTGGGGTCAGATTTGAACTCAGGTCCTCCTGACTCAAGGGCCAGTGCTCTATTTACTGTGCCACCTAGCCACCCCCAAATGGCTTTTGCAGATGAAAATTCCATGCACATTTATTCAGCACCTACACCTGTGTGGACAGCCCATTCAGCAGTCAGTCTGCATGTACCTCCCTTTTGCTCGTGTGTTCTAGTCATCTGTGGTTGGTCAGTTGAAGTTAAATCTAGGTTAAAAAAATGCAAATCTTCTACATATTCAAATGGAAGATAAAATATGGATTTTCCTGCAGTCATTCAAAAAACCTTTATTAATAACTTACTATGGGGGGAGGCAGAGGCAAGATGGCAGAGTATAAACACAAAGTTGGCATGGGCTTCAGCTCCAAACAATTCAATACCTGTAAAAAAATGACTCTAAACAAATTTTAAAGCTACAGAACCCACAAAGTGACAGAGAGAAACAAATCTCCCGCAGAAGACAGCCAGCAGGCCAACAGGGAGGGTCTATCACAGCACACTGGGAGCTGAGCACTGTCCTGCAGGAGGCATGTGGTTCCAGCCCTAGGGCACCTCCAATCAGCAGCAGCCAGAGCAGACTTCAGGAGAGTGAATAACCAGCAGCTGTGGCAGCTTCCAGACTTCTGAAACCATAAAAGCCAAAGACAAAGTAAAAGGTTAGTGTGGAACTTTGTTGGAATGGGGGAGGGGACACAAGAACCTGGTCTAGCTACTGCCCCTGGGGCGAGAAGCAGTTGAGGTGCAGTGGCTGCACCACATGGTTGCCTCAGGGGCTCCTGGGCTGTAGATTGTAGGGGGACCAAGCAATCATTCAGAGAGTATCACTCTTGCTTTAACCTGCTTAGATCTGGATCATGGTTTTGGTTGGTGGTTCTGGGGTGTGTGACCAGTGAGCCAGAGCTTGTGGGGGCTATAGAGATGATGTCCTCCTAATAGCTCTGGCAGCTGCAAAAACCCCAGCAATTTGGGACAAAGCTCTCTCCATTCTGGAAGCAGAATTCTACCATGGCAAAGAGTTCAGGGGTCAAGTAATTGGCTGGCAATATGAGCAAGCACAGGAAACACAAACAGACCATAGGATCCTTTTTTGGGGACAAAAAGGAACAAGGTACGAAATGGGAGGAAGACAGTGAAGTAAGAACTCCTGCATCAAAAGCCTCCAAGAAAAATATAAACTGGTTACAGGCCATGGAGAAGCTCAAGAAGGATTTTGAAAATCAAGTCAGAGAAGTGGAAGAAAAATTGGGAAGAGGGGGCTCACTTTGAGAAGAGTTGTGTGATTTGGCCAGACGAGACTCTGGGCAGCCGTTGAGCCCCCCGGCTGTGAAAAGCCCAGATGTTGGTGCTTCCCTCTCTGGTAACTGACTAGGTAACTGATGTAATGGTCAGACGCTGGAAGCCGTCTGCTGATCTGTTTTTCTGTTTGTTTGTAACTTCTGTTTGTGTTCTC
>CM053582.1:42550494-42567724 GCA_028627135.1 Pseudochirops cupreus | reverse complement strand
TATATACATATATATATATGTATACATACATATATATGTGTATAGAGAAGGGTGTATGTGTATATAAATATATATATGTGAATGTGGGCATATGTATGTTCGTGTGTACGTGGATAGTGAGCACAGGATGAGTCAAATATGAAGGGATGATATCTAAAAAGTAAAATTAAGAGGTGAGAAAGGAATTTCTTGGGAGCAGGAGAAAGGGAGAGATAGATTAGGGTGAGTTATCTCATATAAAAGAGGCAAGAGAAAACTGTTACAATGGAGGGGAAGAGCAGGAAGGTGAAAGGGAATGGGACAACCTTACTCTCATTAAATTTAGCTTAAGGAGGGAATAACATACACACTCAATTGGGTATCCTACCCTACAGGAAAATAGGGGCTAGGGGATAAGAGGGGGGATGATAGAGGAGAGGGCAGATTGGGGGAGAGGGTAGTTAGAAGCAAACATTTTTGAAAAGGGATAGGGTCAAAGAAGAAAATACAATAAGTGGGGGGTGGGATAGGATGGAGGGAACTATAGTAAGTTTTTTCACAATATAAAAGCTATGGAAATGATTTGGGTAACTACACATGTGCAACCTAAATTGAATTGCTTATCATCCCAGTGGGGGTGGGTGAAGAGGGAAGAAGGGAAATGATTTGGAACTCAAAGTTTTAAAAACAAGTACTTAAAAAATTGTTTTTTACATGCAACTGGCACTGGGGTATAGAAATCCATCTTGCCCTATTAGAAAGTTGTGGGGGTGGATGATGGGAGAGGATATAAGAGAGAACAGATTGGGGGAAGGGGTATTCAGTAGGCTTTCTATTTTGGGGTGGGGAGTAGAGGAAAGACGGGGAGAAAATTTTTTAACTTAAAATCTTTTGGAAATGAATGTTGAAAACTAAAAATAAATAAATTAATTTTTTTAAAAATGACTTACTATGTGCTAGGTAAGTGACCCAAATATCCAAAGGAATAATGACATAAAACCAGAATATATGACTTTAAAAAAGAATCCTAAATAAGCCTTATTCTGTCTGGGACTATGAGGAAGGGTGATACTAGAGGGACAGGTTACTGAAAGATTCCCTAGAAGGTCTGGTGTGAGGCTGGCATCAGACTAGAGGAGAGAGAAAGAAGAAAGGAGGAGTGAGTTAAAGTAGCCTCCCATTCTTGCTCTTCAGTGGCTCTATTCTCAAGAAAATGTTGCTGAAAAATGGCATGAGTCATGTGTGCACATGTGGGAAGACTCTCCAGGGTTCTGGCCCAGTGTACTTATAGGTGCATTTGTTAGCCTCCCTCCCTTTGCCTCTCTGTACACATCTGGTATGTACACTCCAGGGAACAAGCAATCAGCAGACCTCAGAGAGGTTTAGGGAGGGGTGATCAAGCTGCCATCCAGTACAAGCTTCTCGCCTTCTCTGCCATCCAGGGTGATGCATCATTACCTTCTCTCCACTTAGAGAAAGAGACCAAATAGGTAAGAAAGCAAAGGGGGCCATGTGGCATGGGACTTGGGAATAAAGAGACCTGAGGTCTGCCTTGGCTCTGCAATATCCCTGGCCATCCTAGCCCACAGAACTTCAGGCTGAAAGGGACCTTCCCTGCTCTCTGGTCCACCTCATACGCTACAGGAACCATTCCCAGTAAGTGGTGACAGCCTCTGCTGAAAGCCCTTCAGTGGTGGGGAATACAGGGTGATCTGAGAAGGGGACAGCTCTCCTCCCTATTAAGGTTTTTCTTTCTTTTTGTTTAGTTTTTTGGAGGAGGGAAAGCAAGGCAACTGGGGTTAAGTGACTTGCCCAAGGTCACACAGGTAGTAAGTGTGATCAAGTGTCTGAGGCTGAATTTGAACTCAGGTCCTCCTGACTCCAGGGCCAGTGCTCTTTTTTCTTGCATTGAGCCTGAATGTATATGCCTCTGTACCTTCTGCCCTCTGCTCCTACTTTCTCCTGGGGAGCCAAGCAGAACAAATCAAATCCTTCCACTCAGCAGCCCCTCACATGCTTGCAAACAGCTCTTCAGGCTTCTCCAGGGGAAGGAGCCCGAGTTGTGTAAAGGCCTCAGAGTTCTAGGTCTGGGCGATGGTCAGAGTTGGGGTACATGGGGGTGAATGGGTGTTGCAGTGGGGAGAGCCCAACTAGCCAGGGCTGAGGAGCCCCAGGCTCAATGGAAAGATAGCGTCAGCAGACAAGGCAGACCCATCTCAGCCTTTCCTGAGCTGCCCACATCAAGTCTTCCATGTTTCCTTAATTGTAACTGCCTGCTGTGTTTAACTGTCATGGGGAGTCTGTGTATTTTAACAGAGAGCATGTCACATGGCTAAAAATATTTCAGTGAAGAGGAATAAGTGCTTTAAAGAAGACAAAGTTATGTCTCTATTGTGAAAGTGGTTTTTTTTCCCTTCATAAACCTACATGCAAATATCCATCTCCCTGTGGCACAGACTATTTTCTCTTTAATACAGATGCTCAAGAAATGTAAATTCCTTTTTCCCCACTTAAATAAGAACTGTACAAAGCTACCAGGGGAGAATAATGAGCCCCACATTGTACCACCCCAGCCATGATGAATCCCATGGCTCCATGGTTACAGCCAAAAAGGGCTGGGGGTGGGGGAGGATAAATGTGCATATGGATTTCTTTGGCTAGCTTTAAGCAACTAATCCTAACTGAGAAAACATGTCACATATGACATTGGGTCAGCAGGAGAAAATATTTATCTGAAGGACAGCCAGGCACCTGATATGGTGAGGTGCTGCTAGTACTTACCATCAACTTTTATTTGGAGATAAAAAAAGCCCCACACAATCCATGGGGCCTTGTGCCATGTACTTTCTGCCCGCTGCCCTTGTGAGGTCCAATCTCCAAATGCTTCTGCCAGTGTTTTGCTTGCCAAGGGTTAGGAGAGAAATGCTCCAGGAATATCCTAATGTCAGGGTTATGAAGTGCTTAGCAAATGTACGGTAGTGGGGGGGAGCAGAGTGAGAACCAATGGGGGGAATTTTATTTTTTTCCACTAGGGGAGCTTCTCTGAAGGTAAAGCAAGCAGTTCTGGGGAACTTTCTGGGGAACACTGTATCATGTTATCAAAGGCTCTGTAGAATCAGAGAAGCTCAGAATTAGAAGGAGCCTTTTTTCTCATATTGGCTTGCAAAGTGCTTTAGATATGTTACCTACTTTGAACTTCACAATACACTGAGGTAGGTACTATCATCCCCCCTGTACAGAAAGAGAAACTGAGGCTCAGAAGTGGAATGAGTTTCCCAGGGCCACATGGCTACTTAGTGTCTGAAGCAGGATTTGAACCTGGGCCTCCCTGAACTATCTCTCTGCCACACTATCTCTCAGTAGTCCATCATTCCGCTGTGTAATGCTTGAGGCAGTTAGTTGGCACAGTGGATGGAGCTGGGCCTGGAGTCAAGAAGACCTGATTTTAAAGTGTGAACTTAGGCAAATCATTTAATTTTTATTTGCCTCAGTTTCTTTGCCTGCAAAACTGGGTTAATAATAACAGCTACCTTTCAGAGGTGTTATAGGCACAGTGCTTATTCCTTTCTCCCCCACTCTCCTTGCAGGGTTTTCTTCTGTAGTATTCCTGACAGCCTCTCCTTGTCTCCTAGTCCTATATGGTGTCTTAAATGAGAACAAACCAAAAGCCACCAACAATTCAATGACAGAGAAATGGCATAACCTAGGGGGAGACATACAAGACACATGGCTGAGGTCATCTTTGACAGTATTTGCAGTATTCCTCATCTAGAGGCTCCCACCTCCACAGTGGAGGAGGGAGGAGAAGGAAATGGCAGGGGGAGGGACTCTGGAGGGGAGAGCCCGTCTTCTCAGCTCTTTTCCAAGGTTAAGCTTGCTCAGTATACTTGTGCCCTGTTTCAATTCTTTTTTTTGTTCTTTCTGTCGACGTTACTATAGTCATTTTGTATACTGTTTTCCTGGCCCTGCCACTTCATGTTACATTGTTTTACGTACATTTTTGCTTGTTTCTCTGGATTCTTCCCATTTGTTATTTTTTATGGTACAGTAAGATTTCTCTTACATTAATGTATGACAGTTCATTTAAGTATCAGCTAATCCATAGGGACCTACTTTGTTTCCAATTCTTTGCTTCCATAAAAGCATTGCTTTGAAGAAAAGCCTCTTTAAACAAACAAACAAAACCTTAAGTGTTTTATTAAAAATTTAACACTGACCATCAATAGTCAACTAAACTTAGCAGATCTTTATATTGAAATTCATTTCATTGTCTAGAGCAGTGGTTCTCAACCTGTGGAT
This sequence comes from Pseudochirops cupreus, assembly GCA_028627135.1. Lineage (NCBI taxonomy): Eukaryota > Metazoa > Chordata > Mammalia > Diprotodontia > Pseudocheiridae > Pseudochirops > Pseudochirops cupreus. Next base: position 42,563,446 of record CM053582.1, on the reverse strand, counting down.
CGCAACCCCTTTGGGGGTCAAACGACCCTTTCACAGGGGTCACAGGGGTCACCTAAGACCATTGGAAAACACATATTTCTGATGGTCTTAGGAACCAAGACACCGCTCCTCTATCCATCTCCAGATGGGTCTGCCCACATGCAGATACACCCACATACGAGTATTAAAGGATCGCAGCATTAGGAAGGTTGAGAACCACTGGTCTAGAGTATCCTTGCAAGTCTACCTGGTAGAGTAGAAAAAGCACTGAATTTTGCTTGTCAGGACTTGCATTCAAATCTCACCTCTGCTACATCCTGCCTATGTGATCTTGGGGTGGTCATTTCTCCTCCATGGACCTAATTTCTTCCTCTGTAAAATAAGGGAGTTGGACTCCATGGCCTCTGAGGTCCTTTCCAGTTCTAAAAAGAAGATCCTCAGATCCCTCTTTAATCTCCATTAGGATTCTTCCTTACTCCCTTCTCCCATGCTCCCCAGTCAGAGTTAGTGGATACTTTGTTCTACTTCTGATGCCTTTTTCATTTGGCATTAGTTTGTAAAGGTCTTTCCAGATTTCCTTGTATTCCTCATACTTGTTGGGCTTAGTTGTGGGAGACTGTTCCATTCCCTGAATGTACCACAATTTTTTTTAGTGAGTTACCTGTTGTTAGACATTTAGGTTGCCTCTAGTTTTTCAAACTTACATTTAATGTTTACACAAAAATGTTTTTGTTGTTGTTTTTGATAACACCTCAAGGTGCTATCCCAGCAGTAGCATCATTGAATCAAAGGATATGGTTATTTTTATAACATTTCTGTATGTTTTCAGGTTGAGCTCCAAAAAGAGTCGACAGATTTGTAATTCCCCTTAACAGTGAGTGGCTGCACCTATTTCCCTACAATCCTGCCAGTGATTAGTTTCACTGTTTTTCATTCTTTTTGCCAATTTAATGAGTGCAACCTTATAGTATAACCTCATAGTTATTTTAATTTTCATCTCTTTGATTATTAGTAAGGATGAGTATTTTTAAGTGATTATTAATGATTTGCTTCCTTCTTTGGAAAAAAAAAAACATCTGTTCAGATTTTTTTGGCCATTAACCACGGTGGAACGAGACTTCTAGAAGATACTTTTCCTGGCTATGGTTCTTCAGTTATGTCTCTTGGTTCCTTTCATCAAAAGCAGCCATTTCTCTCACGTAGCAGAACTTTCAAAGTTTTGCCAAGCTCCTATAGGAATTTGCCCTTGGATTGAACTATGAAGACTGGAATTTGTTGAAGCACAGATATTACCTTCTGGATTTTGATCATTGAATCATTGATTTCACTTAGATAGGGACTTCAAATTGTTGCAGGGGCCATGGATAAGAGTGCTTTACGGAAAGCATTCAAAACCTGTATTGGAATTGGAAGAAGTTCAGCCTCCCAATATTTCATTGCATTTGAGAACAGCATGAATCCTGAATTCATCCTAAACAGACTTTTGTGAGAGGTGGCATGGCATAGTTGTGGCTATAAAGCTGGCATCAGAGCTAGAAGGCCTGCGTGTGAGTCTTATCCCTGATACAGCCTGGCTTTGTGAACCTGGCCAAAACATTTGACCTCTTAGTGTCATAGGGTAACTCTCTTCCATTTTAAGGTGGAGAAATAAAGCTGATCTGTGTTGGTAGAGTTTCCTTTGCCAATGAGATCTCAGGATAAATCCTTAGCTGATACTTGTGTGCTTTGTGACTGTCCCAAAGGATCCCTGACAAGGTCAGGTGTTACTAGGAAAGAAGGCTGGCATTTGCCCTCAGATTTGGCACATGGAGATCTGTTGTAGAATCATAAATATTGGGCCTTAGAAATAAGCATGTTTTTAGGGACCCACTTACAGGCAGTTATTATTTTAATGGCTGGGGAAATATTGCGGCAAATTCTTGCCCCTCTGTAACTTTGCAAAAGCTTACAAACAAGGGTGGACACACCATTTCCACATCATTCGTCAATTTGGACCATGTTGGAAATAACTCCATTTACCAGGATATATCATAAAGAAGAAAGTGCGATGAAAGGCATGTTCCCTTTGAATTTTTATTAGGAAGATTTTCTCCTCCCTCCCTCCCTCCCTTTCTGTCTCTCTCTCTCTCTCTTTCTCTCTCTCTCTCTCTCTCTCTCTCTCTCACACACACACACACACACACACACACACACACACACACACACACACACACTTACAGTGTTATAATACTATAACCTTTGCAATGTTATGCTGTTTCCTAGAAAAGATTTTGATCACTATACTGAATATGCCCCCAAGAAGCCTTTATTCCATACAACAGAAGGCTTGTACTGTTTAGTAGAAAGAGTGCCAGACTGGCAGTCAGGTGAGACCTGAATTTGAATCCTGCCTCTCACACTTTCTAGCAACATCTCTGAGCCTAAGCTCCACCATTTGTCAGGTGCTTGTAGTATTTACCTCACAGTGAGATACTGTATGGGAAGTGCTTTAGCAATCTTAAAGCACCATTGAAATGTCAGCTATTAGTCCATTTGCATTTATAAAGTGCCTACTATGTGCCAGGCACTGTGCTAAGCTCTGGGGATACAAAGAAAGTTTAAAAAAAGACATGCCCTGCCCTTGAGCAGCTCACAGCCTAACAAGGGAGGCAACATGCAAACAATATGTACAAACAAGATATAGACAGGAAAAATTGGAATGAGTAGAGTGCCTGCCATTATTAGTATAAAGGTCACTTGTCATTTCCTGCCATACCACAGTTCTCAACTTCTGTAAATTTCAACTCAGCATTATTTCTTACAGGATACATTCTCAGGTACCAGCATAGTTTCTCTCCCTGTATCTCTTCTGAACCAACTCCTGTTATAATGATTTGTATATGAACATTCTCACTGATGACGTGTTTGTTTGTTCATTGAGTCTTTTTTTTTTGTACTAAGTATTCTTTGAGAACAGAACCCTGTATCTCCTCTTAATCTGTAACTCAGCCACTTTTTGTGGTGTTATGTACCCAGATACTTGGTAGCTGCCTGCCAGTTTGCCTGACCTATAGCACCTGAATTGACAGGCTCCCTCAGTTAATTACAGCCTGCAGTAATCTCACCATCCCAGTAAAAAGAGACTTACTATCGTCTCTAGCAGAATGGGGAGGGAGGCCAGTAGGAACAGCTGGGCCTGGGTCACAGTAACTTTTCATCACTGGGTCCTCTAATTGTTCTCTCTTTTCAAAGATGATGATGTCTTTTGACCTCAGGTTCAAACCAGCAATTACTGCTTGTGGTAGCAGCAGAGAAGGTCTAAGAATAGCATTTCTGGAGAGAACAGCAGGAAGAGAATTCAGTATGACAGGTTCAGGCACACAGTTGGAAAAATCAACCCCAAGACCTATGATTCTTCCTTTTGCCAATAGATCCAAATGCCCCTTGTCACTGTTGAAAGAGGAATGTATAAACATTTTCTCAGTCCGATGAAGATAGGTCAGGGAGGTGTGGATCTGAAGCAGGACACCCTGGATTCCCTTCCCCCCACCCAGCCCTTGTTCTACTTTGTAAAATGAGGAGGGACCTTCTAGCTCTGGCATCCTGTCAGACACTTTGGGAGGTCCAGTGGGCGTGGAAGGGCTGACTTTAGAGTCAGAGTTCACTCTCATCTCAGGATATTTTTCAGCCATTCCAGGAATTTGTCAGCACATGTATTAATTCAGTGGATTCCTCTGAGGCTACCAAAAGAGAGGAGATGTTCACATTGTTAGGGTTTTTTCTTCTTCCTTTTCCTGGCTGACTGATTACTCTGGTCTGTGGTCTTTGTTAGAAGTCTAAGAAGGTCAGGAAGGGATGATTGTATCAGTAAAGTGGACTGCTCATGTACTCCACTCGTAGATTTCTCTGACACTATATAGAGTCATCTTCAGGAGCCAAGTGTGTGGATACTGAGAAGTTTGGGCATAATTCCTTTCCTACGCATTATTGCCACTACCACCTCAGTGATCTTTGCTTCTGTGTCTGGGCTGGGCTTATATATAAAGAGAGCGTCTGTGGGGTGTGATCTGAGGGTTCCTGCCATCCTAAACAACTCTCTCATTCTCTGGAATATGCTGATGCCTGAAGACCAGATTAGCTACACCATAGAGAGTGGGCAGGGTAGTCATGTGTAAGAAAGTTGAAAAGGCAGGTTGGGTCCAGGGTCTGTCTGGTTTTAAATGCAAAAGAGAGGACATCACATTTGATTCTAAGGTTAATAAGGAGCCACTTGATTTTCTTGGGGAGGGGTATACCATCATCAGACCTGTACTTTAGGACTTTAGCAGCTGCAGTCACTGAGACAGCTGGGTGGTAGAGTGGATAGCGCACTGGACCTAGAGTCAGGAAGACCAGAGTTGAAATCTGGCCTCAGACAAGCATTGAAAATGCATGTGGTATCTTTGTGACCCTGGGCAAGTCACTTAACCTCTGCCTGCCTCAGTCAGTTTCCTCACTTTAAAATGAAGGGAATAATAGAAACTGTTTCCCGGGGTTCTTGTAAATATCAAATGAGGGAATATTTGTAATATGTTTAGCACAATGCCTGGCACATAGTGAAGGTTAATAAATGCTTGTGTTCTTACTGGGAGAATGGATTAGAGAGGGGAGAAACTTAAGGTGGGAGAGCCAAATATGAGGGTATTAGGTAGTGAGACCTTGAATTAGGGTGTTGTATGTGTGACTAGAAGAAGGGGACAGTGAGAGATATTTCTGAGGTGGAAATGACAAGATTTTGGTCATGGATTTGATAGAGAGACTGAGGAGTCAAGGATGATGCCACAATTGTGAATCTGGGTGACCAGAAGGATCATGGTGTATTTTACAGAACTGATAAATATATTTCTGTTCTAAGAATTGGTCTGGAATTTACACCATGCCACACACCAGGAAAGGTTAAGAAATGTATCCAAGACATTGAGATAAACATGGTTCATTCAGTGTCTGAAAATTTGCTTGATTTAAACCCTATTGAAAACCTATGGACTATAATCAAGTCTAGATTTAGAAAATTGGACTGCTCATCAAAATTATACTTAATATCCATTGTGATAAAAGTGTGGTTTCATGATGAAAGACTGAGGAATATGTGTCAAAATCTTGTGAACTCATGTTTAAACCATATAAAACAAATGATTGCAGTGAAAGGACATATTGGATATTCAAACTTTTTTTAAAATGTGAAAGCTGTAAGCCTTATTACGTATCAATAACTTTCCTTTACTTTGTCCCAGCTAATTCGTGCACTGCTGTAGGGTAGCTCCAAAGAGGAGGTAGGTTTTAGGAAAAAGAGAATGCATTCAGTTTTGAGCATGTTGAGTTTGAGATGGCTATCGCTTACCCAGTTTGATGTACACAATTCAGTAACAAAGGCCTTGTGCAGTGTCATATCTACCATATGCCCAAGATGAGCTGTTTATCATCCTAAAAACACCTTAAGTAATTTTAGTATTTATGTTTTGAAGAATTGAGACCTGGGTAAAGTCACTTTAATGACCAGACATACTACTTGCTAAATGATGGGCTGTTTCTAGTGAACCCAGAGTTCAAGTCTGGGCCTTTCTATAAGATTCTCCTCACTGGTGGAGAGGACAACTCAATGCTCTGTGCCTGCATGAGGGGCAGAGTTGGAGAGACCTTTGGAGAGGAGTATTTGTCTTCTGGCCTCCCAGCTTTAAGAAAGAATACATATGGTTTCGTGTTCTCTTCAGGGAGAGGCCCTAAACTGAAAGAGGACTGTGGGAAGAAGCCACCATGTAGCAGAGGGGGTGCCTCAAGCACAACTCTGACTTCCAACTTGTCTCACTAGAGACTTCAGGGAATTTCCCGTTGGGTGAGCTTGAGGACTCTCTGGGTAGAGCCCATATATCTTGCTCCCAGCAGGAAAACTCATTCACACTATGAATTGTTTGATATATTCGAAATTGTACAACTTCTCTGATTTATGTTTGCTAACAGCTTGAATAAATGGGTTGATTTGTTATTCACTATTTGTGATAATCTTTCTGAAACTAGCATTTGATGGAGAAAGGATCCAGCCTTTTAATATAGCTTGGGGCATCTTTTCCCTGTTAAGTGATTGCAACCAGAAAAAGCAACATTTCCTCTAGACCAGAAAGGTGAGCAGATATGTATGAAGATAGCCCCAGTACTCCCTCTCTGCAGAGATCAGCTTGGCCCCAGTCTCTTGCTCCCCTCCAGGCATGAACAAGAATCTTCCTTGGACAGGGGTGGGTAAGATTCTAGAGGTAAATATCGACTCCTCCTGGGAAGTTGAATTTAGACAAACCCATGTGGACACGTATGTAAGCTACATGGAAAACCCATACACTTTATAGCAGTATATTTTAGCTATTACACATTCTAACTATACAGATGAATTTTTTTTAAAGATTCTAGTATTGAAGACTTAATTCAGATATTTATAAAAATCAAGTAAATTGATATAAAGACATTTAATAGCAGCTTTCTGTTTTTGTAAGAAAATTGACTGGATTAATGGTTACATGTAGTTATAAAGAAGTTATTAGAATTTCTTCTGAAACCTTAAAATGTCACTTTAAAATCAGCAGAAAAATATTGTTACATAAGTTTGGTTAATTATCCATGTAATTATCCATGCAAGATCACAGTTATTGCATTAAATATTTTCTTCTGGGCAAATTAGAAAATTATATTTAAAAAGAATGCAATAAGCACTTGGAGATGCGTGACTGGAGCTCCAGACAGACAATAGGGCTGGATATGGAGATTCAAGAGTCATTTGCACCCAGATGACTAAGCTCATGACCAGCTCATGAGGTCACCAAGTAAATAAGCAGAAAGACAGAAGAGAAAACGACCCAAGACAGAGCCTGAAAGAACACCCACAGTTTGGGGATGTGATATGGATAATGTACTAGGAAAAGAACCTGAGGGGTGGCCTGACAGGAAGGAAAAATAAGAGAGAGCAGTATCATGAAAACCAGGGAGGAAATGGTGGTCCATAAGATCCAATACTGCAGGGAGGTCAAGAACAATGATGACTAAGAAAAGGTCCTTAGATGTGTCAATTAAACAATCTTTAGTAACTTTGCAGAGAGCAGTTTCTGGTGAATGATAAGGTCAGAAGTCAGATTGCAAAGGAAATGAGTGAGAAGAGAGGAAGGGGAAGAAACCCATGTAGATAGCTTTTTTTCCTACAAGTTTGGCCCTGAAGGGGAGAAAATATATGGGATGATAGCAAATTAAATGCTTACTATGCACTGGGCACTGTGTCAAGCCCTGAGGATAAAAAGAAAGGCAAAAGACAGTCCCTGCTTATAAGTAGCTCACAGTCTTATGGGGAAGACAACATGCAAACACCTAATGTGTAAACTGGGGCAGCTAGATGGTGCTACAGTGGATAGAATTCTGTGCTTGGAGTCAGGAAGACTCATCTTCCTGAGTTCAAATCTGGGCTCACACACTTACTAGTTGTGTGACCTTGGGCAAGTCACTTCACCCTGTTTGCCTCAGTTTCCTCATCTATAAAATGAGCTGGAGAAAGAAATGGCAAATCACTCCAGTATCCTTGACAAGAAAACCTCAAATGGGGTCACCAAGAGTTGTACATGACTGGAAAATGATGGAAAATGTACAGACTAGCTATATGCAGGACAAGTTTGAAATAATCAACAGAGGAAAGGAACTAGAATTAAGCAAGGATGGATTTCGCAATTAAGAGATCTTTAGTAACTTTAGAGAGAACAATTTCAGTTGAATGATAAGCTTAGAAGCCTGACTACAAAGAGAGGAGGGGGAAAGAAGGAGAGGCATCAATTATAGATGCCTTTTTTATGGAATGTACCCATAAAATGGAGGAGAGTTGTGGGACTTCAGCTAACAGGGATGGATGGATTAAGTGACTCTTAGTAGGTAGGCACCTAGTAGACAGGGACAGACCAAAGATAAACGAGAGGGCAGGGATGATAAAGGGGTCAATCTGCAGAAGAAGATGGGATGGAAGGAGATTACTTGTGCAGAGAGAGATGTTTGTCTTGGCAAGAAGAGGGCTATCTCTTCATGTGAGATGGGGGTAAAGGTGGAGGTAATGGCAGAAGGCATTTGGGTGATAAAAGATGAAGAGGAGGGGAACAGAGGGAGCTCTCACCAAATGACCCTCACTTTTTTTCAGTGAAATGGGGCAAGATTCTCAGTTGAGTGGGTGGGTGGAGTGGAGCCATAGGATGTTTGAGAAGATTTGGAAAAGCTGCTGTGGTGAGTGGGATAGTGAGTCAATTAGAGAAGTGTAAAAGTATTGCCTTATCACAGTGAGGACCCAGTTGAGGTCATGTAACATAAATTTGTAGTGAACTCAGACCTAATGAGGATTTTTTTATGCTTAGAGGAGACTTGGGAAGCATGGAAGAGGCCAGAAGAGATGGAGAGATTGAAGATCAGAGAGGGTTAGACTGATCATGGGAACAATCTGCTCAGAAGATCAGAGGGGATTATAAAGTACATGTAAAAGGATTGGCCTTGGTAAGGAGAAGAATAAACTTATTATCACAGACACGAGCAAAGGAGGAAGGAATGAGGATTGTGTCATGAAGATTTGACATATAGAGAAGAGCAAAAGAGGGAGCTTGAGGAGAATGGCCTCAATTTTCTCAGTTAAGTATAGATCAAGTTCTTCACCTGAGCGGTTGGGGGGAGGAGATGGTGTGGGAGGCTTGAGGAGAGAAGAGGAGGTTTTCGACAGCCTCATGGGGGAGTAGGACGTGGAATCAATTAGGATAAAAGGAGTAACAGTATTGTCTTGCTGTGGTGAAGGCCTAGTTAAAATTAGTTAACAGAATTTTGTTGTGGTAGCCCAATTGCATGATTTCCTCCACCTCCATGCAGCAGTATGAGTGGGAGAAGCAAAGGAAACAGATGGTGTGTAAGCAAGAAATTCAGTATCCAGTAATAAAATGTCTCATATAATTAATGTGGAAACAATGGAGAGATATGGGCTAGAAGAGAGTATGATCAAGTGGATTTGGAACTGTTCAAATTGCTGGACTCAGAGTTATCGTTAATGATTGCATTCAGCTTGGAAGGAGGTGAAGTGTCTCAGGCATTTGTGCTTGTTGGCTCCTGGACTGTTTCATGTTTTTATTAGGACTTGGAGAAAGAGAGACAGCATTCATGTCAACTCTGCAGACAACCTCAGTCTAGGAGCAATAGCTAATATGTTGGGTGAAAGTCATGTTTCAAATACATGTTGGCCTTCTCTCGATTTCTCAAATCACTGGTCTCTGCCCGTGCACTAACCATCCTTGCTTGGCCTCACCTCTGCCTCAGAGAAGCTTTTATTCTTTTTCAAGACACTACATTTTCCATTAAACCTTTCCTGCTTGCCCCACCCACACCCTGTAAATGACCTCCCTCCCTAAACTACCTTGTATTTGTTTTATATTTATTCTGTGTAGCCAATGAATGAATGAATGAAAAAGCATTGATTAAGTGCCTGCTATGTGTCAGGTAGTGTGGAAATCAGCGATTGGTACTTTACCAGTGATTTCAGGAAATGTCCTCATCCAATGCGGGTTAGTGCCTTCTCCGGGTCTTAGAGTTGTCTAAAGATTATGACTTGCTTAAAATCACACCATCTGCTGTGACATGTACTCTGCCTAGGAGATGGGGCTTGAACTCAGTTCTTCCTGCTTCCAAGGCCAATTCCACTCCACACTAGGGATACAAAGGTAAAATAGATAGAGACCCTTCCCTCAGGCTGCTTGTAATCTAACAGAGAGATATCGTATATAGGGAAGTGGTGGCCAGGAAAGGAAACTTTTCTTTGTGGAGTCACAGAAGTGGTGAGTGGAGACATAGAGTAGTCACTTATGCCTTTTCCTGAAGCAATGGCAGCATTGACTTGCATTTAATGACTATTCCCAGGGAAAGAAGTAGAAGGGGGTGAAAGGTGTGGGGTGTGCAGGAGGGAGGGCACTTTCTTTAAGAAGCCTTCCCTGATCTCCCCTCTCTCTCCCTTGTGGGAAAGATTGTCAATGCTCTAACAAACCAGAACCAGAAATTTGGGAACCAAGGAGTACTTACTGAGTTTGCCAGCAATGGAGCCTCATTCATATGGCTGAAGACTTTCCTTAGGAACAAAAGAACAAAGCCTATATAACTTTCAGTTTAGCCAGGAGGTGAATTGGATATGGGGTATCTCTGGATTGGATAGTGATTGTTGCTGGGGGCTTACAGGATAACAATAGGGGGTCTAGTATCCCTTGATTAGACAGGACATGTTGTTGGGGCTAGTAAGAGGAGTGGCACTGCATCAAGTTAGTTACCTCTTATCACCCTTCCCTAATAGGACTATTTTGGATACTTACTGTTCAGCAGAAAAGAAGGTTGCAGAAAGAAAGGGTTTTGACTGTAATACAAACGGGGTTCAAGACAAGATAGAGCAACTACAGACCAAATAGAGTTGCTATGGTTTTCTAGATTTCCCATACCCTCCAAGCTGGGAATGATTTCTCCCTTCTCAGAACTGCCACGGTATTTTGTAATCCTCATTTGCTCACATAATCTAATTCAGACTAGAATTATCTGTACACATCTCATCTCATCTCCCATACTAGATTGTAAACTCCTTGAGGGCATGAATCATGTCTTTTAAAAACATTTTTGTATCACCCAGAGCCTGGATGAGTGCTCTGTACATAGTGGGACAGCAGCAAGCACTAGACTAAGTATGTCATCATAAAAACCCTGCTGAAGTTAGAAGACAGATGTTTGGGATAGAGGGTCACTGAGTGGTGAGTATTTTATTCTAGAAACTTCTTACTGATGTGCAACTTTATGGGTAGAGAGCCAGAAAGACAAGAGGAAAGAGAGCTTTTCCTTTTTTTAATGTTGATTTTGGTAGCCCTGTTCATGCATAAGTGTGGATGAGGAACATCTGTGAATTTTCACTGACATATATCCTGCAGTCAGGGGGTGTTAGAACTCAAGCAGAAGTTGAGTAGGTAGAGATTTTTCTCAACATTTTGTATTTGATGAATAAATGTTATTTTGGTTTTATTTAAATAAGAGTTTGAAGTAACAGTATTAGAGATAATAAAAAATGCCTATAATTATGGAAAACCTGGTTTTAACAATGTGAATCTTAATATAGCATATTTTCCCCTCTTGAATCCTGGGATCTTTGAATCATAGATTTAGAGCAAGAAGGGACATCAGAGGTCAGGTAGTCTAATGTCTTCATTTCACATGAATGAATAAAAAATATTTATTAAGCTCGAGGAATAGAAATCCAACTGCAAAGAAATCCCTGCCCTCATGGGAACTGATGTTCTAGTGGGGGAAACAATGCACATAGACGATGGTGGCCAGGGACCAACAGTTTGATCATCAGGTTCCAGGAGTGGTGAGTGGGGCCATAGAGAGTAGACACATCTCATTCAGGATCACTGCCAAAGTTGGTTTGATTGTAGTTAGTGGTTCCAGAACTGGAGGGAGGGCCAGGAAAGGAAGGTTTTATGTTGGCATTGAGGAGGTGGTGTGAGAGTAGACAGTGAAGTGAAACATGGATGGGGCCTCCCTGTAATAGTATTTGTTATGTGAACAGCACGTGTCATCAGGAGGGTAGGGCCCTAGGGAGGAAGGGTTCTTTTTTTTTAAACAGATGAAGAAATTGAGGAAACCTAGGGACAGAAGAGACTTACTCAAGGTCACACAGTAGTAAATAGTAGAGGAGATTATTGAACCTGGATACAAATTCCTACTTTCACAAATCTGGGTTTTTAACAAAAATGAATCTAGCACTTCTTTTAGGGGTATCTCTCTTTACTTACCACCTTGCTGTCTTCTTCCTTTTCATCCTTAGGACTGGGAAGGAAGGAGACAGCTTTGAACCTCAGAGGATGGTGCTTCTGGCCTCTGGAGGTGTTGGCAAGCAAACTGCAGCTAAGAGTGGGGGGTTGGAGAATGGGGTAGAATTGGACTGGAGGAAGGAGTTTTTTGGCAAAGCCTTTGGAGATACACTTGGTCTACAGTGAGGAAGAGGCTAGTAGCTGTGGTTTGGCAAGCAGCTCTCTCCTTGCAGTCATGGAGATAAAATTTATATGGTTGAATACTAGTACCTGGAATAGGCTTGGTTAAGGAATTCTGTGTTTCATTTGGAAATAGATCATGTTATTCCCAGGAACTTGAGCCAAATGAAATATTGGATTAGTTCAGGTTTGCCTTGGAGGATATTCTAATGTTCGAGTTTGGTTCAGTAATTTTATAAAATACAAGGTTTCATTCACGTTCAAACTAATTGACGAGGTAGGTGCTTAAAAAAACCATACACTTAGTACTGTTCATTGCTCAGTAAAATATAATTAGTGGTGTGGTTTTAGTAGGGGCACAACAGTTCAACAAACATTAATAAAACCCTTGCTCTTTGTGTGCTGTGTTTATGTAGCACACAAACGGTGGCCCTGGCCTCAGTAAGCTTCCATTCCACTGAGGGACACAAGAAATAGAGTGAGGAGGGAAGTCCCCAAATGAGTGTAAGGCAGCTAAGGGCTCCAAAAGTGGACAGGAGGCACGGTGACACCTTTGGCCAGTGAGATGGCCTGCATTAGAGGGACAGTCACTGTCTTCCTGCTTTGGCTCACTCAAGGGCCCTGGTTTTCCGCTCTCTGCGCAGATTGTTTGGATTCATTCAAGAGGCCCCGAGCACTTTAGCCCTGGAAAGAAATCACGTGGTATTTTGACTTGTATTTATTTTGCTTAATAGCTGCGCTGTCTAGAATGTCATTTGATAACAAGAGCATTTCTGATGGCAAGGTCATACATGCCACCTGAAAAGCCAAAGTTGTTGAGCCATGTCCTGAGAGAGAATCGAAGGAAACTCCCTTAGAAAGAGTTGACCTTCCAGGCCTCCACCAGAAAGGAGAGAGGACTCCACTTAGGTGAGAGAGAGAGCAATGGGATTGTTCTAGGGGGCCCA
>CM053582.1:42519380-42544010 GCA_028627135.1 Pseudochirops cupreus | reverse complement strand
TGTTTCACTCCTGATCTTATTGGAAATGCTTCAAGTTTATCTCTATTGCATATAATATTTGCTGATGGCTTTAAGTAGATGCTACCTATTATTCTAAGGAAAACTCCATTTATTCCTATACTTTCTAGTGTTTTTAAGAGGCCATGTCTTTGACATCGCTATTTTCCCAGTGGTGCTATCTGGCCATAAATCATGGAACTTCATGCTCTCAGAAGAATTAAAATTATAGGTAACCCAAGGGGCAACAGAAAGGTACCTAGTGAGACTGAGGCTATTGGACGTTTACAACAAAACCTTATACACAGGAAATGAAGTAGAAGACATTATCCAGGATGTGACTGGAACAGAAGGTAGACTGGTCATAAATTGAGAATGAAAGACAACAGATAGACCTTCCAAAATGTCCTTTGGTACCCACATTCAGAAAAACAAAAAACAAAAAACAAGAAGACCTGTAGTGTGCTAGGTGGATCCTCTGGAGAGCTTAACAGAAAGCAAGTATCATAGGACTCTGGCATATGCTCAGATCACCAAAGATCGAAGCCCTAGTGTGGGAGGTGCCAAGGATAAGTTCACTGTAAGGGGTATAGGGGAAGTATTTCTGTCCTTCCAAGGAGCAAAGTAACAAACTGCTGGCTTCCAAATTGGAGGGTCTGGTTTCTGCTTTGCCTGCTTTGTCACTTACTACCTGCATTTAAGCCGTATGGCCCTCTCTGGGTGTCGCTTATCTAGGGCATCTGTAAAATGAAAGAGTTGGACTAGCCACCTTTTAAAGGTCCCTTCCAGCTCAACCTCTGTGATGGTGATGATGCCCTATCACCTCTAGGATCAAACATAAACTCCTCTCTCATTTCAGGCTCTTTTGAACCTGGCTCCTTCTCACCCCTCCCCTGTCCATGTCTATTCACTCTAAGCATTTCCCAGTCCAGCTAGACTGACCTACCTGCCTTGGGCCTTTACACAGGTAGCCTCCTCCATCCCCGAGCATAGAATGCTGTCCTTCCCCACCATGGCTGCCACCTCAGAATCCCTGCTTTCCTTGAAGCCTCAAGAGCCAGCAGTTGTCAGGGCTCTTCTGTCTAAGGCTGCCTCGCATCTGCTCTGCATGTCTTGTATCTCCACATATACATAGTACTTCATAGGCTCCCCTTTGGTTACAGGTGACTTTGCTTCCTTGCCTCCCCAGCACCTTGGTGACTGATTGATTGCTATGACCAACCCAAGGTCACACAGAAGGTATGTGACAGAGCCTGGCCGGGAACCCAGGTCTTCAGACTTGATGTCCCTTCTGCTGTACTACATGATGGGCCAACCGAGGAGCTGGCTGACAGGAAGGAGCCCGCCCTGTATTTCTCCCCTGCATTGAGGGAGAAGAAGAAGCATTGGCCTCCCTCCCAAGCTGCCCAGGATCTCTGTCCAATGTGCTCATTTCCTCTGTCCCTTCAGTCTTCAAATTATTCTCATTCTTCTTGGGCATGGTAATTTCTAGGATTTTCTCTCTGTCTTTTGTGGCTATGGAGGATAAAGTCATTTGCATTCATTACCTGGTTTTGTGCTTGTGAGGTCTTTCAGCCCTAACTACCTGGTGTTCAGTATGGGCTTCACAAAATTCCCTATTATGGAATCTGCTCTGCTTGTGAACTTTCCCCCTCATTTTCTACCTTGGCCATTGAAACAACAAATCACCCTGCCAGTTCCCTTAGCTTCATTAAGCTGCCATTCAGGCCTAACCCTCTCTTTGATGTCTTCCCACTTGGGGATGGGCTTCTCTCCCCCTTGATTGTTTTGTGCAATTCTTTTTTTTCCATCCACAGGCCTTTCAAAACCTCCTCACTGTATAATTATTTCTGGACAGTGGGCCTAACCCTTGGCCCTACATTCATTTACCTCCAAACACTTTGTTTCCTTTCTGTCCTTCTAAGGCTTCATAGGAGACTTCCTGCCAAGGCCTAATGTGGATTTGCTAACGAAGGTCCAGCTTTCCTTCTAGTGTGTTAATTAAAACTTTGCTCAAAGGATTTCAGGTTGTTTGGGGGTTTTTTTGTTTTTGTCCATAGCCCCCCAAAGTACCAATCTCATTTCTCTTTTCTCTATTCCAAACCAATCCTTAAGTGAGTCGGATGAACATATTCAGTGAGAAAAGCTACAGTTTCAAAATGCTACCATTCATGATTCTCCTGTTTATATTGTAGTTAATACAGACAAAAGCATGTTAGAACTGGAAAGGACTTCAGAGACCATTTAGTCTGTTTTATAGATGGAGAAACTGAGGCCCAGAGAGGAGAAGACTGTCTCATACAATAAATTGAATTCTATTCAACAGAGAAGTATTAAGCATCACCTACGGACAGGACACAGTGCTTAGGGGAACACACACACACACACACACACACACACACACAGAGTCTGCATTCCTTTGCTTTCTTTCTACTGGCAGGATTTGTTGATGGTAGTGCTGGGATTGGCACCCAGGTCTACTGACTCCCTGGGGTAGCATTTTTCCCAGGGTGCCAAACCTTCTGCTAATGCTACCTTGAAGGGAATTTAGACTGTAAGCTCCTCAGGTCAGGGACAAAGAGCCATTAATCTTTGTATCGCCCCCAGCAGAAACCTAAGGCCCTGCCCATGAGAAATACTTAATGAATGTGGGTTCAATTGAATTGTGCCCAGCACCAGTGGGGGCCTGATCAAGCTCTAACTGGCTTCAGAGTTAACTAAGCTACAGAATGTAAATCTCATTTCTGCCCTTTAATCTCTGTGAGAGCCATGGATGTTAAAGTCTTCCCATTTCCAAATTGCTTTCTGCTTCCTGGCTCTGCAAAACATTGTCTTTAATCTTCTCTCTAATGATCTAGGTATTCTTGGGGAAAAGCAGCCTTTTCCCTTGAATCTACTATAATAAATGCAAATAGAATGAGGGGAGGCTTATCTCTTTAGCATCTTAGTAACATGTTAAAATGTCTTGCCTCTGTCCATGGTTGCATAGTGAACAAATAATAAAGAGAAATGACTTGCCTAAAGTCATGTGGCCTTTTAGCAGCAGTGTTGAGTTTCTCGACTCCCAGTGTATTGTCCACTTTTATTTTTGTTTTAAGGCTACTTCTACTGCTTTTAAATGTTATCCAGAATTGTAAGGAAAATGAAAAAGGCTGTAGATATGTATAATTCAGACCTTCCATAATTCTGAGATTATGACCTTCAAGGGGGGAACTGGGAGGGCCCAACTCTCTCTTCAGTGACATTGATGAATCAGGCCTGTGATAAGTCTGCTTTCTCTTTACCTTCATATACCACTTTATTGATGCCAAGGCCTTTACGTATAGGATCTTAGTCTCTCATCAGTGCCGACCACAATGTGGGATGGCCAACCAGTCTTAGCGAGTTACCTGAAACACATAGAGGCTCAGTGACTTGCCCAAGGTCACAGCTAGGGAGACACATAAGCAGGATTCGAAGCCAGCCCTTCTGGACTCTAAGCTATGCCATGGCTATGTGTCTACTTTACATTAATAATAATAATAATAATAACAATGAACAACTAGCATTTAGTGCTTTATGTTTTGTGAAGTACTTTCCAAATATGATCTCGTTTGATCCTTACAACTCTGGGAGGAGGTGCTATTATTATTATTTCCGTGTTATAGATAAGAAAACTGCTGTGGACAGATATCAGGTGATCTGCCCAGGGTCACACAGTTAATAAATGTCTGAGGCTGGATTTGAACTCAGCTCTTCCTAACTCCAGGTCCAGAACTCTACCATTGAACTACTTAGTAGCCCCAGTACTATTCCCATTTTATAGATGCAGATGCTGAGGCTCAAGAAAGTTGTACTTCACCCAAGGTCACACAGCTGGGAAATGGCAGACTTGGGAGTGGAAAAGCAGCTTTCTGACTCTGAGTCCCATGCCCCCTCTGGCATGTTGATTCCAATCCAGACCATCTTGTGGCCATTTTAATTAAATAGGATTTCAGTCCAGCCCCACCATGTGTCATTTTTAATTAGAGGATAAAAACAAAACGGGCAAATAGAGGTGAAGATGCTTGGAGCGGCCCTCTCCATCCTCATGTTTGAGTTTCTCTAAACAATTATGCAAACACAGCTATGTGGAGGGGGGTGGTTTAGGGGTGTTTTAAAAACTTTTTTAATGAAGAAAATGTAAAAGATAAATTTGATGGGCCTTTTCGGACAAGGAGAATGAATGAGGTGAAGCTGTAATTCATTGTCACTTTGAAAGAAAAGGTAGTAGAGAAAAACTGTGATAAGGTGAAATTTTTAGGAGGTTGGTTCTAGAATCATTGCCAGATCAAAGATGCCCATACAGTTTTGATTGTCTAAAAGGCACTGAAACATCTGCCATTTTTAATATCCAGAGAAGCCTGCTTATCTCTCTCTCTGCTTATGGCATTTCCATTCATACTGAGTTTATCTTTAAAGACCCAACCAAATGGGTCTCATGAGATATTTCTCATTGCTATCATGATAACAGATGGACAGCTCGAGTATTGCACTGGTACCATCAGAATATTAAAAGACGTTAAGCAAGGCCCCTTGTATGTTGGATGGATCCTGTCGAGGATTTACGAGAGGGCAGGGATAAGAATCACACAGGATGAGAAAGCATTGATGAGTTGTGGTCTCCTTGGTTGGGGGGAGGCTCCACATCATTTTACTGAAGTATATCATGTTACTTTACTTATCAGACTATATTTCTAGTCCTTTAAAATGCTCTAAAGAAGAATCGACTCAATTTGAAGATTCCTTCTGCCTTGAATGCCCTCTCCCCTTCAATCACATCTGTCCAAGTCCTTCTCAGCCTTCAAGGTCTTCTCCCTGATTTCTGCCCCAATCTCTCTAGCTCCAAAGCTGGGTGTGGTCTCTTGATCCTCTCCATCCCTCTCCCTCCAGTAATTAGTACTTTTTCTTTCCCAGGTTATCTCATGTTTACTTAGCAATGTACATATTGTGTTCCCCAGTAGACTATAAGCTCCTTGAAGGCAGAGACTATTTTCATTTTGTCTTTGTTTTCCTGCTTTCTATTTCAGTGCTTTTTACATACTAGGCCCTTTTAAAATGTGAATCAAATTGAGTTGAAACCTCCCTACTAGATTGAAAAACCCCTTATTGGCAGATGCTTTGTATCAATCATCTTTTTATTTGACATATGTTAGATTTTCAATACAAATCTAAGGGATGAATGAAAGATTGGAAGTATCCTCATTATTTGAACAAATACTAGATTATAATTACTGATCTGATCTATGTATTTCTCCATTTTCTTTCAAGGCTTCTAAGAAATGGTTACTAAACTCATTCTTTTATTGGAGGAGTGTGGTATGGACTTTTGATTTCATGTAATACCGGACCTATTTGCCATATGTGGAGGAACACCCATTGTGGACATTCTCTTCCCATCTTTCCATCAGCCAGAGTCAGCTGATCTGTCACATATAGTCTTAGGGAGTTGTTTGGGGCGCCTGTCAGAGGCCAGACTTAAACCTGGGCCTTCTGGACTACAAGGTGGGCCTTCTAGACATACTACCCATACAGCCACATAGATTCTCTGTAGTAGCTATCAAATTGGAAATACTTGCTAGAAGAGAATATATGGGTGTTCCTGTCAGCTGCTCTGTCCATGCAAATATAGGATGTGCTCTGTACCACAATGAAATGGAGTCCTAGGCTTTCCTGGTCAGGTCTAGGCCCACAGGTAGCTGAGTATAGGGGAAAGAACATGGGAATTTGCCATGAAAAGATCATAGGCCTAAAGCTGGAAGGTACAGGAGACCATCTAGTCCAGGGATTCTTCACCTGCTCTGTGGATAGGTTTCAGGGGGTCTATGAAGTTAGATGGGGGGAAAATCACATCTTTATTTTTACCAACTTAACATTTCTTTTCGTGTTTCAAAAACAAACATTATTGTGGAAGGGGCCATAATATGAAAAATGTTAAAACTTCTGATCTTGTCCAACTTCTGATCTCATCCAAACGTCCTGATTTTGCATAAGAGGAACCAGGGGCCCAGAGAGAAGAAGAGACTTTGCCAAAGTAGACCAAGTAATAACAGCAGAGGTCACAGAGCCAAGCTTCTAGCACTGTTTCCATGAGGTGACATTGTCTTTCAAGTCCAAAGACCTGAATTTGAATTGGCTTGGCTGTTTCCTAACTTATATCACCTTGGGGCCTTTAGCTTCCTCATCTGTAAAATGAGAGGGAGTAGTGTTAGACTAGATGACCAATCCTCAAGGTTCCCTCCTTAATGCTAGAAATAAATGCATCAGGATCTTCCATTGTCTCTCCTCACTCCAGCTAAGTCCTAGAATTGGCTTCCTAGTCAGCATAGGAGTTTGCCTCCTTGCAATGAGGTTTACTTGTTGCTAGGGTCATTTATCTTTTACCCAGGCTCCTCACCTGAGTTTCCTCCCCAGGCTGTATTCCCAACTCTTCTGGGCTTTTCACCCTGGATTTTTGTCCCTGAAAGTAGCTTCTGCTCCTGTGGCTCTCCCTCCAATTGACTGGTTCCTTCAAGAACTTCCATTTTGAGGAGTTTGCCTTCATTCCTCTCTAGACTGCAGTCGTCTCTGGGCTGACTTTCCCCATCAGGTCCCTGTGCAGGATGCCTCCATCTCTCTTTTATGCGCTGTCCTCCTCCACTGGAAGGGAGGGAATATCTCTCTGCTTATATTGATATTCCCAGCACTTAGCACAGTGAGTGCCTAGTACACAGTAAGCACTTACTAAATGCTTGCTGGCTAGACTTCGACTTCATCTGTTCCTTTCTTGGCCCTGTGAATAATGGCTACTATGAATAAAAGACCTCAAGGGAGGGTAAAGAATCTCAGAAAAGGCCGGTTGCTTCTCACCCTCCAGAAGGAGAAGAGTTTTCCTGAAAATTAAAGGGGCTTGCCTATGGGCCCATTCTGCAGCTTTAAAAAATAGTTAAACAAAACTTAGCCTGTATTCTCGTTAAACTGTTATCCTACATTACTTCTTAGCCTGAATGCCTACAGGGGTGCAAAGAACTCTTTAGGTAGGGAGCAAAATGAGTCAATACATTCCCATGGCTTTTCTGGGCCGGGGTGTGAGCCAGAAAGATTTTCTGGGAAAGACTTCCCTGGCACCATCACCCCCATCGCCACCACATGGCACCTACCTGGGGTCAGTTGGCACACAGCTTATCTGTCGGACTTCCTGACTTCTTCCTGCATGCTCTTTAGGGTCCATGCCCTTGGCCTGGGCGCCTGGCCTGCCAGCCCATTCCTATGCTAACCCTCTGCTATGATCTCTGACTTTGCCTCGTTGCCTTTCTCTGTCTGGGGTCCGTACTGTGACAGTCTTGGCACCAGTACTGAGAAGTTCTTCATTCTTTAAAGAAATGGAATAAGTATGCAAGAGGTTCAATATGCTCATGGAAGAAAATAAAGGTTCCATTTTCCCATGAGGCCCTGTGTGCCCATGGCACATGTTTTCATTTTTGTTTGGGTTTTGGGTTTTTTCCCCCATTAGGGAACTGAAGGCCAGCAGCAGGAAGAAAGGAGAGATGATGGAGATGCCTGTGGTGTCTGTTCTACAAGGAGGGAGGGCTGAGCTTGGGCGGCAAGCCAAGCCATGAGAAGCATCAGAAATCCAAAGCGGCCTGGTGAATGACTAATAGCAGACAGCAGACGCCAACACAAGAAGCATTCAGGTAGCAAAACACCAAGGTCCATCTGAATCAAGACTGCAGCAACTTCATTCCACTTGCAAAGAACCTTGTTCCTGATGGAGGCATGCATTTTTTAAGCAAAGAAACTCATTTATCCAAGTCAATAACAAAAGAGAAATCAGAGAAAGTATACAAAGGAGAATACATATTGGGCAACAGAGAGTGAAGGAGCTCCTCCATTGGGAGTGAGGTAACTCAGCATAACCAAGAGAGAGGGAGTCTCAGATCGCATCTGTGGGGAAATTCCCAAAGTCTCTCCTGTACCAAGCTGCTCCTCTGATGTCAGTTACTTTGTGGAGTCTTCCTCCCCCTTCAGCATCCTATAGTGGGGTTACTTTAGCATTGTTCGTCTTCCCTCTCCAAGCTGGAAGCCAGGAAAACTCTAAGCTACTGCAAAGTCCACATAGACTCAGGAGATGTGGGCATGCTTCTTTGTCAAAGGAATGCAATTCCCAAAGGACTCTGGGAAAGAAGGAGAATGAAAGTGGAATGATTTGGAAGCAAAGCTGTAACTAAGGATTTTTTTTTGTTAGAGGGTTTCACTAGCACCATCCTGGAATCATTTTCTCTTGTCTTTGGGAGATTTCCTCCCTTTTCGGCCATTTAAAAACTTCATCGGATCCTTATGCATATGTCTTCTTCCTGATGCTGTGCCCCATTGGAGAGGACTCTACCCCTGCTCCCCACTGCTACTTGCCTCACAGCTACTTTTCTGTTTGGAAACATGGTTGAGATTGTTTTCTGTTGTTTTACTACTCATTTCTCTCCCCATTAAATATTTTACTGGTTCAATGCTTTTCCTAGCCTGTGCCTGTAAGTGAATAACTATCTAGACCTGAGTTAACTTCAGATGTTCCTAGTTTGGCAAGCAAAGAAAGCCTGAGAGGTAAATTAATTGTTACAGATCTCTGTTCTTTGGTGATTACTAATTTTGTCACAGAAGTCACTAAACTGATCCTATCATTTGACACAGAGATTCCACTACTGGGACTATCCCATGGAGGTTACTAACAGCAAGAAAAGACTCATATGTCCACCAATACCAAGAGCAGCAGTATTCATCATAACAAAAAAGCTAGAAACAAAGTTTGTGACTAGTGATGGAAGAAAGGCTGAACAAATCCCACCATCCACTAGGACCTGGCCCTGTGCTTTTGTTATGTTAGTATGGGGAACTCCTCATCACAGCTCATGAGCCAGCATGGGCTCCAAAGGATGAAGATAATGAAGTTCTTTGAGAAGACCCTCCAAATCACATTAAACTATACTCTGATTTTGATTGACTTCAATTCAAAGGTGGAAAATGATGAGGATGGAGAGAAGCACATGGGAAAGTGTAGTTTAGGAATAAGGGATAACTAACATTGCCATGTTGGAGTAAAAGGATATAACCTTCTCTTCCGTTCCTCAGCCAGTAGTTTTTTCTGGGAATATACTTTGTAAAAGGGGTTATTTGGATATTGGGAGCTGTTTGTTATGTTGAAAAAATATGCACCAATAAAATTTGTTAAAAGCTCAGAATCTGATCCTGTCTGCAACCATTCAGAGTTGATGGAACCAAATGAGCTATACTGTGAGGGATTATCTGATACTAACATTAGGGTTTTTTAAATTAAGGTTACCTATATTAACACAACAGGGACTGATTGAAAGTGTCTTTTATATTGGATGGAGTGAGGGGGCTTCTCAGTAGTACTAACTATATTTTGTTTTTAGGGCCTAGGCTACTAGAATAACAGCCATCTATGCATTATAGCCCTTGTGAATAAACCAGGCAAGATGGATTCCAGGCACTCTATTATACAAGTGTGCTTTGGGATAGGCAGCCTTGATGGACACTCAGTTGTAGAACCAGTACCCAGTGGTGGAAATTCATCAAGTACTGTTGATTTTGAGGGAGTCTATAGGCCGTGATGAGAAAAATTTTGAAAGTCCATTATATAATACTGTGGACTCCTGAGGGAGATGTAAACTACTGGGAAAGGAACACAAGAAAGATGATAGAGTGGCTCCATTGTGTGAGCTAACAGAAACCATGGGGCCTTCCCAGCCCTTTGGGCAGGCACCTGAAAAGGAGATACTTGGTTGGACATTAGTCCTTAAACCCTCCACTGCTGACTCAGAGTTGATAAGCAAATTTAAATCCTTCCGGTGAGATCAGATTGAGCTATGGACCATGTAAAAGGTCTAGGTGGTAGAGGGTGGGATAAGTTGCCTCTCTGCAGCCAGTGACACCTTGTTGATGTCAGTGGCAGCCAGGAGGCCCATCGATCAGCTTTCGGTCAGCCAGAACAGCCAGCCAAAGAAGCTATCGAACATTATGGCCGTTTGGAGGGGGCAGGCCTGGTGCTGTCTGTCTGTGTCCTTCCCTCCTCCCCCACTGACTGAGGCTCTCAGTTTAAATTCCCTTCTACGCCTCTGTACTTTGCTCCTACAAGGCTGGGGAAAGAAAAACAAAACCAAACAACACAATACTATCTCCTTGAAACTACATTTCCCAGGAGTTTATACAGTCTAGTTCTGAAAGCTTCCTTTCTCTGCCTGCAGAGGAATCCATCTCTAAAAGCCTGCTGCATTGTCGTTGGTTTCTTTAGTATTCCTTTTTGTCTCTCTTAAATGCCTTATTGGTAAAACGCTGTTCCTTTCCTGGGTCTATTAGCACAGTAGTAAAGAAGTGAATACACAGACCTGGGCTAACTTTAGATGTTCCCAGTTTTTATCTAGGTGGGGAACTGATGTGAGTTGTTTAGACACAGTCTTCCCCCACTCTGTGGTAGTAGCTGGATAGATCAATTACTATTAAAAGTTCCCATAGTTGGAACCATGAAAGTGAGGTGGAAGGGGGTGGGAAATTCCTGGCCTAAAAATAGAATCAGGGTGGGTGAGAGGTGGAAAGGCCATTGGGATTACTCAGTCTAGCCCCTGTTGTTTTACAGACGGGGATGAGAACAGAAGAGGGCTGCCCAAAATTAGGCTGCTTCAGGGTTAGAGGCTGGGTGTTTTGGCTCCCAATCCAGTGTTCCTTCTGTTGTGCCGCGTAAAGTTTAGTGAGGTGGTAGAAGACATTTTAAGAATGTTGGAAAGTCGCTATTAATATTGTAGGGTCAAAGTATCATAGATCTAGAATTGGAAGAGACCTTTGAGCTTCACTCCTCCACTTTACAGATGAGGAAACTGAGGCCTAGAGGGGGAAGTGACTTTTTATTTACATAGTTACTAAGCATCTGAAGCATAATGGGAATCCAGATCTCTCTGATTCCAAGTTCACTGCCCTCTCTGCTATATCATGCTGCCTTTCCACTAGGGTCTCCCACTACAGTCTGCACAATGGCTCACTGTGGTGTGGTGGTATCCTGACTGTCACAGGCCATACTAGCAGAGTCCAGGCTCTGGCAAGTTCTGCCAAACTGGAAAGGTTTCAAGTATGGGTCAATGTACAGCCACGGGCTACTCAGGCTGAACGCTCATCATCACATTGGTTGCAAAATTATGATTTTTACATCTTTAGCAACTTTTCAAAACCATCTTCTACTAAATTGTAGAAGTAAAACCTTAGATCTTTGAAATACTGGCCTGTTAATAGTATGATTAAATATCATGCCATGTCAATTGGAATAATAATAATAATTATTATTATTATTATTATTATTATTTGTATAACATTGAGACACTACTTGACTGAGACACATAGAGCCTTTCTCTAACTAGGGAGATTTGGCTCCCTATTCTCATATTTCTTGGTTCACTAATAACCACCCCTCTCTCCCTTGGAAAGTTGTTAATTATAATAATAGCTATGGCTTGAAAGTCCAGGTTGTTATCGTTTAGTTCTTTTTCAGTCATGTCCAACTCTTTGTGACCCTGAGCTTTCTTGGCAAAGATACTGGTGTGCTTCACCATTTCCATCTCCATCTCATTTTACAGATGAAGAAGCTGAGGCAAATAGGGTGAAGTGACTTGTCCAGGGTCACACAACTACTAAGGGTCTGAGGTCAGATTTGAACTCAGGAAGATGAGTCTTCCTGACTGCAGACCTGGCATTTTATCTACTGCAGTGCCCCCTAGCTGCCCCAGTCCAAAAAGTCCAAAGGATTCTCAAAAAGGAGGGAAAATTTTAAAAATACTCAATTTATACTATGAATCTTGAAAAGAACAGGTAGTTTTTTCTTATACAGAAACCATGCCAACCATAGAAGAATCACAATGTACATTAACAGATTAACATTAACTTCTAACTATTCTTATAATCAATTGGAAAGCAAGTATTTTAAGTCTCATCAGATCATATTGCAGTTGTACAATATTGTTAATCATTCAGTTCCTGTTTTGCCTCTGTACCCTCCGGTCAGATACCAAGCTCCTTCTTCCTTCTTGTGGCTTCTCTCTCTAGTGTAAGCACTTCTGTTCTTCTCAGGCCCTGCTGCCCCTGCCCTGGTGCATGCCCCTGCCACTGCCATTCAGCTTCAACTACTGATCAGAGACTGATGGGTCTCATGGATCTTCCAAACTCATTAGCTCCTTAGGACATGACCCTCTCAAGGTACTCTTGCCTAAACAAACACAAAAGCACAAAGGCCAACCAGAGCAGAGATGAGGTTTCCATGATATTGAGGTAGAGTGATGATCCTTTTCCCATCCCTCACTGGAGTCATATCTTGTCATGTCAGCCAAGAGAGTACCAACCAGAAATTGCCAGTTCTTTTAAAAGGTCCACTGATTCATCAGCTTTTCTGGCTCACCAGCTAGTTTAGAAGACTCTTTTTCATCTACATTGTAACCCTTCCCTCCCATGAGATAGTTACTCATGACTAGAAGCTGTACCCACCTTCAGTTAGGATTAGAGTTTGCTGAGAAGCAGACAGAGTGTTCTCTGTCCAAAACTACATTATATTTGAATATGTAAATAACTGTGTAAGAGGAACATTGGTATTGGGAGGTTGCCCCTTTTTGGGGGGAATTCACGTGCCAACTATGTGCCATATACTGTGCTATGCACTATGGATACAAAGTCAAAAATTAAACAGTCCCTGCCCTCAAAGGGTTTCCATTCTTCTTTGCCGAAATGACACAAGATCATTAAGTAATTGAGAGGGAGAGGAAAAGCTTTGGAAATTAGGGGCATCACAAGAGGACTTCCCTAGGAGATGCTGCAGGGTATATGGGCTATTTGGGAGGACTAGCACCCTGGTGGGGGGACTTGCCAAGCCCTTTGAAGGGTTCCTCATCCACCTTTGATGTCTACCTGTCCCCCAGTTCTCCCCTGTGTCTCCAAGAAGCTGTAACATGCACAGCAGCCTAGTAAAACTGTCTCAGCAGATGGGCTAAACCAGGGCAA
Organism: Pseudochirops cupreus; assembly: GCA_028627135.1. Lineage (NCBI taxonomy): Eukaryota > Metazoa > Chordata > Mammalia > Diprotodontia > Pseudocheiridae > Pseudochirops > Pseudochirops cupreus. The sequence goes on along the minus strand of CM053582.1, from coordinate 42,530,969 downwards.
AGGTAACTGCCAGGCCTCAGACCCTTCGATGAGTTAGCAGGGTATCTACCCTAAGCATGTGAAGACTTTCATCAGTAGAATGAGAGGATGAGAACTGTTTCAGTGGCAGACACTGCAGAGCGCTTAGAGCTTGGTCAGACATCAAAGATGCCAAGGTCATCCACCACGTCCTGGTCCATCACCAGTTGTCCTGACTTTTGTCCTCCTGCTGGGCTTTGATAATTCAGGAAGAGAGAGTGAGGCTGATGACTGTGCAACTCTGCCTTACTGAAATCCAGTTCACGAGCAAGTCAAGAATAAGCTATCATCCTCTAACTTACCCCAACATCATGATACCTCTTGAAAATGAGGACCAAACAACTTCAGAGACCATCACGTCCAACCCCCTCGTTTCACAATTGAGGAAACTGACGCCCAGGGAGGGTAAATAACATGCCCAATGTCACACACGTAGTAAAGTCAGAGGTGAGATTTGAACCCGAGGCCTCTGGCTCTTTCTAGGTTCTGTGTCACCTCCTAGGAATTCTATAGGGAAACCATTCTAGGCAGGGATGAGGGGGAAGCAGTACAAACTCACAGAGATGGGCAGAGATGGAAGATGGAATATTGTATGACAATGAGTTGGTTGAATTCTTCCCAAAGTTGGCTGCCTGAAGGAGACCAAGATGTGATAAACCCAGAAAAGTAGGCCCGAGCCCAATTGGAAAGGGCTTTCAAAGGCTGAGAGCCCCTAGATCTGCCTGCACAGGCCGGCCCTCTGCTTTAGGAATATCAGTTTAATAGCAAGCATTCCTTTAGCATCTTAAGGCTTGCAAAGTCCTTTATGTAGGTTACCTCATTTGATCCTCACAATGACTGTGGGAAGCAGGTATTATTCCCATTTTCCAGATGAGAGAAGTGAGGCCAATAGAGGTTAAGTGACTTGCCCAGGGCTGCATAGCTAGTAAATCTCTGAGACAGGATTCAGACTCAAGTTTTCCAGACTACAGGTCTAAGTCTGTCTCCATTACAGCAGCTGACTGCAGTATGTGAATGATGGGCCTTAGTTTCTTCAGCTGGAAAGTGGACATAGTAATAGTTGCCATGCTGACCTCTCATGCTTTGAAAAGTGTAAATAGCTCTAAAATGCAAGGGCTTATCAGTAAGTGCTTAGCTCTCAGCCATCCCTAAGTCAGTTTGCCACCCTGGTCAATTTTATTACCAGTTGGATTGTCTGAAGTGAGCACTTTATCAGCTGGTTTTGTTTTGTCATTGCCTGGAGTCAAGACAAAGGTTAATTTGCCCAGGAAGCCCAGGGTCTTAGCAAGAGAAGGTCAACCTGTTCCATCATTAAGCACTTCCGTCTGGAGCTGACCTGCCCCAAACACCAAGGCTTAATGACAAAATCAATGGCCACTGTTTTCATTTGCAACTCTGGAATTTTTCCAAAGGTTTCCACCTTTCACATGGAGAAAAAGGGCATCCCATTTGTAGGCCCTGAAGGTTATCACTGGTATCATCAATACTCCTGTCCCTGGACTCAGGCAAAGTTCCTCAGTTCTTTATTATTCATATTAATTTCACTTTCGTCATCTTTGTAACCATCTGGAAAGTTCTAAGCCACAGGAATAAGAAAGAGATTGAGTATTTTTAATTAACTGTTGTCCATCCTCTGGCTAACTAAGTCACTCCCCCCACCCCACCCCCGAATGTTTGGTTTTATTATCAATCCCCTTGTAGGTAAGATGGGCGCTGTGGTGGATTCCAGTTCATTCATTCACTAGGCATTTACCTCGTGCAGATCCTGTGTGGGCCATTATGGGCTGGTATCAGCACCTCCAATTTCTATAGCATTAGAGTTTCCCAAAGGCTCTCCCATAAGAGCCGGGCCTTACATTGACACTTTAGCAGCTGCCAGAGCACCCCATTAGTGCTTGGGGTCAAATGACAAGGTGACGGAAGGCCCTTAAATCAAAGACTCCCAAGGCTAGAGATTTCTGGACACACACACAGTACTACATGGAAGGCAGCAGCCCCATCAGCCATTCCTGCTAACCCTGTGCTAGTTGGTGGCCATCATCAACAAAACCTGCTTTGTTAGGTGGCACAAGAGATGGAGGGCCAGGACTGGAGTCAGGAAGACCTGAGTTCAAATTCAACCTCAGGTATTTACTTAAATGTGTGACCCTGGGCAAGTCACTTAACCTTTTCTTACCTCAGTTTCCTCAACTCTTACTAACAGCATCTATCTCACACATTTGTTGTGAGGATCAAATGTAAAGGGTGCTGAAAGTGCTTAAAGCACTACATAAATGTTGTTGTTGTTGGTACTATTATTATGCTATGAGATTCACTTACTAAAATGCCTGATGACAAGTTGGGGTGTTATTCCAGTTCTGAGAAAGCCCCCGGCCTCCCTTGTTGTACCTCAAAGGAGGACTTAAGGGGAAAATGTTGGCAGTGTCACCATTGGACCCCCTGAGTGTTCCTCTGGGAAGGAGAAGCCTGAAAGAAACTTGTAACATCAGAGATGTGACTTATCTTTGGGAACAGAGTGACAACAGCAATAATTCACATAGTGGCTCTGTGCTAAGTGCATTTGATCCTCACAACAACCCTGGGAGGTAGGTGCTAGTATTATTCCCATTTTATGGTTGAGGAAACTGAGGTAAGGTGACGTGCAGAATTTTAGACAACTTTCAACAAGGAATGAAGCTTCTCTCTCTTGCTTTTATTCTCTTTCATACCCAGACATGCCATCCCTGCCCATCCTTGTCAATTGTGCCCTAGGGAATTCTCTTCTATTTCTAATATTGAGAATCAGTATAAGATCCAAGGAGCTGGGGCCATTGTGCCCACTCCCTTCCCACTAAGGAACCCCTTTCAGCTCTGGACCTGGGCAGGAAAGCCAGAACCAGTTCAGTACTACGGAAACTGGCCTCTCATGCCAGGCATCCTTTCCTTATGCTCTTTAGCCCACTGAACCCCAACCCTGATACCCCAAAGATGAACTATTTAAAGCTTAGGTTTTGGCTCATGTCTAGGTCTCTCCAAAAGGTGAAATAAAAAGCTACTCAGAGTACAATATGAAGCAGGCATAGGACAGGTATTTATTTCCTATATACAGGAAAGAAATGTTAATTCACACAAAAGAATCACAACAGGAATCTTAGATTTTTTCCCAGTTCCACACCATCCAAATAATTCTCAGTCCACGTCTTTTGGTAAAGTGGTCTGGGTTTGGGTCAGTCCTTGTCTTCTCCAAAAACCTAAAGAGTAGTGGCCAGGGATTCCCCCCTTTGCCACCAGTCAGCTACAATCAAAAAGCCCCAGGAACTCTAGATCTGTAAAATGCCAAGGTCGTCTCAGAGCCTAGACACATGTGTCTTTGGATTTGTCTGTTTACCTAAGATCAGGGAAAAAAATCATACATATGTGTGGCATCTATATACACACACATATATACACATGGGGGGGGCATCTATATACACACATATATACACGTGTGTGTGTGTTTATATGTGAATGTGGATAGAGAGATATCAGCCTAAAATCCAGGCTCAGACTTGCCTAGGCAAGATATGCTTTATACCATGTGTTCAAAATAATGGTGGGGGATGAGGGTGGAGAAGTATAGGCCAAGCTTCCTTTCTCCTCTCCCCTTGTGGGAAGCAGCTAAAAACAGCCCCTCCACAGTTTGGGGCTGGAATTGAAAAGAACCCTGATAGCAGACTCAGTCCCTTTTTAACATCTACTGAGTCATCGGCTCTTCCTACTCAGTGACCAATAAAGGGAAGTCTTTGTTATCTGAAATCACAAGTTATTTGGCCCTAAGTCACACACAGCTGGAAGAAGGACCCAAAGCTTCTACTTGGTCTAGAGAATTAGGAAGGGCCACTCTGAGCATGCTTCATGGAATGGTCCTCATTGTGTATTGCTTGTCCTTCATGTTAAACCTCATCCTCTAACGCTTCTTACGTCTTCTTGGAATTGGGGCAGCCTGGTTTCTCTTCTTCAGCAGCAGATATGCCTTTTCTCCCTGCTCTTCCTCCCTGGGCCAGCTTCTTGCTCTTCACTGTGGCTTCGACAGCCAGCCCTGAACCTTCCCTCCCTCAGCAGCCTGGCTTCCTTTGGGGATGACCCCCTCCTTTGAGAAGCTTTAGCATGTGGCATCCTGTTGCTCCCCATCGCCTCTCTGTTTGGCTTTTAAAGATCTTCACAATCTAACTCCATTCCATCTTCTGAATGAAACTGGCCTGCTTGCTGTTTTGGAAAAAGAGGCGACAGACCTCTCTGGGGTCTTTGCCAAGAACACCCCATGGACAGTATCGGCATGCTATGTGCCTGGGGTCACAAAGAGCTGGACGCAACTGAAGGACAGAACAACAACAAACTAGCTGTTTTCCCCAAGCAGTGTTCGTCTTCCACCTCTCTGCCTGTCATGCCTGCCATGCTCTCCTTCCTCACCTCTTCTCCAGAGAATCCATAGTTTCCTCCTACCTGAGCTGCTCGGACCCTTCAGCCACCTCCAGAATTCACTTCCTAGTTCCTTTTGCTAGATTTTCAATTTTCTTTTCTGCATATCTCTTGCTTCCTGGAGTAAAACATAAGGTCCCTGAGATTGGTGTCGTTTTGTTTCTGTCCTTGTATCCGCAAAGTATAGATACTTAATAAATGCATGTTGAACATATGCATGCAGGAATGAATGAGTGAAGCCTTTGGAGCTAATTACTAATCTTCTATAGCCTCCCTTAGTCTCCATTTTGCAGAGGAGAAAATTGAGTCTCAGAGAAAATCAATAAGACAGAGGGGTAAAAATCCATGTGTAGATGAAAGTAACATAAATGAGAAGATGACCAAGCATGTGGGAGGGGCACAAGTGGAGTGTTAGCCCTCTGAACGCAATCGAAGGCCTCTCCAGTAGGGTCAAACCCAAATAGGAATAGATCTCTGCTGCTTCCATATTGACTTAGAAAACCACACATTAACATCATTTGTGCTTTTATTGCATTTTGATTTATTTTGATGAACATCTCCTGCTGGCATTTTAATCTGGTTAGCTCTCAGGAGCTCTGAAGGGTGTTTGAGGCCCTCCCAGGCCACTTAGACACTTTAGGCCTTGACAGTGGCGGTCTTCCTCATCCAGTCATGGCTGGGGGAAAACTCAAGAGCAGGGTTGGCAGTACTCTTACTCTCCCCCCCAAACCAAAAGCCCACCTTTTTGTAGTCTAGGCTCTCCTTCCCTTTGAGGGTGATGGTTTCTCTCCCCCTGCTCCTCCCCTCTGGAAGGGACAAAGCAAGCTCAGGAAGGCCTAGGGAAGGCCCTGTCTCAGAGGTAGCCCAGCTAGGTAGAGGTTCTCTAGGTACTGCTCAGGTAGCCACTGGCTCAGGGTCTCTCTCTCTCTCTCTTTCTCTCTCTCTCTTTCTCTTTCTGTCTCTCTCTATCACTCTGTCTCTGTCTCTCTCTCTGTGTCTCCCTCTCTCTGTCTCTCTCTCTGTGTCTCCCTCTCTCTGTCTCTCTCTGTCTCTGTCTGTCTGTCTCTGTCTCTATCTCTGTCTCTCTCTGTCTCTCTGTCTCTCTCTGTCTCTCTGTCTCTCTGTCTCTCTGTCTCTGTCTCTGTCTCTCTCTCTTTCTCTTTCTGTCTCTGTCTGTCACTCTGTCTCTGTCTGTCACTCTGTCTCTGTCTGTCTCTCTCTCTGTGTCTCCCTCTCTCTGTCTCTCTCTGTCTCTGTCTCTATCTCTCTGTCTCTGTCTCTCTGTCTCTCTCTGTCTCTGTCTCTCTCTGTCTCTGTCTCTGTCTCTCTCTCTCTCTGTCTCTGTCTCTCTCTGTCTCTCTCTCTTTCTCTCTCTCTCTCTCTCTCTCTCTCTCTCTCTCTCTCTCTCTCTCCGCCTTAGGAAGTTGGAAAATGGAATTAACCAAACTCTTTTGCATCTCTGTGCCCTTGACCAGCACTTCAGTGGCCAAGGATTCCGACTGATTTTCTTTCTCCAAAGGGCAGTCCCCACTCACTTCCTTTCAACATCTCCCAATAAATATTCCCAGATTAACATCGCCTCTAGTTAACGGTTTTTCACAGTCGCCAGTTTGATGTAAAGTAAACATTTAAAATGGGAGCTTTTAATGTGAGGTCCATGAAATTGTTTTTTAAAAAATATTTTGTGAACTGTATTTCATTATAATTGTAATCCTATGTATTTTCTTCTATGCATTAAAAAACATTTGTTTTGAGGAGGGTCCATAGGCCAGAGGGTTACATAACACCAAAAGGGTGAAGAATGCTTGGTTTAAATAAAGAAAGATAAATATAAGGAACCATGCTGTCCCCCCACCCCCACCTATGGAAGAGAGCTCATGGTATAGCCTCCCTTTGTAGCCAAAGTCAGCTTCAGAGCAAACCCTGCAAGGGTTCATGGAGAGGAGTGTTGTGGGGATTCCTGTCCCTCCAGCAAGAATTCATCTCCAGCCTCCTAAAGTCCTTGGCAATGCCAGAGTAGGATTTCCCTCCAAAAATCAGTTTCACTTTGCCTGCATGGGGATTCCTAACTGCATGGGGATAAGGTTTTTTTGGGGGGAAAACACAGTTTGGGATGTGCTGATATTTTCTCATTTATTTCCCTTAGGCCACCATCTGGAGTCAGTGTATTGAAAAGTTTATGGTGGGAATATCAGGAGAACTGTTGTTTCTGTGAAAACCTGTGCAAAAATTCTCTAGTAGTCTTAACTGTCCTAAAACTGATACAGCTAGAATATTTCAGATTGCTAACTAGGAATGGGGCAGCTAGGTGGTACAGTGCATAGAGCCCTGGGCTTAGAATCAGGAAGACACATTTTCCTAAGTTCAAATTTGACCTCAGACACTTACTAGCTGTGTCACCCTGGGAAGTCACTTCACCCTGTTTGCCTCAGTTTCCTCATCTACAAAATGAGCCGGAGAAGGAAATGGCAAACCACTCTGGTATCTCAGCCCAGAAAACCCCAAATGGGGTCAGGAAGAGTTGGACAGGACTGAAATGATTAACCAACAGTAATAGTCTATCTTCCCCGCCCCTTTTCCAATTTTCTAGTCCAACTGCCCTGCTCTCTGTTCCCTGTAAAAGACGTAACCAACTTTGTATGAGTGGTCCCCCATGTATGGAATGCATTCCTTCCTTGAAATCTCATAGAAATCTTTAGGTTTCCTTCAAAACATGTGAATCTTCTCCTGATCCCCTCACCAGCTGTTAGGCTCCTCTGCCTCTTGAAAGCAGAGTACAGTCATTCACGGACACTTTGTTTTCTTGTTCACTTTTTGTCTTCCTGCCCCCTACCTCTTCTGAAAGACAGCAATTGCTCTGTTTTCAGCTGTGTCCCTCTACTTCTTAGCACAGTGTTTGGCACAGACACACTTTATCAATATGGTGAATTCCATTTTACAGGGTAGGAAGTGAGAGACACTGGGATTGTGTGATTTGTTCATGGCCACACACAGTAAGAGTTAGAGGACCAGGCCTTGAAATCCCCTGAATCCTAGCCCAGTTTGGGTTGTTTGGTCTTTGTTTTGGTCAGCTGCTTCATGTTGCATTCTCAGAAAAGGGAGGACTGGCCCCCAAGCCTTGGATACAGACTTCTTCATCAGCCGCTGTGAGCATCATTTAATGAACCCCAGCAGAAATCATAATATTCTCCACTGTGGTTTGCGTTAGAAATCTTATTCAGAAATAATGGGTCAAAGATGAATCTCTGAGCCGTAATAAGACGGGTTGGATGGAATTGTGGGGAGGAAGTCAGGAAGGCATTTTTTCTATAACCCTAGAAGAGGTCAGTGAATTAATATATTATATGCATCAAATGCTGACTCCAGGCCCAGAGTTTAGATAATATAGCTTATATACAGAATATCTTACCATATGCAAATGCTAAAAGCTTCTGGTCAGACGTGATTCATTTTTCTCTTGGAATATATTTGTCATGCCCCCTTCCCTTCCTCATGCAGTGTAGAATAATGCCAGTAATTTCAATGCCCGGTAACAATGGCTCCGTGTAGTATATTATCTGTGAAGTAGAAATGATATTACTGACCCCACCCCCCCCTCGGAACCATTGTGAGGAATAAGTGGTAAAAAGGTATTGAAAAGCATATTGTGAATAGAAAGTCTTCAATCAATGTAAATGCATGTGTCTGTGTGAGTGGCATGTATGTGTCTTATTCATTTATTTCAGACTTAGAGGGATAATGCACAGGGTCTGACACATGGTAGGAACTTAATAAATGCTCATTGATTGATTCATCATCAGTCTTATGCACAGACGGTGTTTTGTCTCATCACCTGTAATGTAGAAAGCACTGGATTGGCAGGGGTGAGACTCGGGTTCCAATTCTGGCCATATCCCTAACTTGCTGTATGACTTTAGGCAAGGTGATCTAATCTAATTCAACAATCATTTCTTGAGCACTTACAAAGGCAAAATTTTAAAAACAAAAACCAGAAAACAACACAGTGGCAGTTTTGCCTAATGGTTAGAGGGCCAACCTTCCAGTCAGAAAGACCACCTCTGGCACTGGCTGCATGATCCTGGGCAAGTTACTTCATCTCTTGCTTCCTTGGGCACTTCTCCAAGATTATCAGTCACAGAGAAGGTGCTGACCTGCACTAGAGATAATGTCTTCTCCTCACATAAAGGCTCCCACACCAATGGAACCATTAGTCTTGTTTAAAAAACAAACAAACAAAAGCAAAAACCTAAAAACAAAACTGAGATCCATAGGCAATGGAGACATAGCCTTAGAAGCAGTCTGGAGAGTGTTCTCAACAACAGCTTCCAGAGCTTTCAGCCCCAAGACAGTAAGGAGGTCAGACAATTGGTCATAAAGAGATTTCAGGGAGCCCTTTGGAGCTGATGGGCACCCCATTCTGGGTCCCAGTTCCAGGGCAGAGAGGAGCATAGTGCTTGTAAGCTCAGGGGAGCAGGGACCCTTCCTGGGTAAAGGCCAGAATGCAGAGTGTCCGTGAGAATAGTCACCACATCTCTCCCCAGATCGCACCATTTGGCAGTTCTGCAAACGTACTGACCCCAGAATGAGTTCTGAAAACAGTAGTGCAAAAAAGCCCCACAGTCTTGGGCTAGTGCCTCCCCACTCCTAGGTGAGCCATGAACTTCACTGTTGATGGAGATATCCTTATCCATTAGACCAGAGAGCCATTTGAGTAATCATTTTGAAAATGGTTTACAAAACTGTATTAGGTAAATTGACTGAGGTTCACTTAGTTACTCAATAATAATAATTAGATCTGGCAATTGAGCATAGTCTTCATTCTATCTATGGGAAATCACATCTTAGGTGATGTCAGTAACACCAAAATGAAGCTAAGGAACAAATTTGTTTGTAGAGTAAACCGAAAACATTTATTTCAAAGTCTTGTGTTTTATTCTTGAATGGGCATTGTCCATAGCAATCCATCTTCATTGAAAGCTAGCTCTGAGATCTATCCTCAAAGGTTTTTAAGTGATGAAGGGGATGAGCTTTCATTTGGGCCTGGAGGCTCTTGGGGGATCATAGTCAAAAGGGAAAAAAAAGTTTTATAATTTAAAATAAATAATATTTGTCTAGCACTTTACGGTTTGCAAAGCACTTCACTCTCAACCTTGTAAGATTTTTTATTTATATCATACATGGTAATTTTTGGCAAAAAAGGGAAGAGGAATCAAGAAAGACTTCGTGTAAGAAGTGATGTTTGAGCTGAGCCTTGAAGGCCAAGGTGTGAGGGGACAGACTGTCATGGCCCCAAGACAGGGAATGGGGGTTGTATGTGGAAAAGGAAAAGAAGGAGCACACCAACTGATGGGATGTCTTTTCTACTATCTATCTACACAATAGAAAATACTTAGTAACTGAGTATTAAGGGATACCCAAAATGTGTGAGCCTCTATCTCTGCAAATTACAATAGTGTTTTCCCCAACAAGGCTATCTTTCAATCAGCCAGTACCTACTATGTGCCAGGCACCACACTATGCTCCAGGGATAAAAAAGAGAGAAGAGAAATGGTCACTTCTTGCAAGGAGCTCACAATCTACATGGAGGAGACACACACACACACACACACACACACACACACACAGGTAGAGACAAAACAACTCTGAAATGATGGGGAGGGGGAAGGCAGTCTCAGCTGGGCAGATCAGGAAAGGAAGGTGATCTTGGAGCTGAGCCTTGAAGGAAATTAGGCCTTCTGAGAGACTGACATGAGGGGAGGGACAAGGGCAGAATATATTCCAGGCATGGGGGCATCGGAGGGGAGAATGGCACAGGACAGGATTGAGTTTTATGTCATTGGATAATTATACAACGATTTAAATAATTGATTACAAATTCAAGCACCAAAGCATCATTGGCAAGGTAATCAAATGAGACTAAAAAATATCCCACTGAACATTTTAATTAGGGATTTCTGAGACCTTGGGTACCTTGCTTGAGGGAGGGCGCGGTACAAAGGAGGGGAATCACTCTTCAAAGAAGTCAAAGAGCAATGTGTGAAATGCATCAATTCCTACAGAAGGTGAGTTTAGCTCTTCAGGGTGCTAGGCTAGAGCTGGGGATAGGGCCCAATGTTGAGGAGGACCACTTCCTTAGGCAAACATTCATGCTTTAGATGGCCTCCCTAAGTAAGTGGCTTCCCAGCCAGGGATGTAAGCAATGAGAAAGCAATCTGGCATTCTGGTAGTGACATGTCATAATGAGGAAAATTGCTAAGCCATTCTAGGGGCAGCAAATTTTTAGGGCTATATAACAAATGAAGACGAGTTATCCAGTACTTGCTTTCTCTCTGTCTCTTGGCTCTGAGCATTTCCTCTGGCTGTTCCGCCATGCCTGGAACTCTCTCCTGCCGCATCTCCACCCCATTGCTTCCTTCAAGTCCCAGTTAAGATCCCATCTTCTAGAAGAAGCCTTTCCCCACCCCTCTTCATTCTAATGCCTTCTCTCTCCTGAATTTTTTCCTATTTAATCATTTTATCATTTAATTAATCATTTAATAATTTTATCATGTATTTAGCTTGACCTTACACATTTGTTTGCTCTTTGTCTTCCCCATTAGAATGTGAGTTCCTCAAGGGCAGGGACTGTCTTTTGCCATTCTTTGTAGCTGTGGCACTTAGCACAGTGCCTGGCACATAGTAGGTGCTCAACAAATGCATATTGACTAATTTCAGTTTAACGAAAATGTTATAAAATATTTATTTCGTTTAGAGTATTTTCTTTAGCCGATGAAATTAATTTCCCTCACTGGTCCTGAGATTCCCTATTGGAAAAATGATTGCTTGGGAGCAGTTTAGTAGAGTGCAAAGAACACAACATCTGCAGTCAGGAAACCAGGGCTCCAGTTCCAGCTCTGATATTTGTTATCTGTGTGACCTTGGACTTCACCTCTCTGGGCCTCGGTTTCCCTTTCTGTAAAATTTGGGGACTGAACCAGGCAATTTCTTTTTTTTTTAAATTTTATTATAGTTTGCATCATTCATTTCCACAAGATTTTGAGTTACATGTTTTCTCCCCGTCTTTCCCCCACCCACTGCCCCAAAACAGCCATCCCATTGTGTCCCCCCTCCCCCAGTCTATTCTCTCCTATGTCA
>CM053582.1:42503206-42518880 GCA_028627135.1 Pseudochirops cupreus | reverse complement strand
TCGTAGCGGAGCTGACTTTAGTGGGAAGTATCTTTGTGTGCGTTTTGGAGTTCTAGGATTGGTTTAGAGTCCTGTTTTATGGGTATTTTGGGGTGGCTATGTGAGAGCTGCGATATGTTGCTGCTGCTACGCCGCCATCTTTGAACCAGGCAATTTCTAAGACCCTTTCTAGTTCTAAATTCTCTGGTGCTATAAATGTAAATGATTCATAAGGTCCTTTCCAGCTCTATCATTTTATGTTCAGAGTTAGAAGTCGATAAACCTTTACTAAGCAAAAATCAAATTAACAGCAAATGTTCCTTCCTCCCTTCCTTCTTTGTTTCCTTCTTCCCTCCCTCCCTCCTTCCCTCCCTTCTTCTTTCTCTCCTTCCCTCCCTTCCTCCCTCTGTCTTTCCCTTCCTTACTTCCATGCATCCATCTAGCATCTATCTATATATTTCTAATGTTTCCCACGGCTAGACTTCAAGCTAAGGGCAAGGACCATTTTCACGTCTGTCTTTGTATCCCAGTGCCTAGCACGATGCCAGCCACAGGCTCATTGATTAAGAAATATTTGTCAATTGATTGATGATTGCTTTCCTACAATATTATGAATTTAATTGCCAGCTATGTCCTGGTCATCTGAAAGGCAACATGGTGTAGTGCAGAGATTTGTAACTGGTTTTAATCCCCAGACCTTTTGACTTTTTAGTAAACTTTTCCATATCCTTTTTCTCAATAAGAAAGAAAATCAATTGAAGAGCTTACCATGCATATGCACATAAATAAAATAGATTTAAAAGTTTTCTAAGCAACCCTAAAAATTTTTTGGATTCGTTGATGGAAAATAATTTCAGATTTTCTGAAATATATCAATAGGATTATATAACTATTTAGCCAATATCCCCTGGGCCCCCTTAACAAGGGAGATATAGGTCCTCTGGGTTAGGAATCTCTACTGTGGTAGCTAGAGTACTCTCTGGACTTAAAATGAGTACATCCTGGTTTCAAACCCTACTCTAAACACTTCCTAGCTATGTGACCCTGGACAAGTCACTTACCCCCTCTGAGCCTCAGGTTCTAAAATGAGTATCATAGGATTGTAGGCCTAGAGTTGGAAGGAACCTCATGGCTCATCTAGTCTAACCACTCCATTTACCAGTTGAGGAATCTGAGGCTTGGACAGATAAAATTATTTGTACAGAGTTATACTGGTACCAAAGGACAGAGTCAGAATTTGAATACAGGGCTTCTTGGCTCCAAGTCCAGCACTTTTCCCTTTGTATAACTTTGCCTAGTAATTAATAAGCATGCCAGTAGCAGTTAACTCTTTAGATTGTTGTGAGGCTCAAAGAAGAGGACCTATGTAAAGTACTTTGTAAATCTCAGATCTGTCAGCTTCTACTATTGTTGTTGTCATTATTAAGTGACCATATTCATCTAAGTCATCTTTTTCAGTGAGTTGTAAACAGAAACAGTTCTGAGACAAGTTTCTATCCTCTGTATTTTATATTATATTATGTGCGTGCCTTTATTTATTATGTCCCTAGAGCTTAGCACAGTTCCTGATATACAGTAGGCTCTTAATAAATATTTATCAGATTGGATTATTGGACCAAATTTAATGTTCTCCTGACTGCTCTAAGGTAAACAACATAATCACTCTTTGTAGTTCAATAAACTCCCTAGAAAGTAAGCTTGTCTTCTGCAGGTTCCGTGAAAGCATCCTCTGTATGATTCTAGTGGTAGACAGGATGATGAGGTTGATCCGTTCCTGGTGTCTGTATTTTGAACATTTTTTGTTCTGAGCAGCTTGGAGATCATGAGTGTTTGGGATGGCAATTTCTATTAAAGAAGTCATTCTGTAGTTTTTATGGACCAATATTTTGCCTGGGCAATTCTGGGCAGCCGTTTGGGGTATGATAAAGGTGTGCTTTTTCATCGGCTGACTTCTCCTGAATATTTGGAGGTCTGTATGATATGAGGATTTGTCATCTGCCAATCCATGAGAAATTGCAAGCTTCTAACATATAATTGTCCTATCAAGTCATGTGTAGCCCATATCAGCAGGGATATGAAGTGAGGCTTCACTGGACTTGCTAGGTCCGTATTTTGATCTATTGCAGTCACGATGTGTTGCACAGTTCCTACTGTTTGCTTGTGTGATTGGCATTGACCCTGTCTGGGCTCTTTAAGAATAATCCTTACATAATTTCAGACAGCAGTGACCTGTTCCTGAATTGCCACCATAAAGCCTTCTGTTTCCAGCATCAAATCAGGATGATTTGACCATTGCCTGATGCTTCTTTGTGTACACATTGTTCAGTGAGTTCATGCAGATGTTGCCCTTTTGATTCCTGTTTCCCAGGCTTCTTTCAGTCGTAAACACCACTTACAGTTACATTTAGCAAGTCTAATGGCATAGATCTGGTATCAGCCTAGTGAAATACTGCTTGATTGAATGGGATCTGCTTGATCCAAAAGCGTGACTCTAGGTTTTCGACCTATTTATCATATGCTCTGAGAATATGTAACCATTCTCTTTCTCCTTTTTGGTGGGAAGTGTTAAGCTTTTTATAGTTACCTTAGGGTGCTGGACACTGGTTTTCATTAACCTAAAACCTTGTACCCATTTGTTTCTTAAAGTAATAGGAGTTTCATTCCATTTTCATCTTCATTTCATCACACTGGCAGCAGTGCTAGCCTATCTGGTGTGGTGACCAGTGACCACCAACTTTGGGTTCTCATGGTATACCTGTAGCTACCATAGCAGTCTCAGAGTACACAAAGCCTCTCCTTATATCACTCTGCCAGGCCTTTCCTTACTTTTCTTTTGCTCCCACCTCTTTTTTTTTCATTGACTTATTTATTTACTTTTAGTTTACAAGATTCAGTTCCACAATCCCTTGAGTTTCAGATTTTCTCCCCTCCTTCCCCCCTCCCCTCCCCCATGGTGGCGTGCAATCAAGTATAGGACCTGCAAATACTTTCACATTGGAAATCAGTCTGGTTGTGTAGAAGGTTGTAACCAATGGAGTGAACAATTGGGGAAAAAAGAAACAAAACCAAACATGAAAAAGAACAGTAGCATGTATTGCTTCAGTCTCCATTTAAACTCTGGTCTTTCTAGATCTTTCTCTGCATGTAGATATCTCCTTCCATCCTGAGACTTGTAGAGTTGTCTTATACCTGTGCATTGCTGAGAGGAGTCCAGTTTATCAAGGTTGGTTGTCACACATACGATGTGTCTGTCGTGTACAAATTTCTCCTGGTTCAGCTCCTCTCACTCAGCATCAGTTTATATAAATCTCTCCAGGTTATCATGAAGTCTGTCTGCTCCTCATTTCTTATAGCACAATAGTATTACGTTACATTCATATACCACAACTTGTTTAGCCATTTGCTCCCACCTCTTATAACATGAATGGAGGGTTGGGCTTTAAAGGCTTTATTACTGTTGCTGTTATTATTCTAATATGACTGCTGAAAACCGGTTTTTTTGAGAGCAGGAAGGTTATGGCTCCTGGCTTAGGGGGCTACCAAATAGGGGATGAGGGCACTGGGAGGGGAGATGAGAGATCACTGAAGACAAATCTTGCTTATTTCACAGTGTTGTTCCAGGACCAGCATTGTAAAAAGGACTTATAAAGTTGGTTCTGTTCACTGGGGGCAATCTGTTGCTTTAATACCTAAATTATAATCAATATGTCTTAATTTTTGCAGTGTGGAGCATAGAAATGTAATGGTGAAATGGGATATGTGATGACTTGCAACAAGTTTTCCAAAGACCAGCCTACTGTAGTTTCTAATATGAATGAAAACCTTGCCCGGTTTGGCATTTGTAGTTGGGAATGATCGTGCCTTAACCAATGGGGTTCTCCAACATTCTCTGTAATGTTTACAAGCAAGCACAAAACTTGGGTCAAAAGTATTCGGTTCAAGAGAAAACCCAACTGCCTGTTTGATTAAAAATAATTTGAAAGGAAGGCTAATGATGGGGCAGCTACTCCAATATCATCTTCTAATGATTCTGGTATCAGTGAATCAGAAGTAGATGGATTACATTCTCACAATGTAGTATATGTGGGCTTAAGAATGAAGGGTAAATGTCGAATTCAATTGCTTACTCAAATGTATTTTTTGATTTTCTTAAATCCAGAGTATTTTGAATATTTTTTAAACTGTGGAACAAACCTAAAATGTCACCTAATGGACTCAATCTTAATCATGTCCCTTTGAAAATCAATCAGCAAACGTCCTTTTATGTGCCAGGAATCTTGCTGGGACCTGGAGATACAGAGACAAGAATGAAATAGCCCCTGCCTTCCTAGAACTTACGTTCTCCTGGGAGAAATAGCATACATATTTAAGTATATACAAAATCAACAAGGTAATTTGAAGGAGGGAGGAGGCCCTAGCAACGAGGAAGCAGAAAAGTCTCTGTAGGAGGAAGCATTTGACCTGAGCTTCAGAGAGAGCTGGGGATTGGAAGAGGTAGCACTAAGTGGTGAGTGCATTCTAGGCAAAGGGGACAGGCTGTGGAAAGGCATCAAGACAGACACACTGTATTCAGAAATCATCCCTCAGGGGCCTGGGCCGCTTGTCCTCTCCCTATCCCTTCTGCTCATGTCTGTGTAGACCAGGTACAGTTCTGGGGAAACCTGGCCTCTAAAGAGAAGAATTAACCTCTCTTTTCTTGTACACTTTACTCCTTAAATCCCTCACCCCAGAACTCCAAAAATTTTATTGAACTTTGAGTAAAATTTGTTTGATTTACTTAGTTAATTTATTTTGGCTCTAGTGTCTGTCCAGAGGGGGAGAGTAGAAAGGTATTCAGTGTACATTCTAGATCACATATACATCAGGTACTTATTTTCTCCATAAAAAAGTCCCAAACAGATAAGAATTACTGGCACATGTTAATAGAAGAAATTTAAGATACGGAGTAATGACCTAAGTGTTTTGTTTCCACTGAAAGTTGAGACTTAAAACCATCAGAACATAAAGGAGTTTGGGAGACTGCTCCAGGGTTTGACATTGCATATTTCACTTCAGTTCTGCACTATCCAAATAATTTCCTCCATGTCCATGGCAGAAGTCGGGGCCTGGGCCACTTCAAGTCAGCCAGAAGTTGGGCCCATCTTCCTGTTGGTGGTTACCTTCTCCAAGTAGCATTGTGGCGAGTACAAAAAGGGCACCTCCCATAGTGTAGCAAGCACCTACCGAGGACTCAAGATCTTCCAAGCTCTTACATTTACAAGGTTGCCTCTATGCCTGGACTTGTTCATCTCAGGATCATTGCTCAGTCGCCTACAATTGGGCAAAGAAAAACAAAGCGGAAGAGGCAGCTCAGACTCAGACCTGCCTAGCTGAGCCTAGGTACCACATGTAAGCAGCTGCATTGGTGGAGAAAGCCAGCCCTCCCCTGTTCCACATGGATAGCTTCATCTAGGTGGTGTAGAGTGGTGGGCCAGGAGTCAGAAAGGCTTAAGTTCAAATACAACCTCAGATACCTGTGCAAGTCACTTAATCTCTCACAGACTCAGTTTCTTTCTCTGTAAATGGGGATAATAATAGCACCTACCTTTTAGAGTTGTTGTGAGGGTCAAATGTGATCATATTTTGCAACCCTCAAAGTGTTACATATGTCAGCTGTTAGATAAATTATGGCAGAAGTCCATTGAATGGACCACTTCTTTAGGCTTGGTGGTCATTCCTACCTGACACAAGTTTAATACATCCTGCCTCTTCCTTCTGCCCCTCTTCATGGGATGAGAGACCAAGGAACCACTTGGGTTTGGGGGGTTTTGCCACCCCAAAGTGACAAGTCTTTCCCATGAGAGCACATGTTTTCCGGAAGTGGCCGTGATAACTCAGTGCATGCTTCATGGAATGACCCCTATAGACCCAGCACCTCACATGCTTCCTGAACTACAATTCCATTACAGATATATCAGGATCCACGGAAGTAAAGTTCAGTAAAACAAATCATGATCTGCATTTGTGTGGCATTTCCCTCTCAGTAACTTTATGAGGTTAATTAATATTAATATGACTATTGTGATAATGAGTCTGACAATTATTCTCCATATTATAAGTGAAGATACTGAGCTTCTTAATAGTTTTTGCTCATGATAACCCAACCAATGTCTACACCAGGATTTGAAACCAGGCATTACTTGGTTCCAAGTCCAGCGGTCTGTCTATTCACTGTATTCCATTGCCTCTCTAGATGATACATTTATGACATAAAGCAAGGTGCACACCTTTAGTGTTCCTTTTTTTTTTTTTTTTTGGTTCAAATGCACAGTCTCTAGTCTCTTGGGAACACCGAAGAACAATATTTTATAAATTAAGACACCAACCAAATTAAGTTGGGGTGGGACGTCAGGGGGGAGGAACAAGGAGAAGAGAGACCTTAGATAGTGCCTTCTTAATAGACCATTCTTTCAGCAAAATCTGGTCGTTTTTAAAAGAGCCAATAGAAAATATTCAGAAAGATATTTCTATTCTGGGAATATCAAGCTCCTTAGTCATGGAGTTAAGAAGAGGAAAGTTCTGGCTTGGAACTTGAAAATACTGAGTTCCAGAAAACTATTGGGGTGGAAACTTGCCGATTCTAACATTTCAGTACAGATACTGAAAGGGGGATTTCTTGGAGGACAAAAAGATTTCTATACTGAGTCCTCTTCTAGCTTGGGAAAAAAAGGATTCTACAACTAGAATGAAGTGATCTGTGAAAAGTCGAATGGGAGTGATCTGTAGAAATGATAAAACATGATGGAGCCATCATGACCATCATCTTATCACTAGATGTGTCTTGGAGGCAGGTAGAAGACGAGAACAAAGACTGTTGGACATGGAAGTAATGTATTCCCTCTGCAGCTTTTGTCTCTTGATAATGTCTCTTGTGTTACAATCTCATTGTTTAAAAACTTTTGGATTCTGTTTATGGGGTTTTGTGTGTGTGTGTGTGTGTGTTTCTACTAGAACACTGTAAATTCAGTATTGTGTTTTCTCATAAACATCCAAGTTTACTACTTTTTTTTAAAGCTTGTCATGTTAGAAAGGAAGCCGGATTGTTCTAACTAGCTCCCACGTTTTGTAAGCATTTATTAGGGCAAGCACCTCACAATTAGGTGTAGGGATAGTTGCACTATTTAGAGGCTCTTGAGCACCCAGGACAATGGATGCTTAGGTGAAGTGGCTTGAACTACTATACTAAGAAGGGAGTTTGGAAAGCTAAAAAGAGGCTTAGAAAGTTGGCTGTAGATAATAAGGAAACAGATTTAGCACAGGAGCTGGGACTAAGGGCAGCAAAGCATAGATGTTTAGAGTTGAATGACAAAGAAGGCATGCTTCAAGAGGCATGCTAGGGATAGTTAGTATGGAGAAAATATGCTGGTTCAGGACATTTATTCATTATCCAAAAAGTGACCTTCAGTTGACTTTCACCAAAATCTACTGGGATTGGGGGAAGGGAGAAAAAAAAAGATGGAGAGAAAAGGGATCAATATATGAGTACTTAGAGAGTACATACACACATACAGTGTGCCTACTAGGTATTAGAGAGAAGACTAAATAAGTAGAAAGCCCTGCCCTTGCCCCAAAGGAGCCTCTAGTGTTTATGGGGAGACAGCTCTGAAATGGTTAACAGTATGAAGCAGGATATGACTAATGTCAGGTACTCTGTAGCTATTGTCACAACCCAGGCTGAATGTTTTTGTCACAAGAATGAGGCCTTTTAGTACCCATTTCTGGGGTAGAAACAATAGCAGAAACCCATTCTTCATCGTTTACATCAGGGTCTCTTAACTTGGGATCCATGAACTGGTCCATAGATAGGTTTCAGGGAGTCCATGAACTTAGGAGGGAAAACAGTTATATCTTTAGTTTCACTAAGTTCTAACTAAAGTTGAGCCTTTCCTTCAATAATTTAAAAACATGATTCTGAGCAGGGGTCCATAGGCTTCCCTAGATGTCCAGAGGGGTCCACAACACAAAAATGGTGATGAACTCTTGGTTTAGGGTGAAGCATTCCAAGAACAATGATGTAAAGAGAGGCTTATTTACCCAACAGATGACATCTGGGAAAGCAGAGCCAATAATTTTTTGACTCAGTTTTGTCATAAATGTCATTCTTCAAAAAGAGAACCAGAGCTTCTTTTCTGCATCTGATTCTCACCAAGGAGGATTTCTTTTTTGTCTATATTGGAAAAAAAGAAGAGAATACAGATGGGATAAGGGCCCTCACTTGAGGAGGATGGGACAAGGGTAACTGCAAACAGATAGGTGGCAGACTTGCTTGGCTCTTCATTTCCTTTTGTTTTCTCTGCCAACAGTAATTTTGGCAACGGGAAAGGACATAACAAAAATGGGTAATAGAAAGTTGCTACCCAGGTTAGATAGGGGGCTGGTAAGAGAGCACCTCAATGGTCTTGATGGGTTGAAGTCATTAGGCTAACATGTCAACTATTTATTAAGCACCTACTGTATATCAAGTACCGAAAGAACTCAGGTTTTTATGTCAGTGATGCTTGAAAGATCTTAGAGAACAGGAGAGTTGCCACAAGACTAGAGAAGTACAAATGCAAAATAAAATTGAATCTGTGCACAGTAGACCAGTGAGCTTGACTTCAATTCATCACAAAATGCCTATTAAACTTAACATCTTCAAAACCATTTTCTTGAAAAAAATACTCATGATACATAGGAGTGAGGTTTCTTTGTAGTCTAAGGGACTTTGACTATTTTTGTTTCTTTCTTGAGCCTGAACCTTAATTTCCAACATATTTTTCCTATTTTTGTACCCACTTTTGCATTAAAGTGACCAAATATTAAAGCATTGTGTAGAACAAGCTGGGGAGGGTAGAGTCAGAAGAAGGTGCATGGATCCATAATTTCATCAGTGCTGGAAACTACCAGTATAGAAACTGCCTTCATTAATGCATATTGGCCTGGTCTGTAACCTTTAAATCTGAGAGAGTTGCCCTAAGACCTGAAGAGGACAAGGAGATTAGTGATGTTATTCATCAGAGGCAGGACTGAACTCAGGTCTTCTCAATTTTGATGCCATCCATCTGCCCACTGCACCATAATGTTTCACCTTTATCCCATCTAGCTGTCCATCATCTATCTTGCCATCCACCTGCCACTAATGCTATGCTTCTCAGCACCTGGACCAGGATCTTCTGTACCAGACACTTGCACTAGACCTCTGCCCCAGTCTCTGGGGAAATTAGTCCACTCATCTTTGGAACTCCTGCCCTGGAACCCAGCCATATTAATTGGAGACTGAGTGAATACAGACTTACCTACACGGCCATATCTAGGTAGATCTAGACCACATTGTGTTTCCTATTTCATATCTGATCGGCCCATTTACTCAGACTACTTTGCCATCTGCTTGCCAAAGTGCCTTTACCTTGTACCTCTCCTTTCTCCTGCACAGTTTCCATCTCTTGCAGTGGGCACAATGGTAAAATTACTAGGTCTATTATGTCTGGAGAGGGTATGCCAATTGGCTTCCATGGACCTTCTTATCATTGCTGAGACTCCCCAGATGCTCATTTCCCTGGCCAAGCCTATACTATATGTGTTGCCTTCCCCTGTGATAATTGTAAGCTCCCTGAGGATGGGAACACTCTCACTGTTTTGTATTTGTGCTCTCAGAATTTATCAAAGTGTCTGGCATACAGTAAAAGTTTAATAAATGCTTTTTCACTCAGTTACTCATTTAAAGTATATGTTAATTTAATTTGGTGCACCTTATTGAGTTCTGATCATTTCTCCAACTGTTCATCTTCTGCCACAGATGTTGGTACCTAAGCTTCAATGATCTTTATGGTGGATTGTTTTGCCTATGCTCACTGAACAGGAATGCAATAAGAAGTGACCGAGTGTCCCCCAAAATGATGTTTCTTGCTGTATGGAGGATAAAACCAAACTCCACCCCCCATCATTTGTCTTTCCAAGGAGATATACCATGTGCCATCCTTTCATTTAGCATCAAATTCCTTTCATTTGGTTTCTTTTATATAAAGATTGTCAAGATTGAGACCATTCAGTTTCTATTTTACTCCAACTTGTTGGTCACTGGGCCAGAATCTTACACTGAGAGGCCCTGTTGGGATGAGTTAATTGCTATTGCTTATCTCAGTCCTCTGCCAGGACACCTTGACTTTTAGGTCCCATCACTGGCGCCTACTGTTGGCCATGTGACCACTGTATCACTGAGTGCTCCTTACGAATGTAAGTTGCAGAGAAGGTGTCAGCCTACAATGTAAAGGATCTTCCTGGACTGATTAAATTATAAGCCCAGTGCCTATCCCAGCCCCACTTTGTTTTGAGAGTTGCCATGGCCAAAGCATTTGTCGTCAGGAATCCAGCCTATTAGCCATGGGCTTCTCTGTACCCACCCAGGCTGGTCTTCAGAAAGAAGACACAGTCGCTAGAATGTTAGTCAAGGCTTTCTGGCATGATAGAACCTGCCAGCATTTCAATTCTGCTAACATAGCTCTTAAGAAACCAAGGCAACCCCACTCCCCCAGCACACACCATGGTGAGGCTGTGGAGGAGGAAGGTTTTTGTGGGAGTAGCTGTTAAACAGGTACATAATTCAGACATTTTCATTTCTTTTTTTTTCTTGACCCCTTCTACAAATAGTCATCACTTAAGTGAAAAAGAATTTGATTATCTGCTTTTTAGTAAATCCTGAATATAAATATAGCACATAAAAAGAAGGAAAATAGCTCAGTACAGTGCTTCTAAACCAAGGCAATAGTAGCAAATGATTACTTCTCTTTGAAAAGACTAGTTTTAACAAAGTAAGCAAGAATCATTTCCTTTGGTAGAGTGTTGATTCCCCAGCATGCTCTCAGTAAGTAATTAGAATGGCCCACTGAATGGCAGCATCAGCTTGTTTATTTTCATTATTTTATCATTTTAAAAACCCTCTAGGTGATGAGACATGCAGTATAGAACATAATTACCATTATTAGCATACTAATTGGACACAAAAATAGGCCAACTACAAGGTAGCCAACTGAATAATTTCACATTAATCAAACACCATAGTGAATAAGCCTATTGTTAAATTGACAGCCACCATAATTGGCAATATTTTGCAGGGAAATATCAGAATTTCCTCGTAATGCCTCTCCACTACCATATTATTTAGTAATTTCACATGTTCTCATCTTCAAATTTCCACACCTAGTTCAAGTTCAAGAAAACATCACAATAAAAATGTTGTCTTTAAAAAACAATGGCTGTTTTAAATATATAAAGAGAGGCTTCTTGGCATTCAGTAAGAGATTTGATGTGCTAAGCCGAGGAGTTACCAACCAAGTCACTTGTTGATACTGTTTCCCATTCATTTTCCAATGTGTGTTTCTCCTGTGTTTAACTTCCTAGAGACAATAGAGACAATGGTTCATTTTAGAAAAATTAGCTTAGTAATTAGGAATTCTGCTAAAAAAAAATAAAGGGACTCTAGTTAAAAAGTAGACCTACATCATCCCCTCTAGTCTGAAAGGTACAGTGAAAGAGCGGCTGGCTCTAACGTTGGAGACCATGGCTCCAAAGTCATAGTTTGGACATTTATTCTCTGGAGAACCTTAGGTAAATCACTTTTCTCTGGGTCTTAACTTATTCACCTGCAAAATAGGATTAAACTAGGTGAGCTCAGTGGTTCCTTTCACCTAGCTAGCTATGATCCTGTATAATATATCATTCTTTC
Source organism: Pseudochirops cupreus (assembly GCA_028627135.1). Taxonomy (NCBI): domain Eukaryota; kingdom Metazoa; phylum Chordata; class Mammalia; order Diprotodontia; family Pseudocheiridae; genus Pseudochirops; species Pseudochirops cupreus. Next base: position 42,507,161 of record CM053582.1, on the reverse strand, counting down.
CCCCCTCTCCCATTTTCTGTATATGTCATGGACCCTTCCAAATCTGTAAAATGGAGCTGATGGTATACTGTTTACCTCACAAGATTCTTGTGAGAGAAGCATATTAAAAAAAAAAAATCTTAAAGTAGTACCAGATCTTAAACTATACCGAAAGGAAGTGATCATCAAAATGATGAAAAGGAAAGGTGACTTTAAGACATTCATTCAGAGACTCCATGAAAGGAGAAAATGATTTCTAGTAGCTAGAAGTTATGAGATTCTCCTTTGATCATTTGTGCTCATTAAGTTTGAGTTCACTCTTCCTAAAGACCTTCCTTAGTAAACACCCTTTCTAAAAGCTAGGTGGCGCTGCAGAGGATAGCACACCAGGTGTAGAGTCAAGAAGACCTGAGTTCAAATTTGACCTCAGACACTTACTAGCTATGTACCTCTGAGCAATTCACTCCATCCTGTTTGCCTCAGTTCCCTCATCTGCAAAATGAGCTGGAAAAGGAAATGGCAAACCACTCCAGTTCCTCTGCCAAGAAAAACCCCAAACGGGGCCATGAAGAGTCAGACATGAATGAAAATGACTGAACAGAAACAATAATAGGCCACCTTCTGGGTATCTGACTCGCCAGTGCAAGCTGGGAAAGTAGTTCATGAGTGGTGGTTACCCATGTAATCATTTTATGTGTAATATGATGGATGTTGTCTAATGTACTACCACATGTACATATGCATCTGGTATAATTTACAGGAGCTATAAATTCTTTAACTTGGAGGAAAATATTGCAGATTAAGGACAGTAGGAAAAGACCACATTTCCCAGAAATGCTGTAGGTCAAAGGTATATGTAAGAAAGAACAAAGAATGTATTGTTAAAAGAAAAAAAAAAGAGCTATAAAAAGGAGGACCCCCCCCAACCATTCCCAAGGAGAACAGCAGACACAGGCAGCAGTTTTCTCTGGCTAAAAGATGGGAGGCTTCAAAACAGTGTTGGTTAATATATATGAGCTGGTAGTGGTGGAGTGACAGGAGTTCCTAAGTGACATTGAGTTTCTGGGCCAAAGGAATTCCTGAAATAGTCTGAGTTCTTAGACCAAGTGAAATGAGTAGGGGAGACACCTGAAATAGAAGCTAGAGACAGGGAGGAATGGGGCCAAAAGGGAACACCAACATGGGCATCATCAAAGAAGTACCAACTCTACCTATGTAGCAGAGATATCCCTATTGATGTTGTGAGTTTGTTTCTTGCACTTAGACTTGGGTTCAAATTCCATTTACACCTTTATCTGTTCCACAATAAGGATGTTTGTGTTCAAAATGTTTATTGGTTGTCTTTATTATGAACAGCTGACTCAGATACCCTAGAAGTGAGACAAATTCAAATGTTCCTAGATTTATCTGAGTGGAGGCATGAGTCATAATATTATTATTGCTAAATCTACAAGATTGAATGGTGTCTGTCCTCAGTTGACACATGGGTTACAAAAGTATGAAGGGACAGGCGTAGAAAACTTTAATCTCCCAGAAAATTAATAGATTAGGCAATTGGTCTTGGGCTGAGAGAAAGAACATTTCACTCATGATTTCCTGACTATTGGAAACAGAGACATATTTGGAGAGGCAATGCAGTGCAGTGGATAGAGCACTTAACTTGAAGTCAGATGATTGGGTTTGAGCCTTGCTTCTGCTACTTAGTACCTGGGTGACTTTTGGCATCTGGGCCTCACTTTCCTCATCTATAAAATGGGCTAGCTTACCTCTGATGTCCCTTACAGTTTGAAATCTGTTATCCTTTTACCATGCCAGCTCCCTTCTCCCTTCAGTGATTTCCTCCTAGGGGCTCCATTTTGGGGAAGGGCCAGGTTGGACAATGTGTATTTCCCTCCAGGCTGTGCTTCTGATTTTCTGGGTTTCAATGCTACACCTGGTGCCCCTTTGTAGCTCCCTTGTCTGGGTTGCTTTCCTCCATTAGCACGTAAACCCCTTGAAGGAAGGGAATTTCTTTTTGCTAGTTTTTATGTCCCCAAGAACTTAGCAGGGTGCCTGGCATGGTCAGAAGCACTCAAGAAATTCTTATTGCCTGCCTGCCTAGCTATGCATTGGAACTATCAGACTTTAGTCAGGCATTTTCAGTAATCTGAAGAGTAAAAGGCAAGTGGAGAGGAGAGAATTACATTCTTCTTTTTAATTATGTACGTACTGTGAATTTACTTATTCTACTCCAGGATGTATGTACTCTTCTCCCCTCCTCCCATAGACTAGAACAGGGGTGGGAAACCCATGGCTTTGAGGCCACACATGGCCCTCTAGGTCCTCAAGTGCAGCACTTTGACTCAATAGGGCCACACATGAGGACTAGAGGGCCACATGTGACCTTGAGGCCACAGGCTCCACAACCCTGGACTAGAAGCTTCTTAAGGACAGAGAATGTTTACTTTTTTTGCACTGAGGCAGCTAGAGGCATAGTGGATAGAGGGCTGGCCTTCATGAGTTCCTATCCTGCCTCAGACACTTACTAACTGTGGGACCCTGGAAAAATCACTTAAGAACCCCTATCTACCTCCATTTTGTCATCTGTATAAAGGGAATGAGAATTAGATGAGAGAATATAGGTAAAGTTTTTCAAACTCAAACATATTTTTCAATGGTTAAGGCAAAAGGACAGGGACTGGAACCCTGATTTAATTGCTGTAGGGAACTCCCAGATTAGGAAAGTCCCTCTACCTATGCAGTGGGTACCTTCTCTTCCACTCAATAGTCTTAGAGAGTTTCCCAGAGCATTGAGAGATGAAGTGATTTGTTGGGATTCATAGAACTAGTGTGGATCAGAGGTGGGGCTTGTGCCCAGGGCTTCCAGGCTTTGAAGACAGCTTTTTGGCCACAATGACTCTTTTTACAGTAGGTGTTTCCTCCAGTGGGAGGGCTTGCCGAGCCCTTTTTGGGGCTGCTCATCGTCCTTTGGTGTCCATCTTTGCCCAACTCTCACCTGTGGCTCCAAGAAGCTCTGACATGTATAGTGGCCACACCCTGGTAAACCATCTGGGCAGACGGGCTAAACCAGGCTGAGGGGAACTGACAGGCCCCTAGATCCATCAGTGGAATGAGTGGATGACAACAATTTGTTCCAGTGGCCATGAAGGTAGCTGAAGCAGGTGCTTTGGAGGGCTTAGAGCTTGGTCAGACATTGTAGAAGACAAGGTCATCTACTACATCCCAGGTGTTCACTAGTCATCCTGACTTTTGTTCTGCCACTGGACTTGGATGACCCTGGAAGAGTGAGGCTGACAACTTTATGTAGCTCTGGAAGCCAAGATGGCGGTGTAGGAGCAGCAACATATCGCAGCTCTCACATAGCCACCGCAAAATACCCATAAAATATGACTCTAAACTAATTCTAGAACTCCAAAATGCACGCAAATATACTTTCCACTAAAGTCAGCTTGGCTATGAGGAACCATATCAGCACTGTGAACCGAAACCAGCCTGGCCTGAAGCCACGGCTGTGTCCCAGGGGCAGCTGAACGAGAGGAGCTGAGCCCCGGCTGGAGCTTTGGGTGAGTGGATTGGTGGCAGCTGCAGCAGTGTCCAGAACTAGGTCAGTGGAGCTTGCGAGGTTGTGGGAGAAAAGCAGTCTGGCCAGACTGCTTCCAGGGCTAGGAAGCGGAAAGCAGAGGTTCTGCACCTGCCTCCACATTGCAGCTTCAGAGCTCTCGACCTGCAGACTGCAGGGGGATCAAGCGATTGTTTAGAGGCCAAATGCTCTCACGTTGAGCAGCCTGGATCCAGATCACGGTCTTGGGCTTTGGTCTTGTGGTTCTTTTTTATCCAGTGAGCTGGAAGTGGGGAAAGGACCCAGCAACTTCCTAAGAGCTCCAGCAGCTGGGAGGACCCCAGCAATTTGGGACAGAGCTTTCCCCTCTGGAAGCAGAGCTCCACAGAGATTTAAAAAAAAAAATCACAGACTGAC
>CM053582.1:42465053-42502706 GCA_028627135.1 Pseudochirops cupreus | reverse complement strand
CCCCAGTGTTTCTCCTCAATTCATATCAGTTGATTTCAATTACCCAGCTGGTTTTAATTAGATTTTAGTTACCCCTAATTTACTAAGGTTGGAATAGCTGGGAGGCACAGTGGATAGAGCACTGGGGCTGGATTCTAGAAGACCAGAGTTCAGATATGGCCTTAGACACATTAGCTGTGTGACCCTGCGTCACTTAACCTTGTTTGCCTCAGTTTCCTCATCTGTAAAATGAGCTGGAGAAGGAAATGGCAAAACAGTATCTGAAAACCCAAGTGGGGTCCCAAAGAGCCTGACACAACTGAAAACGACTAAATAATAATTTACGAAGGTTGTATGCTGAGAACATTTGATCCAGAGCATCCTTTTCCCCTTCGGAGTCTGACACGTTTTCTTACAGATACATATAGAGTCCAGAGGAATGTGGCCTCACACCCAGAGAGCCACAAAGTAATGGGCAACTCCCAGCTCCTGACTGCTGGCACTTCTGTTTCCTCTCTATGGTGTGCTCACGAAGTCCCTTTGGTTTTGGTATTGTTCTCTCTCTGCTGGGCTCCTTAGGTGTGCTGATGCAGGCCCTGCTAGGATTCCAGGCCCCATTCTTCAAACAAATGGATCCACTGGCTGGTCTGGCTGGGGGGAACTGAGGAGGCAGAGACTCCTGTCTCCATCCCGCCAGGTGCTGCTAATCAACTTCCTCACTGTCTTGCTGTATTCTAAAAGACCATCAGGGTTTGCTGGGGGCACCTATTAGTTTAATGTTTTGTTTTCCTACTTCTTTAGGGATGTTCTCACCAGGTATAAGTTTCAGGGCTAGAATAGTTTGTTATGTTAGGTGGGCTGAGGTGATTGACTCAACTGATTTTCATCCATAAACTTGAAAGATTCCAGAGCCTTATTGCTAATGTGATTCATATTCTATTAATCTCCCACTAAACTAGATGTTGGGTGAACAAGGCAGAGTGAACAGAGGAGACCTTTCAGATCAACTGAGTAGAGCCCAGCTAGAAAGGTGGCCCATATTTCTATTAGGGATGGTGAATGACCAAGTGGCTCGGCTGAGCTTCATTCTTTTTTCTTTATTTTTTTTTAAACAGGGAGCTAAATTGGTTTGCCTCTGAAGATTTGACAAGGAAGAAAAAAATGGACCTGATTTATTTGGGCTCCCAGGCTTAAGGGTGCTGCTGAGTCAGAGTGGCCAGAGTTGAAGAGAAATGGTAATAATTCATTTTATCTCATGTTTTATAATTGTCAAACATTCACACATAGGTTTTCATTTGAGCCTTCTAGGAACCCTGTGAGGATGTGCTGTAAGTAATATCTCTGTTTTACAAATGAGGAAACTGAGGCTTGGAAGAATTTGACTTCTCTAAGGTCACTCAGCTAGATCATAGAGTTTAGACCTGAAAAGGGACTTTAGAGCTTAACTCATCCAACCCTTTCAGTTTGTAAAGAAGAAAATGGGAGCCCAGGGAGATTAAATGAAGTCCTCATGGTGGCCAAGGTGATAGGTAACAAAACTGAGATGTGAACCCAGATTCTGGAAATCCAAATCCGTTGTTCTTTCCACTGAAGTGGGACTTGGAGTTAGGCCTTCTGACTCTTGACACAATCTGGCCACTGTGCTTCTCTGCTTCCTCCCTTACCCATCTACCCTCTGAAGATGACAAGGTCTATATGTTGGAGTTGGGGAAGTAGTAGTACCCAAGGCATGGGCAGCAGTGGGTGGCATGGTAGGTGCAGTAGAGAAAGTGCTAGATTTTGATTTAGAATTTTGGTTTGCATCCTGGTTCTGCCACTTATCACTTGTGTGACATGGAGTAAGTGTTTTACCTTTCTGGGCCTGTTTCCCCCTATGTTAGCTGTGACTAGATGACCTCTCAGGCCTCTTTAGGTTGGTTGTTTGGTTCGCTTGTTGTTCTTTGTTTTTAGAGAACCACCAGGGCATCACTATATCGGGCTCAAGGTACAGTGTGTCCAACTGTGACTGATCACACCAAAACAAGTTCAGAGGTCGGGCACAAAAAGTCCATGTTTGGAGCACATTGGCCTCATGCTGTACCCCCACCATGGTACACTGCCCCAGCCTGTCCTCTGCTAGAATTATCTGCTCTGTCCAGCCCCTCTTTGATTTTCAGCAGAGTCCTCTAATTTGTGCCCCCTCTCTCAGCCTCCTGCTCTCATAAAATTGTGGGCTATTTTTCTGGATAATAATTTCTGGTCCATGGTAGGCGTATGATCTCAGGATCTTTTGATCAAATTAATTCTTGATGGTATCTTCATATCTCCATTTGTTTAAATTTTTATTGGCATTTTTGTCTTTGCATCAGCTTTGTTTCCCAGGTGGCACTCTACCCATAGGTTCCCACTTCTGTAGAGGAGGGAGGGAAGTGCCTTCTTGGGGCCCACCTTGGTCATTGGCATTTCACAGCCTGTGGTTTCAATGGTTTTATTGTTCCTTCCATATACATGATTGTCATTGTGCATATTATATTCTTCTTTATACTCACTTTGCATCAATTTTTAAAATGTCTGTCAATCAAGAGACATTAAGAACCTACTGTGTGCCAGGCATGGTGCTTTGTGTTGGGAAAACAGAGACAGTAGTAAATGTCTCCTTATACTTCTGGATTCATTATCCTTATTCTTATAGCAAATTACTATCCCCAGATATTTATGATCCACAATTTCTTTAGCTATTCTCTGGTCAGTGGGCGTCTGATTTGTTTTGAGTGCTTTGCTACCACAAAAAAAAGTGCTCCAGTAAATATTTTGGTGCCCATGTGGCCTCCTTTGAGGATGTGCCTAGCAGGGGGATTTTTTGGTCAAAGATTATGGGCATTTTAGTTACTTTATTAGCATCATTCAAAATTTCTTCCCAGAATGGTTGGACCAATTCAAAGTACACATGTTAGTGTGCTGATATTTCCACCCTCCCTCTGGCGCTGTCTTGCCAATATGCTGGGTATGAGATATAAGCTCAGTTCTTGATTTGCTTTTCTCTCAGTGATTTGGGAGCACTGTTTCATATGGTTAAGACTTTTCAATTCTGTCCTTTGACCACTTATTAGTAGGCAGAATGTCGTCTGGTCTTACATATTTCTATTCCCCCTACATCTTGATAATGTTTAAAAAAATTAACTTATTACTTATGCCCAGCACTCATTCATTCAGTTACCTTTTTGTGCAGCTGCTGTGTATACCATCATGTAATGTCTTGATCCAGAAAAATGCTCACCTCCAAACAACCTGCGATGATTGTATCTGATGGCGGAAATTGAAAGTAGTTTGGCAGGAAGGGGTGGTGGGGCTATTTACCTCACCTACACATAAGACCAAACGTACATGGAAACATTCAGAAAAGAATACCCTAGGCCTTTGCAGATCCATCTCTCTGCATTGTTAGCACTCTCTCCCTCTTGAGATAGCTTGATTATTTTGTGTTTACTTCCCTCTGTACATATTGCATCTCCTCAAATATTTGTAAGATCCATGAGGGCGAGGACCGTTTCATTTTTGCATTTATGTTTGCAGCACCTGAAAAAATTTCTGGCACAGGACAGGCATGTGATAATCATCGAATTATACCTTAAACTATTTTACAAACCTGAACCTTGTGGAGTGGTCAAGATGCCACCATCATGATGTAAGGGCTGGAGTTGTGTCTCAGTCATGGAGTCCTGGATTCAAGTACTACCTTGAAGTCACACTTACTAGATTAGATACATATGATGGGCAAATAATTTCACTTCCATCGAAAAAGGGGATGAAAAATCCTCTAGTACATACCTCACCAGGTTGTTGTGAGGTCCAAATGAGCTAATGCTTACCGAATGTTTACAGGCTTTAAAGTACCCTGCTCTTATTATTGTCACCTGTGTCTGAGTGGGGCCAGCCTTGCCCAGAGAGCTGAGCTCAGTGTCCATGTGTGGTTGGTTCTCTTCCTAGTGCTCTTCCCGGCATTTTTTCCCTCAGCATGCTTGGCTGCTTTTGCTCGGGATGGTCATCTCTTTCCTTTCTGGGACACAAATGACCCCTCTGTTTTCAGTCCCTCCTCAAAGGCCATTTCTCTGCTGCTCAAGCTGCTACCTGGATCTGTACATTTTTAAGATCCCTTTCAGTTCCCAACCTGTGCTCCTGTGACCTTCCTGATCAAGAGATCACAATGACTCTACCATTCTTAATATTCCTTTGTTGTATGTGGGTGTTTTTAAAATTATAAACCTGCAGTGACAGTGTGTCCAACTGTTTCTTGGAACAGCAACTGTGTTATTCTTCCCCGTAAAATGTTGAGAAATTCTACAAACAAATATATGTTCTGTTCAGATGCTGAACATTGTGCTGCAATGGAGAATCAAAAATAAAGCTATTTTAAAGAGGAGGGTTTTAGAGGATCCCACTTGGTATTTTCATCATTTGGCCTTGTTTTCAAATTGAGATTTCTTTAGGTATGTGAGGAGCAATGAGAAGATCTTGGTGCCCTGTTTGCTCTGAATTTCACAAATGTCTACAGTGACTGAGAAGACTGGAAAGAAAGAGGTGTTCATTTCCTCCGAATGTCGTCCAGCTAGGGGGACGGGCTGTTGTAGGGAAGCCTGATTCCCCCCCCCCCCCCCCACACACATATGGCAAGCCATTTTAGGGAGTGCTGGGACGGCAGGCAGCTGCTGATATATTTTCTTCTCTGGCTTGGAGAGTTAATGAATGAAAGAGTTTGGAACAATCTTTAAGGGTATATTGAGGCTCCTAAGCAGAGAAAGAAGAGTTTTTAAAAATTAAACTTCAAAATGGGAAGAAAGAAAAGTGAAAGTACAGAAGGAAAGAAAGGAAATGAATTTGACCTTGTTATTTACCTGGGGCCAATGAAGTATTCATTGTGGTTGTTTGGACTACAGGGTCCCTTATATTGAATGGATCATACATATCCTGTGCCCTTTTCCCCCTTCAAAACTTGGCAGTCTTTTCCCTGCTTGTAAGCGAATGTTTGGGCTTTTGGGGGGAGAGGATGAGGGGGTGGAAAGCGATTCTATTAAATATCCTTGTCTGTTTTGAAAGTGTCCTGAAGTTACTGCATTGCCAGAGAAAACCTTCACTCTTGATTCCAAAGAAAGCTCGCCGGGCTGTTGGTCCCCCTGGATGGTGTTTTACTGTCCTGCATCCTGCTTTGTTGTACTACCCACACTCTCAATCATGTGCAATCCTCAGTTGTTTTGTTGGCGTTATGGGAGGTGGTGGTGGTGTAAGAAACTTCTTTATAAATTAATCTTTTTTGTGAAAGTGGGTACTTCTGTGGACATGACAAAGATCTGAATCATTGTGTTGGATTTGTAACGGAAGGTTAGCTTTAATGCTGGGGTTGCAAACTTGTATCAGAATCACTCATTGAAAGCCAAAACAGCAAGATTGGAGGGCGAGCTGTTGATTCTGAAGTGAGATTGGTGATAGAAGGCAGCCTTTCAGAGACTATAAAATCATAGTTTTCTAACAAACTTGTTCAGAGTTCTTGTGGATCAGTGAAATAAACCCTGGGCTTGGAGTTGGGAGAACAGTTCACGTTCTGTGACCCAGAACAAGTCACTCATTTCTCTGTCTCCTCATGTAAAATGGGGGTTCTAGGATCGTTGCTCAAAAATTGGAAGGGACGGTTACTTCACAGGCTTGCTGTGCAGAAAGGGGTCTGTTATATAAATACAAGTTTTCATGGAGCATATCCATGTGGGTGTGCACATAATGTAAAATCCCTTCAAAGCATATCTCTAGAAGACCTTTCCAGATGGCCACAGTGGTTAGCCCTCTGTCTCTCTAGAAATTGTGTTTCCTTCCCAGTGTATGTGTTGTATCCCTTTGTAGAAAGGAAGCTCTTTAAGGGCAGGCACTATTTGGTTTTGTCTTTGCACACTGCCCAGTACGCTAACTTGTGTGCGGTAGGTACACTACAAATGTTCGTTGGATGGGATTTATTAAATGACCAATTTTATGGTTCTCACAGTTTCCATCATTGTAGTAAGTGGCTGAGAAACAACACCAATGCTTGGTAACAAAGATACTATCTAAATAATCAGAAGCCTAAATAGCGCCTTCAAATGCTCACTCTAAGTTTTGTACCCCAGTGATGAGAAGACGAACAAACAGCTGAATTGTTGTGTTCCAGCTATTGGCTAACCAAGATGATTTGAAGAGGAAACATATAAACATTTATATTGGAAATAAAAACTATTAACAAAGGTATTTTATTTTGAAGCCAAAACACGAACTTGGCTTTGAATGCTATTGTAAGCATCTCTGCTCCTATCCTGAAGGACATCTACTCCTGTATGCTTTGGCCTCTGTCCAGGGTCCCAAGAGGGAAAGCAATCTTGCAATTTACATATCAAAGCAAATGAATAGCCAACCCCAGCAGACCGAAGGAGAAAGCAAAAGTGCTCTTTGAGTTTGGGATTTTAACAACTTTCCCTCAGTGCCAAGCCTACCTCCATCCCCTTCTCGAAGCCCTCAGCCACACAGTACAGTGCAGTAACTCACAGAAGAAACAACTAGGGTGAAGGCAAGGAGAGTTGCAGATGTTAGACCGATGGCATGGGTTGGGAAATATTTTCAAACAAAATGCTTTAGGTAAAGACATAGGAGAAGGAAACTAGAATTCAGGGCAGTTCTAATGGTTTTATTGTTTAGGTGGCTACATGTGATAATTACAAAGCCCCGCGGAAGTACACGATCACAAAGATGTGCTGGATAGAAAAGGTTGGGGTGTGCAATCCCAGAAGGTGATTGAACTTGGTGTAGGTTGGCTGTTGAAAACAACATTTTGCAGCCAACCGAATGAGTGATTTTTTTTTTTTAGCTGAATACAACTTCTGATATGTTTGTGGCTCATCTGGCTCTTTTCTTCCTGAAGTCTGCAGCCTGATCCAGTCTGTAACAGATACTCAGCCAGGGTGGAGTCCTAATGTTGGCCTCTCCCAGATGTTCTCAGTAAGGCTGTCTTGCACATATGGTGTCTAATGCCTCCTAAGAAGATACGAGAAATGAACACAGCTTAAATATATGAATTAAAGAAGCATATCATCTCAACAAAAAAAGGGCATGAAGCATTTGGGTGGCTGCTGTCTCTTCCCAGAAATGTGCAAGCATTTAAAAGACTTTCTGCAAGCGCTTGATATTCCTGTTTCCAAAGGAATTGTAGCAGATCAGCTATTGACTGTTTCTAAAAGTTTTCCCTGATCACTCTTTTTCAGCTCTTCTTTTAAACTGAGATTGAAGATGTCCTCATTTGATTCCAGAACTTCTTCCAATTTTTCTGCCTCCTTGAAGACAGAATAATGGATAGCTGCAACCATAATCCCTCCCCATCTTTAAACTCTGCAAATTTGCTAAATCAGTTGAATTTAGGAAGCATCTATTAAGTGTCCACTATGTGCCAGGCTCCGTGCTGGGAAAGACAGTGTAAGTTGTGTAACGATACCAGCACAATGAGAACTTTGGAACTTGTAAGGTTATCAATTCAGAAACAACTGATATTTGGGAAAGCAATATAAATGCACTGGGGTGACTGAGAAAAGTGCTAGGATGGGGGCGGCTAGGTAGTGCAGTGAATAGAGCACCAGCCCTGGAGTCAGGAGGACCTGAGTTGAAATCTGACCTCAGATACTTGACATACTTACTAGCCATGTGACTTTGGGTAAGTCACTTAACCCCAGTTGCCCTCCAAAAAGAAAAAAAAGCACTAGGAGAAACTGAGGGTGGGATGGCTAGAGATGATTTTTATTGGAAGACAAGGAGAAAGGTCAATCACAGGAAGCTTCATGGAAGAAGTAGCACTTGAGTTAGACTTTAAAGGAACTGGAAGGACCAGGGTAGCTAACTGTTTCTGTAGACTTTTAAGGTTCACAGATGATTCGCTAGGCATCCTCCCATCTGATCCTGACAACAACCCTGCGAGGTGTTTGCTACTCTTTGCTCTGCTGCTGACAGAAGTGATGTCGAGAAAACTCTAATGGCTTGCTCAGAGTTCCCCAAAGTTGGCCTTTGCAGCCTCCATGATGAGTGTGGGATCCATGGAGGAGAACGCTGCCTCTTGCCAGACAGGATCCATCACCTCTTTAACCCTAAGTAGGCATGAAATGCCCATCGGTCCTTTCCTTCACTGTCTCTCAGTTCCAGGTGTGCAGGGGAAATGTACGATCTCACATCCTGCGTCTCTTTCTTGGCTTCATATCTTTGCACAGGCCCTCCTCGTGCTTTGCTTCCTTGGAAACTCATTGGAATCATCACCTGCTATGAGAGCCAGCAGCTCCTAATTACCTTTTATGCTTGTCTGTGTCCATCACAGTTTGAGAACACACTAGGAGCCTGCATGTGGCTCATGACCCTCCCAAGTGTGTTGGAACCAGATGAAAAGGTCATTGGGAAATAATCATCAAAATAAAAAGAACAAAAGAGACATAAGGCTGCCTTTTATAAACTGAGTCAATATGTGACTCGCAGGGTCATTGTGTATGGCTTAGTGGCCCCTTGATAGAATGTAAGCTCCCCAAGGGTAGGGACTTAGTTTATTGTCCCTGTTTCCCAGCTCCTTACTATGACAGGTACTTGCTGATGATCTGTCTAAGCATCCCCATCATTCTTGGTCATTTCCTTAGAGGCTCCTGTGCATAAGACACTTGGGACTGTCCTTTCCACTTACAGTGATGGTGACTTCAGAGGACAAGCTGCTATGAGGCATGACCTGCATGGGATTCCATCGATTGGTGCACCCAGTGTTGGGCACCTCCACCTAGCTCAGAAAGGTCTCCCTGCTCACAATCTCTTCATAGGGACTTGGCCCTGACATCATGGTGTGTGTTAGTTTCCATGAGGCCTCTGTGAACCACATGGTTTCCGAAATTTTCCCATGCAGCACTTGCTGTTACTGAAATTCTCTGCTGCTTTTTAAAGAGGAAGGCATTCAGACCATCTGGGAGGTTGCATCTCTTCATACACAGGCAGACTTTCACCACATATATGGAGTTAAAATATTCAGAGATGCCAAGCTGGCTCTAAGTGGCTAAGAAACCATTCTGGAGCCTAACAGAGGGGAACCCATTGTTACTGGGTTTTGTCCATTATCAGAACACAATAGGTCTTACCTTTTTGCCACTTTTCTCATTCAACAAAAATTTGTTAAGCGCCTACTGTATACAGAATATTCTTGTACATTAAGGGTTCTTAACTATTTTGTGTATGGATCCTGGACCCATTTCTCAGTCCAGTGAAACTTATGAACCTCTTATCAAATGATGTTTTTAAATGCACAAAATAAAATGTATAGGATTGCAGAAGAGTAGCAGTTAATTTGAAAGATTTAAGAAAGCATAATTTTCTTTGTCTCACAGATCCTGTACCTTCAAATAGTGTCTGCCTCTCCCCCCATGTCCCTCCTTTTCTATTTTCTTTATGTGTAATAGACTCTTCCTAGACCTTCAAATAGTCTCTGGATCTCTCCCCCTCCCTCACACTCTCTTTGTTTCATAGACCTTAGAATTTCAAATACTCTCTGCTTCTCCCCCACCCATTTTCTTTATATGACACTTCCTAGACCTTCAAATAGTCTCTGCCTCTCCCCTCTCTCCCCCCTTACTAGACCTTCCAATAACTCTCCCTCCCCCCTTTCTCATTTTCTTTATGGGACATACGCTTCCTAGGCCTTTCTTTCTGTGCCATAGCCCCTTCCTAGATCTTCAGATAGTCTCTGCCTTGTTCCCCTCTCCTCTAGATCTTCCAACAAGCTATGCCCCCCTTTCCTATTTTCTTTGTGACATAGACCCTTCCCAGGCCACACTGACATATACATGTTTTTAGATGTCTATACTCTTTCCCGGGGCTCCCCTCTGCCTCCTTGTCCTCCCTCATCCTCCCCTTTTCTTTCTGTGCCATAGCCCCTTCCTAGATCTTCAGATAGTCTTCACCTCTCTCCCCTCCTCCTCCCTAAAATAATGGGAACAATGGAGAGAGTGTTGATCTTGGAGTCAAGAGGACCTGAGTTCAAATCTTGCCTCAGACCCTAGCTGTGTGACCCTGGGTAAGTCACTGAACCTCTGTTTGCCTCAGTTTCCTCATCTGCAAAATGAACAGGAGAAGGAAATGGCAAACCACTCCAGTATCTTTGCTAAGAAAACCCCAAATGGGGTTATGAAGAGTTGGATATGAATGAAAATGACTCAGCAACAACAAAGAGTTGAATATTGTTGAGTATATATTAGATCTTTATTTCCCTCTTTAATAAGCCCAGTTGGGGGATTTCTTGTTCAAAGGGTATGAACAGTATAGTAATTACAAATTTCCGCTTCTCTTTTTATTATGTTATTGAACATGTTTTCTGCATTTAAATAAGTTTTTATTGCTTTCATTTTTTTACATCTTCTATATTTCCATCTGTATTCTTTTCTTACCTCCTTCCCTAGAGCTATCCCTTATTATGAAGATTGTTTAAAAGAGGCAAAAAGGAAGAAAAAGTTCCTCCGAACTTAGTCAAATCTACCAAAAAATCTGACCTCATGGTCAGTGTTTCACAGCCTTGGTGCCCCCAGCTCTATGAAGAAGCATTCAGTATAGGGAGTTTGGATAGTGTTGTTGTTCTTTCTGTTTACAGTGTTCAAGTCATCATGCATTTTTTCTGACCTCTCGTTCCTTTTGATTCAGTTCATATGTCTTTCCATGCTTCTCTGTAGTCGATGTTTTCATAACTTTTATAGCACAATCATATTCTATTACCTTCATGTTCCCCAATTTCTTTCAGCCTTCTTCAGATGAGGGGCATCTATTTTGTTTGTACTTTGTCTTTATTGTCTTTAGGCAATACTTGTTTAGATTTTTTAGTTTACTGTTTTGGATTTTTTTTCATTTTTTAAAATTTTCTTACACCAGCAAAAGTCACCATTTGAGTTTTCTTCCAAATAAAACGGGCTTAGTATGTTGGGGAAAAACAAAACAAAACAACTCACTGGCTTAGAACCCAGGCCAAATGTAGTAGGCAGATTATGTTCCCACAAGGTAATACGGATGAGCAATGTGATACAGTGAAAAAGCTCTGTGCTAGGACTTGAGATGCCAATACAGGGTATGTTTCTGGTCATTCTCTTGTGTATGAACATGGACCAATCCCTCAGTTTTTCTTTAAATATTTGTTTTTAAAACTTCATGTTCCAGATTTTTTCCCTTCTTCCCTCCTCACCTGCCCCCACTGGGAAGATAAGCAATTCAATATAGGTTTACATGTGTAGTCACAAAAAACATTTCCATATTGTGAAAAAATATCTTTCCCTCCATCCTATCCCACCCCTCACTTATTCTATTTTCTCCTTTGACCCTGTCCCTTTACAAAAGTGATTGCTTCTAACTACCCCCTCCTGCCCTCCCTTCTATCATGTCCCCTTTATCCCCTTCCCCCTTATCCCCTTCCCCCTTCTTTTCTTTTCTTTTCTTTTTTTTTGCTTTTTGGAGGGCAATTGAGGTTAAGTGACTTGCCCAAGGTCACATGACTAGTTTTTGTGTTAAGTGTCTGAGGTTGGATTTGAACTCAGGGCCTCCTGACTCCAGGGCCAGTGCTCTATACACTGAGCCACCTAGCTGCACCCCCCCCCAGCAGCTCCCCTACTTTCCTGTAGGCTAAGATGCCCAATTGAGTGTGTATGTTATTCCCTCCTTAAGCCAAATTCAATGAGAATAAGGTTGTCCCATTCCCTTTTACCTTCCTGCTTTTCCCCTCCATTGTAACAGTGTTCTCTTGCCTCTTTTATATGAAATAATTTACCCTACTCTATCTCTCCCTTTCTCCTTCTCCCAATATATTCCTCTCTCACATCTTAATTTTATTTCTTAGATATCATCCCTTCATATTCAACTTGTCCTGTGCCCTCTATCTATGTATACATGTACATACATATGCACACCCTCACATATATATTTATACACACCTATACCCTCCTATAAATACATATATGTGCATATACATACATATATATATATATATATATATATATACACACACACACACATACATATATATTCCGTTCAACTGTGCTTATAATGAAAAAAGTCTTATGAGTTACAATTATCATTTTTCCATGTAGGAATGTAAATAGTTCTACTTTAATAAGTTTCTTATGATTTCTTTTTCCTGTTTACCTTCTCATGTTTCTCTTACTTCTTGTCAGATTTTCTGTTCAGCTCAGGTTTTTTCATCACGAATGCTTGAAAGTCCTACATTTCATTGAATAACCATATTTTCCCCTATAGCAATATACTCAGTTTTGCTGGGTAGGTGATTCTTGGTTTTAATCCTAGCTCCTTTGATCTCTGGAATATCATATTCCAAGCCCTGCAGTCCCTTAATGTAGAAGCTGCTAGATCTTGTGTTATTCTGATTGTGTTTCCACAATACTCAAATTGTTTCTTCCTGACTGCTTGCAGTATTTTCTCTTTGATCTGGGAACTCTGGAATTTGGCTATAATATTCCTAGGAATTTTCTTTTGGGGATGTTTTTCAAGAGGCACTCGGTGAATTCTTTCCATTTCTATTTTGCCCTCTGGTTCTAGAATATTTTCCTTTTGCTCGATAATTTCTTGAAAGATGGTGTCTAGGCTCCTTTTTTTATCGTGGTTTTCAGGTAGTCCAATAATTTTTAAATTATCTCTCCTGGATCTATTTTCCAGGTCAGTGGTTTTTCCAATGAGATATTTCACATTGCCTTCTATTTTTTCAATTGTTTGGATCTGTTTTAATAGTATCTTGATTTCTCATAAAGTCATTACCTTCCATTTGCTCCAATCTAATTTTGAAGGAATTATTCTCTTCAGAATGCTTTTGAAATTCATTTTCCATCTGGCAAATTTGTCTTTTTAAGGCATTCTTCTCCTCATTGGCTTTTTGGGCCTCTTTTGCCATTTGAGTTAGTCTATTTTTTAAGGTATTATTTTCTTCAGTCAGGCTGTTGACTCTCTTTTCTTGATTTTCTTGCATCATTCTCATTTTTCTTCCCAATTTTTCTTCTGCTTCTCTTACTTGATTTTTAAAATCCTTCTTGAGCTCCTCCATAGCCTATAACCAATTCATATTTTTCTTGGGAGCTTTCAATGCAGGAGTTCTCACTCCATTGTCTTCTTCTTATTTCATGCTTTGATCCTTTTTATCCCCAAAAAAGGAATCTATGGTAGGATTGCATTTCCTCTGCTTGCTCATGTTGCCAGTCGATTACTTGACTTTTGAATTCTTTGCCACAGTAGAACTCTGCTTTCAGAATGGAGAGAGCTTTGTCCCAAATTGCTGGGGGTTTTGCAGCAGCCAGAGCAATTAGGAGGGACCCCTCTCTGCAGCCCCCACAGGCTCTGGCACCTGGCCACACACCCCAGGACCTCTACCCAAGACAGCAACCCAGATCCAAGCAGGTCAAAGCAAAAGCAATTACCCTCTGAATGGTCGCTTGGTCCCCCTAGGATATGCAGGCTAGGAGCTCCTGAGGTAGCCATGCTGTGGAGCTGCCATGCCTCTGCTGCTTCTTACCTCAAGGGCAGGGACCAGACTATGCTTTTCAGTCCACCCCTATTCCAACAAAGTTCCACATTGACCTTTTATTTTGTCTTTGGCATTTATGGGTTGAAAAGTCTGGAAACCGCCACAGCTGCAGGTGCTTCACTCTCCTGAAGTCTTCTCTAGCTGCTGCTGGTTGGGGCTGCCCTGGGGCCAAAACCACTCATGTGGAGCTGGCCTCGGCTCCCAGCTTAGTGTGATAGCCCCTTCCTGCCAGCCTGCTGGGCTGCCTTGAGCAAGAGATTTGTTTCTCTCTGTCACTTTGTGGGTTCTGTAGCTCTAAAATTTGTTTACAGTCATTTTTTACCTGTATTGCAGGAGGTGGAACCCAGAGCCATGGGGAAGTCCTGTTTCTACTCCACCAGCTTGGCTCCTCCTGCTTCTCACTTTCTTTATCTGTATAATAAAGAAGTTGAACCAGACGACCTCTGAGATTTGGGGTTTTTTCCAAGTCTAGATCTGTGATTCTGTGATCCTGGATAATTTGCATATCAAAGCCGTCCAGCACACAGATTGAAGAGACATTTCTCTTTTGCCTCCCCCTCCCTTTTGTTTTTGGTTTTCCTTTTCCTTCCCCTTTATTTATTTTCAGAGAATTTAAATTCGTTTTCTTATCTTGTATTCAGTTCTTCCCTTTCTTGCTTTTCCCCTTTCTTCTTCATCCTTTTCCCCCCTCTTCCTCTCCCCCTTCCCTCCCATCCTTTCTTTTTTTATTCCTTTGACTTCCACTCCCAATCAACTCACGTGTGGAGGGTTGAGGACTTGGGATGTTTCTCAGTCTCTCACTCCTCCATCTTCCTGAAACTCAGTTTCTCTCATGCTTTCATTAAGCTACTAACAGGGCCAGACTAAGGAAGCTATGGAGATGAGTGACACAGTCCTTGCCCCCAAAGAGCTCATGTTCTGCTGGAGAGAACAGAACGTGGGTGTAGCTGAACATGATATTGTCTTGACATAATTAGAGTGTCATAACTGGAATTATTTAGCAAAACAAAACCCTAATTTATATATTCAATCTATTATGAGTTAGTAGTTTAAAATTAATTTGTTCAGTGCAGTTCAGTGGATGGAGATCTGGCCCCTGATTCAGAGGAACTGAGTTCAAATTTTATCTGTGACACTCACTAGTTATCTTTGGCAACTCACCTTCTCTGAACCTTAATTTCCTTAGTGGTTTAATGGTGATAATAATACTTTGCCTGTCTACTTCACATTGTTTTCCACTGAGCAAAGGGCTTTATAAATCTCAGTGTGCTATAGAAATGTGAGTTGTTTTCATTATTCTGAATATTTTTAAGTTATATTCAATGGGGCTCCCTGTGCTGCTCACCCTGTTCAGGGTACAGGGAAATAGCAGGAATACAATGAGATAGCAGCTATAGAAATGCTTTGAAGAGTAGGGAGTGTTGGACAAAGGCAAGGCATTGTTATTAGATATGTCAGCTTGATGGTTAGTGCCTTCAAGGCCAATTTTCTTACTTTGACTATTATTCTTTACATCTTTCTCTACTTGGTCTTTTGTAGTGAAGATTATTGAGTTATATTTCTTTGCAAATTTCCCAGTTGGGAGAGACCTGGGAGGCCATCCAGAGTAACAGAAATCAAATGAAGAATTCCTTCTGCAATCCACACAACTTGGCATGTAGCCTCTGCCTGAATACTGCCAGGGATGGGAAAACCAAGGCCACCAGAGTAAGCCGATTCCACTTTGGTAAAGTTTAGGTGGGGAGGAAGGTTTTCTTAATGTAAAGCCTAACTATCTCTCTGAAACTTGGATCCGTTACTACTAGTTCTACTTTCTGGGATCAAGCAGAATGCATCCAATATTTTTCCATATGACTTTTGTTTTTCAGTCATTTTCTATTCTTTGTGACCCTATTTGGGGCTTTCTTGGCAGATAAAATGGAGTGGTTTGCCATTTCTTTCTCCAGGTCATTTTGCAGATGAGGCAGATGGGTTAAGGGACTTGCCCAGGGTCACATAGCTAGTAAGTGTCTGAGGCCAGATTTGAACTCAGGAAGATGAGTCTTCCTGACCCCATACCCAGCACTTTGTGTACTACAGCACCCCCTAGCATATGACATATGATAGCCTTTCACATAGTTGATGAACACTGTTATGTCTGAGCTTGTGTGCACTCTTATTTTCTCCTGTGATGTCATTAGTCTATCAAAACTCCCTCTTGCAGATGATCACATTAGGAGTGGGGAATCTGCGGCCTCAAGGCCACATGTGGCCCTCTAGGTCATCAAGTGCGGCCCTTTGAGGAAATCCAAACTTCCCAGAACAAACCCCTTTATTAAGGGGATCAGCCAATGTGATCACTGAGGCTAATGCACTAGTGGGATGGGGAAACCCACAGGGAGCCAAGATTCAGCCTTGCTGATAGTCTTAATATGGTGATCCCATACCCTTTACATATAGTCTGAGGCTTTCCCTCCTCAAGAGCCATCTCCACTCAGGAAGAGCAGTGACCCGACTTTGCTGGCAGCTTGATGGAACCTTCCTCTACCTCTGTAAGGGTTCACAACTCTGAGTGGTCTTGCCCAATACAATACCTGGTCTTAGACATTTATACCTGCTGTTACAATAAACATATTGTGTTTAGCATCACTCCTGACTGGACCCAAGTCATTCATGGCACTGACACATGACATTTGTGTACACATATAGGTGTCAAGATGTGCTCTATTTGAAACCTCCTTCTGAGTTACCATTGAAACACTGATGCTTCATTTTGGGTCACTTAACTCAATTGGTTCTGAATATACTTAACTGTATATACCAGGGGTGGGAAACCTGCAGCCTTGAGGCCACATGTGGCCCTCTAGGTCCTCAAGTGTGGCCCCTTGACTGAATCCTGCAAATTTAGATTCAGTCATTCAGTCAAAATGCTGGCTTTTTTGGTTCCCCACTTGTGGTATGTACTATTGTCTAGTCCAGATTTTCCCTGTTTTGGTGTCATGGACTCCTTAACTGGTAGGATCTGGTAAATTCAATGAGCCTTTTCTCAAAATAATTTTTAATAAATGAATAAAATAACATAGGATTACAAAGTAACTGAGTTGTACTGAAATACAGTTGTCAAAATACTTTTTTAAAAACTATTTCACTGACTCTAGGATCAGAGTCCTTAGACTTTAGCTCTTACCTTATCAACAGGAAAGGCATAAGAAACTGTCAGATGCTTTGCTAAGATGGGGAGACAGGGTCAAGGTGATAGAGTAGCTCTTCCAAGATAATTCCTCCACAGTTCTGATGGGGAAATCCACACAAACACCCAAACCCAGGGAGTTTTTTCCACTCTAGTACAGTATAGAGAGACATGCTGAGATTTTTGCAGACACTAAGGATGGGTCTAGCCAGGACTAACCTGTTCAGAGCATTCCAGCTCCCAAGGGCTGAAAGAAGACTGAGGTGGTTCTTAAAGACAGGAAGAAGTAATAGTCATAGGCTGGGACTATGATCTCATACAAGGTGTGGGAACAACTGGCAGCTGTAACTTACTACCCAGTTCCAGTGTATTGATCCAGGGCATAAGAAAGAGGAGACCTGGCATTCTGTGGTGAGGAGCAGTGGTGCACACTAGACTGGGTAGTGAGCAAGGAACAAGTTCACAAGAAAAGAGCTTAATCTGAATCCTGCATTGGAATAACTAAGGCAGGAATCCCAGACCAAAGTGGAACAGTTCTATCCCTCTCAACCTACAGAGCGTCCCAGATGGTTGATACTGAATTTGGCTACAGTTTACTGGAACTTCCAAGCATGGACAGGTCCACAGGGGTGTCGTTCCAACCCAAACCTGGGTCAAGAACTTGCTGAGCTCACACCATGAGACCAGTGATCTAATTTTTGTCCCAGATCACCATTTGGGAACACTGAAAGCTTGTAGGTCCCTAGCCTGAGATGTCACTGAGATCTTAGAACATTCAACAACACAACATTCAGTAATTCCCAAAATCAAAAAGACCCAAGAGGGAACAAGATCAACCCAGACATTATTTCTTCTTAAAAAATTGTACAAAGCCTAACTCTAACATAAAGTCCAAAGTCAGTAGGCTAGAAGAATGAACAAAAAAAGAAAAATACATTATAAAGTTCTCTTATGGTTTCAGGGATGCCCAAGACATAAACAGAAAGGAAGAGATTGAGTATGGAATGTCTACAGGCAAAACCTCAAAGAAACATATGACTTAGGCCATTAGTCCAACCAGAATTTCTGAAAAATATAAAGAGTCTGTTAAAGAGCTAAAAATATTTTAAAAACCAAATGAGAACATTAAAGAAAAAAAATGGGAGGAGAAAAAACAATGGAAGAAAGATTTAGAAATAGGATTAACAATTGGAGCAAGAGGTACACATTAATACCAAAAACTCTCTGAAAATTAGACTAGACCAAATAAAAGAGTGGAATAGAAAACCACAGATTGGAATTATTTATATTTATTGTAATTTGGGGCAGCTAGGTGGTGCAGTGGGTAGAACACCAGGCCTGAAATCAGGAAGACTCATGTTCCTGAGTTCAAATGTGGCCTCAGATACTTACTAGCTGGATTTGTCTCATTTTCTTCATCTATAATATCAGCTGGAGAAGGAAATGGCAGACTACTCTAGTATCTCTGCCAAGGAAACCCCAAATGAGGTCACAAATAATCAGACATGACTGAAAATGACCAAACAACAAAAACAAAATGTAATTTTATTAATTTTTTTGAATACTTCCCAATTACATTTTAGTCTGCTTAAGGCTGCACTTAGGAGTTTTGCAGGCCACATTAAGGACTGCAAGCTGCTGGTCTGAAATCTCAGCCATATAAAGTATCAATACTGACCATATATATACCAAATAACATAGTATCTAGGAACAGTTAAGTGAGTTATAGGGAGAAATAAACAGTAATACTATAGTAATTGGAGATCTCAATTTATGCTTCTCAGACCTAGACAAAGCTAACAAAAAAGGAATGAGGTATCTGGATATAATTTTAGAGAACTTAGATATGATAGACATTTGGAAATTGAGTGGGAACATACAGATTATACCTATTCTCAGCTGTACATGGTACTTAGACGATTAAAATGTTTTTGAGCAAATAAAACTAAATGCAGCTGAAATTAGACAAACAGGTAAATGGGGAGAAAATCTTTACATCAAGTTTTCTTGGATGAAATTCTTATTTTTAGTATATAGCAAGAATTTACTTAAAATTACAAGAATATGAGCTGTTCTCCAAATGATAAATGGTCAAAGGATATGTTTTCAGAGGAAGAAATTCAAGCTATGATTAACAATTTGAAAAAAAAATACTGTAAGTCACTAATTGAGAAATGCAAATTGAAACAATTCTGAGATCCCACCTCACGCATTAGATCAGCAAAGTTGACACAAAAGGAAAACAACAAATGTTAAAGGGGCTGTGGGGGAAAATGGACATTAATGCATTGTTGGTGGAGCTGTGAACTGGTCTAGCTATTTGTAGAAAGAAATTTGTGACTCTGTCCCAAAAGCTGTTAAACTATACATACTCTTTGACCCATTGATACCACTACCTGGTCTCTACCCCCAATGAGATCAAAGCAAGAAGAAAAGGACTCATTTGTGCCAAAGATATTTATAGCAGCTCTTATTTTTGTGGTGAGAAAGAATTGGAAACTGAAGAGATGCCCATAAATTGAGGAATGGTTGAACAAGTTATGGTATATTGATGTGACAATATCAGGGATGTGCTGGAGCTAGCTCAAACTGGCTCACAAAGCCAATTGTTAAATTTTCAGTGTGAGCTTTTATACCTTAGAAATTGGAAAACACCACAAATCAGGTCTTGATTTCTTGTTTTGTTGATTGTCTAGACTCAGGAAAATGATGGGAAAAGATTAACAGTGCAAATTAAACTTAAAAATGGATTATGTGTACATTTCTCCCCACTTCCACCCCTCTTCAACCCTGCCTCATGAAGTCCAGTTGTTAAACATTTACCAGCATACCACTGTGGAGTACTATTGTGCTGTAAACAGTGGTGAAGGCGATGGTTTCAGAAAAACATGAGGAGACTTGAATGAACTGAAGCAGAATGAAGCAAGCAGAACCAAGAGAGCAATTCATGCAATAACAGTAATATTGTAAAGACACAATTTTGAAAGACTTAGAACTCTGGTCAACATAATGACGAATTTCAATTCCAGAGGACTAAGAATGAGATCTGGCTTCCAGCTACCTTTCCTATCATTTCACATTACTTCATTCCAGTTCAATCCTGCCAAAGTTGGTATGCATCTCTTGCCTAGGTGTTTTTGCACAGACTATTCCTGTGTCCTGTCTGGAATGCTCTCCCTCTTTCCCTTCACATCTCAGCTCTGTTGCTACCTCTCACCCCAAGCCTTTCCTTTTTCCTCTTCTGCCTACCTCTCCCATATCAGGTTCTTGATGCTTTCATCTCTCTGAAATTGCTTCTGTGTGTATCCTTCAGATAAAAGATAATCTCCTGAGAAGGGGAATGGAAAAGGAAGGGTGGAAGTAAATAATAATTTATTAAGCATCACCTATGTGCCAGACACTTAGAACTGTTTTTTGTCTTTATATCCAGAGTGCCTAGCACAGTGCCTGATGCACAGTAGGTACTAATAGAGCTTGTTGAGCCATTGGCGAAGAGGATGTATCAGTAATAATAATTTTTCTTAATAATAGCCAGCATTTATATAGTACTTTTCAGTTTACAACATGCTTTACTTAGGTAATTTAATTCTCATTAACAATCCTGTGAAGTAGATATACTAAGGATTATCTGCAATGGACAGGGCCAACTACCCCAAAGTAAGATATTACATTGACTTGACCAGTGGCAAGTCCTTTTGTGATTGTGTCTGGTCTCCCCTTTGCTGTGCTGGGCCCATTTCCTGATTTCCTACTCCCTAGTCCTCATGAGTCAGTCAATTATCATGTGGCACATTTTACAAATAAAGAAAGCATTTGAACTGATCATATATAATGTGGTGCAATGGACTTTTCTCTTATGTTTATAAACCAGCTAACCCTGTTATTTTTAACAGGTTCACCCACAGATGTTTTACAGAATGGGGTGAGTTGGGGGATGAGAGAGAATCTGCCCACTATGAATGTTTTATTATTTTTACTAGGATGACTGAGTGAATTGTGAAAACTGTGCAGAAATATTAATTTTAAAATCACGTATTTCGTGTGCTTCTCTAAAAAGAGAACATTTCCCCAATATAGTGATTATGGAGATGTTTTACAACTATTGACACCCATGACTCACCTCTGTGGATTTTAAGCACAGCTGCCTCCTGGAAGAAGATTGGGATTTCAGGTTTGTCCATCCTCTGTGGTAGGAGGCCAAGTCTTTACTTTTGCTACAGAGGAGATGTGTGTGTGTGTGTGTGTGTGTGTGTGTGTGTGTGTGTGTGTGTGTGTGCGTGCATGTACGTGTACACATAGTAGGAATCTCTACATCTCTGGGTCTCTCCCGAGCACACCGAGCCAAGAACAGTTTCTTGGTTCTTGAACTTCATAATGAACTAGATGTGGCCAAAAGTAGGAAGAGGAGGAAGATACTATTAATGTCTGCATTTATCTAATTCTCATAAGGACCACATTTTCCAGATGAGGTAATTGAGGTGAAGTCACTGAATCAATCAAAAATTTATTAAGTACATACTACATGCTAGCCACATGCAAAACACTGTCAATTCAAAAAGAGGCAAAAAACAATGCCTACCCCCAAGGACCTTACAGTCTAATGGGAGAGATAACATGTGAACAAATACATACAAAGCAAGCTACATACAGGATAATATGAAAATGTTTGAAAGAAAAAGCATTGGGATTGAAAGAGATTAAGGAAGGCTTCCTGTAGAAGGTGGGATTTTTGTTGAGATTTTAAAGGAAGCCTCCAGTAAGGTCAGTTGTCTGAGCAGGGGGACAGCCAGAGAGAATGCCCAAAGCCAAGAGATGCATGTTTCTTTTTGGTGGAACAGCCAGAAGACCAGCGTCACTGGACTGAAGAGTGTGTGCCCTGGAATAAAGTTTAAGAGGGCTGGGAAGTGGGGAGGGGCCCAAGTTATGAAGGGCTTTGGATGCCAAACAGAGCATTTTATAGTTGAGCCTGGAGACAATAGGAAGCCCCTGGAGTTTGAGTTGGGGGTGGCGGTGACATGATCAGACCTGAACTTTAAGAAAATCATTTTAGTGGCTGAAAGAAAAGTGGATTGAAGTGGGGAAGGAATTGAGGCAGGTAGACCCACCAGCAGTGCTTGCAATAATTCCAGCATGAGGTGATGAGAGCCTGCACTACAGTGGTGGCAGCCTCAGAGGAGAGAAGGGGGTGCATGCATTCAATAGATGTTACAAAGGTGAAATTGGCAGGCCTGGCAACAGCTTGGATTTGGGGGGGCTGAGAGATAGTGAGGAACCCAGGATGATTGTGACAAGTATGCCAGTCTCTCGACAAACTTCTATAGCTTCTTGTTCAGGACTCCCTTCAAATGCTGGATCCTTAGCCACCGCTCAGGAGTCATGCAGAGAGAGAAAACCCTAAGGTATTCAAGTACTCTTGCCATCGAAGAGATGGTATCAGCCATGGTTTAGCTTACCTTGATGGACTAATTTTAAGACTTGATTCTTATAGAGCTGACCACCAGACCAGAAACTGGCTTCAAGTACTTGCAAAGAGACTGTAAAAGGGATTAGATCTGTTCTATTTCTTGTCAGAGAGTAGCACCAGGAACAATGGGAACAGTTGCAAAGAGGGAAATTTAAGCTTCATTTCAGGATTAACTGCCTAATGATAGTAAGTTGTTCGTCACTGGATGTCTACAAGTCAAGTCTGGGTAACGACATTATTTTAGTAGTAAGTCCTTTGGGAATATTGTTTGGATTGGATGGTCATTTGAAGTCCTTTTCCAACTCTGTAATCCCATGATCCTGTGAACTTAATTTTGTCAGGAGGGGGTCAAGATCTGAGGAAATCAATTGACTGATAATCCAGGCTGCTAATTTATCATGGGAGAGATTCTATTTAGCAGAACTAGTACTGATTCTCCAGATAAGGCATTCCCTCTTGACGGTTAAGTCCACTGAGGAGACCAAATTATAGGCATTAAATGGCTTGATGATCATGGAATCAAAGCAGAGGAAACGGAGTATTTCTGTCACATTGAAGGGAGCTTGATGCAATGACCTTCTCTATTCTAGCGATCTTTCTGTCTTAAGGGAAGCAATGCAAATACAATAGTGTAATGTTCTATAAACACAAACATCCTAGCTACTGTAGTAAAAAGTCACTATGCAACAAAAACCACTAGGAAAACTGGAAAACAATTTGACAAAAATAAGTCATAGACTAACAACTCTCACCACATACCAAGATGAACGCCAAACGGATACATGGCTCATATGAAAGGTCATATGATAGAGAAATTAGAGGAGCAGGGTAGAAAATAGCTTTTATAACTATGACTGGGAGAAAAATTTATAAGTAATGGCTAAAGATAATCAAAAGCAAAGTGGACAATTTTGATCACATCGAATTTTAAAATCTGCATAAACAAAAGCAGTACGGTTGAAGTTGGGGAAAAGGGGAAAACAACCTGCAAGTTTATCTGACAAAGGTCTCACATCCAAGAGATATAAGGAACTGATTAAAATATGTAAGAACAAGAGCCTTTCCTCAATAGACAAATGGTCAAAGGATACAAATAGCCATTTTTAAAGGGAAGAAATCCAAGTTATCAGCAACCATATGAAAATGTTCCAAAACACTATTAGAGAAATGCACATTAAAACATTTATGAAATTCTACCTCATATCTAACAGATTGGCAAAGTTGAGAAAAAAGGACAATTACAGAGGGAGCCGTGGGAAAACAAGAACATTGATTCACCATTGGTGGAGCTGTGATTTGGTTTAGTGGCCACATGTGGTCTTCTAGATCCTTGGGTTCAGCCTTTTGACTGAATCCCAATTTTATTAAGGGGATTTGTTCTGTGAAGTTTGGATTAAGTTAAAGGGCTACACTTGAGGACCTAGAGGGCCACATGTGGCCTCGAGGCCACAAATTTCCCCACCCCTAGTTTAGCCATTCTAGAATGATCAAAGCAATCAACAAGAAAAGGATCTATATGTACCAAAAGATTTATGAGAGTTTTTTTTTTTTAATGGAGTGGTAAAGTACTAGAAACTCAGTGTCTATCACTTAGGGAATGGCTAAAAAAATTATGGTACATAATTATAATGGAATTTTATTTGGCTTTTAAAATAATGAAAAGAATGGTTTTAAAGAACCCTGGGAAGACTTATATGAACTGATGCAGAGGTAAGTGATTTAAAAAATAAATAAAAAGATAATGTCTAGAGTTCATGAACCCCCTCTGTTTGACTAGGAGCTCTTAAATCACCCTGTGCATTTCCTCAAATATGCTATAGTGATTATAATATAGCTTATTTTATATTTGATTGAACTTTGATTGAGGTTTCAGTGGGGCAATAGCTCATGTCTCAAACATCTCAAGACAGAATTCTTCTCTGATTACTTTAAGAATAGTAGTTTACATTTCTATAGCCTTTGTCAGCTTATAAATTGCTTTCCCCATACCAGTCTGATTACCAAGGAAGGCAGTACAGGCATTATTATTCTTATGTTATGGACAAGGAAAGTTGCGCCTGAGAGAAGAGAAGTGACTTGGCCAAGGTGACTCAGCTGATGAGTGGGGAAAAGCCGAAACCTGAATTCAGGTCTTGGGATGCTGTGTTCAATGAGGTTCCCACTATGCCACACTGGAGGGTAACATTTTATAACTCCTAATTATAAAGATAGACTCATAGGGATTCTTATAGCCTAGCCACTGACTAGAGTAGATGGTCAGCAATGCTGATGCCCTCCTATCCCAGAGGCAAGAATTCTGTGCTTTTCTAGGATAGAGGAGATCACCATCATGGCCTTTTTTTTGTGCCCTCTGCACACTTACAAGCAACTGAGCCCCTTTCCAGCCCTGCTCTGTGCCCTAGCTGTGGCCTCTAGAATACCAGGCTAGCAATCTCCTAGAATCTCTGCCATCCCAGCCTTCATCTGGGGTGATAACCAATCTCTGGATTCCCTATCTCCATAACAATTCTAGGTGTCAGTTGCTTCTTCTAGGTCAAGAGACCATCCACAGAGGAACCACATTCTTTTGGAGAAGGCAGTTGTCCTTTACGATGTTGTAGTCATCATATAGCTTGTTCTCCTGGTTTTCCTCACTTCACTCCCTATTAGCTCATAGAAGTCTTTCTAGGTGTGTCTGAATTGATCTCTTTTGTCATATCTTACAGCATAATTAGGTTCCATTACATTAATATACCACATTTTCAGCTATTCTTCAATTGATTGGTATTCACTTACATTGCCAGTTTTCTGCTACAATAAAAAGTACTACTATAAATATTATTTTTATGAGTGTTGTTTCTCTTGATCTCACTTTTCTTACTTTGATCTCTTTGGAGGAGGAAAGGATAAGCCTAGTAGTGGTACCATTGGGTCAAAGAGTATGTACAGTTTGGTGTCTTTGGGGGCTTAATTCCAAATTCCTTTCCAGAATGGAGGGGCCATTTCACAGCTCCGTCAACTGAGCATCATTGTGCCAGTCTCTTACGGTCCTAATTATTTTAACTTTTCTTTGTCAACCTTGACAATCTTAGTGGCTGTTATGCGGAACATGATAGTTGCTATACTTTTCCCTAGAGAGATTATTTATTAGTGATTTAGAATGTTTTTCATTCTTGATTACCTGCATTTAGGGGGAAATTACCTATTCATATCCTTTGGCCATTTATTGGGAAATGGTTCTTACTTAGTTGAATTAATTCCCTATATATTTTGGATATCAGACATTTATTAGAGACATTTGCTACAAAGATGTTGTCCTCAATTGTGTTTCCTTACTAATTCTGACCTGCTTGATCTTGTTTGTAGAAAAGCTTTTTAGTTTTATATATTCAAAATGATTCCATTTATCTCCTGTGATCCTCTCTATTCCCTACTTTGGTTGAGAACATTTCCTATATTCTTAGTCATGAAAGATATTTTTTCCTTGCTTTAGAAATGTATTTATCATATGACTTTTTTATATCTAGTATGTGGTGTATGGTATATGATTTGAGATCTTGGTCTAAGCTTAATTTCTCCCAGGCTGCTTTCTGCTTTTCCCAGCAGTTTTCGTTGACTTGTGAATCCTTCCCCAAATAATCGATATTCTTGGGTTTGTCAAGAATTATGCCATTCTGCTCAATTGCTTCCGAGTCTTGTGTATATAATCTATTCCATTGATAAAC
This sequence comes from Pseudochirops cupreus, assembly GCA_028627135.1. NCBI lineage: Eukaryota > Metazoa > Chordata > Mammalia > Diprotodontia > Pseudocheiridae > Pseudochirops > Pseudochirops cupreus. The sequence continues at coordinate 42,476,823 of CM053582.1, read as the reverse complement.
TTTTCTAAATCAATACTCAATTATTTTGATGTTTACTACATCAGCATATATTTAGTGATCTGGTGCTACTTGTTTTAGTTATTTCACCTGAGATTCTTGACCTTTTGTTCTTTCAGATAAATTTTATTATTATTCTGTCTAATTCTATTAAACTAATTCTCTTGGTAGTTTGAAGAGTATGGTTGGTCATGGTTCAACAATTAAATTCTCCCTTATTACTTGTCTTCCTTTTGTAAAGTGTAATTTGTAGCTCTTTCTTTCTTAGAGTCAGGCTGGCTACACCTACCCCTCAGGGTTCTAGAGTACTCTTAAGGGTTGAGGCAGTCTGTTCTCTACTGTCATCAGCTCAAGCCCCTACTGGTTCTGTTCCTCCCATTGTTCAGGTCCAGTGATTAGGACCCCAGGTCCATTTAACATCAGTTTGCATTTACAAGGGAATACTTACTTCAAGGATAGAGGAAGAAAAAAAGTACAGGGCCGGCCTGGGAGGGGAGGAGGAGGAGGTGACCATGGACTGCCACAGCCAAACTGGACCATGGACCAGTTCCTGGACCTATTCAACACCATCATGATGGTGAAGGAGAATAAGAAGAGGAGGATGCTGGACTCACTCCGAGGGATGATGCAGAAATTCCCTTATGCCAACCTGACTCATGCCCAGCTTCATGAAGATTTGGACAGAATCCGAGGGAAGTTTGAATAGGTTTACTCTTTGCTAAATGTCCAGCCCAACTTTAAAGTCGGTCCTGGAAGCTCCATGCTTTCATTTTCAGGATGAGAAGAAGACAGAGGCAACACTAAGGAACAGCTGTCTGTATGTTAAGTGTTTAAAAATGAGATTAAAGTCCAGATAGTGAGTGAGTATCCGTTGTCCTGAAGTGAGGGTTATAGTCTCACCATGAAAAGACTTCCCTTGGTTCTTCCTTTGTCCTCTCCACATGGGCCGTTCTTTGTCAGGGATGCACTTGCTCTGATGCCTCCATAGGAACCAGGGCCAAGCATCTTTGAAAAATCGTGGTCTCTGTAATCCTCTGCAAGGGGAGAGACAGGAGGACGCTCCTCTCCCCAAGCTCAGCCTCCAGAGGAATGGTCAGAAGGTGGAGAACGGAGGTGGAAATGAACAAGTAGAGAATCCCTGTCCCTGCCACAGTGCGAGATCGGGAATTCTGTTCATTGATTCTGAAGAGTGACAGGAGCCAAACTCTTCCCTCCTTTGGCCAGTGGTGCTTCACTGAACCTGAGCAGGGCTGGCTGACTCTGACTTGGTGGAACAGATTTGAATGGGCAGCTGACGGCGACTGGTGTCCCCACAAGAGGAGCCTTGTGAGTGAGGCAAGGAAAAAACCTCCAACTTCAAGTTGTCCTAGAAAACACTTCATAAACTGTCCTTGGTTTCTCTTAAATTAGCTATTCGTTTGAAGATAGCCAGAGATGAGAAAATAGATTTCACAACGATTAAATGTGCCAGGAAAAAAAGAAGAAAAAAGAACAGCTCTTTCCCCCAACACTTCAAGAGCATACCTTTCCCTACAGCACCTCAGTCTCTGGGGTACCCCCAAATTTATGTCCAGCTGTGACCTGACTTCCACATGAGTTTTGTCTCAGCCACTGCTGGGTTTCTAAAGGTTGCCTCTTGCTCTTCTGGGTATTATTGCTATGCTGGCTACAAACCTAACACTGCAATGCCACTGTTCTAAGGTGCCCTTTTGGACTTGCAAGGTCAAAGTTTTATCTCCCTAAAGTTGTAGCCACGAGCCAAGAAGTCACTAAACTCTCTAAGAGAACCGAGGCCAAGAGAGTCCCCTGCAACTAGTCAAAGACCTCCTTCCTCATCCATTTTTATGAGTCAGTTATCAAATGTCTGCTCCATAGCTTTTTTCAAGTCATTTCCTTTATACATCCTTATGCTATCCCCTAGAACCAGACTCCCAACCGCCCCTCTTCATCCCAGGCACATGTGCCAGACTCCCTTATAATTTCCTCGTGTTTGAAAATTTTGTTGTCCTTAGCAAACAAATGTATATCTCAAACACATGCTTCATGTCCCCAGTTTGGAAAAATCCTCTAGGTATCTGGGGAGGCTTACTAATTGTCCTTTCTCTTGGTTCCCCATTCTCATACTAGAAAGAGTTTGGAAACAGTCAACATGACACAATCTTAAACAGTCTCACATATATAGGGGAAAATCACAATTGTTCCTCAAGCCAAAGTTAAGCACATTCAACAAAGAATGTTTTATGAAGTTTATAAAAAATTACTGCTTGTACAGAACTTGATAAATGCTTGACTCTGTGCTTGAATGGTGTTCCTTACCCTGAAGACAAAAAAGAAAAGAAAAACTTGGCTTCCTGTATTTAAAAGGTAGCCAGTCCTGGACCCTTCTCAGCAATGTACAGCTATAAGACAACTCTACAAGGCTCAGGATGGAAGGAGATATCTACATTCAGAGAAAGATCTAGAAAGAACAGAGTTTAAATGGAGACTAAGCAATCTACATGCTATTGCTCTTTTCCACGTTTGGTTTTGTTTCCTCTTTCCCATTGTCCACTCCATTGGTTACAACCGTTCTATACAAGCAGACTAATGTCCAATGTGAAAGTATTTGCAGATTCTATACTTGACTGCATGCCGCCACGGTGGGGGAGGGGGGAGAGGGAGAGGAGAAAGCTTGAAACTCAAGGGACTCTGGAACCAGTACTCATAAACTAAAAGTAAATAAATAAATGAAGATAGCCAATTCCTGTAGAGCTTCTTAGACCATGTGGAGCTCTTCTTGAAGGGAACTGGGACCTGGGGTCACCTAGATATAACCTTCCTCACTCTTAGGTGAGAAACCAAACCATAAACTGTAAACTCTCGCTGAGTCTGGTGGGAAGGTGGTGGTGTGGGATGCTAGCACGTGTCTCTTTTTTCATGTTCTCCTGGCTCTAGACCAGCGGTTCTTGACCTGTGGGTTATATTCAATTTGTAACAATGAAAATACATCCTGCATATCAGATATTTACATAATGATTCATAACAGTAGCAAAATTGCAGTTATGAAGTAGCAACGAAAATAATTTTATGGTTGGGGGTCACCACAACATGAGGAACTGTATTAAAGGGTCATGGCATTAGGAAGGTTGAGAACCACTGCTCTAGACTCTTATTAACAGAGTGGTTTCAGCTATTGACTAACTCCTAACAAAAAAGAAAATGAAGCTTCCCATGTAAGGAGAGCTGAGCCTCTATCCCAATTCCAGAACATGTGGGATTCTATACAGTGATTAGGGACCTTGGGTGGACAGGAAGTCATCCCCTTACCTTCTAATGTACACGATCCTGGGTGAGAACTCTACCATAATTCCCTCATACCTTTAGGCCATCCATCTGGGCTTTGGACAATATTTTCTAAGTGCTTCTTTCTACACAAGGCATGCCAGATTTCTCTAGGGGTCCCTGTATCACAGGCAATCTCTTTATAGGTCCAAGTCAATTTCCTCTGGGTCCTTATTATAAATGACAGCCCAGATTTTTCAAAATGGATCCCTGCCACTGCAAGGGCATTCTTCCTAAAATTCCAAATACACCCAATTGACAGAGCACCTAGGCGCAGATAGAAAGAATAGCTAATTTGTTGTTGTTACTCAGTTATTTTTCAGTTGTGTCCAACTCTTTGTGAACCCATTTGGGCTTTTCTTGGCAAAGATACTAGAGTGCTTCTCCAGCTTGTTTTACAGAAGAAGAAACTAAGGCATCCAGGGTGAAATGACTTGCCCAGGGCCACGTGGCTAGTAAGTGTCTGAAGCCAGATTTGAACTGAGGAGGATGAGTTTTTTTGACTCTAGGCCCACCACGCTATCCCTGCCACCTAGCTGCTGAAAAATAGCGAAACAAGGTTAAAAAGAAAGGAAGAAAGCAAGGCTCTAAGAAAAAGAACTAAATACTTTGGATTGATTACTTGGCACTTCTTGGCACTGAGGCAAACCTTATCCTATGGATTTGCAGGGCATAGAGATATCACAGAAATGTGTGCAATATAAGTCTGTTTAAATAAAAAAGGAAAATATGGACACTTGGGGAGGCCTGAAGGTCATTGTCAAAGGTTTCCACCTTATTTCTCAGATCATCGGGTACTAGGGCTGAATGTAGACGGAGGCTCTGTGACAGGAGATTCAGAGGGAGGCTCTATTGCCTTTATACTTCAGGGGCATCTGTGTATGCTGGCTGCAGGCCAGACTCTGGAATGCTGGGATGCTAAGGCCTCCTCTGGACCTTTAGAATTCACAGGATTCACTTCCTTTGTCAGTGGCCATTAAGCAGTAGAGTCAGTAAACTCTTCCAGGAACACCTACGCAAAGAGAACCGAGGCTCAAGCCAACAGATCTTTTTGAATGCCTCTGCAACTAAAGAGTCTCCTCTTCCCCACATAGATAGCCTGCCGAAACCAGTTACTCAATGTCTGCCCATGTAGCACAGGCTCTTTATATCATTGTGACTCTCCTGGAAGCAGGCTCCCAGCCTCTCCACATAGAGAACGACCACCATCTAAGGCACTCTGCACATGTGCTGGACTCCAATTATACTCTATTTCTATAAAGTATATTTTTAGGTGTATTCATATAATTTGTATGTAGAGGGTAGAGCTGGACAGCCTGTATTTTATATGTTTTGTAATTTTTTTTGAATGAAATTTCTTTTATGCTGTCTCTGCTAGGTTTTGTTAGTAATATACAGGAAATTTGATTATTTTTGCAGGTGAATTTTATATCCTGTTGCTTGACTGATATCAATCATCTCCATTAATTTTTAGTCGATACCCTAGGTTACCTTAAGTATACCATCATATCATCTTTGCTTATGTGTATTCCCTCGTTTTTCCTTGTCTCAAGCCGTTCTAGGACTATATCCAAAAATAATAGTGACACTAGAAGTCTTACTGTATTTGCACTTGATATTATTGTAGTGACATGGAACATTTCTCCATTATAATGTTGACCATATTTAAGGAAACATCCATTTAGAAGCGTTTTTAAAAATATTTTTGGATGTTGTATATTCTCAGGAACTTTATTTTTTTACATTTATTGATACGTTCATATGATTTGTTTGTATTGGTTTCCTTACCAGTGTGGCCTGTTAGCTTTATGGTTCCAACACTGAACCAACCTTCTATTCCTTGTGCAAATCTAACACGGCCAAATTTCAAGAATATTTTTTTAATTTTAAAAATGTTGCTAAAACTTTTTTATTCAGTGTTTTTGTATCAATATTCATTAGAGATGTTTGTCTATAGTTTTTTTTTCTCCGCCTTGTCTTTCCCAGGTTAGACTATCAGGGCCATATTTATCTCACAGGAATTTATTAGGATGACTTCCTCCATTTTTGCAAATGGTTATATAATATTGGAACTAATTCTTTGACTATTTGGTAAAGTTCACATGTAAATCTATTTGGTTCTTAGTTTTATTTTTCTTTTGGAATTTAGTCATATCTTGTTCAGTTTTCTGAGTACAGCTTTTGTGAGTTTTCTATTTCTTCTGAGTTTTATGTTTATGTAAATTCATTCATCCATTTCATTTATGTTATCTGTTTCACTGTTAGGCTATTCTCTGGGGGTGGGATTTCTACACAGCTGGGCTTGAATGAAACATATTTCCTTTAAAGGGTGGAGTAGTTAACACACTACTACACCAAGACTCAGAGGGGCCCTCCTAGTAGAATTACAGTAGGTTTTGGTCACAAAATGCGTGAGAAAGGACTACGACACTGCTAAAGGGAATACTTTGAAAAGTCATTGTTGTTGGGTCTCTTCTCCACTCTTCTCTCGCTCCTATTGGCTACTTATTTCCTTCTGTGCTTCATTAAATAGTTGTAACTAGCTCTACACTTCTAGTCTCCTTCCTCTCCACTATTCTTATTCCCCAATACCACAGTCGTCCACTGTCACCCCTTTCTCCTCGGCCTTTTAGGCTGCTCTGATTTATGGGCCTTACCTTATCCTGGGAGTAGGATGCCCCTTATGACATTGCCATGGGGTTAATTCCAAAAGTTTACGGCTAAAATCACAGCATACACAATGAGCACAGGGTTTCCTCAACTGACTATGGCTTACAGGGGTTGGAAGTGAGGCCAGGAACAATAATTATAAGCTTATATGAGCTGATTTTAATTTTTTTTTCCATGAAAAAATTATCTGGTGGTGGACTTTTAAGCTTTTTTCTTCTTCCTCTCATTGCTGAGTTTTCTGTATTAGGAGCTGCTTTGCTTGTATTGTTTGGGGTGAAGGGGAAGGACAGTACCTCTTTGGTATCGCTCATTCTCCATCTTCCTGGAATTCAAATTCTGACTTTTCAAGGAACAGTGACACAATAAAATGCATTTTATCTTGAATCAGTGCTCAGTTTAGTGTGGACTTGCTTTGAGACCAGGAGGGCTCTTCTCTAGACTTGGGTTTCTTCATTTGGGATCAATATATATATTTGTTAGATTGTTTTAATGTTTTGACAACTGTATTTTAGTATAATTGCTTTCCTTTACGACTAATATGTATTTTATTTAAAAACATGATTCTGAGAAGGGCTCCATGGGCTTCCCCTTAGTGACTGCCCAATGTGTCCTTGATGCTTCATCTAGAGCGCCATTTTGGCTGGGACTAAGCCCATGAAAAGTATGAGGGAGTGAGCAGAATCTGGATGGCTCAGATGACACACTCTGGAAATCCCTGGGGTGAGCCTATAGTCATTTTCTCATTTTCATAAAAAGAAGTCAAAGCAAACAAAAGAAGACTTAGCTGTCCTTGTTTGATAAATGAAGAGCCAGACAGCATTCTTAGACTAGACTTTTAGTTGGGAAGGTACTGATCAACCAAACATTGTATTTCCTCCTAACTCTATGTCCCCAGATCCACACTAAATGTTTTCACATAAGCAGTTCACCAAGGTGAATATGGGGAACTTGGATCCAGATTGTAGCATCCACCCTGATTAGAGGCAATCTGGTCTAGTTAACAAATGGCTTTGGAGCTAGAGGATTTGGCTTTCCAGACTAGTTCTGCTCCTTAGATCAATTACTTTGGGCCTTAGGCCCCTCATCTCAGAGGACTGGATCTCAAGGGTCACCTCTTGTTTCAAATCTACAAAGCACCTTCTGCTGCTGTGCATCCTGCTTTCTTTTTTTCATCTGAGTAAATTTTCTGGTGCTTTCTCCCTAATACCTTGATAGGAAATAAGAGATAATGTGGATGTTTATGTAGAGCTTCACTGAATTTGAGAGTTCGAAGGGACCTTCGCAAAGACTTAGTCCAATCCATACTGAGGATTCCCTGCTCAAACACACTTGACAAAAGCTCATCCCATTTAGCTTCTACTTGAAGGCCTTTGATGAGCAGGATCCCATACCATTTTGGGACAGATTTGGTTACCAGAAAGAAGTCGGGCTGGTTACAGACAAATGGAGCCTCTACAAGGGGAATTAGATCAGTGACTGTGACTGAGTGACAGTCACTGACTAACAACTTGGATCTCTTCTTACTTAGGTTGTTGACACTAAAAAATTGCATATTATATAAATGTGCATCTTTGGGAAAGAGTAATAAATGATGGTCCCTGTCCCCCAGGCTTAGACTCCTATGTAGCTGCAGTTTCCCTGAGATTATAGAGTTCAATTATATCCCAGGATGACCAGTAACAAGGTAAAGATGGCCTTTACCCCACTGTTAAAGCATGAGCTACAGGACCTATCTAGTTTGGGTTTTTTTGGAGAACTATCTAGTTTTTGTTGTTATCTAGGATCATAGGAAAATAGATGTATACCTTGAAAAGATCTCAGAAGCCTTGTCTGTATTCCCAGCTCCTGGTCCATAATAGGCACTTCATAAAAGTTTGTTGGATGAAAATGGATCTAGATGGAGAATGTAGTTACCTTCCTAGTGTGATCTGAAAAGAGCACAGTCTTGTGAAATGAGCTCTGGATTTAGAGTCAGAAGACTAGGTTTGGAGGCCCATTTGCTAGGGATGCAGCTGGGGACTTAACCTAATCAATCTTAGTTTTCCCTTCTTCAAAGTAGGCATAATACTACTTTCACCTTCTACCTCACAGCTTTTTTTTTTTGCTTTTTGGAGGGAGGAAGGTAGGGCAATTGAGGTTAAGCGACTTGCCCAAGGTCACATGGCTAGTTTTTTGTGTTAAGTGTCTGAGGACAGATTTGAACTCAGGTCTTCCTGATTCCAGAGCCAGTGCTCTATTCACTGTACCACATAGCTGTCCCCTACCTCACAGCCTTGTTAAAAGAAACTATTAGGTAAATTTAATGGTGCTATATAAATAAGGGTGGCCTCCTTGTCTTTGTGAGGGAGGTGTGTGAGGAGCTTCTTATGAAAACGACCGAGAGATTGTATCATCTTGCCACTTCAAAACACCAAGAAATAACCAATAATAGGGGAAAGAAGAGGAGTTCTGAGGAAAGCTGCATAGAAACCTGCAAAAACATTGAAGCACCAGGCAAGCCGAAAAAGCTCTTAATTCAATGAAGAAATATTTGGGGGGGGTGCAGAATTTGATGAGAAATCTTTAGAAAATGGAAGAAATCTGAAATCAGTCAGTCATCAAGCATTTATTAAATGCTACCATGTGCTTGCTAGGCACCAAACTGAGAGCCTGGGCTACCAAAAGGAGCTAAACCAGTGTCTACCCTAAAAAAGCGAGAAGACAAACATGAAAATGACTAGGTATATACAACACATATGGCAGGATTCACTGACCTTACTCTTCGAGATCAGCCAATGTTCCTTTTCAGGATTCTAAGGGTGCCCTTGAGGGATCTGTGTTATCCTTCCTTATCATTATCTGCTTGAAACTCCATGTTTAATGGTCCTGTTCCATTTAATCAATATCAGTTAGCTTTCTTTGCATTTTTTTGGAAGGGGAAAGGCAGGGTAATTGGGATTAAGTGACTTGCCCAAGGTCACACGGCTAGTAAGTGTTAAGTGTCTGAGGCCAGATTTGAACTCAGGTCCTCCTGACTCCAGGGCCAGTGCTCTATTCTCTGTGCCACCTAGCTGCCCCCATCAGTTACCTTTTACAAAGGGATATTTACTGTGCTTCAGAGTTTCTGGTCTTCTTTTTCCATCATGTTCCATCAACCTTCTCACCATGAAAAATAACTTTGACCTTGAAGCCCCTTCCTCTGATTGGCCAGTTCTTCCTGGAAGTTTCCTTTTAAGGATGCACCCAAGCTACCTGTGTTCAGTCCTTCCTTCCTTTCTGGGCTGCACTCCTGACTCTCCAAAAGACTTCTTTCAGCCTCATGCCCCTGGGGGGCCCTTCTACCCCCCTTCTAGCTTTTTGGCATCATTTTATGTATTGTTTTCATCCATGAGGGCAGGACTTACTTTGCCTTCTACATGTGTCCTCAGCATAAAACAGAGTGGCTTTTGCATAGCATATCCTAGGGAAATCGTTGTTGACCTGCAGTTATAGAGCTGCAGGCTAGACATCTCTCCTGGAAGCTCAGAGGGAGAGAGGTGCACATTTGCCCTTAGGCCACCTCAATGCCTCTAAAGCAGTGGTTCTCAACCTATGGGTCGAGACCCCTTTGGGGATTGAACGACCCTTTCACAGGGGTCGCCTAAGACCATCGGAAAACACATATTTCCAATGGTCTTAGGAACCGAGACACTGCTCTTCTATCTGTCTCCAGGCAGGTCCGCCCACATGCAGATACGCCCACATATGAGTATTAAAGGGTTGCGGCATTAGGAAGGTTGAGAGCCACTGCCCTAAATCATTGCCTGCCCCCAAGTCCCCTTCCAAATGAGGTTTCACCAATGCATGCAGGAGGCTCCATTTCTGTTACTGCAGGTGGTTGAGAACTTCAGTTCTTACTATGTGGCTTCTGGCCCTTTCCAGTCTAGATTCAAGCTCTCAGTGCTGGTGGCTCACCTTCCTGACCTTTCTAAGCTCCAAGGTCAGAGGTATCTCTGCTATCTTTCATCCCTAATTGGGGAAAGAAGAGACAATGGGTAAGAGAGGGTGAGAGGGCCATGTACATGTACAGGCCCTCACAGTTGTCATTGTTCAAATGCCAGCCAGACTGAAAAGAGGAAGAGACTTCCCTTTGGCTTTTGAATGCATGCCCAACTCCAGCTTGGCAGCCAATCAGAAAGGCTCTTCCTCTTCATGTGATAAGCAGAGCGGAAGCAATACCTGAGTGTGGCCAAGTCTCCATGGAGCCGACATCAGAAGAGCCAATTCCTTTATTACATCCATACAAAAGAGACAGAAGGGAAGGAGAGGGAGAGAAGGCACTAGTGTTTGGAGAGACTGGGAAGGTCTTCTTGTACAAGATGGGATTTGAGCTGAGACTTGAAAGAAGCTAGAGAAATTGAGGCAGAAATGTACGTGTAGGGGTAGAGTGGGCAGAGCTTTCCATGACTGGGATAGGGTGAGTGCTAAAATAATCAACACTCAGGGAGGGGGAAGAGGAGAGGAACACAGCAGTCCCAAAAACCTCTAATAATTGAAAAGAATTATGGGCGTGAAGTTAAAGACAAATTAGGAAAGAGAACTGATGGTTTAGAATAGGAGCTGGAAAAAGACGTCTTATTTTCAAAGAAGTATTAAGAAGTTTTCCTTCCCATTCCAAAAATATCTCCTCCTCCCCACATCAGTGCCTAAAACTCTAGAGAAGGACAAAGGGCACAAACCTGAGAGGGAGAGACTGGGGTAGAGTCAGCATCCAAACAATCCTGACAGGAGAAGGCACCAAACTACATTCAATACAATGCTGTTAGGGGTGTCAAAAAATCAACTTCATAAGGACAATATGGGGGAAGCATTTGAAAAAGATCTGAGGGTCTTAGTGGACCGCAAGTTTCACATGATTGAACAATGTGATACGGGGAACCAACCACAAAAGTTAATGTGAGCTCAACCTGCATCCAGTGAAATAGAATCCAGGAGGTTACCATCTTGCCATCCTCTGTCCAGATCCAACCATGTTTGAAGTTTTGTGTTTTTTTCTGGGCACCATATTTTAGGTGAGCTGCCAAGCAGCAGCAGGAGGGCCCCTAGGAGAGTGCAGGGCCTTGTGTTCAGGCCATAAGAGAAGCTGTAGGAACTGTTGAGGTTCCCTGAGGGCAGGAACGATTCCCCCACTCCAACCATTATTGTATCTCCAATGCACAGTATCTGGAAAATATAAGCGTTTAATAAGAGCTGGCTCTTATTTGGTCTGGAGAGGAGAAGGCTCCAGAGAGCTGCAGTCATTGTCATGTGCCATTTGAAAGGCTGTTGTGCTGAAGAGGGAGCAGTCTTGTTGTATTTGACCCTACAGGGCAGAACAGGGAGCACTGGGTAGAGAGGCTGCTTCTACCAAGGGGATCATGGTTTGCTGCACAGTCTCTGCAAAAATCTCCCTCTCCCTGTGGCCTCTGATAGCTTCCAAACAAGTCACATCTGTTACCTTCAGTGATGTGACCTTATCCTTCTGGAAACGTTGCTGGAGATGGTTAACTCTCAGCTAAGGAATGGCCGAGATTTTCTTTTTTTTTTCAATTTCCATTGACTTATTTATTTACTTTTAATTTACTAGATTCAGTTCCACAATCCCTTGAGTTTCAAATTTTCTCCCCTCTCTCCCCCACCATGGCGGCATGCAATCAAGTATAGGATCTGCAAATACTTTCACACTGGACGTTAGTCTGGTTGTATAGAAGGGTTGTAACCAATGGGGTGATCACTGGGAAAAAAAGAAACAAAACCAAACATGAAAAAGAACAATAGCATGTAG
>CM053582.1:42434522-42456762 GCA_028627135.1 Pseudochirops cupreus | reverse complement strand
AAGGATGCTTTCTAGTTCTTTTTTTGATCATGGCTTTCAGGTAGTCTGATAATTTTTAAATTGTCTCTCCTGGATCTATTTTCCAGGTCAGTGGTTTTTTCAAGGAGATATTTCTTCATTTGTTTGGATCTGTTTAATAGTATTTTGATTTCTCATAAAGTCATTTGCTTCCATTTGCTCCAGTCTAATTCTTAAGGAATTACTCTCTTCAGAAAGCTTTTGAGATGCTTTTTCCATCTGGAAAATTCAACTTTTTCAGGCATTCTTCTCCTCATTGGCTTTTTGGGCCTCTTTTGCCATTTGAGTTAATCAATTTTTTAAGGTGTTATTTACTTCAGTCAAGTTGTTGACTCTCTTTTCATGATTTTCTTGCATCATTCTCATTTCTCTTCTCAGTTTTTCTCCACTTATCTTATTTGGTTTTCAAAATATTTCTTAAGCTGCTCTATGGCTTGTAGGCAGTCTTCATGTTTCTTGGAAGCTTTTGGTGTCGGACTTCTGACTTTGTTGTCTTCCTCCCATTCCATGCTTTGATCCTTTTTGTCCCCAAAGAAGGAATCTAGAGTTTGGTTGCTGTTCTTACTTTGTTTCCTTTGCCTGCACATATTGCCAGTGAATTACTTGATTTTTTAGCTCTGTAGAACTCTGCTTCCAGAGGGGAAAGCTCTGTCCCAAATCGCTGTGGTTTTTGCAACTACCGGAGCTATTAGGAGGCCGCTGTAGCTCCCACCAGCTTTGGCTCACTGAAAACGCACCCCAGGACCACCACCCAAGACCACGATCTGGATCCAGGCTGCTCAACACAAGAGCACTTAGCCTCTGAACTATTGCTTGGCCCCGCTGCAGTCTGCAGGCTGGGAGCTCTGAAGCAGCCATGTGGAGGTGGCTGCAGGGCCACTGCTTCTGCCACTTGCTTGCCCTGGAGGCAGTTCAGCCAGACAGCTTTTCTCCCCTAGCTGAGTTCCACGGACCTTTCACTTAGTCCTTATTTTTTTTTTTAATAAATTAATTAATTTATTTTCTTGTTTACATCATTCATTTCCACCAGATTTTGAGTTACAAATTTTCTCCCCATCTTTCCCCACCCGACACCTCAAAACAACCATCCCACTGTATAACCCCTCCCCCAATCTGCTCTCTCCTATGTCCTCCCCCTCGCCCCTCTGTTAGTCCTTGTTTCATCTGGCTTGATAATTCTGGGAACAGCCACAGCTGCCATTGATCCACTCTCCTGAAGGCTCCAGCTGTGGCTCGTTCTGGCCACCCTGGGTCCAAGCCCCTGTTTCAGGCCAGGCTGGTTTTGGCTCCCAGCATGCTGCAATAAGCCCTTCCTGCCAAGCTGCCTTCAGCGGGTAATGTGTTTTTCTGTATTTTTGTGAGTTTTGGAGCCTAAAATTTGTTTAGAGTCATATATTATGGGTATTTGAGGTGGCTATGTGGCAGCTGCAGAACCTTGTTGCTTCTACAGCGCCATTTTGGCCCAGGACAATTTTCTTTAATTGTTTCTGGTATTATTATATCAAGATTCTTTTTTTACTGCAACTTTCAGTTAGTCCCATTATTTTTATATTTTCTTTTCTTGATCTGCTCTCCAAATCTGTTGTTTTTCTTATAAGATCTTTCTCTTCTATTTTTTCATTATTCATTATTTTGTTTAATTGTTTCTTGATCTCTTATAATTTCACTGGCTTTACTTTGCCCAATTCTAGTTTTCAAGGTGTCATTTTCTTCCTTAAGATTATGGATCTCGGGGCACCTAAGTGGTGCAGTGAGTAGAGCATTGGCCCTGCAGTCAGGAGGACCTGAGTTCAAAACTGGCCTCAGACGCTTAACACTTAACACTTACTAGCTATGTGACCTTGGGCAAGTCACTTAACCCCAATTGCCCTGCCATCTCCCCTCCAGAAAGCAAAAAAAAAAAAAAAGATTCTGGATCTCCTTTTCTAGCTGGTTGACTTTCCTTTCATACCCTTCTTGTTTTTCTTGGATTATTCTTATTTTCTTTTTTAGTTTTTCCTTTATCTCTGTTATTTGATTTTAAAGTCTTTTTTAAAGTTCTTCTATGGATTCTTTTTGGGCAGGTGACCATTTGACATTGTTCTTTGGAGGTTTCTTTACTTCAATATTCTCCTCTGAAGGTGAACCCTGGTCGTCTCTATTCCCATAATAGGTTTCTATGGTTGGATTCTTTCTCCTTTGCCCATGAATTTTTTATGGTGATAGCTTAATTATTTGTTGTCGCCTTTAGCCCTGGGGTATGGAAAATGGTGCCTCTTGTCCCAGATCTTCAGTTCTCCCCTCTAGCTTAAAGCCAAAGCCAAACCTCCAGCCTCCTTTAAGCGCCCACAGCCAGGGACTTTCTGCCCCACTGCTTCTGGGCACACTGAGAACATGCTGGTTCTTTCTTGCCCCTGATGTTCTTTGCAGCACAGCTGGGTCTGACATACTTTGTCAGCAGAGGTTCCCTCACTCTCCCTGGACTCAAACACCCAACTTCCCTCACTATTCTGGGCGTAAAAGTTCAGATGACTGAGGCTGAGGCAGCCTCTGAAACTAACTCACCCTAGGGCTTGCCACTTGCTGTTAAAACAGAACCTAGCCTGGAAGTGTTTACTCTTCACAAGGATCAAAACTCAATGTGGTATTTTTCTTCTGATCTTCTCAAACTGTCCCAGGAGGACCCCAGTTATGCCTCTGTTCTTATTTATCTCTACCCATACTTTATTTGCCCTAAGGTGCTATTTTAACTTTTGTGGGGGAAAATCTTGAGAACTTGGAATTTTCTGACCTACTCTGCCATCTTCCCAGAATCCTCTCCTTAGCCCTTTGTTTTAATTCTGTGTGTGTCTTTCTAAGTGTATTTTTTGTAAACAATATGTTGTTAAATTCTGAGTGCTAATTCATTTTGTTATCTACTTCCATCTTATGGATGAGTTCATCCCATTCACATTCAGAGTTATGATACCTGTCTATGTATTTCCCTCTGTCGTATTTTTAAATTTTTTCTTCTATTTTTTTCTGCCCCTTTTTTGAGAGTTTGTTTTACTTCTGACTAATGACTCCTCTCATCTACCCTCCCTCTTATTCCCCTTTCTTTCCTTTAAACCCTTTCCATCCCATTTACCCATTGGGTGAGTTGTGTATATTTACTCTTTAAATATGCTTCTTCTATGCCACACATTACTGGGTTTTGTTTTCATGCTTGTTCTCTCATTCTCATATTGTTGGAGAGTCCAGCCCATTGACAATTACAATCGTGATTGTTAGGCTTGTATTTTCCTCTGCTTCATTTTTATATTGCGTTATATTTGTTTTGCTCCACTTCTTCTTTTAAGTTAGTACTTTGTTCTTATGATTAGTTTTGCTTAAAACAATTTGATGCTAGTTTAGTCCCATAGGCTCCTTCCCATTTGCCAAGTCTATCCCAGATTCTTTGAATTCTTGATTTAACTTTTGTTTATATATTTATTTCTTCCTCCTTTCTGTCCATTCTTATTCCTTCTTCAGTTAAGTATTCAAAAATCTTGCCTCCTCTGTTCTCCCCCAAACTTTTATTTTGTAATTTTCTTTTAAAATGCCATTTTATGAGTTTTCCTTTGCTTTGTCTCCCATGATATTTCTTTTGACATTCTTGGCATTGGAGATTTTTCTTGTGTTCTCTGACACTGTCACTCCGTTTTTTGTCTTGCCCTTCCCACTGGTACACTAGTGACTGTGGAGGACCACTAGTGGCTGAATTTGGCCTCCTTTCACTTGGTTTTAAAGGTTGACTGGTTGGGATTTCCACCCTGAGTAATATTGGGGAAGAGAGGAATGGTCCCATTCCTCTGGTTTTCTTGTTCCCTTTCTTTCAGGCCTGGTACATATCTCCATTCTGCTCTTTCCTTCTTCTTCCTTCCCTTATGTAGCTGGAACAAACCAGTATTTGCCACTTCTTACATGGTGAGCAGGGAGGGAGGGGAGTTGTCTGAATCCCTGTAATTGTGTGGTTCATGTCCATGTGCTCCCAAGAACGTCCACCAGTTTGTTTGTTTTCCTTGTAGTGAATGCTGAGTGCAAGTTCCAGGTATTAAAGTCCTCCAGTTGATTCATGGAGGGTTTTTTTTTTTGCCTTGTCTAGTAGTTGTATCTTCTTATCTTTTAGCGGGGAAGCCAGCCTGCAATTCACCTCCCAGTCACTATGTCCAAACCATGCCACCTCCACTTGGGTCCACCTTCCAGCTCCCTTTTATGTACTCTCTTCTGGTTGCTTAGTATGGTGCCTGGCATGTAGCAAGCATTTAATAAATGTTTTCTCTATATTTCTATCTAGTTATCTAGAATAAATTTAGTGTGAGAAGCACCAAATGCTATACTAGGTTAGAAAAAGGTAAAACCATTTCTGACTTTGGGGGATAGAACACTATTCTGGAGGTAGTTTTTGAGCTGGGTCTTAGAAAATGGGCAAGAATTCAGAAGACAGAATTGAGGAAGAAGGGAGGAAGAAGACATAAGAGTATAGCTAGATTATAATCCCCTTGAGGACAGGAACTATATTTTATAGCATTGTTGTTATTCTATGGCATAGCAAAAGTTTGAATGTAGTGGGCAATCAGTAGATGTTTGACTTCAGATATCTCTCTTAGTGTCTTCAGAGGGTAGAAAGGATCATATGAGATGCAATGGATGTGGAGGAATGAAGCAGATAACACAGATTCTTTTGGCCAACTTTCTCTTGTGAACTATGCATTTTTGTTCATGTTGTACCAGAAGCTACCGTGGAAATGTGTAGAAATTGTCCATACATGTGAAGGCTGAATTTTTGAAAGGGCCAAGGATATGGCTCCATTGTCTCACCCTCTGCCATGGGATTACTGAAAAAGCAAGTCAGGCCTCTGAAGGGTTTGTCTGGCCTGAAGTGCGGACCCGCAGGCATTTGCTCTCTGGCCCTTCTTAGTGGCAGAGTGGGGAGCAAGGTACATCTCACTCTGGCAGATAAAGAACTGGGACTATTATTGTTACTTCCCGACAATGTGTGGGTAACAGATTTGAATGGGTGGTTCTCATGTTGAGAATAGACTAAAGTCTCTGTGCTCAAGTTTAAAAAGAAAGAATGTGCCAATTTCATATCAATTAGAGCTTGTTTATTTCCAGGGGCTTCTACTTAATGGCTGCTGAAGTAGTGTCTTTTAATTTCACACTGCTATGTGTATACTCTTTTCCTCCACTTAGCATCTTGAGACAAGCTATTCAAAATGGTGTTTTTCTCAAGTCAAGGACGTACCCACGTGCTTGCTGGGGAAAGGCTTGGAAAGACTTGCTGTTGGATACAGCACTGCCTCGGTTCTCTTGAACCTGGTTGGCCCCTCATGCCACTCAGAGGAAACATGTTCCTTCTCTCCAGCAAGGTTACTCTTTGCAACGAGCATTCAAAGATAGCTTCAAGCCATTCACAATTATGACCTTGGCCAGGAAAATGTAAGTTAATAAGGCTTCAACAAATTATGGTCTTTTTGGTCGATTTGCCTAGTGAACTGTTAATTGTAAAACTGAAAGACATTATGTTCAGCTTTCTCTAGCCCATCTTTTGTGTTTTCACAGTGACACTTCATTGAGTGCAATTAACAAAGCCTAGGAGATTTATTAACCCCCTTCTTCATGGCCAATGATCCATTCCACTTAAGACATAACACTGTAAAATGCACATTATCTCCTCTTGGCACTTACAATAACGCTTCATGAACTAGGAAGGCATATGTTAAAGCAGATAAAATAGCATTATTAGCTGACAAATCTTACAATTTATTAGACAGTTAATTTATCAGCTTAAAAGACACTTAAAACAGCTGTGCATTTAATGTCTTTTTAATGGATCCAGTAAAACTTGCATAATTGCCTTTCGCGCAATTTATTCTTAGCAATGCTGCAAAATGTCGGCATATACTGTTTACATCTTCTTTAATTTTTCCTGCAAGGCTCATCACATCTCATCCTGGGCCCTAACGGCCAGGGCCTAAGAGTAGGCCAAGGCAAAAAAAAGGCTTCCCAGACAAATGGTTCCCCATGAATGAACTATTCACTAGTGCCTACTACTGCGTGGGACCAGGAGATGGGAGCATTTTTCCTCCACCCTCAGGGGAGTCAGAGGAAGAAGTAGATGAAATAAGAGGCAAAATGAAAGCTAGGGTGACTCAGCCTTGAGCTCTGACAGACTGGCAAGAGCCGTGTGCCGTCAAGCTTCCCTTGGATTTAAACTTGGGGCTGTAGTGGCCCTCCAATTTGGGGGGGGAGTGAACCAGGAAGGTATTGGGTCAGCATGAGCAGAGTGGTTTCTTCTACAATTCAGGTAACTACTCCCTGCTGATGAGTGGGCTTCCTTCTATGCAAGTAGTTCTCAAAGAGCAGGCCCAAAGGGGATTCATGGGCCTGGCTATTGCCAGGTCTTGGTCTTGGTTTATTGTACTCTCTTCTCACTGTCCTTTGTTCAGGATTTCTCTCCCTCTCCCTTGAAAACCACATCTTTCCCTTGAAAAATTTCTAAGGGAAATGGGGTTGTGTGCTGATAAAATAAGAGCACAGGGCTAAGAGCATCAGTGGTTAGATCTGGGCCTCTTGCTTCCAGGGCCTGGGTCTTTCCCCACTTCCTATATGGTCAAGGTGTTTTGGGATGGTTCCCACAAATTCCTGCTAGTGTCTGGTATGATCAGAGGGGCTCATGAGGCATGGGGGAGTCCACTCCCAACTCTCTTCCAGACCCTCCTGGGGGGTTGAGGGCCTAAGCCAGGAAAGGGGAAGGGGGGGGTTCTTCACCAGAGATCACAAAAAGGTAGCGACTGCCCTTTTCTTAAGAAGATCAAAATGAGGATTAGTAGAAGGGAATGGAGACTGAGTGCTACAGAAGAAGCAAGAGATGGGACAGCAAAGACATATTCAATTTCTAGTTGAGCCTGAGAGAAGAGAAGTGACTTGGCCAAGGTGACTCAGCTGATGAGTGGGGAAAATTGTGATTTGGCTTTTTCCCTGCCTGATCCAAGGTGCTGGCCCTTTCAAAAGTGTCAACTGAGTTTCGTGATTTTAGGGGGAAAAAGTTCATTCAGTAAAGCACCTGGTCTCTTGTTGTTTTCTTGAAACAGTTTACTACCAATTTATTATTATAAATATTGACTCATTCTAAGGAAGAAACTGGCAATTTACAATCATGAAAAACAGTTTCCATTTACTTATTGCTCTGGAGTCCCTTCCAGCTGTGAATGCATGAGTTCTCAGAGCTCCTTCCAGACCTTCTCTCAGTTTCATTCAGGCTGTGGAGCTGGTTGCATGTATGAGTACAAACCCCCATGCTTCCAAGTACTAGCATTGGGTCCCAAATGGCTCTAATATTATTTCCCAATAGCTTTTTTTTTTTTGCTTTTTGGAGGGGGAAGACAAGGCAATTGAGGTTAAGTGACTTGCCCAAGGTCATACAGCTAGTAAGTGTTAAGTGTCTGAGATCGCATTTGAACTCAGGACCTCCTGACTCCAGAGCCAGTGCTCTATTCACTGCACCACCTAACTGCCCCATTTCCCAATAGTTTTGTCAAAAAAAACCCCAAACAAACCTCAAGTATATGAAGTGACTCAGAAATCTTTTTGCTTCTAAATAATTGCTTGTACATATAAAGTGGTTTAAGGTTTGCAGAGTGCTTCCTCCCCCCCCACCATGTGATCTTGAAGTGGGTGATGCCCCTAGTATTAGTCATGTTTAGGGATGAGAAAATGAAGGCTCTGATATATGGGACGTGGCTTGTCCAAGGGGTCACAAGTGGCTGCAGGTCACCTGTGGTAACTGATCTCCTCTCTGCTTGTCCTGTCCTCCTGTTCCCTTTCCCAGGGGCTTTGGCAATCGGCTCACTCCCAGGACAGTTTGCCACCCTCCACCCCCACCCTGGTTCTGCCGTACCCCCTTCCCATGCACATCAAGCCAAACTTCAAGTGAGAAGGTGTAGAGCAGAGTGCCCCCCGAACCCCCCAAATCCTTTTCATTAGCCCTACTATTTGATTTCTTACTTTTCTAAGGATGTATATATATATATATACACATACATGCATGTAAATATGTATATATGTATGTATATGTATGTGTGTGTGCATATACATACATATATATGTATATATATTTGAAGGCATATCATCATCCTATCATACTTCCCGATGTCATCCCTGGGCAAATCTGGATAGAATTAACCAAATGGAGACCTAATTCCTGCCATTTGGTTAATGTTATGATTTGGAGTTTTGTGGATTAGGATGGGGAAGGAGGCCTGGAAGACTGTATATAAAGCCCTAATGATTCGACTATTGCTGAGCACTTTCATATATATCTATATGCTCATTGATCACGCTAAAGTTCAAATTCTGTACCTGAATGAATGTTTAGGGAGCTTCCATCATCTGAAGGATGAAAACCTATGGACCTTATTCCCTCAGGTGGAGGCTGCCACTTATCATAAGGGAGCTCTCCAGTTGAGAATCAGAGACATGGGTCAAGAGAGAGTGACCCAGTTTGCACTAATTTTTCTTGTAGATGGCGATAAAGTGCTGGTTAAAAGATGATATGAATCGTGTCCTTTTACGGTGGACAAGTGGCCCCTTTTATGAGAGCTATACTGTGAATGCAGCCTGTTACACTCATTGCCAGAAGAGTAGAGTTGGAATCCCTGTTCTCCCCTTGAGGCCATCCTCTCTGGTCTTCCAGTTACTCCCACTCAGATCAGGTGGCCTTATACTACAGCTTCTCAACTGGCAGGATTTTTGTTTTATTTTACATTCTGAGATTTAGCTTTTCAAAGGCAGATGTTCCCAAGGCCTAATTGCAAGATCCCATTTTTCATGGGAACAATCTTCTTAAAAATCGTGGGGATTTTTACCACTCATTTAAGTTTTTGATGCATTTTATTGTAAATTCCTAGTCATTTGCATATATACCTATCAACCAGTGAAACATCTTTTATTTTACAGAAAGTACCAAATTGATCTGATACCTCTTGTTTTCACATTACAGTCGTTTCCAGATTTATCCTTTCCCCTGTCCCCACCCAGGAAGTCATCTTATGCCAATAAATACTGAAAAAGAGGGGAGAAAGTAGTTTAGCAAAACTAACAAACATTTTGGCCATGTCTGCCAACATATGAACTGTTCAACAACCATAGTCCCCAGCCTCCAACATTTTTACTTTCTCTACTTTCCTGAGGGCCAAGATTGTGGTTGGTTTTTTCACTGTTCTCTTCTTTCTGCCAGCATTGTTGTAGTCATTTGGTAGAGTTTGTCGGGTTCTACTTCATTCTCCAGAATTTCATGTAAATCTTCCCTGATTTCTTCCTGTTGTTTCTTAGGGTGCAGTGATATTCCAACATATTCATACACCAAATATTGTTAAGCTGTTGCCCAATTTATCAGTGTCTACTTTGTATCTAATTCTTTACTTCCACAAAAAAGTACTGCTATGAATATGATTTTGGTATTTATACGACCTTTCTGGGTTTTTAAAAAAATCTCCCTTGAGTATATGACTTAGAAGTGGGATCTCAGGGTCAAAGGGAAGTCATTTTATTTTTAGCGTGGTTCCACATTGCTTGTCAGAATGGTTGGACCAATTCATAGTTCCAAGAGTGTATTATGTATTAGTGTGCCTGTCTCCAAAGTTGACTATTCCCATCTTTTGTCATCTCTGCTAATTTGCTGTGTAAAAGGTGAAATCCCAGCATTGATTTGCATTTCTCTTATTAGTGATTTGGAGCAATCTTTCATATGGCTGTTAATAGTTGGCCATTCTTCTCTTGAGAAGTACTTGGTCATATCCTTTGTTCACTTATCCATTGGAGAAAGAGCCTTTTTTATATATAACAAAGACAACCAACCAACCAACACGGTGACAGCATCTGACATGGAGGATTCTGTTCCCATTGTCCTCATCTTCTCCAAGGAAAGAAAGGAAGTACATTTTCCCATCTCTTCTCCTGGGCCAAAGCTGGAAGTTCAAACTACACAATGTTTGCTTTGGTTTTAGTCTTTTCTTTTATACTCTTTAGTTGTCGTAATGAGGCAAATTTGGGTTTTGTGTAAGGAAAAAATCTGTCTGACAATTAGAGCTGTCCAAGAGTGACATGGGCTGCCTTAGGGAGGTTGTGGCTTCCCCCTGCCCAGAGGGCGTAAAGCAGAGGCTCCATGTCCCATTGTTGGGGATGTTATCTTGGGGATTCCAATGTGGTGATAGTTTACGCAGAATGGCTTCTGAGGTCCTTCCCAACTCTATAAAATTGGATGATTATACCATGTTTTCCTGCTTCATCTTACATTACTCTGCATCAATTCAGGCATTTCATTCCATGTTTATCCAAATTTTCATAGAGTTGTCATTTCTTACAATATGATCATATTCCACTATAGTCACATACTTCAGTTTTTTCAGCCATTGACAAATTGATGGACATCTATTTTGTCTCCTACAAAAAATACTCAGGAATATTTTGGTCGCTATAATAACTTGGTTTCTGTTTATGCCTCCCCCAGGGATCTGTGCCCTGCAGTGTGAGGGCATTGGGAGTAGGGATGGGTGAACAGTCTCCACGTATGGGAACATACAGTTGATTTCCTTCCTAGGTCGATTGTAAATTTCTGGATGCATCGAGTGTTTGGTGTTTCTGAGTCTGGTGTGTGTGTCTGTGTGTATGTCTGTGTGTGTTCACACATGCATGTACAAAACCAAGAAAGGAAGAACTATAGGTGAAGGTTAAGAACAATATTGGTGTTACTTACCTACATTCATTAAAAAGGCTTTATCTGGTACATTTGTAATTAATTATAAACATTTAATGGTGCATCATTCATGCCCTCGATAGTCATCTAATGATAACTGCTTTTCAGTTGTCTTATGCTGTCGTGGTAGCAAAGTATAAATGCTGCAATGCCAGGCTTGTCATTCTCCCCATTGTGGCTTTAGATGCTTTCCTCATGGGGAAACCAATCTGCCAATTAGTGACTCTAATAGGGATCTTTTAATGAAGGCCCTGAAGTTTTAAAGAGCCGCATCAGCCCACACAATGTTGCCCTGACAAGCCTTTCATTTGCCGATTTCCAAAGCTGATACTTTTCTCAGCGTTTCAATCTGATGGCAACAATTTCAGTTGCCCCTGCATGGACATCAAGCTGGGTTAGGAACGGGGATTTTTCAAGAAATCAAAGTCCCACATTATCAGCATTGCTCATTTGGATTGTGAATGAGGAATGCAGTTCCATTTTATTAAAAGAGCCGGAGAGCCCAAGGCATTGCAGCACTGGCCTAAGCCATCCGAAGTGTTGTCTGCCTTGCTTTTCTTTGGCTGTCCTGCTGTGCCCCCTGCCTGGGGATGAAATCTTTCTAACCCAAACTCCAAGGAGTCTTTCTCCAGGTTGGAGGTTCACATTGACTTTGGGGCCCTTCCTCAAAGTCTCTCTGATATCAAGCTTTTTGGAATTACGGCCTTGAACCTGATCAGTGTCTCACCTATGCAGTTTACCTGAAGCATCTCCACTTAGCAGTTTTTAAGGCTGATTCTGCTCTTCACTGAAGTTTGCTTTCATCACTTATTCTTCTAAGCTAGTACCCGGGCCTGGTCTCCTCAGTAACCATGTGACATTTTCCCTGTAGCCTAATACTATTCCATCAGCTCTCTCCAAAAGCCAAAAACAGACTTTTTAAAGGGTTTATAAAGAACTTTTATCGGCATCTTTTATTTTTACCTCACTTTCCTTTTCAAATATATCACTACCTTTGCCCTACTCCAAGAGGAAATAAATTTATACAGTGCCTACTATGGCCAGGAGCTGTACTAAGTGCTTGACAAATACTATTCATTTGATCCTCACTGCTCTGCAAGGTAGGGGCTATTATTATTGTTATCATTATTATTATTATTATTCTCGAATTATATTTGAGGAAGCTGAAGCAAACAAGACTGAAATGACTTGCCTTTGCCCAGGGTCACATGACTAGGAAGTGTCTGAGGCTGGAGCTGAATTCAATCAGATCTTCTTAACTCCAGGCCCAGCGTCCTCTTGCTGTGTTAGTGGCTGCCTCCGAGGGCCATCATCTATATCACAGACAAAAAAAGCAAGGGGAGAAAACCCCATTCACCCAAACAAATTGATATAGTCTGCCAGTGTTAGGCAGTGTTTGGCTTCTATGGTTGCCCACCTGTGCAAGGAAGGGGAGGAGATACTGGCTTACAACTCTTCAGTGCCAAGCTCGATTGCTGGAATTATTTCATCTTCGATTTGGATTTTTGTCATTTTTCCCATTTGCATTGTTGAAGACATTGTGGAGGTTATTTCTCTGGTTCTGCTTGCTTCGTTTTGCCTCAGTAAGTGCTACTCCGTTCCTGTGTTTGTCATTGTCATCATTTTTTACGTGGCAGTCAAATTCGTTACTCAGATGTGCTGCACCATGGTGAGCCACTCTCCATGGATTCTAGTTCTTTGCCTCAATGACAAGGGCTACCAGCAAGATTCCACTAAATATGTGACTTTGGCCTTTGACCGCCTTGGGGTTTATGCCTAAAATATGCTTTGTCTTTATATCATAGTCATTTCACCCTTCTCCAGACTCAAGCTTCCTTGTGACAAGGAAAACTTTTTAAGATGACAACATTTGGTATGATGACCACATTTAACTAACCCTCTCCCTCTCATGTGTGTGTACACTCATACACATGTACTTACATGCACATGCACATACACATGCACAATTTCCCAACAATCAGAGCTCTCTGCAAGTGAAATGAGCAACCTTTGGAGATTGCAATCCTCCCTATACTAGAGGCCCTCAAACCGCACCTCTTCAGCTGCTGGTTGGGAATACTGTAGTGCATAATCTAGTTGAAATTGAAGTCGGACTCAATGGCCTTGGAGGCCCCTTTCTACTCAGAGATAGGGTAGTTCTGTGATAATGCCCCCTTGATTGACTTTCTGCTTCAGAAGCTGCCATAAGGCTGATGAGGTCCCCAAAGATCTAGTTACTGATGTCTTCTGCCTTCAATTTTGAAGATCAACTCAAGGTTCGTCCCATATATGATGATGGAAAAAACATCAGTAACAGAAATGTCAAAGTCCAAAACTGAAACTGTACCTTGTGTTCCCAGGCTGCGGCCTAATGAAATTATAGAACACTGTGCCAAATGAAAAATGATATTCATTCTCTTGTATTCCAAAGGTACACAGAGCTGAGCAGCCAAAGGTAAAGAGGCCAGAACCCAAGGCCCAGTTGGGAAAGGGGGTGGTGATTCGGCGTTCACATCTCTGATGTAGACAGAGATCAGATCTGACTCGGCATCAATCATATAAGGTGCATAATTGTTCTTTCTCTCTTGTTGCAGATACACAGTGATGAAGGTTTGGTTTTGTTTTCCTGACTAACAATGCTTTGTTGGGTAAAATACATACATTTTCATGTTACAAAGTTAAATGGATGGTGAAACTATTTCCCTGACATCATCTTCTGTTCAACTTAACTTAGTCATGTGTAGCTACCATTTCCTAGATTCCTATTGTGAAAGTAACAGGGATTCAGAGACAAACCCAAAACTATTCCTGCCCTCAAGAAGCATACTCTCTATTGCAGAGATATCAAATACATAGCCCACAACACTCCCGAGGGATGCCCAAATCAAATGAGAATGTAATTCGGAATATTTAATGAAATAAAATATAATAAACCACAGATAATACTACATTTTAAAACCAAGTCAATATGCAACCAACATGGATCCTTACATAGGTTTGGTGACCCCTGCTTCTATTTGAGCTTTTCTGAAAGCAGATTTGGATGTGGAGGACAGAGAGTGAGAAGACACTGGCCCCCTAAAAGGCAGAAAGCCTTGAAGTAATCAGAAAGTGAATTTCCTTCCTTTGAGAAAAAGAGAAGTCCAGGACCAAGCAACTGAGAGACATTCATGTCAGCCAGAGGAGGGCCCCTCAGCCTAGACCTAGTAAGTTCACAAGGATAGAAAAATGAAAAAAGATGCCAATAAAATTGTCTTTCCTATGGAACAGACAAACCTATGAATCAAAATACCAAAGGCAAAAGTATTAAGCTCTCTAACAAAATGCAAAGAGTCATGGAGTGGATTAAAAAGCAAAATTTTACAAGTTGCACTTTGCAGAAAACGTAGTTGCTTTAGAATAATTTACATAGACTGACGATGAAAATTTACCCTCCTACGGCCAAATCCTGAGCAATGCAATTGGTACTAATGTCAAATGAGGTTGAAGTCAAACCAGAAAGAAAGGATTTAAAAAGATAAATATTATGCTCCAATATTATGCTCTATGCAAAATTAGAGTATGGCAGCTCTAAATATATACATATACACACATGCATATATACACATATGTGTACATATATGTAATACATGTACATATATATGCACACATACGCTAAACTAATAATTTTACAGCTAAACTAATAGAGGAAAATCTTACAAGGAGAGACGTAAAAAACATTGAGAGCATCTAATGCCCCCAATTATATGACAAAAATTACCAAGAGGTAACAGAGCTAAACAGTATTTAATAATATGGACCTTACACACACAGACACATGCATACACACACATGCACATGTATGTGTGCACACACATCTTGGGGAGAGGAAGTTAGGGGAAAGAGAGGAAGAGAGAGAGGGGGAACACAATGGGACAAGCCAAGTTTCTGGTACCTGTGGCAGTATTCCTGGAACTCCCCCAAATGTCAATAATGTTTTGGGCCATAGAGCTGACATGAGTAAATACAGAAGAGCATGGCCCTTACATACCACATTTATCAAGTCAAATGCAAGAAACCTGATACTAAATAATGATGAAATGCAGAAAAGGTATAGGCTCTTGTGAAAAGTTAAAAAAAAAAAAAGATAATCACTAGGTGAGCTAGGAAATGATAAAACAAAGCAGATTTCCTCACAGACAGGAGTGGATGTGGAGTCAGAACCTGGGTTTGAATCCTTGCTTTTGCCCCTTTACTCCTTGTGTGGTAGTGAGCAAGTGACTTCTCCCTGGGCCTCAGTCTCTTCATCTCTAAAACAAATCAAGGGGCTAAAGTAGATGCCCTCAGATGTCCCTTTCAGCTAAAAATATCTGTGATATGAGAAAGAGAATACAGATACAACATATAATAACCCCTGGCCTGCAAACAAAATAGTACTTAATGGCAAATTCAAATCCCTGCATGTTGAGATCAATAAAAGAGAGAATAAATGAGAATCAGCAAATTGAATCAACACCTACGAAATTCAAAAAGATAGAGGGGGAGCAAAGGATGTTGGAAAGGGGCCAGAATGAGGAGACCAGGCCGGGGTAGTGGGGAACCAAAGACAAACTTGGCTGGGGGCTGGTAACCAAAATGTGATTTAGCTTGATTTGCTGTGGCATCATATAGACTCAAGGACTCGTGACCGTGAGTGTGGGATATCGTGGGATAGAGATGTGAGAAGTATTGAACCTTGGCTACAGCCAGCGATACTCCTCTCCAGAATAAATACTTGTAATGTCAGGTTATTAGAAAGTGAATGGCTACCTACTAGAAAAAAAATGAATTCTTTTTCTGAAAATGTTTCTAAACTAGGCAGTATGCCCCATGTCTCTTCCCTTAAAATACTTTTTGAACTTTTTGTCTGTGGCTTTAACCTGCAATTATAGAAGATGAACCTGTTATTAAACTTGCAGCTCATATCAGTTTATCCCCAAGCATCAGACGCCAGATGTTTTTGGTGAGAAGAAAATTAATGGCCTAAATAATGAATCAATTGAGGAGCAGTGGCCACAGTCCATCTGCTCTTTAAGCCAAGGCCCTGAGTCAGGCTGGCTTCTGTCTATGCGGAATATTAATCAGCTGAAGAGTTAAACCACTGCCTCAAAGCCATTGTTGGGAGATGCCTCTGGGTGCCCCCAATCCCCTCCTTCTGTAGGCCCCAGTCTCTTTGTGCAGTGAATGAATGGGTTAGAAGAACAAAAAGCAAGGAGTACATAGGGATCTGTATAGGGCTAGTAATTTGGATTTACTGCCCCTTACGTGCCCAAAGAGAAAATGACTAAATATGGATACTTAAAGGCCAAGCCCTGGCTTCTGAATTGCTTCACCCCCTTCAAAAGTTCTAAAGAGACGTCAATGTCTCATGTTTGGGGAAAATCAGGCTCCCACCCATCTAAATCCATTTGGATGACAGTTCAATAATGTCGGTTACTTAGTTTCATCCCATTTATCATTGATGTCCTTATTTCTTTATCATTTACTCAGACTCCCGACGCTGATAATTTCATGTTGAATAGCTTGCTATGTTTTACGGGGAGCAGGTGCAGATTTAAAAAAATTCTCATACCAGCTCGATTCCTAGGGATGGAGTCGTCCTCAGCTCGTATGCCTCCTTGTGCTTCCAATTCCATCACTTTTGTATATTAATAAAGCAAATTGATGAGGAGACAGAGTGGCCCAGGTGCACCCAGTAATTAACACTGCCAATATCCACCTTTAGGTTTTAGACCCGGGCATGTGTCCTATTTCTTTGCTTTCTGTCACACTAAACTGCCTTGCTTAAGGGTATCCCACACAGTGGACCATTGTCTTTTAACAAACTCTGTAGACCACAGATCGGGGTTGTGTCTGTGTCATTCAGGTTAAATCCCTCATTTCCTCAGCTGGCTGAGAAATTAAGGGGAAAGGTTAGTAAAATGTGACCAATGGCTATGTGAGAAGAGTTTGTTGAAGCCAGCACACTTAAAAAATCCCTCTATTACCCCTGAGAGATCTATTGCTTAAGACATCTGAAACCTGTACTATTCTGACCATAAAAGACCAGAACTGGTAAGAAGAAATTGCATAAAATCAACTTTGCCCATCTTGCTGTGTGATCCTGGGAATGAGTGAGAGGTTGGTGGTTAGCATGAACGCTAGGTACAACATGCCCGCAAATGTGTGGAGGGGCCCTGCTTCCTGTTGGTAAATCGTGCTGGCAAAGAGAATGACAGTGTTATAGCCAGTCCACTAATGCACCTCTCTGAACATCAGCAAGCCTCACCTTCTACTGTCTGCCATTCCGTGCTTGAAAGCTGTGGAGTTTGCTGGGACCCGAGAGAGTCTAGGCTCTTTTGGCACAGCCTTTGGTGTCCCAGGGTCTCTTCTGCATCACAACGAGATGTTCCTTCTTAATAATGCGCGTATTGCCCCTTAAGGTTTACAAAGTGCCTTATTTACCTGGGCCCATAGTTATGGCAGCCAGTGGCTACAATGTCCTGTGTGTGGAAAGCGGTACCAGGGCTGTGGTTCTACTATGTGGTTATGGTCAGTCTGGTCCATGTGGTTCCACACTGCCAGCTTGTGAGACTTGTACAATAGTAAACTGGCTACAGTAAAATCCAATCTTTTGAGAGGGACCTGCTTTTGGACCAAGGCAGAGGAGGTTGAAATTGGAAGTTGAGGTATGTAGCAGAGGCCTTTAGTCAGGGCCAGACTTCTAGCTGTAGTAAGATTTAAGGTTGTTTTCCCCTCCAGTTCCCTGCATGTCATTCTATCGTCATAGATTCATTTCCTTGGGCCTTATTTGAGGCCATTGCTTCTTCCAACATCCTTTTTTGGTGTGGTATATTCCTGGGAAAAGTCACATATAAAGTTGACAATAGCTGATGCCTTAACTTTCAGTAGTAACTTAATGGAATTCTTTGGGATCATGAAAAGAGCAGTGGCCCTGGGTTCATATTTTTCTTCTGAAAGCATAATGTCCCTGTGACCTTGCTCAGGTAATTTAACTTACCTGGGACTCAGTTTCCTTGTCTCAAATGAGCAGGGTGGACTAGATGGCCTCTGAGGTTTCTTCCCACTCTAGACTTATAATTCCATAATCCTAAATAGCTGAAAGTAACATGGGAGCCAGGTTAGGGTTGCTGCTTAGTGGGAATGGGAGAGGGAGGAAGATGATTGTTGTTGAGTCATTTCAGTCATACTCAATTATTTGGGACCCTATTTGGGATTTTCTTGGCAAAGATGTTGGAGTGGTTTGCCATTTCCTTCTCCAGCTCATTTTATAAGTGAGGAAACTGAGGCTAACAGGGTTCAGTGACTTGCCCAGGGTCACACAGCTAGGAAGTGTCTGAGGCAGGATTTGACTTCAGGAAGAGGAGTCTTCCTGATTTCAGGCCTGACATTCTACCCATTGCACCACCTAGCTATGTCCCTAGAAGAGGGACACAGGAAAGAGAGGCTAGTGGCAACAAAGACACGTCACTTTAAAATTTTCCCTGTCTAAACCTTAGAGACTGAGGTCGAGATTTTTTTCCCTTACCCCTCATGGTATCATGATTCAAGCTAAGTCAGCTGCCCCTTTAAGGATATCAGTGTGTGTGTGTGTGTGTGTGTGTGTGTGTGTGTGTGTGTGTGTGTGTGGAGGGGTCCTTCTCTGAGCCACTTGTAATTTCTTCATTGCTTCTGACCAGGGGCTGTTATGTGCCACGGTGGATAGAGTACTGGGCCTGGAGTTCAATCTCAGTTCAAATCCATCCTTATTAGCTGTGTGACCATGGGCAAATCACTTAACCACTATCTGCCTTAGTTTCCTCATCCTTAAAATGGAATTAATAATAGCACCTATTTCCCTAAAATACCTAGGATTACAAAGGGGCAGCTAGGTGGTGCAGTGCATTAGAGTACTGGGTTTTGAATCAGGAAGACAGACCTTCCTGGGTTTAGATCCAGCCTCAGACACCGAATAGCTGGGTGACCCTGGGCAAGTCACTTCACCCCATTTGCCTCAGCTTCCTCATCAGTAAAATGAGCTGGAGAAGGATGCGGCAAACCATTCCAGTATCTTTGTCAAGAAAATCTCGAATGGGGGCACAAAGAGTCTGAAACAATTGAAAAATGACAACATCTGCCCAGGGAGCACTGTCTAGTAGAAATAGTACTAGATTTGGAATCAGATGGTCTGAGTTCAACTCCTGAGTCTGACTTAGACAAGACAACTCTCTTCTCTTTAAACCTTGGTTTTCTCCTCTGTAAAATGAGGTATTTGGGCTACATCAAAGTTTTTTGTCTTTTTTCTGTGTTATGGGCTACTCCTTGGCAGTCACACTGCCTGACCCATAGTAGGTGCTTAATAAATCTTGAATGATCTCAGAATAATGTCTTTAAATGAATAAAATAAAATAGGATTACAAAGAAAACCAATTTATTGAAATTCAGATATCAAAATAAATATTTTTTTAAAGTTCATAGACCCCAGGGTAAGAACCTTCCATCTAGAGCTTGCTCATTTTTTCCACTCATTCCAAAGATAAAAACAAGAGGTTTTTTTTTAAAAGCCCGACTCTTGCTCTTAAATTCAAGGAAAGACCCTGTGGCTGTTCAGTGATTCTATTATCTTTCTATTTATTAATTTAGTACTTTGACATCTAAGAACTAAATTAGTGACAGTCCCCTGCCCCCCCCTTTCCAGT
This sequence comes from Pseudochirops cupreus, assembly GCA_028627135.1. NCBI lineage: Eukaryota > Metazoa > Chordata > Mammalia > Diprotodontia > Pseudocheiridae > Pseudochirops > Pseudochirops cupreus. The sequence goes on along the minus strand of CM053582.1, from coordinate 42,437,292 downwards.
CCTTTGTATAAATGATCTCCTTTAACACTCATTTCACTGGTGTCAATAAAAACTTGCAGATAAGTCTCCTTATCTTGACCTTCAGTTAGTTTTTTATTTCAGTTTTAATTCATGAATTCAAATTACTTTTTGAAAGTGACTGTTTTTCAGTATTCCTTGATTTTGTTGTTGTATTTCTGGCATTTTAGCGGGGCCATTTTCTGTTAAAATTGCCATGCAACTGGCCGTTTCCAGATAGCAAATTCTTGCTCCTAACAGGAAGAAATAAGTGATCCCACTGTGTGATGTTTGACCTCCAAGATCTAATTGGGATTTTAAAATATACACTGCAGGTACTCACTTCCATACTGAAAGCGCTTTTTGTTTAGTTTTAGGATTTTACTGAACTAATATACTGAAAACACACTAAGCTATGTTAAAAATAAAAGACTGGAAATTATCTTTTTTTATTAAGCCATTTTTAAAGATAAGTAATTTGATTAAGATTTTATCTTTGAGATACCCGAAGAGAAGACTTATTTTTTAAATCTCTGTGACAGTTTTTGTTTGTGGTCAGGGTCTTTGACATGCCTGTCTAATTATAAAGATCAATGAAAAAGTCGGTATAAAAATTTGAGGAACATTCGTATTCTCCATTTTTATCTTCTTACAGGAATAAAAGGTTGCTGTTTATAGCATGTGTGTGTGAGTGAGTGAGAGAGAGAGAGAGAGAATGAGAATAATGTTCATCCTAAACAGTCTTCATGGCTAAAGTTTTCTATTTAGTTTATCTCAATTTCCAAAAATATTTCAAGGTAGGACAAAGACATATACTATAATCATTTCATGGAGACGTTTAAGCAATATAAATCAATTACCATAACAAGAAGACCAACAGAGTCTATAAAAGCACTGAGAGGGAGTAAACCCATATAATTATTCATCATCGAAGAAGAAAAATACTGAAAGGAAGTTCCCAGATTGTTAACTGAAATCAGATTCCGAATAAAACCACAGCTAGGATACAGCTGTTTATGTTTTTCAATAACATTGTCTCCTTGTTTCAAGTTATCCAGCAGTAAGCCACAACAGAAACATTTAACTCTGTATTTCACACTAGTGTAATAAAATCCAGCCTGAGCAAGACTCCTTTCAGAGATCGGAACTTTGACTGGGAAAGTAGAATATGTAGACATTCTGTAAAGTTTACATGACAAATTGTATTTCATTTTTTACACATCATCATTCATCAAATGTGACAACAGCATACTGTCTTCTATCACATTCATAATTAAATACTTTGGGAGTAGTCAGCAAATACTTGATTTACTTGCCAAGTAAAGAGAGATGGAAGCCAAGGGCAACACTGGTTTATAATATAAATTCATTTGTAGAATATCATAGAGAAGGCTGATGAAAAGTTATAAGCAAGATTAATTCATAAAACAGAGAAAAGCAACAGAGGGGAAGGGGTTAAACTGATATAAAGAGAAGTTGGTGAGAGATCCCACTAAGCAAAGTCATTCTAAGGGTGTTTGAATATGAACATGGAAGGACAACCAAAGAAAATGGAAAAGATCTGCAAAGATCTTCGTGACAAACTTTTTTTCACTTAGAGAGTAGAACAGCCACCCTTGAACTGTAATATCACAATTTTGGATACACTTTAGAGACGAGGTAGAAATGGGAATAAAGAGTACAAAGAAGGGACAAGCAGTCTAATTAGATTAAGCCTACATTGAGGGGGTTCATACTAGAAATGACACAACTCTTAGGATGTTAAGGGGTTAATCTGCAAGGTATGTGAAATAGATGAAGGTGTGTAAAAATGGGCCTCAGTAATTACAAAAGAGTAACAGTATCAATTGCCAGCCTATTAACCTACCTTCCCATCCACATAAATGATTTCCTGAGATGAAAACTTCATGTGCATTGAGGACGGCTCTGATGAGAGAGGAAATCACATATTTATCATCTCTGGCAAGGACATTGTTATCTATCAGATTCCCCCACTATGGAGGCTGGATTATCTCTTCCTAAAATAATCCTAAAATAGCTCCATGAAAATCAGGGAAGTTTGTCCTTAAGAGACATTGAAGCTGTTCTTTGGATTTGATTGCTTCAGGAGACTAATGCTTGGACATAGTCTGGTCACCTAAGAGTAAAAAAAGATGGTCAACCTTGTGGAGCTGGAACCCTTTAGACTTAGCAGATCTCCCAAGGCTCCATTACTCTGTGCACTTTGCCCTGCTGGCCACATGTGCCCTATCATGGAGACAAGGGGGTGGTGATGAGCACATCTACCTGAACTAAGGGCTACATCTTCATTGAGTACCTTTTTTTGTGCTATGGCTAAAACATCCTTTTTTTTTAAACTGTTGAATAGCCTATCAGTTTCTTCTTTTGTTACAATATGGGACCTAAACTACCGGGGCTGGGTCTGTGTTAGTTGGCTCCCACAATACCATCATACAATTCATTAAAAGATCTAGACTAGTGATTCACAAAATTTTTAGTCTCAAGATCCGTTAACATTCTTAAAAATCAGGTAGGACCCAAAGAGCTTTTGTTGATATGGGTTATATCTATCCATCTATATTTTCCATATTAGAAACTGAAATTGATAAATTTTTAAAAATGTTTACCAAGGGGGCGGAGCTAAGATGGCGGAGAGTAAGCAGTGACTTGTCCAAGCTCCCCAAGAATTTCGTCCTTGGGAACTAAAAAGTAAATTTGAGCGGATTTAAGAGTGACAGAACCCATTGGGAGACAGAGAGTGACAGATTCCCAA
>CM053582.1:42404726-42434022 GCA_028627135.1 Pseudochirops cupreus | reverse complement strand
AGGGAGGGGAGAAAATCTGAAACTTGAGTGATTGTGGAACAGAATCTTGTAAATTAAAAGTAAATGAGTAAATAAAAAAAATTAAAAAAAAATGTTTACCAATTTATTTTAAAATGGTGGTAAACCTATTATACTTTAACAGATAATAATTTATTCTGTAAAATAACAATTTTTTTAAAAAAGTTGTGAGAAGAATGGTATTGGTTAGCACATTCTTGCAACTATCTTGAATGTCTGACTTCATAGAAGACAGCTGGAAACTCATGTCTACTTCCACATTTAATTGCTTTGGTTGAAGTTTTTGAAGAGAATCTGGCCTCATACTGATGTGTAACTGGAAAAGAAAAGAGTATTTTAATGGGAAGATAGCATTTTGGTGTTATCACGGAAATAGTAGCAACCTATGAAAGGGTCCCCAAAGCCCCTAAAGATTTGCATATCATACTTTGAGAACCACCAATCTAGAGGGAACAGTATTTCACTTTGCTTTGTTGTTTGGTACTTATAAAAAGCATTTGATTTATTAGATTCAAACGACACTCAGAAGACTATCTTCCAACAAGGTGTCTCTCATTCATATTGAAAGGAAAAAAATCAATTATCAATACCTTGAGTGCTTTACTTTGCTAATCATTTGTCAGATACAATCATTTTAATAGGATAAGAAGTAACTGTGTGATTTATGATAAGAATATAGTCCCAGGAGAATACTTATGTTAGCTAGCCTTAGGAGTGTGACTATAATCATTATAAAGTATGTATCTTAAGTATGTGACCATAATAATCAAACCTATATATTAGTTCTTATATTAAAATGATGAATAAGAAAGCCCTCTGAAAGTGTAAAGGGACTTGATGAAGTAAGAACGCCCTTCTTGTAGAACGCTAATTGAGACATCATGGAAAGAACAAAGTTAGGACATGAAGACCTGCAAAGTGTAATATTATGCCATGTATCAATCAGTTTCTAGAGGACTTTGTTGTACCATACATGAATCAAGAGACTTGTAAGTAACTGTGAATTTTGTATCTCAAGGTCTCAGACAATACTGGGCATACTGTAGATTCTACCTTTGTTTCTTTTAATAAAGGTTCGTTTCTTTGCCTAGAAAGGCTTCCCAGTTTCTTTCTTATAATATATCAAAATAAATTTTAAGATATTTTGAAAGGTATAATAATAGAGATATCCTTGTTTGATGCTCCTCTAATCAGAAATATCAAATAAAGTCTAAACATAGAAAATGAGTTGTTTGTCACTGTCAGAGAGGAGTTCCAGGGCTAGTTCACATGCTTTTTTATGGATACTAAGAAATCCCTCAGAATACTGCAGAGATCCACAAGTGTTCAAATATGTTTGACCTAAACATTCACACCGGTAACCCTAAGTGGATGGAGGATATATACACTCCATGTTGTGATGCATTGTTACATGACCAGCCATATAGAGCTTATCTCCAGGTCTTGTATGGCCACAAACCATGGAACCCTATAGGGCCTGAAGAATTAAACATGAGTGTTAGAAGACAATTGAGAGGAGCATGACAGGTTACAAGTAGGCTATATATATTGTAGCAACCATGGAACTTGGAAGAAGTGGAATAAAGGTTGTTATCAGAGAAATGAATGATCAAGAAAGATGGTCTGGTCATGTGGTAAGAGCAAGGGATGAGAGATTGACAGTGCATTCCACTGGTATCTTTGTGGAATCAGGAGAAAGGAGGAAAAGGCTCCAGTGCTTGGGGCATACTCCCTATGGTAAGCTTATGGGAAGATATGGAGAAGAAGAGTATGGATAAGTGTGGATGGCTTGTGATTGGAAGGAGTGACCACATGGATGAAATGACCTGCCCATTGGAATGTTTGAGTTCTAAGACAGGCACAGCTTTGAAATCCTTTTTGGAATTGTCCATCTTTAGGAATATCATGGAACCTAATGGGCCTTTCCTGTCTTCCTCCCATTCTGGGGCCATAGCCCTGGAACGGGCAGAGTTACTTAGAGAAATGTACCAATGCTCTCTGGCTCTTGTGCCACCAGTGAAAGCATGGCATCACTCCATGACTCCTCTCTTCACTGAGACTCCTGTTCAGGAACAACCATATGGTCTGTTTATTGGGTTAGTGTAGAACTACTCATTTTTGAGTTTTAGAGGTCAAGCGGTTTTTCTGGACAGAAGAAAAGAGATTTTATATGCAAAGAACTAAAATCTTATGGAGAAAGGAAGGGGGACTTTAATCTTTTTTCTTGTATTTTGTATTCCTATATAACAAAAATCTCAAGCTACTACTGCTTCTCTAAAAAAACAAAACCAAAATAAAATGAAAATGGTAGGAGGTCCTTTTTGATTGCTCCAAGAGAGGACCAGGAAAACAGCCTGGCATTTGTCGGAGCTGTAAAAGCCTTTTTCTAGAATTGTTTTAGGGACTATTCAGATGGCCCTTCCTCTCCTCTGCTTAGCTTCCTTTGCATTAGTTCTGCCCTGCACTTATTTGTTTGTTTGTTTTTTAAATTTTCTACACACGTATGGAAAGCTGGGAGTCTTTAGTACTTCCTGGGAAGGAATCAGTCCTTGAAAACCCAGGACAGAAAGCCATTGATAAGGAGGAGTTTTGCTAACTGTAAAAAATGAGACCATGCCAGATGATATTTTGATAAGGTTCAAGAAAATCCTTAGAATGAGTCAGAAGGGGACCATGTCATTGGATGAAATCTAGTCAATTGAGGCAATTGAGGCAAGAACCAGCAATCAGGAAAGAGTCTGGCAAAATCTTGCTGGGGAGGGGAATGAGGTCAATAGTGTTACATCACAATCATATACAACTTGTTCAGCCATTCCCCAATTGATGGGTATCCCCTCCATTTCCAGTTTTTGGCCACCACAAAAAGAACTGCTATAAATATTTTTGTACATAGAGGTCATTTCCCTTTTCCTTCTTTTTTTTAATCTCTGGAATATAGACCTAGTAGTGATATTACTGGGCCACAGTTTTATCACCCTTTGGGCATAGTTCCAAATTGCTCTGCAGACTGCCTGGATCAGTCCACAACTCCACCAACAGTGCATTAGTGTCCCAATTTTTCCACATCTCCCCCAACATTTGTCATTTTCCTTTTCTGTCATATTAGCCAATCTGATAGGTGTGAGATGGTACCTCGGAGTTGTTTTAATTTGCATTTCTCTAATCAATAGTGATTTGGAGCATTTTTTCATATGACTACAGATAGCTTTAATTTCTTCCTAAAACTAACTGCCTGTTCATATCTTTTGACTAGTTATCCATTGGGGAATGATTTGTATTCTTAAAAATTTGACTGAGTTCTGTATATATTTGCAAAATAAGATCTTTATCAGAGAAACTTGCCATAAAATCCACCCCCTCCTCTTTTTGGCTTTCCTTCTTATCTTGGCAGAATTTGTTTTGTTTGTGCAAAACTTTTTGAATTTAATGTAATCAAAATTATCCGTTTTACATCCTGTAATGCTCTCTGTCTCTTGGTTGGTCATAGAGTCTTCCTTTATTCGTAGATGTGACAGGTAAACTATTCCATGCTCCCCCTAATTTGCTTATGACATCACTCTTTATGTCTAAATCACGTACTCAAGATGCTGCTTGATCCCTAGTGTCGGCCAAACTTCTCTCCAGCTTTCCTTGAAATTTTTGTCAAATACTGATTTCTTGGCCCCCAAGCTTGGATCTTTGGGTTTATCAAACACTAGATTACTATGGTCATTTACTATTGTGTATTGTGTACTTAATGTGTTCCACTGACCCACCACTCTTTTTCTTAGCCAGTTATCTTATTGTTTTGGTGATTTGTAATGGCTTTGTTATATAGATTGAGATCTGGTACCCCTCGGCCACCTTCCTTCCAATTTTGTTTTCATTGATTCTTCTGATATTCTTGACCAGATGAATGTTGGTATTTTTTTTTTTAGCTCTATAAACTAATTTTTGGTAGTCTGATTGGTTTGGAACTGAATAAGTCAAATAATTTAGTTAGAATTGTCATTTTTATTAGCTCATCCTACCCACTGGCAATTAATATTTCTCCAATTGTTTAGATATGACTTTGTGTGAAATGTGTTTTGTAGCTGTGTTCATATAGTTCCTGGGTTGTTAGGCTTTGTTGGTAATATATAGAAATGCTGATAATTTATGTGGGTTTATTTTATGTCCTGCAACTTTGCTGAAGTTAATTATTTCAACTAGTTTTTGAGTGGATTATCTGTTTCTCGACTTCTAACTTTATGTCAAAATTGGGCTCTTCTCCTGGGCTGTCCCATTTCAGGGTTTTTTGTGCTGCAATTTGCAGAGCTAGCTCTGGGAGTCTGTAAGTTTTTCAGTGCTTCCAAGGTGGTATGATCAAAAGAGAGATGTGGTCACTTTTCTCCTGACTTATGCTGTGATCTTTACCCAAGAAAGGACCTTGTTCCCCTGTAGCCACAAGTGCTAGTGCTCCTGTTGACCCTAGAATTGTGACCATGTCCCCTGATCCTTTGTGAGTGACCCCAAGCACTCTTCTCCATCCTGAAACTGTAACCAAGGCCCCTACTCCCCTGTAGCCACAAGCACTAGTGTCCTTCTTCATCCTGGGACCATTACCAGGAACTGCATATTGGCAGTACAACAGGATCCTAAACCCAACGCCAGAAAAGGACTCCCTGTAATCTTTTTATGACTGGTTTTCCGATTCCTTTGCTGTGTGTGGTCCGAGAGCTCCCAAAGCTGTTGCTGCTGCTGTCACTTCCAAGGCCTCCTGCTGGCCCTGCCAGGTATGGCTCACACCGTACCCTGGCCTGACCACCTCCTAGGTGTGATAGATCTTTCTTCTTGACCTCTTAAGTTTTCTTGGGCTGGAAAATTGTTGCATCTAACCTTTTGTTGGTTCTGTTGCTCCAGGATTTATTTTGAGGCATTATTTTAGTTATTTGAGTGGGAATTTGGGACTCAAGAGAGTCCCTGCCTTTCCCCCACCATATTGGCTCTGCCCCTGACCACTCTTTCTTAGTTTCCCTTTTTAGCTCATCCTCTCTATTTTGCCCTTAATTATGCATGTTCTCCAAGGCTCTATCTTGTGCCTTCATCTCAGCTCCCATAGGTTTAATTACCACCTCTGTGCAAACAATTTTCAGATCTCTCCCTCAAGCTCCAGTCCCACATAATCAACTATCTACTGGATCTCCCCAACTGGTTGGGACATTCAAAGAAGCAAAATGACATCTCATTTAAGGAGGTAGATTTGCTAATGATCACAGCCATTAACACTGTAATGAGGGTTTGGGGGAGGTAATATTCACCTCTCGTTCAAGATTTTCAAGCAAAGGCTATCCTACTTGTTGGAAATATAGAGGGTATTCCTAATCATATTCAGGTACAGACTGAACTAAAGAACTTCAGATCTGCCTTCCAACCATGAGAAACCGCAATATTCATACTCAAAAAAGGAAAAAGACCTCTGAGTTTGCTTTAAAAAATGAAAAAATTATGACCCATATGTTAATGCTTAATTTTGTCACCATGCACACAGCCTTGTTTTTTTTATTGATATCTTTTACTTTATAGCATCGACTTTTCCTGATATCTCTCTCTACCCCCAACTCACCCATATAACAAAGAAAAATAGGAAAGCCAAACCAATGAACAGGAACTGTGTCTGACACCACATATCACATTCCTTATCTGTAGTACTCTACCTCTATATGGAGAGTAGGGTGATATGTTCAATTGTCTCTTATCTAGGATGGACAGTGTCATTACGATTAATCAGAATTCAGCTCTCTTTTAGTATTATTTCCATTTCCATTTTATATTTTTTTAAAGTAATCCTTTATTTTGTATTCTGAGATTTTTTGGTAGCAGAAAACTGAATAGTAGTTTCCAAATTCTCTTTAAAAGACTGACTATAGGTTTATCAATTTTGTTATTCTTTTCAAGGAACCATCTTTTAGGTCTGTTAATCATTTCTTTTTAAAAATTATTTATCTAATATTTTGTTTTTTTAACATTTATTTAAAAATTTTTGAGTTCCAAATTATCTCCCTCCCTTCCCTTCCCCCTCCCCCCCACTGAGGAGGCAAGCAATTTGATCTAGGTTATATATGTGTAGTCATGCAAAACATATTTCCATGTCAGTTATGTTGTGTAAGAAAACACAAAAAAGCCTCCCAAGAAAAATAAAGTAAAAAAAAGTATACTTCTATCTGCATTCAGACTCTTATCAGTTCTTTTTCTGGAGATGGATAACATTTTTAATGATAAGTCCTTCTGGATCATTGTATTTCTGAGAATAGCTAAGTCATTTATAGTTGATCCTCATACAATATTGCTGTTACTGTGTACAGCATTGTCTTGGTTCTGCTCATTTCACTTTGCACCAGTTCATGTAATTCTTTCCAGGTTTTTCTGAGAGAATCTACTTGTCATTTCTTATAGCATCATAGTATTCCGTCACAGTCATACACCACAAATTCAGCCATTTCCTAATTTCCAATTCTTTGCCACCACCAAAAGAGCTGACATAAATATTTTTGTATGTAGAGGTCCTTTTCCCATGACCCCAACAATGTAAATGGAAAGAAAAACAAAATGAAAACTGAATGTATTAAAATCATAATGACCAAGATTAGCCTGAAAGGAGATGAAAAAGCCCCTCCCCCTAGAAGTATGGTAATAGAGGTGTAGAACATTGCATACAATGTGAAAATTTTTCAGTGTGGTTTAGATTTGCTAAACTTTTTTTCTTTTCTTTTTCTTAAGTTATGGCTCTTTGGAACAGTTAAGGAATGGATATGTTAGGAAAAAGATGCAATGTAAAAAAAAATCAATAAAACTGATTTTTTTTAAAATGGCATCAATATTTTTTAAAAGGGAAATGTCTTGTAAACAGAAAAATCCCTTTGCAAGTTATTACTGCATTTGGATTACATAGTATGTCAGGTCCTCTGACACATTTGGTTAAGTTGGGATTCTTGTTTCAGGAAATACATTTTGGAAATAAGTTTAATCCATTTTATTTATGTACTTGGTGCACTTTTGAAGACACATAAATGACTGAATTCCTGAATTCAATCAATTTTATTGGGCAGAAGAAAAAAATTGAGTGAGGTCTTAACTAGTATTTTCAGAAAATGAGGAAGTAAAAAAACAAGATAGCTTTAATAGGAGTACAATTTATTTCAGCTTTTAATACACCATGATTTCCATTAGCCAATCCCCAGAGTCCAGTACTATGTCCCTCCATTGAATTCCAGTAACTTTCAATGACTTTTGGCACTTAAACCTAGTGCTCTTAATGAGTTGATTCAGCTGAACTTTTCTCACCTGGGTCAATTTTTTATTAGTTACTTACTTTCAGTGGGGTGGGTTTAGAGACTCACTCAAACACCAGTCTTTATACAAATAAGCAGTCATTCCAAACAAATATCCACATCTGCCTTGTCCAAAAGTGTGTGACTTCTGCACTTTGTCTCTCCTTCTGGCAGGTAGTTGTCATGAATGTTAGCTGTATCGATAGTGGTTCTCAACCTTGCTAATGCCACATCCCTTTAATACTTGTATGTGGGTCGACCACCTGGAGATGGATAGAGGAGCAGTGTCTCAGTTCCTAAGACCATTGGAAATACGTGTTTTCCGATGGTCTTAGGCAACTCCTGTGAAAGGGTCATTTGACTCCCAAAGGGGTCGCAACCCACAGGTTGAGAACCGCTGGATTAGAGACTTTCAAAGCTGTTATCTTTACAATGTTATCACAGTAAAAATTGTTATGGTTCCACTCACTTGACTCTGTATCAGTTTACATTGAGGCTTGGTTCCACATTGTTTTCTGAAATCCCCAGACCAATTGGAAGGCCCATGGACTGTGTACCTGTCTCCCTGTGGCCCTTCCAAATGATTCTGATTTTCCTTTGCTCTCACCTTTGCCAATCAGATGGGTGTGAGGCAGAACTTTAGAGCTGGTTTAAAGGACATTTCTTTCATTGTGATTTTGAACATTTAAAAAATTATGCTGTTGATCACTTGGGTTTCTCCCTTTGAGAACTGCCTATTTATATCCTTCTGACTATCTCTGGGGGAATAAATGCCATTCTTCTGTAAGTGAATCAATCACTTCCTTATGTGTCTTGGATATGAGACACTCCCCCACTCCCAACAAGTAGGAATTCTGAGCACTTGGATTTTAAACTTCTTGTACTTGCTATGAGGGTGGGGAGGTGATGAGTCACAGATTTGGAGCTAGAAGGACCCTTAGAGATCATGGAGATCATAGCCACGTGTGTGTGTGTGTGTGTGTATGTGTGTATGTGTGTGTGTGTGTGATGGACCTCTTCTCAAAATCATGTTTGTTGCCTGTATTTATAATGGAAGGAAATGCTGTATTTCATTAAAAGGTTAGAGAAAATAAAGATGTAATATTTTTCCTACCCAAGTTCAAGAAGCTCCTGAAATTTACCCACAATTAATATCTCTGACACACACTAAGTGTTTAAAAATGCCTGCTGACCACCCAATTAGTCCAGATACTTCACTGTATAGGTGAAGTTACTTGCCCAGAATAACAGGGGCTGAAGTGGTTTGAACTTAGGTCTTCTGACTTTGAATCTATTGCTTTGTTGGACTGGGAAAAATTACAGAGGGCTGCAGTTACTGCAAAGGAAAAATCCAATGCTAGAGAGAGACTGCCCTTTTCTCACCTGCACTTCCTGGCTTTGTCTACAAGGTTATCCCCCCCATAAGAATACGTGTCTACTTTTATAATGGAGGTCAATTGGAAATTTGGATTTGCCTTACAGAAATGACATTACCTTTGGCAAATACGTTTATTCTAAAAAGCAAAGAATACCAGTAGTAAATATTTTGACTGCCATTACAAAATTTCTGTTCTAGTTTCCATTCACAAAGAGATCATTTTCCCCCTTCTATCTAGAAGAAAAGATATTGAATTAAAAGTTTGTCTTTAAACATTGTGAGATCTGAGATCTTACCCACTTGGGGTCTGAAAAGGACCTGTTGCTACAGGCTGCTCTCTGTTGACCCATGTTGCATGGGTGAATTCTGCTTCTATTAATTTACCTACTTTTGGTTCTGTGATTTACCATCTTATCCACCTACAGTCACTGTTATGCTACTTGTTTAAGAGTAACTAGATTGGGGGACGTTCGCTTCTTCTGAGTTTGCTCTTGAGTCCCCGAATATATCACTTTAAATTTATAATGATGACTGACCTCCAGGGAAATCCCACTGTTGGGACACAAAGGAGGCTGTCCAGGCACAGAGACAAAAGATAAGTTTTCATTATGCAAACATTCTGTTTGGAGATATGTATGTGGGCTTTATGACATATAAATGTTCTGATTGCAGGGAGCATGAGAGCTTGCTGTCATCTGGGGAAAGGAGCCAGCAGAAGGCCAAGGAAAACACCCAGGTGAAGAGTAACCTAATTGCTGCCTGGAGGTGTGTGCACCGAGTCCAAAGAGGGTGGGATGGTCCAGGTAGGCTGGGTGTAATCTGGGGCATGGCGGGGCATACTGGAGTGGTGGCACACTTGCATGCACCAGACATTTTGAGGGCCAACCTGGACCTGCACTCTTTCAGGTCTGTGATAGAATGAGGACCATGGAAAGAGAATTGGCCTGCAGGTAGACAGTTGCAGTATTTCTTGTTTGCCCTGGAAAATCGGTATTTTGCTCTTTTTCTCACAGTTTGCAGTTTAGGGTTTCTTTCAGGAAAAAAAATGATGGATTCTTTCTATTTCTACTTTCTTCCCTGGTACTAAGAGAGCTGATCAGGTTTTTTCCTATGATTGAAATATAACTGATGTCAAGGCTTTTTGGTCATGGCTTTCAAGTAGTCTGATCATTTTAAAATTGTCTCTCCTCAACCCATTTTCTAGGTCATTTGTTTAACCTATGAGATAACTCACATTTTTTTCAGACTTTTGACTTTATTTGAATGTTTCCTGATGTCTCGTGGAGTCATTAGCTTCTATCAGGCCCATTCTAATGTTCAGAGAGGGTTTTTCCCCTTGGGTAAGCTTTTGTACCTCTTGTTCAAAGCTGCTCATTGTTTTTTTCCCAAAATTTTCTTCCTCTAGCACTTTCATTTAGATTTTGGAATCATTTTTAGCTCTTAAAAATTCTCTTATATGAATTTTGGTTAGACAGTGCCCAAGCTACATATTCTTTGAGGCTTTATGACTATAGATGTTTTGGAATCATACTCTCCTTTTAAGTTTAGAAGTTAGTTTTCCTATCACTGTAATTAATAGCTTTTGTGGTAGGATTCTTTTTGTTTGCTCAATCTTGTAACCTGTTTTCTAATTTTGTATTTCATGTTAGGACTGGGCTCCTATTACTTTCTTAGCATTTTGAGAGTTGTATTATTCCAGGATCTCAGGAACAGTTCAGTTTGGGATCCTGCAAGCTTTTAGTTCTCTCAATGTGACCTGATGAATGGCAAAGTCTGATCGTTGCTCCTCTGGTCTGAGTTTCCTGACCAGGTTATTCCTCTTCATGCTTCAGACTGGAACCAAGACTCTTCTCCTGAGGTCAGAGCCACACAATTAATGCTTGCTTCTGAACTTGCTCTTTGTTCAGTCCACAGCCCAAGGCTTGCAACCCCTCCTCACTCAGCCCTGCATCTATGTATGACCCAGAAACAGGGAGTGAGCAACTGAACTGGCAGGTGCTCTTTCTGCACCCTTGACAAGGTCAGGACCCTTTCTGCTAGATCTGTCCCCTTTTTGTCCTCAGGTACCACGTCTCACTGCATCTCCCTGCATTGGAGTGTTCTCTGCCTGTGCACTCTTGGCCAGACTCCATCTCCTGAGGCTACAGGCTCTCTCTCTGTTTCCTTAAGCCAACCTAGGCTAGAAAAAAATAATTCCCTATGATTTTTTTTTCTTAGACTTCCTGATGAGGATTCAGTCTAGTGCATTTTCTAGATCTGTTTGTAGGAGTTGCAGGGAGAGGTGGGGCTTGGTACTTCTTTCTCCTACTTTGCCATCTTTACTCCTCCAGTTTACTTATATTTCAGCCAAATTTTTGATAAAGTATCTCATCCATTCTTTTGAAGAAGAAGATGGACAGTTATGGATTATAGATTTTTTTCAGATAGATTAAAAAAATGTTTCGCTGGAATGACTTAAAGAGTAGTTGTTAATAGTTTGATGTCCACATGGCAGGAGGTCTCCAGTGGAGTGCCTACCATGGGGGTCTGTGGCTCTGTGCCATTTGACATTTTTCTCAATGACTGGGTATGCTCATCATATTTTAAGATGATCTAGAGCTGGAAGGAGAACAAACCCACTGGATACAGTGTTAGGAGCCTGTGATGCCATGCACAAGCAGCTTCCCAAAAGAATCCTACTGTAAACAGCTTTTAAGGTTCTGATTACACCGTATAGTGAACACTCCATTTATTCCATTACAAATCAAGGTAAACATTCACAACAAATCACAATATAATATTCACAACATCACATCTTATCACAGAAAATCACAATATAGTGTTCACAACAGCTTAACATTAGAGTGGCCACATAGTTTCCACCAAAGGGGTCACAGTATTTAGAACAAAGAATAAAAGAATAATCATCTGATATCCCTAAGGAGGTTTGCCTCCTCGTTCAGTCATTCAGTCAATCTCACAATGCAATAATCAATCTTCCACTCATGGGGCAATTATAGATGAACTTAATCAGTCACTTATCTAGCAATTAGTCACTAAGTATCATTAAGTAAATAATGTCACCAAGTAAATACAATACTAAATAACAGTCACTAAGTAAATATAACCATTAGAAAATTACACAAACCCTCCACCTCTCAGTGTCTAGTAAACTTCGATTTCATCACGCATTCAATATCCAAGGAGAGGCCCTTTCTTCATCTTGACTTGGGGTGGTCTCTTGGATTCCCTGGATCCCCTTCCATGGTCCCAGCTCTACCTGAATCCACCAGTCACCTGGATTCAGAGGCAGACAGCCTGTTTCACCTCCATTCTTCTGGAGTTGTAGTTTATCAATACACTGAAAAGAATTGTAACATCTTAGAAAGCAGTTCTCCTTTATAATGGTGTTTATTATTGTATAAATTGTTCTCCTGGTTCTACTCACTTCACTCTGTATCAGTTCATATATATATATCTTCCTACTTTCCTCTAAAACTGGGAATTTCATTATTTCGTGGAGCACAATAGCATTCCATTCCATTTACTTACCATAATTTATTCAGCCATTCCCTCATTTTATGGGGTTTTAGCCTTAAAACTTTTAGCTACCATGAAAAGAGCTGCCATAAATGTTTTTGCACATATTGATCTTTTCCCACTTAATTTTATTCCTTTGGGGTTATAGATAAGCCTAATGATGGCATAGTTGGCTCAAAGCCCTATGGGTATGCACAGTTTGGTATGTATGAGGATACCATACTGGGAAAAGTTCCAAATTGCTTTCCAGAATAGCTGGACTAATTCCCATTTCCATCACTGGTGTACCTGTTTCTCCACAACCCATTCATCATTTTCTTCTTTTGCCATCTTTGCCATTCTGACAGCTGTGAGGCAGAACCTTCACAGTTGCTTTAATTTTTATTACTTGAATTGTTAGTTGAGTTAGAGCAGTTTTTGGACTAATTTGGTTTTGGATTTGCCTGTTTTTAGAATTTTGTTTGCCACTAATTATTTTAAAATCCTTTCTTTAAGGGCCCTTTCTTGAATTTTGATCAGTAAATGATGTGTTTAATATTTCTGCTTTTCTGTATTTTTGATGAGGCCTTCATGCCCGAATACATGGTAAATTTTTGTAAAGGTACCAACGCAGCTAAGATAGAAATTACTTTCTATTGCTATTAAGCAAGTGCCAGAGATCTAATTTTTCTAAACCTCTATTCAGGTCCTTAGCTCCTTTTTGTTTATCTTTTGGTTTAATTTGGGTCTGAAAGGTGTACATTAAAGTAAACTACTCTTCTAGTTTTATTAGCTACTTAAGTATTTAGATGCTATGTTGTATTAATAGGTGCATGTGCTTAAGCATACTGTAAGTTCCTTGTTTTTTTTTCCTTTTAAATTATCTATATATGCAGTAGACTTACTTGAAGTCATGTCTGTTACCTCTGCTTTTTTGAGTTTATCTGGAGCATAATAGATTTTGCTTCAGCCCTTCAATTTTAACTCTATGTGAATCTTTGTTTTTCCAAGTGTGTGTCTTATAAACAGCATGTCAGATTCTGTGTTCTAATGCACTTTATTCTCTTTTCATCTCATTCCCAGCTATATCCTCTTTTTTGCTTCTATCTCCCTCTTTAGAAATTGGTAGAGGAAGGGTCCCAATGGACCTGCCCACAAGGTCCCAAAGTTGCTCTTCACTCTCAGTGTACCTTACTTAGTAGGACTCGTCAGTCAGTTCCTAGTTTGGGTTGGGAAGGCTTGAGGTGATTCTTTTATTACAAGGATGTCTCTCTCAAAGCTCCAGTCAGGTGTTTGCAAGGGGATCAGGGATTCTCTCTTCCTATCTTGGCCACCTGCCCACCGGGAATACATTTTGAAAATCTGAATTGAGACTATTTGTAGAATTCTAGAATCAACACTATCTCTAATTATTAGCAAATTTTTTTCCTGTCATCAAGCCTAAAGTTACCTTTTCTGGATGCCTTCCCTGCTTTCTCCTGGCCTCAAGATACCAGTGAAATAATAACAAATATACGTAGTCAAGTGAAGCAAATTCCTACATTGACTGTATTCAAAAACTGATTGCTCATTCTTCATTTTAAAGGTCATCTTCAGCCCTCTGGTTAAGAATATACATCCTGCTCATAGCTGTGAATGGTATGTAATGGGCTTTTCTTCTTATTTTTTATGGTATGATCTTTAATAGTAAGGTTATGCATCCATTTTGAATCTACAGTGGATGTAAATAGGATGTAAATACTGGGTTGTGTCTAACTTTGGTCAGACTGCTTTCCAGCTTCCCCAACAGTTCTTATCAGATAGGAAGTTCTTGTAATTTATTTGAGGGGAGGCGTTCCAAATATTGAATTATTGAGTTAAATCATTTCTGATTCTCTCTTGTTTAATATGTCCCATTAATCTACCCTATTACCAAGTGGTTTGGATGATTTCTGTCTTGTAAATATAGTTTGAGATCTCTAAGTGCTATTTATTCCTCTTTCATATATATAAGTTCTTGATTTCTTAAAGACATACAAGTATTCTGTGTGCTTTGGTAGACAGCCCCAAACATTGTGTGCATTTCGTAGTTATTTTAAGGGGTCATTCCTTTCTATTATTGCTTCTTGGATGTTATTATTATTATATAGAGACATAGCTGATTTTTCTGGGTTCATTTTGTAGCCTTCTAAAACTATTGTGTATTAGTGTCTTGGCTATTGCCAAGGAATTTCCAAGTTAACAATCATGTTATCAGCAAAATAGGCATAGTTTTATCTCATCTTTGCCTGTATTTATGAATCATGAGAAAAAAGTCTAAAATTAAAGGACCTTTGTTTATGATAGAGTAGGATTTCAGTAAACCTGAGACAAAACTCCCTCTATGAGAAGAATTGTTGAGAAAACCAGAAAGCAGTCTGGCAGGAATTAGGGTGTGTGGTGTAAAATGTTTATCTAAACCTAACAAACTCAAAAGGGGAACGTGGCCTAAATATTAAGGGTTATGTTATTTAAAATATTCATAACAGATCCCAATCAGGACTTCTTGTAAAGATGGCAAGCCCAGCTCTGCTAAAAATATCTCTATCAATGATTCAATGAAACCAACCCTGGTTACTAAGCCTCTACAAGAAAGAAGACACTGACAAATTAGGTAGGGAACCAAAAAATAAATCTTTGACTTGACAAATAGAACTATGCATTTTTTTCCCAATTAACAAAATAGGTATACGATTTGCTCTTCTGCTCAAAATAAGAGGATCAAGTGAACAAAATCTTAAATGAAAAAGATTTCACAATGGACAAAAGAAGAAATTATTATAGACTATTTTGAACAGATGATTATTTACAAAAAATATAAAATATTCATATTTTACTTAAAGAATTTAACTTGAAGTTATAGGTGTTTAACAAGTTCAAGGATTTCCTTCCCTAAATTTTCCAAGCCTTTTCTAGGCCTCTGAGTCCCTAAATCTTATATTTTGAGACCTTAGAGCTGAAGTCCTCCAAGTTTCAGTCTAGAGCTCCCCCTGTCCCTATGGTTCTAAAGCTATGCTATAACCTCCCATTTTTAAACTGGCAGATTTCTAAGCTTCTCAGTCTAGGGATTTACTTGCCTAGGACCTCACCACTTTAAGGTTTCACACTTAAAGACCTAAAGAAATAAATGAAAGCTATAGCTCTAGCATTCTGGAAAGTAATTTGGAATTATGCCCTTACATGCTGGGATAGCATTACTAGGCTTATACCTCAAAGACAGGCAAAAGCTTCATATACATATATATATATATATATATATATATATACACACACACACACACACACACACACACATATATATATACACACAGATATATATACACATATATATACATATACATATATACACATATATACATATATATACACATATATATACATATATATATACATACATAAATATATAAATTACTTACAGAAGTTCTTTTTGTAGTGTCAGAGAACTGGAAATTAATGGAGCTCCCATCAATTGTAAAATGGCTGAACAATTAATGCTATATGAATGTGATGGACTATTATTGTACCACAAGGAATGATGAGAGAGAAAGGACAGTTGCAGAGAAACATTGGAAGAATGTATAACTGATGAAGGAAGTGAGCTGAACTAGGAGAACAACTTATAGAGTAGTTACAACATGTAATGCTAGAAAACTTTTAAAGATTTAAGAACTCTTATCAAAGCAACGAACAACCAATATTCCAGAGGACCAATGATGAATGTGACCATCCTCCTTGACAGAAGGGTCAATGACTTGAGATGAAGAATGACACATCTGTTTTTGGATATGGCCAATATGAGAATTTGTTTTCCTTGACTGTGCCTGTTGCCAAAGTTTTCTTTTTCTTTCCTACTAGGGGTATGTAGGAGAGAAAGTAAGTACAATTTCATTAAATAAGTAAAATCTTGGTGATCTAAATTGAAAGCTCTAAGTCTATAGTTCCCTAGTTCCCAGACCTAGGGAAGGGAGTCCAGGTCTAAGCCTTGAGCTTTCAGAGCTCTAAGCATTGAGTCTTTGAGGTCACTAAGTGTATAGATTTAGTTCTGTAGTTATGTAAGTTTCTAGGTTTCTAATCTAGGTCTCCAGATCAATATGTGAAGAAATTAGCCTAAATTTAAAGAAGCACAATTAAAGCTCCAAGACATTATGCCTATAAGCCTTATTAGGCTTATTAACTTAAAGGAAGGGGCGGCTAGGTGGCACAGTGAATAGAGCACTGGCCCTGGAGTCAGAAGGACCTAAGTTCAAATCTGACCTCAGACACTTAACATACACATACACACACGCGCGCGCGCACACACACACACACACACACACACACACACACACACAAAACTAGCCGTGTGACCTTGGGCAAGTCACTTAACCCCAATTGCCCCACCTTCCCCCTGCCAAAAAAGAAAAAAAAGGAAATAACTTAAAGGGAAAAAAAACATGGGAAATGATTTAAACTTAAGGAAAGAGAGGTGAGAGCTATGGAGAGAGAAATAACAATAGGCTCATATTTGCTGTAGCACAGAAACAGCTTGCAAAGCACATTATCCCATTTAAGGTTCCTATCTCTTTGGGGAGGTAGAGAGTGAAGACCTGATGTCTTAGGAATTTAAATCTCAAAGTATAAAGGAGCCTAGAGAAGTTAATCCCCAGCCTTAGGGAGCCATCAACCTAAACTCCTCAATTATTTCCTAGGTCTCCAAGTCTAAGTCTTAGAGGCCTAGAGCCGGTATTAGTAAGGCACCACAAAACCAGCCCATTGTCATTTAGAGGTGACCCATCTCTCCTCTTTCCCCAATATTTAGGATCAAATACTCTCTAAATGGATAATTGGGTGGTAGATATTACTATCAGCCCAGCAAAAAGTGAGAGAAGAGCCAGCCACACTACTTGCCTCTCAGAGTTGAATTATCAGAATGGTATAACATATCTGTCCAGGTCCCAAAATAATGGAGAAGGGGTCTAGAGCATGACTGCCTCTCCCATTCCTCCCATGTCACAGATGGGTCTTTTTCGTTCTGTTGGCCCCTCTGTTTCTGCAGAAGAAAGTTCTTCAGGATCAGTCACATTTAGCAGAGTGCAATTTGAACCTAAGAGAGAAAGGGAAAGCTTCATTTATCCGCACAAATGGACTTCATAACATGGGCTTGAAGGTTTGGGAATACTGCTTCATGTGGCTGAGTGCATGGGAAGTCTTTCTATCTATTCATTGGCCTTGGGAAGAGGTGTTATACTGGGCAATCTCTCACAATTAGCCTAAGGATGACACACATTTAATAAGTAACCATGGAAGGCAGCTGTGTTCTCAGGATAGGCATCTGTCTGGCTCAAGTCCTCCTTATCCAAAGAACACCACTGGTTATGTTGTCTCGGAATGGGGGAGAGGACAAGTCATCCTTACTGCACCATCGACATACTGTTAGAGCTGGGGCTGAGGGCACTAATAGATGGCCCAGTCAGTAGGTATCAGAGATAAGACTTAGACCTAGGGTCAGCTCTCTATCCACTCTGACACACTCCCTTTTGGATGTGAAACTGTCAATATCTTTACCCTGCCACCTAGGAAGTTGTGTCTGTGCTTCAAGCAAAACTTTTCACTCTTAACCGGCAAACACCAAAGATCACAATAAACTGTGATGAATGCAAATGTTTCTTCTACTTAGGAAAGGTCTCTTCCAAATGGGGAGTTTCTCTTTCAGGATATATTGTTTACATCTATTGAACTCCCTGCAGGAGCCTTAGCTGTGAATCTATGACCAGATACGTACCAGGAGATACCTATTCAATGTGAAATAAGGGACTGGATTACCATTTGGCCAGAACAGGAAGTGCAAACTAAAATTTTAGCTGGGGCACTAGCCGCAGTGGGGGGGGGGGGGGGGGCGGGGGTTATCTTTGGAAAAGGCTTCAACAGATTGAAATTCACCAGCCATAGCACCTTGAAGTACATTATGTGTGGGGTCCCAGCAGTCAAAGAAGTCACTAGCCACTGAGGACAGGAAGAAATAGAGGTAGGAACCCAGTTATATCACCATATAGAACTAGCTCCATAGAGATGACAGCTTACACATACATGGAAACAGAGAGAAAGGACTATATTTTATACACATGCAAACATGCCCTGAGGAGATTGCTAAGGACCCTTCAGGCCAGCTATCCCCCGGCCAGGCACACAGCCCAAAGACGTCCAGATGTGAATGCTCATTGCTCATAGGAGTAAAAAAGTAGAAGAAGACACCCCACTCCTCTGTGGAGGAATGGCATCATTGAATAGGAAAAATAAAGAGGGCAGCGAAGATTCATATGAACTGAGGCAGAGAGCAAAGTAGGCAGAACCAGGAAAGCAATATAAATACGGATGGCTTCTGGCATTCCTCTAGCGGTTTAAGTTTTGCAGACATGCCCAGGGTCGCACAACTGAGGAGGGTCTGAGCCAGGATGTAAACTCAGGCTTTCCTGACTTCAAGGAGAAATGAGAAAGTGCCCCCTCTCCCATTTCCTTGTAGAGGCGAGGAACATTACATCTATTGTCAGAATCAGTTGAAGTCTTGGTTAGCTTTGCTGAAATCTTTCTCTTTTTTATTTTGTTATAAGGGGATAACACTCTGTGAAGTGAATGTGGGAAATATAGATGTTATGTTATATCATATCATATATATTCATATATATGATATAATATCTATTCAGAAATGAAGGCGTTATCAAAAGATACCACTAAAATGTTAAAACAACAACAAACCAACTTTGCCCTTCTGGTGCGATTTCCTTCTTGTTGGGTGATCTCCACATTCTATAACCACAGCACAGGGCCAGTTTTTCCAAAGGCCTTTGAAAGGAGGGTCAAATGCTAGGGTCCCGTTTCCTGATATATTGATATCAAGGGTTGAGGTTTCAAATTCCTATTTTCATGGAAACTAGCACTATTCATTGCATGCTGGGGGAAAGCTGCTTTGAAGTTATCAGAAAGGTTTTTTAATCTAAATGATCTGGAGCAAAATAAAGCTGCCTGTCAGGATTACCCAGAGTACTTAGCTGTTCTGTTGCCCTTGTGGGTCAAACTTCAGTGTAAATAACTTTATCCAGAAGCAGCTCTTTGGATGGGCCTCGGATCTGTCAGTGAAGCATTTGGATCCAATAAAAACAGGGTAGCTGCTGTGCACATGAAACTGAAATTCCCTGATTTCAAAAGTCCTGTTTTTGTTTTTAAATACACATATGTAAGCAAAAAGGCAGGCGCTTGACATTTCAGGCTCTGTGTTGTTTTTCTTCCCTTTGATCTGCCAGGCAAGTGAGAAATACTCGGGTGTCACTTGTCCCCATAGGTGAAAGCCAAATCATTATATAGTAAAGTGAACTGTGTGGAAAGGGATCCTGCTGCCCGCCCCCCAAAGGCAGTGAAACTCTCAGACATATAGCTCCGTCTGGCTGACAACATGCCTTGGTTTGTTACTTGGTTTGGTGGAATTGGAAGGTAAAATAACTGTGGTTTGTAGAGTTTGAAGTGCCTGGGAATGGCCAGAGAATTAAAAACAAAAAACCCAAGGTACTTTCTCAGTCTCATGTCAATTAGAACAGTGTCCAGGTAGAATGAGCTGCCTTGGGAGGAATGCAGTGGGAATTCCTTTTCAGATACCATTTGTACTAGATGTCCTTTGGAGAGCCTTTAAAATTCTTTGGTTCTTACCTGGCTATGGGCTCCTGAAAAACAAAAGAAAAAATGGCCCAGATGCTTGATAACCTACGTAGAAGAACCAAATGGCTGGAAAAGAGCTGTTGCCCATACTATGGCCTGCAGTAGAATGTCAAATCCCTAGTAAAGCTGGTGTTTTGCACACTGGCTCTGCCCCTAACTTAGTCTTCTCTTGGGCAAGTCACTTCTCTCTCTGTAAAAGGCAGGGGCTGCACAAGATGGTCTCTAAGGCCTGCTTCAGTCTATGATTCTAACAGTTCAGACATTGCAGATAAGATCACAGACTGCAGAGCAACTACAGATCTTCTTATGCCAGTCTAAAAACAGCTCCTGAGTTTCATTGAAAGTGGTATCTCTGATAACCTCAGCTGTCTGCATTGCCTACATTTCACTCCCTGTGTTGCTCCTCTCCCAGAGAGCCTTCCATGATGATGAAATGACAGAGTTTTTAAATGAGGAAGAAATGAAAAAATTCAGAAAAACTAAGCAACTCTTTAAAAAAAAAATCTGATTTCATATGCAATATTCCACACCCATGGACCCCCACCTCTACAAAGGAGTGGGGAAAGGAAGTGTCTTGTACTTATTTGAGGCCAATCTTGTTCTTTATAATGTATGTCATTTTAAATCAATAGGAGTTTACTGTACTGAGAACAACAGAACGTTTGTATTATCGGATATGAATACTGTGCTTTACCCAATTCTGCATTGTCCATCTAGAACAAATTGCCACTGTCATAAAAAAACCCTAACCCATTCCTGTTATTCAGCCAGAACTATAATGTTCGGCCTGCCACTGAAGAATTTGGATAGTGCTGTGATCTGCTCTGCTTGTTGATAAAGAACACTTCAAAGGCATTTTCTTCTCCAAATGTGAAGTCAGGCTCTTTCACCAAGGTATGTTCCCTCTCCTAGTACTTGACATCTAAGTAGCATATGACCTCGTAGCCATCATCATTGTGTCAGAATACACAGCACTTGGCTTCTGTATCCTAGATTGGGTAACAGTTTTTGCTTATGCATCTGAAATATTTTCAAGATCCACTAAAATTCCACTTAATTATTGACTTCTTCCTTTCTAACATACATAGTAACCAGAGGTGATTAGTAGTTGAGACCTATGGTTGTGATATGGAGCCTCCTTCTGGGACATGTCATGGGTCTTGCCTATCCAGCATCACCCAATTAGTATGTGCAAGATGCAAGGCTTGAACCCAAGTCTGAGTCCAAGATGAACTCCATCCATTATGGTGTGTGTGTGTGTGTGTGTGTGTGTGTGTGTGTGTGTATAAAATGTATGTAATGTTGTTCAGTCATTTCAGTCACATCTGACCCTTTGGGATGCCATTTGGAATATTCTTGCTAAAGAGACTGGAGTGCTTTACCATTTCCTTCCTCAGCTCAGGAAACAGGGTGAAGTGACTTGCCCAGAGTCACACAGCTAGTGACTGGATTTGAAGTCAGGAAGACGAGTCCTCCTGGTTCCAAGCCCAATGCTCTATCCACTGCACCATCCAGCTGCCCCACAAACATAATACATACATGCATATTAAATAATAATGGCTCTTTTATATAGAGAGTGCTTTCAATCTAGTATTAAAGGAGAGGGCCCACAAGCTCCAATGAGCTAGCCTTCTCTCTCTTCCTGAATACAGTTATTCTGAGTCATTCAGTCCAAACATCTTCCTTTACAAATAGGGAAACAGAGGCTCCAAGAGGGTAAAAGGCATGTGACAAATCAATGACAACTGGGAACAACCAGCACAGATCTTCCGGTTCTTAGTCTGATGCCTTCAGTTGGGCAGAACCTGTTCCTCTTTGGGCCAAGCACACCATCTCACATTTTAGACAAATCTACAACTGTCAAAGTTCACCGACAAGTGTCAAAGACAAAATGCCATTTAGCTGTTTCCCCAAACTCAGGCTTGCATGTCTGTTAATAACTGTAGTAATTGAAGAAATGATGCTTTGGGAGTATTCCCCGGCACTGGCAATGTGTGATGCAGTGCACTTAGATCCTGTCAGCTGAAGAAATCCAGTGAGTTAGGGCATTAAAGAAAATTGGAATCAAGAGCATGCCATAAATCTCTCCCTTCACACCTGGGATTTTTAGCCTTGATCCTGAGGCATGTTGTACACTTGCCGCTGAGAATGTCGGCATGCTGGGATCTTAAACATTCCAGAACATTTGCCATCATTACTACCACGTGTGGGGCTCAACTCACCCAACATCCCTGAAAGCAGAGAGTCAGCTTAGAGGTCACAGAGTTGATTACCCAAGAGAATTCCCAACTCCCTTTATTACTAAGCAGCTGTATTTTATATCCCAAAGTAGTGGCTCAGCTTTGGCATCCAATTGGAACAGGTTGGCCCACGTCCCTTGGAGGTATTGGACAAAGGTGGTTAATAGATGTAGATCAAAATGAAGAAAGCCAATGTTTCTTGGCTCATTTTTGGGTCATCCTCCATTCCCCCTATGCCCCATCCTAGGTCTTCTTAAGAGCATAAAAGAGGCAAGAGAATTATAAGACCAAAATTACAGGGCAGAGCAAGAGAACCATTGATAAGACAATGGTTTGGGGGGATTGCTTTCCATGGTGCTAATTTGTGCTGTAAGCTTGGGTAAGTCATTTTCCCTTTGGCCCTGATTTTTCTTCTCTGTAACATAATTCCATTTCTGCCTGTGGTCGGCCTTGTCCTCTCAAATTAGCGCTCTCACCAGGTGAAAGCAAATATGACGCTCCTGAATGGTGATAAATGCTGGTATTGAAGTGATTTGTACTTTATGTGTTTATCTCATTTGAGCCTCCCAACGACCCTTGCAGGGATTCCCTATTATCACTAGTTTACAGATGGGGAAACTAAGGCTCAGAGAGGTTAAGAGACTTGGTCATGATTCCCCCCCAACTAGTAAACTTTTGGTGAGAGCCAAACCCAGAGAGTTTCCCATGATGCTTTTTGTGAACATTCTGGGAGCAAGGCTTTTTGTGTGCTTCAGTCAGTCATACTTAGTGTCTGTGAATGTGCTCCTTGACCACTTTGAGGCATTCAAATGTACAAGGCATTTTTGTGGCCAAGAAAGAGTTTATCTTGCCTAATTTATGCAAGAAATTCAGTAATAAAAAAAAGGTATTTAATATTCTCAATTCAAGTAGCATTGAAGAAAAGGCCTTCAACAGTAAAGGACTTGTTGAGATTCTGCTAAAAATGAAATAATAATGTGAAGTTCTTAGGGCTCGGGTCAAATGAAAACGGTTATGAGTATCAGGAGTGCATTCATTCATTATAGGTCAATTTCACAGGCATTCTCTGTTCCACAACAGGGAGATCACACTTCAAAGAAAGGAATTCAAATTTCACTTTATGAAAACCCCATCTTAAAAATCAAATACAGGAAGGATGAAGAACAGAAAGGATTCTACAGGGTTCCAAAGGGACTGCCTGGCTGTGTGGTGTTTATTTGTGTGTGGTGGGCTGTGGTGCAGGGTTAGCATCCAGATAGATTGTAAAGAAAACTCAAGTACCAGTATTGCCACATGTCAGCTGTGGGACCTTCAGACAAGTATTTCCCTGCTCAGAATCTGTTTCCTCTTCTGTCAAAGGAGGGGGAAGGCTAAATCATTTGTAAGGATTCTTCCAGTTCTGGGACCATGTGATAAACTGGGAAGATGCCCACTCAGAAATGTGAGCACATCAGAAATTGTCACGGAATTTGGGATTTTCCCAAATAAAAGGCAGTCTTCACATTTGTATTGGACCTGTGGTTCTTATCTAAGTAGTTGAATGGGATCCTCTCTATGGCTTGGTCCTAGAATGGTGGGATGAGGAGGGAGCTGATAGAGTCCAACCCTCTCATTTGACAGATGCAGAAATAAACACTGAAAGAGGGAAAGGACAGTGCCACATCGAGCATCCTTTATGGGGTAGATCTCCCTGCTAATACTAACTGTATTGTTATTACTATAAAGGTCTCAAATGACTTACATAGTTTAAGGCAGGAAGAGTACTGGACACAAGTGGGTCAGTTCTGGAAGCATCATGAAGTGAGTGATTCTTAGCAAAGATCTGAAAAAGGACAGGAACAGAGATACTACTACTTCCCCCAAAAACAAGGTGACCACAGAGAGCTCAGTACTGTCCTGCCTTCTCACTTTGGAAATAAACATATGAAGGACCTCTTTGTTGAAAGTATGGGACAGGAACAGGCAGGTTTTCACAAGCAATATTCTACAGCAGTGAACAGTTTTCCACTCACCTAATGAACTAAAACATGCTAAGATGGTCAAATGCCACAATTCTGTTTGTTGACTATAAAATAAAGCCATTTAGCTCAAAAGAACAAGATGCAGCCCCTCTCCCAATGAGTTCCCTCCACATTAAGATATGTGATTTCTTGAAAGACACAAGCCAGATAACTTTGTATAAGGCTCCTCAATGAATAGGGTTCTGAGCTCCACTGCTGGGAGAAAGGAGGTCCCAGATTCATTGAGTAAGTATTGGAGACCAACATGAGGTCAACATAGCAGGACAGCAGCCATAAAAACTCACTGAGAGGCACATCCTGTTCTGGCCTAAGGCACTAATGGTCCCCTTGTATCTTGCCTTGGTCAGACCACATCTTGAAAATTATAGTCTGCTCTGAGAGCTCCTTCAAAAAAAGGTATTGGACAATGTCTGCAACTGACAACCCAGAATCCATTTGGGGGCTACCAAGATGGTGTTTAGAGGGCAAGGTTAACTGGAAGAAATTAACAACGTTTGTAATGGAGAAAGGAAGACTTGAGGCAGGGGTGGGGATGATAGTTGTATTCCATGGGCACTTGGCAGCAGACCTCCCCCCTCCCTCCACCATTTCACCCCTGGTGCACAAGGTGAGGGGGCCCTTCTTCTTGACAAGACTATTCCCATTTCCCCCTGGTCTTCCTCAGGAGGCTGCTCCCTCTAACATCCCTATCTTGTCACCAGTCTTCATTCTTAACCTGTTTGCTGGCTGCTTCTCTTCTGCTTACAAATATACTCCCCTCCTTTCAAGTTTTTACTTCATCTCCTCAGCCATGGCATCAGGGAGACAATGACATGACTTGCAGTTGACTTTCATTTGAGTGAAGGAAAGGAGAAGTTGGAGGGAGGGAGAGCACAGAAGCCCAAAGACTCTACTTCTCTTAAAAAAGATAATCACTTCTCTTATAGATAACAGCTCCTCCATTCTTCTCCTCTTAGAGAACCTCTAATCTCTAAGATGAATGCATCTCCTCTCCTTGTCTCCTTTCCCTTCCACTCCTCCCTCCTCTCCTCTCCTCTGCTCTCCTCTCCCCTATTAGAAGAGAGAAGAAAGGGGAGAGAGAAAGAAGGAGAAGATGAGAGGAGACCCTCTAAGCCCTAAGGGAGGAGAAGGGGAGAGGAGGACAGGAGACCCTCTAACCTAAAAAAATCAAACTGGGAGGGGAAGATCCTCAGGGTTCCTGACCAAAAGATAAACAGCTTTGTTTCTACATTCACGTCATTATTTCCCTGACATCATGGTCTTCTTTGAGAACAAAGGACAAAAACCTGTGAGTAGCCTCTCATCTGGTCTACTCTCCCCTTTTCTGGTTTCTGGACCCTCCCCTCTCCTCCCTCTTCCCTCTTTTCTCTCTTAGAGGAGGGGAGAGAGGAGAGAATGGAGGAGAAGAGGAAGGGGAGGGAGGGGGAAGAGATGCATTCATCTTAGAGGTCTCCTTAGAGGAGAGGAATGTTCTGGTCTGGTCTCTTCTTCACTCCTCTGGTCTCATCTTCTCTCTTCTTCACTCCTCTGGTCTCCTTTCGTCTCCACTACTCTAGTCTCCTCTCTACTCCTCTGATCTGGTCTCCTCTTGTCTTCTCACATTTCCTCTGGTCTCCTCTCCTCTGGTCTCTCTTCTTCTCTCCTCTCTTTTCTTCTCTTAGTGGAGAGGAGAAGATAAGGGAAAGGACCTTCCCTCTTCTCCTCCTACTCTCTTCCATCTCTCCTCTGGTCTTCTCTCATGTCCTTTGTCTTCCTCTGTTCTTGTCTACTCTCTCTTCTCCTCTCATAGAAGAGGGGAGAAGAGGGAAGTATAGGAGTGAGGGGAGGTGTGGGAGGGGAGGGAGGTATAAAGAGTTTCAGAAAATCCCGAAGGCAGTACTTTTCTTAAGACAGACAATTATTTATCTTATAAATAATAGCTCCACCCCTCCCACTCCTTTTCTCCATCCTCTCCTCTCTCCCTTCCTCTAAGAGAGAAGAGAAAGGAGAGGGAGAAGGAAACGGGAGGATGTTCTCTCTCTTCCTCTTCTCTAAGTGAAGAGGGGAAGGTCTCCTCCCCTTTCTCCTCCTCTCCACTAAGAGAAGAGAGGAGGGGAAAAGAGGAGAGGCAACTCTCTAAGAGAAGATCTCTCACCCCTAAGAGAGAAGACAGAGAAGGGGAGAGGAGACAGGGAGAAGAGGAGACCTTCTAGCCTGTAAGAGAAGATCTCTAACCCCTAAGAGAGAAGACAGAGAAAAGAGGAGAGGAGGAGAAAAGACCTCTAACTCCTAAATGAGAAGAGGAGACAGGGAGAAGAGGAGAGGAGACCCTGTAACCCCTAAGAGAAGACCTCTCACCCCTAAGACAGTAGAGAGAGAAAGGGAGAGGAGAGGAGAGCCTCCTAAGAGAGAAGACAGAGAGGAGGAAATGAAATAGAGAGAAGGGGAAAGGAGGCAGGGAGAAGAGGAGAGAGACCCTCTAGCCTGTAAGAGAAGATATCTAACCCCTAAGAGATGAGAGATCTCTAACCCCCAAGAGAGAAGATAGAGAAAAGAGAAGAGAAGACCTCCAACGCCTAAAAGAGAAGAGAGAGATAGGGAAGAGAAGACAGGAATGGAGAGAAGAGGAGAGGAAATCCTCTAACCTCTAAGAGAAAACTCCCAACCTCTAAGAGAGAAGAGGAGAGGAGACCCTGTAACCCCTAAGAGAAAAGAGATGAAACCTTCTCACCCCTAAGAGAAGACCTCTAACCCCTAAGACATGAGAAGATAGAAGGGGAGAGGAGAGCCTCTAACCCCTAAGAGAGAAGAGAGAGATGAGAAGAGAGAACACCCTCTAACCTGTAAGAAAAGACCTCTCTAACTCCTAAGAGAGGAGGAGAGAAAGAAGGTGAGAAGAGACAGTGAGAAGAGATTCTCTAGCTTGTAAGAGAAGATCTCTAACCCCTAAGAGACAAGAAGGAGAGAAGAGGAGAAGAGACCCTCTAACCTCTAAGAGAAGATCTCTAACTCCTAAGAGAATACAGAGAAAAGGGGAGAGGAGACCCACTAACCCTTAAGAGAGGAGATGAGATCCTTTAACCCCTAAGGGAAGAGAAGACAGAGGAGGAAAGAGGAGACCCTCTAACCTCTAAGAGAAAATCTCTAACCCCTAAGAGAGAAGATAGAGAAAAGCAGAGAGGAGGAGAGCATAGAGAAGACAGAGAAAGGGGGAGAATAAAAGAGGAGAGGAGACCCTCTAACCCCTAAGAGAAAAGACAGAGAGGAAAAGAGGAGAGGGAGGGGAGAGTTGAGCTGTGAGCACCTTAAGAGAAGGGACTGTCTTTTGGCTAAATAGAGGCACAAGAAAGGGCCTTCCTCTCTAAGGGGTAATAGTTACCCTTCCAGTCACACTCTTCTCTCCCCTTTCCCAAAAGACAGAGAATCCCTCCCTTCCCTTTCTCTCAGAGGAGAAAGGAGGGGAAGGGAGAAAGGGAGGAGACCCTCTTACCCCTAAGAGAGGAGATGGAGATGGGGAGGGGGTGGAGAGAAGAGGGGTAGGAAAGGGTGCTCCTGATGAGTATCTGGCCACTGGATCCAGATGGCTATGAGGAAAAAGTGAGGCTGGTGACTTTGCACAGCCCTCCCTCGCTCAAATAAAAGTCAGTTGCACGACATGTCATTTCCCTAATGTCATGGTCCTCTTCAAGAACCAAGGACAAGCACAACCTGCGAGTAGTCTCTCCTCCCCTCCCATCCCTGAGACATGTTTCCACATCTTCCCTTCCTATCTGCAATTTGGATTCCAAACTTCATTCAGTTTAAACACCTCTCTTTAAAGGTAGGGGAAGTTTCTGCCTTCTTTGCATCCTTTAATACCACCCATCCCCCTCTTCTCTTGGATCCCCTTTCGTCCCTGACTGAAAACGCTGCTCTCTCCTGGTTCTCCTGTTATGTGACCAAGCATTCCTTCTCAGTCTTCTTTGCTGAATCTTCATCCAGGTCACACTTATTAACTGTGGGCTTCCCCCAAGGGTCTGTTCTTCCCCTCTTCTCTTTTCCCTCTAACCAGCACTTCTTAAACTGTGGGTCACAACCCCAAATGGGGTCACAAAAATTTGGCAATGGTAAAAGGTTTCTGAATGCACAAGGACCAAAAATTAATTTGAAATCAAAGGCTTAATGAATGCAAGGTGTTACTGGCAGCATTTGCCCGTGTTGTCTCTCTTTTTTTTAAAGGGTTTTTATTTTTTGTTTAATTTGTTTATTCTTGATTTCCCCAAGATTTTGAGTTACAAATTTTCTCCCCATCTTTCCCCTACCCCCCACCCAAAAATAGCAATCCTACTGAATACTCCTTCCCCCAATCTGCTCTCTCTTATATCCTCCTCCCTCTGACTTTCTGGTAGGGCAAGATGGATTTCTATACCCCAGTGCCTGTATATCTTATTTCCTAGTTGCATGTAAAAATAATAATAATATATATTCTTTTTAACATTTGATTTTAAAACTTTAATTTCCAGATTCTTTCCCTTCTTCCCTCATCACCCACCCCTACTGGGAGGGAAAACAATTCAATATAGGTTATACATGTGTAGTTATGCAAAACACTTCCATAGTAGATATATTGTGAAAAAATGACTATTTCCCTCCATCTTATCCTGTCCCTCACTTATTCTATTTTCTACTTTGACCCTGTCCCTTTTCAAAAGTGTGTGTTTCTAACTACCCTCCCCCCATCTGCCCTCCCTTCTATCATTCCCCCTCTACTCTCCTTCCCCCCTACTTTCTTGTAGGATAAGATACACAATTTAGTGTATATATTATTCCCTCCTTAAGCCAAATTCAATGACAGTAAGGTTGACCCCTTTTGACTTCCTGCTCTCCCCTTCCATTGTAACAGTTTTCTCATGCCTCTTTTATATGAGGTAATTTACCCCATTCTATCTCTCCCTATCTCCTCTCATTATATTCCTCTCTCACCTCTTAGTTTTATGTTTTAGATATCATCCCTTCCTATTCAACTAATCCTGTGCCCTCTGTCTATGTATACATGTACACGTATATACACACACTCACATATGTATTTATACACACATATACCCTCCTATCTAGTTTATATAGGAGGGTATATGTGTGTATAAATACATATGTGAGTGTGTGTATATATGTGTACATGTATATATATGT
>CM053582.1:42382003-42404226 GCA_028627135.1 Pseudochirops cupreus | reverse complement strand
AGCCACTGCCTCTGCCGCCGCTTCCAGTCAGCACCGCACAGCGACTAGCTTGGTTCCGGCATTCTCTTGCTCCACCCCTTCCTGCTACATCAGCAAGCTCAAGGGGCGTGGAAGATCTTCAAATCCCAGTATCGTTACAGTGAACAATCATTTTGTTCATTGAAATAATAAGTTTTATCTCCCCACCTCCTTTTTCTTTATAAAGAAGGGGATTGAAACTCCGATGAAGAAAATGACCAACCATGATTGGCGAGGACTCATGATGAGCCAAGCTCCCCATATCTCCTGGTATAGCCTTGACGGACTCAGGGTGCAGACTGAGCCATAGAATTATTGGTACTTGGCCAATGTGGGACTTTACCTGACTATGCATCTTAGTTGCAAAGGTCTTTTTTTCTTTCTTTTTCAAGTGGAAGTGGGGGAGAGGGAGGAAAGAAGGTAGATTTTTGTTAATTAAAGAAAACAACTACTTTTTTAAAAAAGAGGTGGTAGGTTGAATGCAGCTAAGATTGGGAAAAAACAAATATTTACAGCAAGTTTCTCTAATAAAGATCTCATTTCAAAGACATATAAGGAAGTGATTCAACTTCATAAGAATCAGGACCATTCCTTAATGGATAGTCAAAGGATATGAACCAGAACTTTCAAATGAAGAAATTCAAGCTATTAAAAGCCATTTGAAAAAGTGCTTCAACTCACTAGTACTTAGAGAAATGCAAATTAAAGCAACTCTCAAGATTTTTACCGTATACCCCCTGGGATTGGCAAAGTTGACAAAAACAGATAATGACAAATGTTGGAGAGGCTGCTTGAAAGCAGAACCTTAATGCACTGTTGGTAGAGGCCTGAAGGTCCAGCCATTCTGGAAAGCAATTTGGAACTCTGTCCCCCAAAGCACGAAAATGAACACACATACCCTTTAACCCTGTGATGCCATTACTGGGTTGATAGCCCAAAGAGATCAAAGGAAACACAAAAGGATCCCTATGTGCAAAAATATTCATAGAAGTTCTTTAAAAAAACAGTGGTCAACAACTGGAAACTAAGGGGAGAGGGCCATCAATTGGACGATAGCTGAACAAATTCTGTTCTATGGATGCAGTGGGACACCACTGAGCCAGACAAATGATGAGAGGGATGGCTTCAGAGCAACCTGGAAAGACTTGCATGAACTGATGCGGAGTGGAGTGAAGTGTTCCAGGAGAGTGATTTCTGCAATAACAACAACAATGTAAACACATAGAAGTTTTAAAGAGCTCAGAACTCTGATCAATATGAGGCCTAAGCCCAGTGCCAGAGGGCTCAACGTGAAGAATGCCATTGACCTCTTGCAGAGAAGGTGGCAACTCAAGATGCAGAATGAGACATTTTTACAGGGCCAATGTCACACTTTGTTTTGCCTGACTGTGCTTATTATTACATCGTTTTTGTTTTCAACGGAAAGGGGAAAGGGACAGAAAATAGATGCTTGTCAAATGAAATAAGTACAATTTCAAAAATCAGTATAAATGAAAAGCTTATTTTAAAAAGTGTAATGTAGTCATTGAAAAAGTGAACAAGAGTCAACAGAAAAGATAATGAGACATGCTTTCCCATACCTGTAGGAAAGAGGTAGGGGACCACTCGGACAGAATATTGTACACCTTGCCTGAGAGGGGACACCGTACTGGATGGCTTCTGCTTACTTGTTTTTCTGTGTGGTAGGAGCTGTGTACTAAATGATGGAAAAACAAAAGGCATATATGCATTTTTTAAAGAAAACATGATAGTTTTCTTTCAGGTCATCTTGGCATTCTACACAAAAATGCCCTTCCTCCCCATTTCAGATAAATTTCGCCCTTTCACAATTAGAAATAGTTGATAGACAATACGGTTTAGCTAATTGATTCTCTTATTAGAATTAAATTGGCTTAATTTATTGCTTAATAACCTGGAAGAGAATAAAACCTAATAACACAATGTAGATCAAAGCTGGGCCTCCAAAGAAAACTCTTTTGGTGATAGTGAGAGACATGAATTAGTATCTCAATGCTGCACACACATTGGGTTTTTTTCCTGTTTGAAATCTTTAAAAATATTTGAAACATGCAGTTTATAGAAATGTTTGTCATGCTTAACAAAGACACATATGTCGTAATTTTAATATTCCCATTCAACAAAGTGATTTAGATGGAAGAGTTTGTGTATCAAATACTATTAGATTATGATATGTAATTGCCTCTAGAATGCAGAGAGCACCCAGGAGGCTAATTTGTTTGCATTAGTTGATCAGGTCAACTGCTCCAAACATGCAGATTGGGGAACTACTGGTAGATTGCATTACACCATTTAAATAAATAGTGGCAATTTGTCAATGTCATCTTAGTTTCAGTGTTTCCTTTGAAACACCAGGAAATGGTCATTCTGATTAAAGTGACCTTTTCTTTGGGAGAATGAGATGTCCGAGTGCTCTTGTTAGTAGATAATGTTTATCAGGCCTTCCTTGTCTTCCATCAAGTAAAACATGAAAATCACAAGAAAATTTGGGGAAAAGTACAAAACATATCAAGATATTTCAAAATCAATTACATCCAAAAATAATGGAGTGGGGGAATTGGCCCAAGAGTTGCAGAGAACACTAGTTTTCAATGCCAGTGATCACGCCACCAGCTTGTGGCTCCAGAATTAGCATAGGGAGGCCAGGAAATCAACAATCCCTTATCTAGTGATTTCAATGTATCAAGCACACAAATCCAAAAGTTAAATAGTCCCTGTCCTTAAGGATGTTCCATTCTTAAAACAATGGAGTATGGAATGCCCACATCATGAGATCATAGACCCATTAAATCTTGACCAAAATTGGAACCCAAGCACATGGACAAAAATGGTTTCCAGGAATTAATGGCTAGAGTAAGTCTCATTGTTAATGGGCCCAGAAGTGTCTACTTAGGAAACTAGCATATACCTTAGCAGGCCAGGTTATAATTAGGGAATAGGCTAACTTAGTTACCTCAACATTTCTACTTAGTTCTGATCCCATCTCTAATCCCCTAGTTTGGGTTTCTTTAAATGAAGTATGTCCTCCTCACTCCCCTATACCTGGGTAGTTGGTAGCTGGCCCTCAAGGCCCAACGTACATCTCCTTTCCTCACTCATATTCCCATAGCTTTGAATTTGGAAAGAATTCCCAATATTCTGTGCTATTCTGTTTGGGTAATATTCAAACTAGGGTCTTGTTTTTTGGTTATATTGGTGAAAAAGAATAGGATCAGAGAAGGGAGCAAGCCTTAGCTCAAGGGCCACGTAACAATGGAGGAGACAGAACTCTCAACTCCCATTTTGCTTCTGACTTTTCGACCAAGAAGAATGATCTTGTGACTGGAAAGGGCAGAGCACAAGGGCCTAATGAGTAGCTGATACCCAAGATAAGTCTGAAAGCCCACGAGAACATAGTTGCACTTCTGACAACATTTCAGAACATATTACTTACAGGGAGAGTGAAAATTTCATTTAAAAAAGCAGTCCTCCCAAAGAGCCAGCATGACTTCATCGAAAATAGGTCATGCTAGGTCCACATCAATCCCCTTTATGACAATGGGCAATGGAGCCAAGATCTCATATCTGCTAACATAAGGACCTACTGTTACCTTAGAGGTGGTTAGATGGGGCAATAGATAGAGCACTAGGCCTGAAGTAAGGAAGATCAGAATTCAAATCTGGCACTAAACACTTGTGAGTTGCGTGACCTAGGATATGGCACTTAATCTGTTCAACTCAGTTTCTTTGACAGCAAAATGGGGATATAATAGCACTCACCTCTGTTGTTAGGATCAAATGAGATAATATTTCTAAAGTACTTAGTACAGCAGCTGGCATATAGCAGGTATTCTGTAAATATTTATGTTGTTCAGTCATTTTTCAGTCATGTCCAACCCTTCGTGACCCCCTTTGGGGTTTTCTTGGCAAAGATACTGGAGGAGTTTGCCATTTCCCTTTCCAGCTCCTTTTACAGATGAGGAAACTGAGGCAAGCAGGGCTAAGTGACTTGCCCGGGGTCACACAGCTGGTCAGTGTCGGAGGCCAGATTGGAACCCAGGAAGATGAGTGTTCCTGACTCCAGTTCTGGTACTCTATCCACTGTGCCACCTAGCCACCCCCTACAAACATTAGTCTCTTGTTATTGTTATTACTGCCTTAATATTACAATATATTCGGATTTTTTTTTCTGATTTACTAAATGCTTGCTTCAGGAAGGCATCACCTGAGTTTACTGGAGCAAAGCAGGATTACGTACGGAAGTCTAGGTGTAGGCATTGACTGTTTATGACCACCCAAACCAGCATAAGATAGGCTGTACGTCTATTCCCCTGGGAAACGTGTCCCCTTGATAGCAGGGATCAAACATGGGAACCCAATTGAAGCAATGGTTTTATTGACTAAATGGATGTCCATGTTGTCATTGAATTCTGCTTCCTAGCAACATGGAGTGACAAAACATAAGAAAGTCAGATTCAGAAAATCAATTGGCCATGGAGGGTGGGTCCCAGAAGGCTAGTCCCAGGGCAAGGTGAACATGCCCAGCATGGTGGCGCTGTTCCATCCACCAGCTGGCTTGGTCCACAAAAGCGAGTTCCCTTACTCAGGTTTGCTGGTGACACCTCTCCAAACTGCTGTGGACTCATGACAACACTCTGGTTGGGAGGTAGTATCTAGTATCTATTTCCAACCCAGATAAAAGTAAGACCTCCTGAGTACTGAAGTTGGGACATTTAAAGGAAACCCCAAGAAGTAGTTAGCTAAAGATATATAGGCATGTAATGTCACCAAGAGCTAAGGCCACCAGCTTCTGAACATGGCCCTGCTTGGTTTTTCTATTACAAGTAGCACCAGCAGAGTATGATGGATTACGATCGAGTTGTGGAAACAAGAGTGATGACATAATAGTGTGATGGCAAGTTATCCCAATTTGAGCAAATCTTTTCAACTTCCTACGCCTCAGTTTCCTCATCCACTAACCAGGGGCTTAGATTAGATGAAGGCTAATGTTCTTGCTACCTTAACATTCTGGGCTCTCTTGGATTTATGTGGAAAGAATGAGAATGAGTGTTTCAGTATACTGGGTCATTGAGTTTGCGAATCACATCTTTTAAATATTCAAGAACAATAAATACAACTCATAGGAAGGTCAGGAAGCCAGGAGGTCCTCAAATATTTGTTGACTTCATGACTTAGTCTAGGGGATGGACAAATACCAGTTTAGCAATAACATGCAGAGATCT
The DNA here is from genome assembly GCA_028627135.1 of Pseudochirops cupreus. Classification (NCBI taxonomy): domain Eukaryota; kingdom Metazoa; phylum Chordata; class Mammalia; order Diprotodontia; family Pseudocheiridae; genus Pseudochirops; species Pseudochirops cupreus. The sequence goes on along the minus strand of CM053582.1, from coordinate 42,398,968 downwards.
CTAGGGACTTGCCACTGGGCTCTGGCTTGGGCCTGGAAGCCCATAGGATTTTATAGTTAGAAAGGACCTTCAGGCCCATTTATTCCAGGGATTCTTAATCTTTTTTGTGTCATCGAGCCCTCTGGCAATTTGCTGATACTTGTGGACCTCTTCCTTCTCAGAATGTTTTTAAATGAATAAAAGAATATATATAAGATTGCAAAGAAAACACATTGTAGTGAAAGTTATCAAAATATATTTTTTAAAACCTAGTTCATAGACCTCAAGCTAGGAACCCCTGATTCAGTCTTATTTTACAGATGAGGAAACTGAGGAACAGAGAGGTAAAGTGACTTTGCTCAGTGTTTCACAGTAAGTGGCTGAATTGGCACTTGAACCTGGGTCTTCTATTCAACATTCTCATCAGTAACTTAAGTGGAAGGAGAAATAGAAGGTTTTTCATATTAAATGCAGCTGGAAAGGAGACTGAAAAGACTGCAGATGTTGAGTACATTTTGGTAGTCTGACAGGAAGACAGCAAAAGCATACTTATCACTATGAGGAAAGAGGATAAGAACTAGAACGATGCCTTCACATGTCAAAGGAACTTCCTGGTGAGGGAAATCCTTCTACCAAATCAGGCTGGCATCTCCTCTGCAATTTATATAATCTTAAAGAGATATCTAAATTAGCATGAGGAGGGTGAGTGACTTGTCCAGGATCACACAGCCAGTACTTATGAGAGATGGCACTGGAACCCAGGCCTTCCTGACTTTGAGGCTAACTCTGTCTACTACACCAAGCTATGTATTATTATTACCAACTGCCTCAAAGAAGAGCTAGAAATTTTAAGAGATCGGGGGCAGGGGGGAAAAGGAGAATGAGATGAGATGGATTTATCGACAAAGCACATCACCGTGTGTAAATCTGAATGAATTAGTTTAATCAGATCCTTTCCTCTGGACACTTACAGTGGTTGTGAGGAAAACCTTTTGACAAACTTTTCTATGCTAAAGAAACATAGGTTGTTGGTTTGGGGTTGTGACAACACAGTCAAACATGGCAGCCCAGGAGTACCTATTTCTGCACAGGGCACTGGGGATGGAGCCTGCCCTGAAGGTGCTTCCCTTCTATTGGAACGGCTCCTTCTGTTGATGCCCTGCTTTTCCAGGGGTTGTCACACACGTGCTCTCCTGGGATCTGCACAATAGCCCCATCAGGCAGGTGAGGCATTCTTACCCTCATCTTATGGAAGACTTCCAAGAGCTTAGATGATTTTCTGAAGTCTGCAAGGCGAGAAACTGGCCCAGAAAAGACAAAATCCCACCTCTCCTGATGCTGCTTATATTATCACTGTGGGCTATTTAGTTTTTTCAAGTGTTTTGGCCCCAGTTAAACTCTCAACTCCTTGATGGCTAAGACCACATCTTCCCTTTTCCCATATCCTCCACGATGCCTTGCACACAGTCCAAGCCCAATAAACAGTTGCTGATTTGAGTTAATGGCTCAGATGGGCCAAGAGTTTGACTATTTCAATGCAATGAGCTCCTGTTGAGATCCCTTCCCTTAGTGCTAAGTGACACCAGCCCCGCAGAGTCATGTCGGGGCATTCAGCCTTAGATTTCTCCCCTGTTACCACTTTTGATTTAATAATCAGGCTTGGGAATCAAAGTTCACATCTTAATTTGACTGTGCCTAGTCTGGGTCACTGGTTCATCTTCAGCTGGACAATTTACTGCCTATGAATATTGATTTAGGGAATGAGGGGGGCTTTAAAGGCAATAGCTTCCCATGTGTCATGCTGGTACAAAAGCATAGTTCACACAATAATCGTCTTTTAATATGATCCATTAAACTTTGACACTGAGACTGTTTACTGGGAATACATCCTGAGTTTCATATGGCAGGCTAGAGCTGCTTTTCTTGATAGGACTCTTACAATAAATCAGCTGAATCCAAAATAAATAAAAAAGACGGTGTTTCCATAATAAGCCGCCACACAGCCTGGCTATTGGGACCCAAAGGGTAAGCTTTATTATTTTCTCCTCTTTGGCCCTTGAGAGAGAGAAGGGGAAAATCCCCTCATTGTATATAAAAACTTTTGCACTTTGACACTGGTCTTTCCAGCAGAACTTGCTTTTTTATTGAAACAAACTTAAACCATATTCCATTTCACAAATGCCAAATGTGCTGAACATGTGGTTTTAAAATAGAAGCATGTGCATCCACTGTTCTCCATGAAGACCCTTTCTGAGAAAGGTCTCTAGGGTGAGTCCCTTAGCCAAAGCCAGGAATACAGGAAGAGGGTGAAACAGCCTTAGATCCAGCCCGCCGAAAGTGGATGGCCCAGGCCGCGGAAGGAACGATATTTAATATGCACGCGCAGGGGCTCCCGCCGAGTGCCCTGTTTGGTAACCCGGATCAGGATGCTTGTTTAGTGGATAAAAGTGTAACTTTAGAAATTGGCAGGAACTCGCCGGGTTCGGCCACCTGTCTGCTCAGCCAGAGACGGCAGAAGGCTTTCCAAACAAGCTGTTCAAAGTTCATTCTGCTATGCTTCCTCACCACTGGCAGCTTCAAAAGAGCCATTGATGAAAACGCCCAGTTCAAAGACACATTGATGACGCTCGCTGGGCTTTATGATAAAGTTCCTACTTTGTCTTTCCATTACTAAAATAATAACGGCTTTGGGGAAAACTGTAAATACAAGCTGGGGAAACTCTCTAGACATTTGCTCTGTGCAATGGCCAAGGTGGACCGTTACATGAATGGGGGCCTTTGTCGCAGACTTCTTGCTATTGATAATAATATAACTCATATCACAAATAAATAACATGGAACTCCAAAAGCAGTCTGCAGAGTCAATCAGCAGCAAAGGCTCACACCTCAGGGACACCGACCCTCGGAGCCTGATAAAAGCAACCAAGCTGGGGGAATTTTGACCCAAGAATATCATGTCTTCCTTGATCTTGTTATGCCTTCTGCTCATCTGAAGCCATCTGGGACCCAAAATGATAAAAGAGTGATGCAAATTGATGACCCCACAGATATCGCAATGGCCCCTTGGATATTAAGATGGATTAGAAGATTTGCCCCAATCCAAATGCTGTGGACCAAACTCTGCCTGGCACATCTGCACAATAGGGCTCTGAAGACAGCAGGAAGTTGAGCTTTGGCAGGGCTGACAGCAGTCCCTGTGCTTAAAGCTGTTGGTGTTCTGCCCTCAAACATAAGTCTTCAGAACTATATTCCTCACATGCCTCCTGTCCCCTCTCCCACCTCCACCACCCACCACAATAGGCATAGTTAGCAATAAACTGAAATCAGGCACAGAATATTGTCTGCCATTGGCAGGCCTTGAACCAGTTTGGAGCACAAAGTGCTTTGCATTGTAAGATAAACTCTAAGTGCTACTAGAAGGGTTTGCCCAAACTCCAGGAGCTGCTCTAAGGACATGAACCCTTTTTGGTACATTTTGCCTGAATTAATGTTCCAAAATAGACTCATCTCTGGAGAATATAAGGTTCTTGAGGGCAGGAACTCTCTCATTTCTGTCTTTGTATCCCCCGGGCCCTTGCCAAGAGGAGTCACTTAAGTCAATCTACCATTAAACATATCTTAAGCACTTATTCTTGGTCAGGCATTAGGCTAAGCTCTGGGGCTACAAAGAAATGCCCTATCCCAGGCCATGCCTTCCAGAAGCTCCCATTCCAATGGGGGAGATGATGTGTAAACAAGTTGGTATGTACAAGATAAAGAGAGAGTAGCCGGGGCCAGCAGAATTAAAAGGCACTAGCAGACAGCGGTGTTTGCATTGAGCCTTTTGAGAAGCCAGGAGGTAGAACTGAGGAGGGTGAGTGTCATAGGCACAGTGAGAGGTCCAGAAACAAGAGATGGGAGTGTCCTATTGGAGAAACTGCAAGTAGGGCATATTGCGGCTGGTTTGTAGAACACACAGAGGGGAGGAAATCTATAAACAAAACAAAACTGGAAAGGTGGGAAGGGACTAGCTTGGTGAAAAGCCTTGAATGCTCCAAAGAGAACTTTATACTGGGAGTCCCAAAAGTCTTAGTGCACTTTTACACTTTAGTAACTTAAACCTGCACTAAGATTGAACTAAGAACTAAGAACAACTGATACAGGAGATAAAAGGGAGTTATTGGAGCTCTTTGAGCAGTAACCTGCACTTTAATTTTTTTTTTTGGAGGGCAATTGGGGTTAAGTGACACCTAGTAGGTGTGTCAAGTGTCTAAGGTCAAATTTGAACTCAGGTCCTTATGACTCCAGGGTCGGTGCTCTATTCACTGCGCCACCTAGCGGCCCCTATAACCTGTACTTTAGAAAAATCACTTTGCTGGGTGAGGGAAGGCAAAAAGACACATTAAAAGGTTTTTTTCTTTGTGTCCCTAGTACCCAGCACAGTGCCTTGCACTTGGTACAAGCACAATACATGCTTCTTGAATTCAACATGTAAATAGATATGTAACTAGAGTATGATAGCTAGATAACACAGTGCTGGGCCTGAAGTTAGGAAGACCTAAGTTCAAATCCAGCCTCAGTTACTCTTAGTAGCTGTGTGGCCCTGGGCAAGTCACTTCACCCTGTTTGCCTCAGTTTCCTCATCTGTAAAATGAGCTGGAGAAAGAAATGGCAAACCAGTCCAGTATCTATCCCAAGAAAACTCCAAATGGGGTCACAAAGAGTCAGATATGACTGGACAGTTATAGTATAAGACTATGTGAAGGACAGAACACTGAAAACTAGGGGCATGGGGCAAGGCTTGCCAAAGAAGGTAAGTGGGGAAGGGGAGCATTCCAAACATGGGGGGATGGCTCTTGCAAAGTCAGGGAACTAGAATGTTGAGTTTAGGGAACACCAAGTGGGCCAATGGGTTTGGGATATAGAGCCACAGGTAAAGGGAAGTGCTATAGAAATATGTTTAGAAAGTTAGGCTTGAGTCACATTACAACAGCTTTGAAGAACAGGGCAAGGAGTTCCTATTTGATCCTCAAGGTCACTGCTGATTTTTGAGCAGGGCAATAACATGATCTGCCCAAGGTCCTACAGTTAGGAATACAGTATATCAGAGTTAGAGCACCGGCCCCAGAGTCAGGAGGATCTGGGTTCAAATCTGACCTCAGACACTTAACATGTACTAGCTGTGTGACCTTGGGCAAGTCACTTAACCCCAATTGCCCTGCCTTCCCCCCTCCAAAAAAATAAAAAAGAAGTAGAAACCCACTTCCTTTGATTGCTACTCCATGCTAATATGCCATTGTACTACTCTGCTTACTGTTTACTAAAACCAAACAAAGTGCAAAAAAAAATACTTTGGGAAAAATGAACCAAACCCGAAGCATTTTAGCAGGGCCCAGTTAATATCTGAGTACTGTAGGAATGACAATTTGATCACCTACTCTCTATCACACTCCACTGCAGGCTGCTTTGGGGGGCCCCAATGACCCTTTAGGGGCATGTATTCATCAACCAATTCCCTGGACAGATTACAAAGAACTATAAACCATGGTTCCTGATCTCAAAGAGGTTCCAGATAAGCTGGAATCACAAATCCTAAACTGTGTTGTCATCGTGAAAAATATAATAAAAGTTCAGAGGAAGTAGTGCCACTGTAGGCTGGAAGCACTAGAGATGGTTTCAGCAGAGGGGTGATTAAAGGAGAGGAAGAACACAGATATAAGCTGGATATAGGAAATTCCATGTAATTGACAGTAATTCTGGGATTTCCCCCATATTTCTGGAGTTAGACGTAAGCAGGCGCTGCCTGAAGCCTCCCGTGCACTGTGCCAGGTTTCTCCAAATGACCCAACCAATTCTCCATCCCCCTTTTCTGGAATGAAAAGTAGTAGGCCATGGCTTTGTCATCGGCAGTACTATTTAAAATGATCACCAGACAGAGCACACAAAGGTCTCCTCACGCAAGGTAAGGACTGTATGGTTGTAATGACTATGTTCCATCCTAACAAAGAAAAGCATCTACTGAAATGCCAGCTGAAACAGAGAACTGCAAAATCTTCTTTACCTTTTTATGGATAGAAAGCAGAGAATAGCCCACTCATGAAGTTTCAATACCAGTAAGAAAATAGTACTGAGTAGGCCTGAGGAAGCACCTGAAAATCACAGGAGGCTCCCTACTTCCCCCACCCCTGCCTCATTATGTACTTGATAGCTTAAATTTGTAGCTTTTTTTGGTAAGCAGTCTGTGGTTCCACTTCTGGGTCATGTGATAATCAACATAAAGGACTAGACATTTTCCCCAGTCTCCACTAACTCTCAAAACCCCAATCAATAAAGGAAATACGTACCACATACAGGGTAATTACAGCTAAATCAATATGAGAAAAAAAAGAGAACTCAGCACTCTTATGAATAAACACTGAAGAATACTCATTCTTTTTTTGGAGGAGAGGAATACTAACTCTTAAAGCTCTCATTAAACATCTTTCTCCCACCAGCATTCCCCTCCAGAAGCAGGAACTGCAAGCACGCTTGACTTCCTGCCATTCCCTATCCCCCAGGACAGTGATTTTGCTCAGCTACTAGGGAGAGGGTGGAGAAATAGAGCTGTCATCTGCCTTAGGTAGTTTCCTAGGTTAGGGAATCCCAAGGCCAAAGAAAATCTATCTAGATATGCTCCCCAATCTTTCCCAACCCTATAAAAATTGGGAGAAGTTGATTTAGCCCATCCAGAGAAAGTAAGGATGAGTGCTAAGGGAAGAAACCAGGACAGAGGGCCAATGAGAGTGGGTATACTAGATCTGAAGGAAAGGAGACTGAAATCCAACTGGGTCCAGGCCTTTCCCCCAAGAGACTACTTATGCCAGGGTCCAGAGCCAGTGAAATATATCCCACAAATGTGAGAGCAGGTTGAGGGATATTTGTGGTTTAGTCCTCAGAGGAGGGTAGCGTGCACACGATCAAAGGAGAATAAGTCAAAGTGACTGACAAAAGAATATAAAGATGAAACACTGAGATAACAAAATTTTCAAGAGGAAGAAAATTCATTTAAAAACCTAGAGCTCAAGCAGATAGGTCAAGAAAGAAGAAACTAAAATTAAAATGAAAGATGGGTACTTAATCCTCAAAGAGATTACAAAGATCTCACAACAAATACAAAGGAAAGTTAGCCAATGCTTAATGATAAACAAAATCCTGTACAATCCTAAAGGAGCGTTGACTGACAACAAGAAATTCCAGGGTGGTTCAGAAGGGATATAGAAAAATAAGATGGGAAATTAGGAAATAAACAAATGTTAGAATTTAGATTTTCAAAGTGGAAATTAAAAATTAAAAACTTACAGACAAAAAAAATTGAATCCATGGCAGAAAGTTTATCCATAGATATGAAAGAAAGAATAATAGATTTGGGATACAATAATACTAAAATAAAAGAAAATTTGGTTAAAAAAAGAAGGGGGGACACAAACAACTTAAAGATCATAAGCTTCCTAGATGATAAAAACAAAACCTGAGTACCATAATATATGAAATAATATAAGAAACTTTCTAGAAGTTCTGAATAGAGAAAAGACAACATAATCCAAAGAATCCACAGACTGACTCCATGGGCAGGGTGAGGGGGCCCATATGCTTGAAACTCCAAGACACATAGGGTTACATTTAACAATTCCAGTGACAAACAACAAATTTTGAAAACAGCCAGGATAAAGACCTTAAGTACAATGGACAGAAGATTTTAGTAACCTAAGACTTTTCCATTGCTGGCTAGAAACCAGAGAAGGGAAGAAAATAATATATTCTGAAGGTGCAGCTAGGTGGCGCAGTGAGTAGAGCACCGGCCCTGGAGTCAGGAGGGCCTGAGTTTAAATCCAGCCTCAGACACTTGACACAAAAACTAACCGTGTGATTTTGGGCAAGTCACTTAACTCCAATTGCCCTCCAAAAAGCGAAACAAAAAAATAATATATTCTGAAAAGAAATAGAATTTGAGATGCAACATAAAACTATATACCCTGCAAACCTAGCCATCAATGAAAAACTCAACAAAATAGAAGTATTTGAAGCATTTCTACAAAACAAACAGGAGTGAGCAGAATATTTGACTTGTAAACGCCTTCCAACAACAGAAATGCAAGGAAGTAATCCATGGCTTCTAGCCATCAATAACTTGCCCACTATCTTTGACACACTTCTAGACAACTTGATTCTCTTAATTCCTCCAGTCTGATATCCAGGCATTTCAATTCATCATCTTTTCCTGGGATCCCGATGATCCTCAGGTTATCTCTGTAGCCAGATCAATTATCTTGTCCTCAAGGTCAGTCATTTTGATCATAGAGAAGTCATGTCTTCTTCCAGAGCTAGTGTCCTTTGACACTGTTAGGCCACATTTTGCTCAACATCTGTATTTTACAATTCCAAATCTATTCTTTTTTTCAGAGCCTCCACACATTATAGAGACCAAATGAAGAGATTGGATATGATATAGAGCCAAGCATAGGAGAGTAGGATGCACCCCAGACTAACATCTCCTACAAAACCGAGCCTATTCATTAATAGACTTTTAACACAGCAGAAGCATTTTACTAATTATTCCTCCAAAAGAACCTCTAAGTGAGCAGGCTGTTTGACATGGAAACACTTCAAATGGGAACAATACCAAAAGGTAAATCAGTATAGCTGCCTAGAAAGAAATTAAACAGTGGAATCTCTCTCATGATTCTAGGGCAAGACAAAATTATATTATTTTAAAAAAACAATTCTTACATTTATTTACAACCAAAGAGAGCTCATCTATGGACAAAAGAATGATTACATGCCAAATTCCAACCCTGGATTAGCCTCTTCGATCTCTATCATCTGCCTTTTCCATTACTACTCACTGAATGATCCTAAAGAATGTCATGTAACCATGCCAGTCTGGATAACTACAAATTGCTATAATCTAATCCCAAATAGCTCCCTCACTGCACACCTTCATTCTTCATTGATTCTTTATAAACACACTTCATAGTGGCTATTCCTAATCTTCTTTCTCCACAGCCCTCCTATGCCACCAACACCCCTTTCCTTCCCAGGAGAGGACTTCCCCTCTCAGTAGAAAGGCCACTGGTCAGGATTTTCCTTGTCTCCCCTACTCCAAACCTCCAAACCCTTCTTGATCATCCACTTTCTCTTCCTTTGCTCTGCTCTCTGAAAGGGAGGGGGGCCAAATCCTTACCAGGGCCAATCCCTCCCCTTGTGCTCTTGATCCCATCACCTCCAATTTCTTGTTTGTTCCCTTGAACATTCTATCTCATAATCAATCTTTCCTTATTTATTGGCTCCTACCTTACCATCTGCGAACATAAAAAGACCTTTCACTGAATGCCACCAATTTCTCAAGTTAGTTTCACATATTTTTCCTCTCCTTCACAGTTAGACATCTATAAAGACATGTTTCCACTCAATGTCTCCATTTTTTCATTCTTATTCACTTCTGGTTTCTACCACTCACTCCCAACAAAAACTGCTAAGAAAAGTGCAAACAATCTGGCAAAAAATTAGGAATAGACAGACATCTCACACCATATAGAAAGATAAGCTCCAAACAGATGTATGACTTAGATATTAAGGGGTGACATCCTAAACAAGGTAGAGGAGCGTGGAAAACATTTCATTTCTGATCAATAGGGAAGTCATTCACAACCAAACAAGAAGATAAAAAAGGACAATTTTGATTACCAAAAGATTTTTAAAGTTTTTCATAAACAGAACAAATACTGCAAAAATTAGAAGGGAAACAGTTAACAGAAAAAAATCTTTGCACTGAGTTTTTCTCTGATAAAAGTCTTATTTCTAAGATATATAAGGAACTGATTTAAATTCATAAGAATAGAGCCATCACCTAATTGCTAAATGGTCAAAGCATATATGAGCAGGCAGTTTCGAAAGGAAGACGTCTAAGCTATCGATATCCACGTGGAAAAAAATGCTCAAAATCATGATAATGAGAAAAATTCAAGCAAAATGTTGTTCTTTTTGTATCATGAAATGTTTGTGTTTGTTGGTGATTACTAAGTTTATTTTTTTAAAAAGAACATTTTAAAAGCTGGAGAAGGGGAGAGAATATGATCTACAAGGGGGATAATATATGAATGGTGCAGAGGTGGGATCAAAATGCTTGTGAGCAAGATGGAGAATAAAGAAAAATGCATAAATGAGTAGCCTATGAATGGGGAGGGGGCAGAGACTAGATTCCAGAATAAAATGGAAAGGGAAAGAAATAAGGTAGAAAAAAATCTAAATTACTATTTTTTGAAAAAAATGGCACAAATTAATTTTACTTAAGTTAGAAAGATGGATGGTTACTGGGGAGGGAGGAAGAATTCCATTCTAAACTATATATTTATATTTGATGGATGAGAGAAGAAAAAATTAACTAACTAAAGAAGTAAAGAAGAAAGAAAAGAATAACCAACTCAAGAAACTTGGGATGGGGGGGGGGAAATGGGAGGGAAGAGAAGAGACTGAGATCAAATTAACATAAGGAAAGATGCATGGGTCAAGAACTGGCCTAAAGGAAGAGTGGTGAAATTAATACAAAAGACTCAAACAAAAAGTAACACAAAACTAATAATTAGCACTTAAATGTGAATGGACCCCCATCCCCATAAAATCAACTGGAATGAATAAGAGAATAAAATAATTTGATATATTTTTTTAAAAGACTGATACAGAATGAAAATGAAGTTCTCTAACAAGATTTACTATGTATTAGATGATTCCAAAAAAGCAGTAATTGCAAAGGCAATGGATGACTAGATACAAACACACACATATATGCATAGATAATACCAATATTAACCCGATTTGAAATAGGGGTTTTAAATAACTCACTTTCCTAAAGAGAAACTAAATACACCGCAAATAATTTGCCAAAGGGAAAAAGCCGTGGTCCAGATAGATTTACAACTGAACTATGGAACATTTAAAGGACTAAAAACTTCAGAGATTAGTCTCAATAATTGATAAGGAAAGTACTCTACTTAATTTTATTTAGGTAAAAATAAGGTCTTAAGACATGAATCAGGAAGGAATAAAGCAGATAAAGAGAATTCTAGATCAATCTAAGAATACTGATGTAAACAGTTGAACAAATTTTAACCAAGAGACTATATAAATACATCCACAAATTATTCATTATGACCAAGTTGAATTTCTGTCAAGGATTCAAAGACAGTTCAACATTAGGAGAACAATTAATATAATTATTCAAATAATAAAATGTATATAATTATATCAAGAGACACAAAAAAAGCCTTTGATAAAAAACAGAACTAAAAGCCCAGAAAAGCATAAGTATGGAAGGGTCCTCCTTTATTATGATCAAGAATCTACATTTGAAATCAAGATCTAGTACAGTGGTTCTCAATCTTCCTGATGCCGCGACCCTTTAATACTCGTATATGGGTGTATCTGCACGTGGGTGGACCTGCCTAGAGACAGATAGAGGAACGGTGTCTCAGTTCCTAAGACCATTGGAAATTTGTGTTTTCCAATGGTTTTAGGCAACCCCTGTGAAAGGGTCGTTCAACCCCCAAAGGGGTCGTGATCCACAAGTTGAGAACCACTGATCTAGTATCTACCAAGGTGCAACATTAAAAACTTTCCCAAGAAGTACACGATTAAAACAAAGATATTTTTCTCTCCTATTTGAAATAGTTCTGAAAATACTAGCTGTAACAATAAGTCAAGAATAAAAAAGATATAAACTTTGGTAAAAAAAAAAATAACAAAATTACCCCTCTTTAGAGTGACATGTTAGTTTACCTCAAAAACCCTAAAGAATCAGTGATGAAACTAATTGAGACAATTAAAAGCATCACTAAAGTAGCAGGTTAAAAATAAATTCCCCCTAAATCATTAGCACTTCTATATAGTACTAACAAAAACCATACGGGAATGATAGGGGAAACTCATTCAAAATAGCTACAAAATGCATAAACTATTGGAAGTTAACTTACCAACACACCCTTAGGCCTTGTAATAAATTTAATAACAAGGCTCTTTTTAGAAAGATTAAAGAAGATTTAAATAACTGGAGAGAGAAATTGTACATGAATCAATATAATAAAAATGACTAGAATCGAAGTTAATTTATAGATTTAATGCTCTACCACTTTAATTTCCAAGAGGTCACTTTAGAGGAGTAGATAAAATAATAAAGAAACTTATTTGGAGAAATAAAAGGTCTGGAATATCAAGAAAAATAAAGGTAAAAATAGGAATAAGGGGGCACAGCATTACCATATCTTAAATTATATTACAAAGTAGTAATCCTCAAAACCACTTTGCATTAGTTTGAAAAAAAGGGAAATTAGATCAGTGGACCAGATTAGATGAGAAAGACCCAGAAATAATTGAATACAGCCTTCAAGTATTTGATCAAACCAAGAATACAAAATACTGAGGCACAAAACTCAGGCATATTCAACAACCACTACCTAGGTAAGTAGAAAGCAAATGGGCAGAAATTAGGGTTATGTTGGCATTTTATACCATATACCAAAATAATCTCTAAACAGATGAGAGACCTAAATGTAAAATGCCATATCATTTAAAAATTAGAAGATGATATAAAGAGGTACTTTTCACAATCATGGCTGGTTAGGAGGAACATTCTTAACTAAACAAGAAGCAACGTTAATCATGAGAGAGAAAATTTCAATTGCTTAAAATTTAATAACTTTTGTATCAACAAAATCAAGGCAGCTGGAAGAAGAGAAACAGTCACAGAGAAAAATGATCATCTGATAAGAGTCCTATATGTACAGGGAATAATTACATGATAGGGATGTATCATGCATACAGAGCTGACACAGATATAAAAGTCCAGTAACTCCCCAACAGATAACTGGTTAAAGGATATGAATAATCAGTTTTCCAAAAAATTAAAAACCACCAACAACCATATCAAAGATTGTTCCAAATTACCGATCATGCAGGAAATACAAATTCAAATAACTTTGAGGCTTTACTTTGTATTCCTCAAAGTGACTAAGATGGAAAAAAAGACAAAACCACTCAATCTTGGGACTGAGACGCCAGGCCCACTCACACAGTATGGCTTGAACTGGGTGAGTACTCCCTCTAAGGTGGGGCTTACCCAATTCCTGCTCTCAGTAGTGGGCTGGGCCTTCAGACAACCAGTGCCACTTTCTTCAGGATTCTTGGGATAACCCCAAGGGGTTGGAGTTCCCAGTACTGTTGCTTATCATCCCCCACTCTTGTGCTTCCTATTGACTATCAGCCAATAACCTCATATAACTTTTAGCAAGGGTATTTACTGGTAAGATATAGTAAAAAAAAAAAAAAAACCAATGGATGTAAAACATCATCTCCAAACCGAAGGCACATTCTCTACTAGCAGGCACAAGTTCTCCAGGTAGCTTGGGCTCCAACTTAAAGGGCAAAGACAGTGAGACAGAAATGACAAACATGATGGAAGACTTGACGTTTTCTCTGTTTCTCATGACCTCTCAAGCCTCTCTAAAAACAGAAACTGTGTTTAAGGGACACAAAAAGAGGCTAAAAAAAGGTGAACTAACACCTACCTTAAACTTCACCACTCACCACGCGACCAGCAATGAGGCTGAACTAGCCAAATGATACACAGGATCACAACAAAACTCAGGCATACACTTCAGTCCTTTCTCCTTCTTTCCAGTGCAAGGAATGGGGGAAAGGGAAAGGACGTATGTCTGGGCTTTAAGTAGAATTCAATACCTGGCTATCACAACAATGTGGCAGTGCTCTCAACTGCCTGCCCAGAGAACTGAGGAAAAGAACAGGATAGCATGTATAAATGGCTGTGCTGGACTATACAGTACTCCACTAAGCTTGAGGGAAAGAGTGCAGCTGAGGTTAGTGAATCGTAAATTGCCCAACACTTCTCAGGAAACTGAGATGCTGTCAGATCCAGCCCCTAGGGAAATCATCATCAAGAGGGGAGGGAGTCAGAAAGTGTTCAATAGGGGAAAAAAGAATAAAATTATCAAAGATATCAAGAGGAAAAAGCCTCAAAGACCTTGATCACAAGCAGATAAATCAACAGGGAAAACAATAGCAAAAGGAAACATGGCTTCCAGATATAGTAAATGCGTTCAGGCCTCTATGAATAAATGCTACAAAACAAAGGAAAATGACTCAACACATTATGAGACAGAAGACTCTGTGGAATTTGAGGAGAACATGGAACCACAATATGCTGAGAATTATGAGAGCAGAATTTACAGACTGCTTAGCAGAAATAATTGGCAGAATAGAAAAGCTTTAATCTAAAATGAGAAGTCACTTCAAAGACAAAAAAGGACAAATAATTGGGAATGCTAATATAAGGAAGTGAAGGACCATGTAGAAGAAGAGAAGCAAAAAAACATTAACATTAAAAGAAAACATGCTATCTTTTCAAGCAAAACATAACTGATCTTGAAGACTGGATGTATAGAGACAGCCTACTAATTCTTGGTCTCCCAGAAGAACACAAGTCAAAAAGCATGACCACTATAATAGAAGAAAACTGTCTAGAACTTAATGGAAAGAATGCATCAATCACCTCCAAAAACAAAATAAAACCAAGACTGGTTAAATTTCACATTTCAATTCAGAAACAACAAATTCTGCAAGAGGCCAGGAGAAAGACTTTCAAAGACAAAGGAAAGGAGATTTGAATGACACATGACTATTCTGCACTCACCAGAAAACAGAGAAGGAAATAGAATGATGTGTTCTGAAGAGCAATGAAGCTCAGGACATGGCCCAGGGTGCCTTACCCTGCAAATCTGAGCTTAACTATAAACAAAAAAAGATTGCCAGTCAATAATAAAGAGGTGTTTGGAACATTCTTAGAAAGAAAACCAGGCCTAAAGAGATTGTTTGTTCCTCAAACACTCCAGACAACAGAAATTCAAGAAGGGTGAACAAATGCAGCAGCCAAGGACAGCAGTCACAAAAGGAGAAAAGCCCCTAAGAGGCTTCTTCTCAATGTCAGACAGGGGAGAAGACAGAAATCAAGTGAAGGTGCCAGGGGAGAATCAGGCCTGAAGCATTAGGGGCAGAGCCTCACTACATCCTGCCTACAGATAAATCAATGATTTTTTGAGGGCAAAACAATGGCTTTTGTACCAATGTTTATACAAAACGTGGTGGGGGGGAGGGGAGTACATGGAAAGGGACGGGAGAGGAGGAGAATAAAGGGGAACTGTGATGTGCCTGGCTCAAACTGAGACTAGTACTGAAGGGCAGATGATCCCTTCCACAGGTGCTTTCTCTGGAAGAGACAAGACTTCAAGGCAGTAGATAAGGAAGATGAGGGAAGGACTGAAATTTTCTGTGCAGTTTGCCAATGAATCTGAAATGCCCTGTATACAAACACACAAGGTGGGGTGGGGTTGGGTTTAGGCAATTAGAACTGTCTAGAAACAAGCCTGCTTGAGAGTACCTCAGGGATCTAGGAGCTTTCTCTTAGCTGGTGAATATTTTGGAGGTAAAGTTTATGGTCTTTGAACAAGACCATCCTGGAAAGGTGGGCTGGAGCCCTCTCAGTGGGACGAAAGGGATGGGGCAGTGTTTCCCCTTTCTAGCCCTAAGTATGACCATGGAATTGCTGCAAATACATGGACATCATTAGAAATTCTATGCTCAGTATAGAATATAGAGATTGTGAGAGAGAACACCAATGGCTCATTCCTAAGTATCCCCACCTTCCTTTCTTTCTCTTTCTCCTTTAGATGCTGAAACTTGCTGACCAACCAATCTTGAAGCACATGAAGTTTAGTCCAGAGAAGACTTAGGGGAACCTGAAAATTGTCCTTAAATATTGGAAGGGATGACACATGAAAGGGGAAGCAAACTTGTTCTGTAGACCTCAGAGTTCAGAACTTAGGAACGATGAATACATGTTGCAGGGAAGTAGGCTTTAGTTCAATGTAAAAAGGCCTCCCTAACAATGAGACTTGTTCAGTGCTGGAATGGGAATGGATCAATCTCACCTTCTACAGGAAGCCTTTCCTGATCTCCCTAATTCCAGTCTGCTCCCTCTGCTGATTATTTCCAATTTATCTTGTATCTATTTTGTTTATACATAGGCTATAAACTGTCTCCCTTATTCAACTGTGAGCTCCTGGAGAGAAGAGACTGGTTTTTGGACTTTTTGGTATCCTTAGTGCTTAGCATAGTGCCTGGCACATACTAGGGGCTTACTAAATGCTTACTGATTGGCTGAAAATCTCCCTGTCACTGTTGAAGCAGAAGATGGCTGCCCATCAATCAAAGCTATTTCTCCACCATAATGGTGTAAGCCAAAAAAGCCTGAGAGCTGAAATGGGAAACGTGTTCAACTCCAGTATTTTGCACTTGAGGAAAATGATGTCCTTTGCCTTTGAAAGTCTTTCTCCTGGCCTCTTGCAGAATTTGTTGTTTCTGAATTGAAATGTGAAATTTAACCACTATGTGTCTTGGAATTTTCAGTTTCCTCAAGTGCAAGAAGATAAATACCATAGCCAGTGGCACCCAATTAATGGGTGCCCCTATACTCCCTCAACTCTGGCAATCCTTCTGGTCACTCATGTGAATAACCTTCGAGCATCGTTAATGAACTCTTCCCTCTTCCTCAACCCCCACATCCAAATTGACTGCCAAGTATTGTCAATTGTGCTTCTAAAACATCTCTTCCCCCTTCTTGCCACCCACACAGCATCAACTTAGTTCAGGTTCTCTTTACCTTTTGCCTGGACTATTGGAATAGCTTCCTAAGTTCTCTCCCTGTTTCTAGTCCAGCAGCCACAGAACTGCTAACTTGCTATTCCTTTGCAAAATACTGAATGACTCCCCATAGTCCAAAATACATGTTCTTCAACCTGACATTTCAAGCCATTAGTATGTTGGTTTCACTTTCTTCTCCCAACTCTCCAGAAAAGGCTGTTCCCTATACCTGATATTGCAGCTCCTACCTCTTTGCCTCTAGAA
>CM053582.1:42339855-42381903 GCA_028627135.1 Pseudochirops cupreus | reverse complement strand
GAATGGGAAAGAAGAAACAAAACCAAATGTGGAAAAGAACAATAGCATGTAGTCTGCTTCAGTCTCCATTTAAACTCTGTTCTTTCTAGATCTTTCTCTGCTTGTAGACATCTCCTTCCATCCTGAGACTTGTAGAGCTGTCTTATAACTGTGCATTGCTGAGAAGAGTCCAGTCTATCAAAGTTGGTCCTCACACGTACGATGTGTCTGTGATTGACCTACGTGTATTTTTCTTCATGACCCAGTTATTGAAGTTCTCTCCCTTTTGAAATTATTTATTAGGTTTATCTTATATGTCCTATCCTACCCACCCACAAACTCCTTCCTCCTACCCAAGAGAATGGAATGGATTTAAGGCCAAAGATGTCTTCGTTCTCATATTCACATGCTCAGGCCCTAGCACAGGGCCCCAAATGTGGTGGGTGTCTACTTAATGATTATTAAGTTGAACAGAAACAGAAACCAAGGTCTCTAACAACAAATCCAGTGCCCTATGCAATCAAATGAGATAATATTTGTAAATACCGTAAAGTGCTTTAAAAGCACAGGGCCTCTCACGTAGTAGGTGCTAATTAAATGCTTTCTTTCTTTCCTCTATGTACTACACTACGCATCTCTCTGTCACAAAGGAGACTTCTGCCTGGGAAAGACTAAATGTAAGAGCCATAGTGGCTGACTGTTGAGATGCCTTCCAACTCTCCTATTTAACGATCTTGTAAGGATGGTGGACTACATTCGGTTGCTTTTAAGTCTCCAAAGAGTTAAGCTATCCCTTTCCTGAATAACACCAATAACACTGACTAGTCATAAATACATAGAAAGTAGCAGACTGGAAGTAATTGTGTATTCAGTTTTAAGGAGCCAAATTTCCTGCTAAGATTTTAATATCCGACAGCATTGCTTTTTTTTATTCTGACTTTAACAAACATCAAAAAAGGGGGGAGACAGAGGGAGAGGGGGAGAGAGGGAGGGAGGAAGAGGGAGAGAGAAAGAGTGAGGGAGGGGGGAAGAGAGAGAGAGAGAGAGAGAGAGAGAGAGAGAGAGAGAGAGAGAGAGAGAAGAGAAAGAGAGTAGGGAGAGAGAGAGAGAGAAAGAAAAAGGGGGGGAGAGGGAGAGGACATTTCCATATAAAATATAAACTGAGAAAGTCATTTCTAAACAGTACCTCCTCTTCCTCATCCCTTCTTAACCCTGTACAGTCTAGGTTTCCCAACTCATCATTAAACTCAAACTGCTTTCTCCAGTTACCAGTGATCTCTTCATCACCCAATCTAAATGGCCTGTTCTCAATCTGCAACCATCTGGAGCTCTCTGCAGCCTTTGACACTGTTGATTCCACAGTTCTCATAGACATTCTTTCCTCTTTGAGCTGAGTTAGTCCTTCTTTCTTGAGGAGGACCATGACATCAGGAAATTGATGATATGATTTGCAATTGACCTTGGTTTGAGTGAGGGAGGCTGTGCAGGGTCACCAGAGTCACTTTCTTCTCCAGAGCTATCTGGGTCCAGTGGCCAGATATTCATCAGGATGACTGGAGATCACCCAAGATGCATTGGGAGACCCTGGCCCTTGTAGGCTAAGGTCTCTTCAGGTTCTCACTTTGAGTGAGGTAACACCCATTCAGTGAATAGGTCTCTTTAAGAAGTTAATAAAGGGGGTGGCCCCTTTAATCAAGAAAGAAAAAAAATCAAACTGGGAGGGGAAGACCCTCAGGTTTCCTGGCCACAAGAGAAACAGTTACTATTTATTATTTACATTCACTGTGAATGTAAATACTAAATTCCTCTCTAAGATTTTATGACACTGCTTTCTCTTAGTCTCCTCCTACTTCTCCAAACACTCCTCAGTCTCCTTAGGCTAAATCACCATCCAGGTGTCCCTCAAGGGTCTGTCCTAGTCTCCTTATTTATCTTACTTCTTCTAAAAGGAGGCAGGGTAGAGGTGAGGTGGGAGTAGGGAACCTATAGCCTTGGGGCCACATGTGGCCCTCTAGGTCCTCAAGTGCAGCCTTTTGACTGAATTCAAACTTGACAGAACAAATCCTCTTAATAAAAAATGTACATAGTACGGGCCTAATAAATTA
The DNA here is from genome assembly GCA_028627135.1 of Pseudochirops cupreus. Classification (NCBI taxonomy): domain Eukaryota; kingdom Metazoa; phylum Chordata; class Mammalia; order Diprotodontia; family Pseudocheiridae; genus Pseudochirops; species Pseudochirops cupreus. The sequence goes on along the minus strand of CM053582.1, from coordinate 42,379,819 downwards.
TTGTTGATTGACTGCTTATAGGTTTTGTGTCGCTTACCTGTTGCCCTTATTAATTACTACTTTTTAGCCAGTACTAAATAGCTTTGATGATTACTACTTTGTAGAAAGGTTTGAAACCTGATAACAACAACTAGCTTTAAGGTTTGCAAAGCACTTTACAAATATCTCATTTTTATCCTCACAATAATCCTAGTAAGTAGGTGTTATTATTGTGCTCATTTTATAGGTGAGAACAGACAGAAATGAAGTGACTTGCCTAGGGTCACACAGATAGTAAGTTGATGTTGCTATTTAGTCATTTTGCAGTTGTACCCAACTCTTCATGAGCTCATTTGCAGTTTTATGGCTCATTTCACAGATGAAGAACAGAGGCAAACAGGGTGAAGGGATTTACCCAGGGTCACACAGCTAGTAGTAAGTGTCTGAGGCCAGATTTGAACTCAGGAAGATGAGTCATTCTGACTCCAGGCCCAGAGCTCTATCCACTGCAGCGCCACCTAGCGGCCCCAAATAGTAAGTATCTGATGCTAAATTTGAACTTGGGTCTTCCTGACTCCAGGTACTTATTGGCCCCCTTCCTTTCTGTTTTAAAAAATTATTTCCCTTCAGAATCTTTACCCTCTATTCCCCCAGATAAGTTTTAATAATTTTTTTCTATCTAGCTCTCTATAGTAATCCTTTGTAGCCTGGTCAACATGGTGTTGAATAAGTAAATTATTTTAAATGGCCATGTCCTCTTTATCTTGTTGCCATTGCCCAACCATGTAAAATTTGTGTCTCTCTTTCCTTATTTAGGTCAGTCTATATTTATGCAAAGACTGTTTTGTAGTTGTACCCATATAGTTACTATGTTCTGTCTCATTTTTGTTGATCAAAGTGTTTATAGAAATTTTCCCTTCAGGACTGCTTTGGCTGCATCTCAAAAGTTTGTTTATGCAATCATATTGTGGTCAATTTCTTTGATGAAATTTTCTATTATTTCTATAATTTGTTCTTTTACCTGCCAATTCTTTATGACTAAATAATTTGGTTGTCAATTGATTTTAATCCTTTATTCAAAGATCCTTTATTGAATGTAACTTATTTTGTTCTAGTCAATTATTTAATTTTTCTGCATTTGTGAGGTTTTTATGCCCTTGTACATGATCAGTTTCATAAAAGTATCATGCACTTTTATGGTGAGAAATATGTAGGGGACAAAAAAAATAAAAAAATAAAAACCAAAAACCAAAAAAAAACAAAAAACAAAACAAAAAAAAGAACTATATATAGGGGGCACAGAGGACAGAGTATCAGCCCTGGAGTCAGGAGAACTTGAGTTCAAATCTGACCTCAGACGCTTGACACTTATTAGGTGTGTGACCTTGGGCAAGTCACTTAACCCTAATTGCCTTGCCTTTCCCCCTCCAAAACAAACAAAAGAAATGTGTGTGTGTATGTACTTCTTTCTGATCTCATTCAGTAATTGTCAGATAGCTATCATATGTAACTTTTCCAAAATTCTATTTACGTTAACTCCTTTCTTGTTTATGTTTTAGTGAGATATGTCTTGGTCTGAGAGGGATACACTGAGATCCTCAAATATTAGGTTTTCTACCCTTTGTCTTACTGTAAATTGATTAAATTTTCCTTTGAGTATGCAGATGCTATGCTATTTGATGCATTGAGTATAGATAATAATTCTATGCTACCTTTAAGTATAATGAAGTTTCCTCAGTCATCTCTTTTAATCAAATCTACTGCTTACTGTTGCTTTGTCTGAGATCACAATTGCTACTCACCTTTTGAGTTCACCTGAAATATCTTCCTTTTCTAAAGCCCTTGTCTTCCATCACAACAGTGATGACAACCTCTTCTGTGCCTTTAACATCTTCAGTTTAATGGCGAAGATATCATGATCTTCAGCAAAGCTTTCTAAGCAGTTCCATGAGTCTCCATGTGAATCACCAGATTTGGACTGTAATTATCTAGTTTTCCAAGTTTTCTTGCCTTATCTGGCCTCTGCTAGCTCTGTTGTTGACTTTCAGAGGATCTGGCCTCATTAAATCCACAATAACCTAATTGACACTGGGTTCTTCCAAACAAAGATAGTCCAACAGCTCCAACACCATCAAATGACCTGACTGCCAATCAGCTACTCCATGCCCTGCTATCATATAATATGGTACTAGCCCTGTCCCTTTGTGGAGCCTCATACCCATGTGCAACTTGAATGGGAAGAGACAAGGGTAGAGTCTATTGCAATGCCTAAATGATAGCCCCCTGGAATTTATACTAAGGATGCTGCAGAGTCTCTCACAGATCTGCTGGAGACACTCAAAAAGTTTCTATCTCAATGACAAGATTTTAAAACTTTAGACACAGAAGGAAGTCTTCCCAATCTTGTTATCAGTGGTATTGCTTTTAATGGATCACTCATGGATGTTACTGCCATATTATAAATTACTACTCTTATATTATCATGAGACAATGTGTCTGAGAGCCAGTCTTGAATCCAGGAAGATGTGAGTTCAAGTCCTGCTTCTGACACACACAGGCTGTGTGACCCTGGGCAAGTCACAATCTCTCACTGCTCTAGGCAGTTCTCTAAGATAGAAGTTGTAGAGAAGGTATGGATTTGAGTAAGTTTCCTCTCCTGGAATTATCTATACCAGTAAAATTACACGTCCAGTTCCTATAATTATTTCTATTGCCATCATCAAAGTTGTTACAGTGAATATGGTGTATATTTGCTATGCCTAATGTGGCCAATGATTCATCCTAGATCATGTGGTCTAAGTGCACAGGACTAAATGCACAGCAATTCCTTGGTTCAAATGTGTTCAATAAAAACATCCTTTGTAAATAGCAGTCTTATAGTTTATAGAAGAAATTTGTTTCCTTATCATCAATGATGAGAGGCAGGGAATATGGCACAGTGTTTATGGTGGGCCTGGAAATCACTAAGACCCAGATTGACCTGTGTGATCTCAGGCAAATGACCTAACCTCTCAGGGCTTCAGGCACTCTTCCAAATAAGTTACAGATGAGTTGGTTGGCAATATCTTCTTCCACTGATGAAACTCTCAGGGTCTGACTTAAAAAAGAAAAAATCACCAATATAGCATCTTATATAGCTAATTTCACTGTTTAAGTCTTATCTACCCAAATGGATTGTAAGCTCCACAAAGGCAATGGAGACTGTTCATTATTTACCCGAGTATCTCCTCCAGTGCCTAGCAAGGCACATCAAAATGTCCTTCAGAAAGACTGGTTGAATTACCAATTGTGCTGTAAGCTGTAAACACACATCAGAGACCTATGGTTATGTTTATGTAGCTGCTTGCAGCACTACTGCTGCCCACGTCTTCCCATCCAGTTCCATTTTGGTGCTAGATCTCCCCAGAAGAATCCAGTCCACACATTCCAAACAATGCCATGCCTCTTCTGGTACCTTCCAGGGACCAAGGCATGTTTACTTGTGCTGTGCACTGGCTTTCCCACATGCAGTACAGCCAGTTCACCTCCTCTTAGGCTCCTCCAGATTTTCTTTCAGAGGAGATGCACAAGGAGATTTTTAGGAGTATGGGAAAGTCCCTTTGTGTTCTTCATGAGTGTAGACAGATCAAAGCCTTATTTGTCACTTGGAGTCTTAGAAGACTCCCTGGAGGCCCTGAGAGGTTACGTTTCTTGCCTCTGGTCATAGAGCTAGCATGCATCTGAAGCAGGACTCAAGCCCAGGACTCCCAGGCTCCAAGGCAGACCCTCTATCCACTATCCCACATTACTTTTCCTTTGGTACAGACACGGCCTAGAAGTGGATTCAGTCTCGATTTCTTTACCTTGCTCTACTACTCCCCTACCCTTCATCGTTATGCTCTTATTTGAGTGAGTTACATTTAGCATACCATAATTCCAGTAAAAATCCAGGCCAATTTTTTTCAGACCAGTTAGCAATTTTAGTAATAACTATATAAAATCATGAAGGCTATATAGTACCAGTGGTTCTCAACCTTCCTAATGTCGCAACCCTTTAACACTTGTATCTGGGCATATCTGCATGTGGGTGGACCCACCTGGAGATGAACAGATGAGTGGTGTCTGGGTCCCTAAGACCATCAGAATGGTTTTCTGATGGTCTTAGGCGACCCCTGTGAAAGGGTCGTTCGACCCCCAAAGGGGTTACGATCCACAGGTTGAGAACTGCTGCTGTATACTAAGGGTGTGTTGGCGGGAAGAAGGGTAGTTAATGAGAGGGGAACAGTTATCATGATCTACATTGGAGTAAGGGGCACCTATGAGGAGATAAGAAGTATTTATTAAGCACCTACTATGTGCCAGCCACTATGGCAGCTAAGTGAGGCAGTGGCTAGAGTGCTGGTCCTGGAGTCGGAAGACTCATCTTCTGAGCTCAAATCTGGCCTCAGACACCTCTTAGTTGTGTGACCTGGGGCAAGTCATTTCACCCTGTTTGCCTCAGTTTCCTCATCTGTAAAATGAGCAGAAGAAGGAAATGGCAAACCACTCCAGTATCTCTGCCAAGAAAATCCCCAAAAGGGGCCATATCATGAAGAGTCAGATACAACAAAAAAAATGACTTAGCAACAAAATGTGCCAAGCACTGTGCTAAGTGCTAAGGATAAAAAGAAAAACAAAAACAGTTCCTGCCCTCAAGGAGCCTGCAATCTAACCCTCAACAATGAAGCCACAGCTCATTTGGAATAAGTTAAATGGAAGGGCCTTGAAAACAAAAGGAGCAATTTTAGGAGCATGCTCTTTTTGTCTCCATGGGAAGGTGGCAGTTTTCTGTCCTCTGCCGTCATCAGACTTCATCAGCAGTACTGTGTTCAGTTCTGACCACTATGGTTTAAGAAGGACATTTAGGAACTGAAGAGCATTGGGAAGAAGGAAATCAGGATGGTGAAAGGCCCTTGGGGCCATGTCATATATGGATCAGCTGAAAGAAGTGTGAATAGCTAGTCTGCAGAAGAAAAGCTCAGGGAGCATGGACTAGCTGCCTCAAGTATGTAAAAGCTACTTTATAAAGAAGAAATTAGCCTCTTCCTGAAGCCTGGAGCCAAGAAGAGAAATTGCATGGTGGAAAATTCAAGACTGAGATCTGAAACACTCTCTCTCTTTCTCTTTCTCTCTCTCTCTCTCTCTCACACACACACACACACACACACACACACACACACACCCCCTCTCTCTCTCTCTCTCTCTCTCTGTCACACACAGACACACACACACTCTCTCTCACACACACACTCTGTCTCTCACACACACACACACTCTCTCTCACACACACACACATACTCTCTCTGTCTCTCTCTCACACACACACACTCACACACACACACACACACTCACACTTCCTAACAGAGTCATCCAAAAACAGAACTGGACTGCCTGGGGAGATGGTAGATCCCCTTCATCAGAGGCCTTTGAACGGAGGCTAGCTGACTACTTCATTGGTATATTATAGTAAGGGTTCCTGTTCAGATATTGGTTGGACCAGATGGCTTATGAGGTCTTTTCCAACTCTGAGATTCTGTGATTCTGTTGTTCTTCCCGAAGCACAATCAGTGGGAATTTCCTAATGAATTTGGTCATGAGGAGTTGTCATTTCAGTGTAGTGATCTGAGAAAACTCAGAAGAGTGGCAGATTTGCAATAGCCTGCTGCTATTAGTTGAAACAATTCAATAAGATAACTCTGGCAGATGGAAATCCAATGACCCTCAATAGCAACCAATATAATCTCCTCCTGTGCGAAATAGTACCATGCTCCCATTGTGTTGTCTTCAATTATGGCTTCTGTCGATTGCAATATGGCAGTTTCTCTTGTATGAATCCCAGTTGTTGTTGGCATCAAGATGGCCAACTCTTTAAAGCAGAGAGGAAATGTGGGTTTGGGGAAACTTTACAGTGAGGATGAAGCCCAAGTCTCCAAATCAGAAAAGAATGGGACAACATCATAGTCTGTTAGATCTGTAAAAGGTACCTGAGAGAGCTTTACATTGTTCAGTAGGAAAGTAGCACTAGGAAAATTGTCACAAAAAAACAGCAAGAAGAAAAATAAAAGCTTTTGCCCATGGTGGCTGTTATCATGAGACCATTTCTATGGAATGGGAAACATCAGCTCCATGGGAGCCAACATGGGCTAGGTGATGGTCATTGTGGCTAATTTGCATCAATGACTCATCTGGCCCATGTAATTATACATAAGTCAGTAATATAATTGAAAAAAAAAGACAACAACAGTTTGGATGGAAAACATTAGATTTGTTCCCTCCCATTTGAGCTTGTGAAAATAGGAAACAGATGGGAGAGTTCAGATATTCAGTGGGCACAATAAAAAGTCTCTCACCGAAAAACGACATTATACTCCTCCCAAAATAAGAGACATGGTGATGGTTATTTCCTTCATAGCATGCAACTTCTTACCAATTATTCCTCTCCTGAGCTGACAATAGAGTTGTCTGCCCCCTCAAACTTTTAGAGATCTGCTCACAACTCACTTGGTGGATACTCTACCACTCCAGACTTCGCCTTTCTCCAAGTCCTCACATGTTCAACATATTTTCATTCCTTCATTTGCTTAAAATATTATAGATATATCCTGTCTTAATTCATATCAACTTTTCCAACTAATAGTGACAAGAGATGCCAAAGCTTTGAATGTGAAAGTACCCTATATTTATAAAGTATCTTCCTATATTAATAAAAAAATATATTTGTATAAATATGCAAGACAAGGCCAACACTACACAATACTCAATTGGGAGGGGGGAGGGTTAAACCTGGCGTCCATGAACTTGTTTTTATAAAATATCCTGATATGTGTATTTCAGTATAATTGCTTTTTCACAATTTCATATGTTTATTTGATTAATTTTAAAACATTATTATGAGAAAAGGGTGCATAAGTTTTACCAGACTTCCAAAGGGGTTCAAGACACAAAATAAAGGTCAAGACCCCCTGCTGTAGATGACGTGTCACAGAAAAGGCTTACATCAAGAATCAGAAATGAACTCAGTAACTCAGGAGGCAATAAACCCCAAACAAAATATTCGAGTAAGAACCCCCTATTTGACATGAACTGTTGGAAAAACTAGAAAGCAATCTGGAAGAAACTGAGTTTAGACCAACATTGCAGACCATACACCACAAAGGTCACATCATAAAAAAAGGAGAAAATAAGACCATGAACCTTCCACAATTATGGCTATGAAGAAAATGTTCAACCAAACAGGATAGAGGAAATTGCAAGAGACAAAAGTTATCATTTAATTTCCACGAGATTATAAAAAAACACCAAAAACCTTTGTATCAACAAAAATCAAAGCAGCTAGGATAGAGAGGTAGGGAAGATGCAGAGGAGTGGAAAGAAGAACAGGGAGCCTCCATCTCTCCAAAAACCTCCTCCCCACAGATTTGGGATTCCCCAAGGCTCTCTTCTGGCCCCTCTTTCCACTCTATAGCAGATATAACAGACTATCAAGGGAGATGGGGAGAGATTTCAGGGGGTCCAGGAACTTGGATGGTAAAAATACATCTTTATTTTCACCAACTTTGAACTAAAATTTAGCATTTCCATCCATTATAAAGCAAAAAGAACTCCCTCTGCCCCAACCCAAACTATTATTCTTGGAAGGAGGGGCAGGGTCCATGGGCATCACCAAACTGCCAGACGTCCATAACACAAATCACTTTAAAAAACAGCAGCCCTGCCCACCCACCCAATCTGGCTCAGTGATCTCATAAGTTCCTGTGAGGTCAGTTGTCATCTCTATTCAGATGACTCTGAGGTCTTTTTATCCAGCCCTAGTCTCTCTCCTGACTTCCAATCTCACATCATCAACTCCTTTTTTGACATCCTGAGCTGTTCTGGATGTCCCACAGGCATCTCAAACTAGACATAGCCAAAACAGAATTCATTTTCTTTTCTCTTAAACCCACCTCTCTCCTCCAAATGTCCCTATTACAGTTGTGGGCCTCACAATCATCTGGCTTGTAACCTCCAGGTCACCTCCACCTCCTCCTACCTTGTTAACTGACTGACTGTACCATACTAATTATTATCTTGTTCACATTGGGTATACTTCCTTACATTTGAAAGGAATGCTGGGAAAAAAAACCACCCTGGCCTGCGATTACAGATCTGAATATATTGTAAAGAAGATCATGTTCCCGAAATCTTAACAACTTTATCCAAAGGATCCACTTAGGTTTTGGGCACATCTGCTATGCCCTAGACATCTACAGAGAGTCAAAATTTCAGAAGGAGCCCCTCTTTTTTAGCTAATCCTTGGGGGTCAACTCTGCCCAAATTTATTTCCTATGGAATGGCCTTTTTCTTTCGACTTTTTGACCCATTCTTAATAAAATACTGGCCTTTGTCATTTCTTGATCTGTGATGGAATGAAAATGGTCTCTGTTACCTAGTTTCTTACCCATAGCACCTGATTTTATTTTACATTAAACAGTTTAATTTAAATGAAAAGTGAAATCCTCTGTTAAGGGATGGGGGATTTATATGTATGGATTAAAGAAAAAAATGGAAAGCCGAATGAAATTAAAGTAATAAACCATTTCTGCTTGTGGGGAGAGAGACGACAGGCTGGAGCAGATCTCTGCCTCTTCATGGACATATGTGTGTGCGTGTATGTGTGTATAAATTCTCTAAACAGAATCATATATAGAAAGCCAATGAAAAATACCATTGTGGTCAAGGATGAGTCTCTATATTCACAGAAAGAAAAGGGAAGGCTAATTTCTCTCACAGAGTGAGCTAGCTAAGAAGAGAAGTGGACCTGGTTGGACCATCTTGCCATCTCCTACATCCGACTAGAGCCCTGAGTCAATAGGGAAAAGGTCACATGAGAACTCAAAATTGGCATAGCCTTGGAACTGGAAAAGCACATGAAAAAGAGAAGGTTTTCACTTTTCTGAGCCTGGACAAGATTTTCCCAGTTTTTATTCCCAAAGCACATTTGAGAGATTTGTGGCTAAGAAGAAAGAAGGTGGATTTGTTCCCCCTGCTGACTTCTTTCACATTATTTTACTGCACAGACCTAATTTGTCTCTTAGGAGAATTTAGAAAAAAAAATAACCCCCATTTTTTAAAATGTGATTTTTTTTTTAAACCTAAAAGCATCTACGTCCCAAGTAAAGATTCTAAGTTGAATCCCTAGGTACCAGCTGCCAGAGACATAGCTAGAAAGCTTGCTGGTGCTGTGCCCACTTCCACAGACACCGCTGATTTGACTAACACAATAGACATCAATCAGAAAATGTGAAACAAGACAATTCTCCCCCCAAAATTCTCCCCAAGACAATTCTCAGACTGGCATTTTACCTGTCATCAGTTTATTCAATTTTAAAAATTTATTTAATTTTAACTTTTAATTAATGTATTTTATTTAATTAAATTACTTAATTTTATTTTTATTTAATTTATTTAGTTATTTTAATGTCATTTAACATCCGCTGCCCTGTCAGTGGTATGGGATTTTTCATTTCTGGTCCAGATGCATTATGGGTCTGAAGAAACCTCATGGTGGAAGCTCTCCACCAATACAGATCAGCAACTAGTTTTTCAACCTGCAGGCTTAGGGACTTTATTAATCACAAAGCTAGGGCCATGGATAAGACTTGAACCCAGGGCTTCCTGACTCGAAGCTTAGCTCTCTAGCCACTGTATCACATTTTATATATGTTTTGAGACCTCCTTTATACTGTTTCTTATGAAGCAATAAGGTTTGGGTACCATGTATACACAAAGTGTGTATGTGTCTGTGTGTGTGTGTGTGTGTGTGTCTGTCTGTCTGGCAAGTAATGACAGAGTGTATGCAACAAGGGGCATTATGGGAGTAGAGCAGCATATTAGGACCTGGAGGAGCTCAGATACCCACAGACATCTCAGAAAAGCTCTAAAAATGTACCAGATGTTTAAAAAAACAAAGTGGATGAGCTGGAAGCTCCTATACCCAGTCCAGGACTGTACAAAATGAGGATCAGAATCCTAAAAAAGCATAGGTGGAGATGAGTGAGAGGAAGTAGAAGGTGAGGTCCCAACTACTGGAGATAAAGCCCCTGATTAGAGTGCTGTGGTGCCCCAGCAATGTAAGGAAGGGGAAAGATACTCCAGGCAGAGGCCAAGGAGCCCCCACAGCAATAGGAGTCAATAGGGAACCTCTGGAGTTTAGCGAGTAGGGGGTGAGGGTGATATGATCAACTTTGACCTGTGCATTAGGAAAATCACTTTGGTGACTAAAGAGAGGATGGATTGGAGTGGGAAGAGACTTGAGGCAGATGGCCTCACCAAAAGGCAATAGTTCAGGCATGAGATGATGAGAGAAATTTTAAAAAGGCCAGGCACGGCTTCACAGAAAAAGATGTTCTGAAAGAGAAAAGGACCCACATGTGCAAAAATATTTATAGCAGCTCTTTTTGTGGTGGCAAAGAATTGGAAATTGAGGGGATGCCCATCAACTGGGGAGTGACTGAACAAGTTGTGGTATATGAATATAATGGAATACTATTGTGCTATAAGAAATGATGAACAGACAGATTTCAGAAAAACCTGGAAAGCCTTACATGAACTGATGTTGAGTGAAGTGAGCAGAGCCAGGAGAATGTTGTAGATAGTAATGCGACATTGTTCAATGATCAACTATGATAGCCTTAGCTCTTCTCAACAATATAATGATCCAAGACAATTCTAAAAGACTCATGATGGAAAATACTTAACCGCATCCAGAGAAAGAACTAAGGAGTCTGAATGTAGATCACAGCATACTATTTTCACTTTTTTTATTTCTCAAAGTTTTTTCCTTTTGTTCTGATTTTTCTTTTACAACATGATCAATGCGAAAATATGTTTAACATGATTGTACATGTATAACCTATATCAGATTGCTTGCTGTCTTGGGGAGTTCCCAAGAGGAAAAGGGAAGGGAGGGAGGGAGAAAAAATTGGAACTCAAAATTTTTCAAAAATGAATGTTAAACAGGCAGCCAGGTGGCAAAGTGAATAGAGCACCAGCCCTGGAGTCAGGAAGACCTGAGTTCAAATCTGGTCTCAGTTGACACTTAACTATCTGTGTGACCTTTGGCTAGTCACTTAACCCCAATTGCCTTGCCTTCCCCCCTCCAAAAAAAATGTATGTTAAAAACTGTCTCTATATGTAATTGGGGGAAAATAAAATACTATTAAGGGAAAAAAAGAAAAAAAGATTTAAAGAATTGATTTAAAGAATACCTACATCTGGAGTAACAAAAAGAAAGGGCACCTACAAGTACCAGATGTCAAGCTATACTACAAAGTAGCAATCATCAAAATAACTCAGTACTGGTGAAGAAATAGGATTGGCCAGTGTAATAGATTATGTACACAATATATAGAAGCAAAGGAGCAAAGTAGCCTTGTGTTTGATAGGCCCAAAGTTCCCACTAATTGGAGCAAGAACCTATTATTTGACAGAAACTGTTAGGAAAACTGGAAAGTAGTCTGGCAGAAACAAGGTCTGGATCAACATCTACATGAGAAGATAAGCTCCAAATGGGACCAGGTCTTAGACATAAAGGATAACATTAGAAACAAATTAGAGGAGAGGGGAAGAAATTACCTGTCAGATTTACGGCTAAGAGAAGAGTTCTTGACTGTACAAAAGATAAAGAGGATTGCAGAAAGTAAAATCGACAGTTTTGATTACAAAAAATTAAGAAGTTTTTGTACAGACAAAATAAATGCAGCTAGAACTAGAAAGGAAGGCAAATTGGAAAGATGTTGGAGCAAGTTTCACTAATAAGGGACTCATTTCTAAGCTAGCTATGTAAGTTGGTAATTATAAGAATAGAGCCATTCCCTAGTTGATTAATGTTCACAGCAAAAGAATAGGCAGTTTTCAAAAGAAGAAAGCCAAGTTATCAATAACAACATGAATATATGCTCCAAATCATTAATAATTCGAGAAACACATATTAAAGTAACTCTGAGCTTCCACTTCATACTTATCATATTGACAAAGATGACAAAAGAGGAAAATGACAAATGTTGAAGTGGCTATTGAAAAGCAAGAACACTAATGCACTACTGGTGCAGCTGTTTTCATTCTGGAATGCAAGTTAGAACTAACTATACCCTGAAGTCAGTGAACTGCGCATTCCCTTTGAGTCAGAAATTTTACCACTAGGCCTATATCCCAAAGAGATCAAAGAAAGAAGAAAAAGACAGACAGACACACAGACACACACACACAGACACATACACACACACACACACACATTTTTTGTAACAGCTCTTTTCATAGTAACAAAAAGCCCTAGAAACTAAGGGAGTGTCCATCTACCAGGGAATGGCTACACAAATTATATTATAGAAATGTAATATGGTACTATAAGAAATGACAATATAGACAGTTTCAAAGGAAAGCAGGAAAACCTCTATCAACTGACACAGAGTTTAATATCATTTATATAATACCAACAATGCTATAAATTAAAACAATTTGGAAAGCCTTAGGAACTCTGATCATACAATGAAAAGCCATGATTCTAGGGGATTGGAGATGAAGTAGACTATTCACCTCCCACCAGAGAGGTGATGGTTTGCATTTGCATTTTAAAATGGAAAGTAAAACATAGTTTCTGAACATGGCAAATGTGGGATTTTTTTTTTTTGCTTGACAATGCATATGTATTGGGAGGGTTTCCTTTCTTTTCTTTTCTTTTTTTGCATTCTTTCATTTTGGCAGGGAATGTGGAAATGGAGGAGAGAGAAAACAAGTGTTTGTTAATTGGGAAAATGTAACAAAATTGAAATAAAAAAAAGGCAATTAGACCAAAACTGCAAGATAGAAATGGGGGTGGGGTAGAGGAGAATCCCTATCTGTTAAACAGCCATTTAAAGAGTCATTGCTCCTAACCATGGCGTCACCACTCCAAACGTGTCAGACCTCCTTCCAGCACTGCCTTCTGAACCCAAGGTACTTTCCTAGGATTTAGAGAGGAGAGCAACCTTGGAGAGTTTCTAGTCCAGTCCCCTGAAAGAACCATAACTGGTTCCGCTATTCTCCAAACTATGGGTACCCACTTTGCTTATAGTTTTTTGCTACAACAAAAGCAGTTCTATAACTATTGTTATAATTAAATATAATTAATAATACTGATAATAATAATGATAACTCCTGCAGGTTATACAAATTTAACATCTACCAAATACATAGAAACACACAAGTGTTCACAATCCTTTACTAGTTGTTCTCTCTTTCACAACCTAATAGATCACAAGTGACCCTCCTTGAGAATTCAACAACTAAATTCGACAGAGTGAACCATCATTCCAACCAAAGTTAATTCCGCCATCACCAGGATTTAACACTGACCTTTACACCGTCTTCACCCAACTAAGAGCTTATAAACTCCAAACACAGAATGAGAAGCTCTGCAAACATGGAGACCTACAAGAAAAAATCTCAAATATATGGGAAGAGGCTGAAGAACATACCATCCCCACAATCCTCTCTGCTCTTGGGAGTGTCCCCAAGATGCTTTCAGTGAGTCTAGAGAAGACAAGCTCACATTCCCGTGCTTTTATTCAACATGCACAACAGATGAGTGAACAAAAGGAAAAGAAAAATTTCAAGATAGTAACTTTCCCTCAGATTGTTTCTATCTGAACTCCATTGAATATGAGATGTGAATAAGATATAATAGTAATAATAATAATAAGCTCCTCAAAGTCCAAACCATCATGGGGGGGGCTCCTAAACACGTTTGGAGTGGTGACACCATGGTTAGGAGCAATGACTCCTTAAATGACTGCTCAACAGACAGGGACTCTCCCCCCCCGCATTTCTATCTTGGAGTTTTTGTCTAATTGCTGTTTTTAATGGAAATTTTATTATATTTTTCAATTAACAGACACTTATTTTCTCTCTCCTCCACTTCCACATCCCCTGCCAAAATGAGGGATAACAGTAAAGTAAGGGTGGCAGCTAGGTGGTGCAGTGAATAGAGTGCCAGCACTGGAGTCAGGAGGACCTGAGTTCAAATCTGATCTCAGACACTTAACACTTACTAGCAGTGTGACCTTGGGCAAGTCACTTAACCCAATTTGCTCTTCCAAAAAAAAGCAAAAAAAAGAAGAAGAACAACAGTAAAGTAAGGCAATGACAGTCAGGATGTTCTACAGGGGGGCACTTACAGTGCCCTGAGAACATTTCAGTGGCTGTCAAGGTTTAGTAGGAACCTTGGGAATACCACCAAGTGGGTCAGCACCCTGTTAGTGTGGTATAACTGCTCCTAAGCGTAAAAGAAAATAGACAGGAAAGTAGGGGCTGTCACTCCTTGAAACTGATGTGATGGTCAGCTCAACTCAGAGAACAGCAAGACAAGTAGTGTTCCTTCATGTTCTGGTAAGAGAGAGAGAGAGAGAGAGACAGAGAGAGAGAGAGAGAGAGAGACAGAGAGAGGAGAGAGGAGAGAGGAGAGGGGAGAGAGAAAAACAGACAGAGAGCAAGATATCATGAAACAAATGAAAAAGCGAGTGCCTCACAAGCTGGAAATGCTTCCATGCCAAAGGCACTACCCAGTATAGTGGGGAGACCATGAGTAGGTATGAAATGTACTGAAGACACAACATTTGTATCATGTGCCAGTTAACTATGTCATCAAAAACCCTAGAATTAGATCAGATCAATCCTAGGTGAGATCTGACTTTTGTCAATGCTACCCTTAACCTCCCATACTACAGGCCAGGAACAGGCAAACAGAAGACATAATTCATCCTCAGACCTAGAGCAGATGAAATAAAAGATGAAGTGAAAGAATTACTAAAACACAAAGAGGTAAAAGTTAAAGAATGTGATGTCATTGAAAATCTTCACTTAATACAACATCTGGAAACAGGAATAACAAAGATAAAAATATCAAAAAGCCTTCTGGGGATTCAATGGCATGAACCCAACCAGCAGGTCACTATGTATACCAAAACAAAATATTTGTAAAATCCTGCCATTTGTTATCCCCATGAATGAATGTGCTGTCCCACAATATTTGATATAAAGGAAAAACAAAACATTTCAGGGCATGCGCAAAACAATATACATGGGAGCTAGGGAAACGGTAAGAAGTATTAAATGAAAGCTGATGCTATCAATCTACACTCTTATGGACAGGCATCAAATACAATCAGAGCAGAAGCGGCTTGGGAGAGCTATTGGAGATCTGCAAAAGGCATTGGAAGATTATATCGAAATGCAGCTGGTGTGTCCCCTCAACGTCCTATGACCCAACGAAAAGCAAGAAAAAAGAAACATATGGAATGGAATAAAAAGTATATCAGACATTCCAGATCCCCTTAATCAGCAAATGAAAGTAAAAGCCAAAAGGCTGGTGTAACACAAGGAGACAAAGCAGCATAATGGACAAAATCAACTGCAAAACAGAAAATTGGCACATCAATTAAAAAATGAATGAATGAATGGCAGTAATAGTCTCATCAAGGGAAGTGGCAAGAATTGTACTGATCTACAAAACAAGAAGGTGCCAAGGTCTGATGAGATTCATATTTATGGGTTCAAATCCTTCACAGTGCTGGCTAGAGAAATTACTAGCAAAGCACACTTCCAGCTTCTTCTTAGCAACAAGCTCGATCCCACCATTTTTAAAAGAAGGCATCACCAAAAGAAGATAATGTCAGTGATTCTTCCATATATAGGACAATCATATGTTTGTGTATTTAACACAAAGCATTCACAGCTTATACCACTCATGAAACCTATAAACACACATTGATGGAGAACAAAAAAGGAAATGAACCAAAATGCCCAAGCAGAGGGAAAAGCCACTTATTATCAATGAGGACATCACCAAAAGAGGGTTACAGTTCCATAACATCCATATTGCACTTATCATCTCAAAGCCTTTCATTCAGTTCTGCACTCACTACTTGTTCACATACTACAAAATACACAAAAGAAATCCAAGCATAGTGAGAACACTAATGTATTTGATATCTATATGGAGAAAGGATCTCTATTGAAAACAGCACCAATACTATGTCAAGAATAAATAATATAAAACATGGTATTTTCTGGAGACACTTTAAGCCATTTGTGAATTATGATTCTGCCTACCCTTAAATATACCATCTATACTAATAAGAACTAAGTACAGTTTTCCAATTAAAGAGGGAGCCAAACCAAAGAAAATCTTATTAATGATTTGATGTATATGGATGCCATCAAGTGAAATGGTTCCACACACAAACATAGTAAGCAGTTTCTTCATTCCATAGAATTGTTCTCTCGTGATATCAGAATGTCATTCATGTTCAGGAAGTGTATAATTTTTAATGTCTACCAAAGTAATAGACCGAAGAACAGAAGCCTGAATCAGTTCAAACTGAAAACAATGAATGAAAGCAACACTTACAAATACCTTGATCTCCTCTAGGCAAGACACATAAAGCATAAAGCTATCAAGGGATAAACTTAGAGCCAAATACATTAAGAAACTTACTGGGATCCTGAAGTGGGAAGAACACATTTAAAGCAATGAATAACTATGCAAGAGTAGCCTTAATGTATACTTTTCGGAATTAGAAAATGTATTGAAATGGATTTACAAAGTAATCTCATAAAAATGTGTACACAGTTTAAAAAAACCCATAGACTTCATAACTCCAAGGCAATTGTGGAGACATGAACACTTTGTTACAAAAAAAGAAGACAGTTGATAGAAATTCCCAAAGCATATGAGAAACAAGTAAATCAAAACAAAGCCTACCTGCAAGAATACTTCTGGAATAAGGTGACATCACTTACCAAGCGATGGTAAAGTCTGACAAGAGGAACATACCACTGGTTTTCTTGAATATAAGCCAAATGTAATCCACATGCACTCAGTCAATAATATGTTGATATAACAGCATCAAACAATGCCTTTGTAATGCCAATTTGTTTTTGGAAATGGGGAAGGGAAGAGGATATTTCATGCTGGCAATTCAGAACTTGGTATTTGCCACCAGAAATTACAAAAAAAAAGTTATCTTTCAGGAGTCTGGAGTTACTGATCAATGCAGATTCTGCAAAGAAATGGCAAAATCTGTGTAACACATCAGAGCAGGATGCAAAATTTGAACCCCTGCCAAGCACCTAGTGAGACATGACCTAGTGGCTGGAAGCATCCATCAGAAGCATGATGTCTTTCATGGACTGACAGCTGCCAAATCCCCATGCTACAAATATAGACTTCAAAATGGACTGTCAACCAGTAAACTGTACTGAAGCCAAAGCATTATCATAGACTAAACTGTTGCCCATAATTACCTGCATGTAACATTCGTCAGCAACAACTTCAGAATAATCCTTTTAATAGGTAGCCAGCAGAAGAAATAAGTCTTATGGTAAGAGCATCGGGTCCGTCTCATGCCCGTTGCTGTGTGTGCTACAGGCGTTGTCCCCAAGATCCCTTCCATGAGCCTACAGATGACTTCACATCCCACCAGTATTATTGAGCAAACAAACAAAAACCAGTGCTTTTATCCACTTGCGCAATCATCCACAGAATAGCAAATATCAAAAACTCATGGCAGGATACTGACTCATCCCAGGACTGTTTCTATCTGAATCTCACTGAAAAAAGAGATGGAAAGAAGAAGATGACAATAATAAGAAATAACAGTTCTGGTCTTTTTCTTAATCAAAATGGAATCTCATTGTTTGATAGCCATATCTCATTCGCATATAATTTACATTCATCTCTACCGACAGGCATTTCTCTACCTCTTTGGGATCAGCACTGGGAATGTTTTCATGCGCCACAAGTACAGTTGTGACACAGTGGGAAGAACCTCAGAATTGACTTCAAAAGACCTGGGTTCCAATTCTGGATCTAATACTTAACTGCCTACATTTACGTTGCTTCTCTATTTTGAGCCTCAGATTTCTCTCCTGTACAATGGGGCTAATAGTTCTCATCATCTTTATGGGGAAAGCTGTTTGCAGTCCTTAGCACTCGACAGACATGAGTTATTGGCACAGTATCGGACTCTGCTTTGTAACAGCCGGGCCTCGTCGCCATTTCAGGGGGATGGGGTTGTATTCAGAGGCCTCGACACTGGGCCCTTGGGGTCAGATGTAGTCTCAGTTTTCCTCATCTCCTCTGGTCACACTAGGGGTCAGTCTCACAAAGGTGCCAGCCCCCTACTGCAGCAAACACCAGCCTTTGATGAATTAAAAGGATGCTGCCAACTTCATTACACTGCAACCCTTCCATAAAGGAAGGGCAGAGCCGATTAACGAGTGCATAATTGGGGCCTGATTGATGGTTCTCTCCCTCACTACTAAAGTCTGTATATATAATTATTTTGCCTTGGGGCCTAATTTTGTCACTGTTAGTTTCCACTTTTGCCATCAACTGGAATTTGTAGACAGGCCCTGCAGCCTCAAAAAAGGCCGAAATGGACTAAGCCCATGGCCCCAGATATGTTGCCCACAAATGGCCAGCAGCCTTTGCAGCCATTTCATGGCTTAACGAGGAAACGACACTTTGATTTGCCAGCCACTATGACATCAATCTTGTTGGATGTGGATTCCTGTGGCATCACCTACTGATTCCATGGGGATTTTTTAATTCAACATCAATTTGTTATAAAACCTACAGGAGACCTGTCCTTTTCCCAGTCAACCTTCTTCCCTGCCCCCACCATATTTGAAGCAAGTGAAGTCTTGAAGGCCTTTCTTACAAAACTACCATCAAGGCATAATTTCATCAGACATAAGATTAAAAAAAAAAACAGAAACACCCATAGACATTCTCCTTCCCGCTAACCCAGATACTGCCCAGGAATCACAAAGGAACAAAAATAAGTCGAACTATCATGACAAAATATTCCAACTTCCTCAAATCAATCACTCATTATGTGAGTGCTGATTTTGTAAAAAGACATTGCGCTATTCTATAGAATCACAGCCATATGAGCTAAACTCTGGCCATATCATTCCCTGGGTTTCAACCATATCTCATTAAGCCTCCAGCTCATTATAGTCTTCCATAGCACAAGAGTGACTCACAAAACATAGACCAATTTTAATAACCAATCTGTTTGGCGACAATCCTTCAAGTTAGGTCAGGAAACTAGCTCCCTACTAGGAAGCGGAAAAATGCTACTAAATCACCATTCAAAAGATTACAGTTCTTGTAGTCTTATTAAAAGAAGACAGACTATTTTTATCTCCCAAGGGCTTTTTCCCTCTCTTCTATAATAATAACTTTGATCCATATTTTGGTGACCCTCTTTTTTTCCCCAACACCGGAGAGGCAATGCTTCTAATATATGAGCCAAGATATACAAACCTGCCCTCTGAAATTCCCTTTGTTGGTTTCTCCTTACCGAGAGCTCACTGGCTTATGAATCATGGGATGATTTGAAGAGACTTTCAGTCAAAGCTCTGTAGTATGCCAGTGGGCACAGGCCAAGAGGAAAAAAAATAAAGATTGATATTTGCCCTCTCTTTTTATCTGCACTTGATTTATAAGTCAGTGGGAGTATGCAGGAGAAATAAAGGCAAAGACCTTGATGCCTCCCTGTGGAGAATATGCACCATTTGGATTGAAGGCATGAAAGAGGGGAAATTAATGGTAAGCTGTTCATCTGTCACGACTGCCAGGCTGATGGTTTCACAGAGAAGGCGAGGACTGTGTGACATGCCCTCCAGTGAAGGGCAAGGCTGTCCGCTGTTCTCATATTAGAAACATAGTGCTTTTGATTGCAGAGGGATTTCAATTCAAATCAGACTGTGCATTGGGAAGATGGATATTTACACAAGCCTACTGTATTTCCTTTAAGTAGAAACTTGTAGAATTGAGCTTGTTCCAGGCAGAAGGGGAAAAAAAAACCCGAAGTTCATCAAGTTAAACCTCCTGCTTGCTAATGTGAGCCTGCAGTTGTCAGTGGAGATGTCAGTGGGATGGCTAGCTCCTGGAGAGGCAGGCACAGCCAAGAGGGACGGCCTCTCTGGAGGGCACAAAGCACAGAGAGGGATGACAGAGGAAAGCATAGGCTGAAGGTGGCTTGTTTCCCCCACCGGAACAGGAATGCCACGACAAAAACAGCTTGAAGAACATGCTTAGCAGGAAGGACACAAAATCAGGCAGAAATGTTTCACCTCATGGGGAAGCTCAAGCGAGATCCCATTGCGTTGCTCTTGAGGTGATGGGATGCCATCAACAAATGCCAGGGTTTGTTATATTAGCAGAAGAGTCTCTGCTCAGAAAGAGAATGTGGGGTGAGGGCTGGGAGTGCGGGAACATCTACTTTAATGGCAGAAATTCAACAAGTCTTTGTGAATCTAAAAACATTACAATCATGTTTGCAATTATTTGCCGATTTCCAGTCGGCCAAATTCTTTGCAGAAGAGAGAGCATTTTTGTTTGGTTTTGGTTTACCCTGACATTTCTGCTCTTCAGTTGTCTTTAGGACTGAGTCAAGGCTTCCTTACAGTTGAACAAAGAGGAGGGAAAGAGATTATTGGCACCGCTTAAAGTTGCTGAGAGCAAAGAAAGGAGGTGGGTAGGGCAGGGGCACACAAGTACCTTTTGCTTTGGATACTACTGGACGCCCTTACTATGTTCTAGTGAAGGAAATATTGGTGGCAGAAATTACGTGGACCCACAGTTACTCTTCTCAAAACCTATGATATGTACAAAATAACATAACAGAAACTATATCTCAAAGCATATTTTAATTCAAATCAATGATAAATATTTGACTTCAGTTAGTCAAATATGAAGATCAGCTTTAGGTTTCACATAAATGAAAAGGCTCCACGGAAATAAACTCCAAGCTCTTGAATCTTTGATTTATGTTTATATAGAATTGTTCTTTTTTATCATCAGTAAAATGAAGGTGCTACATTAAGTGAGTTCTAGAACCTTTAGCAGCTCTGACATCCTCTGTTCTAGGGATTCACCCAGCTTGGAAATGTTTTAAGGTCTCATAGTTTGAAGATTTTATATTCTGAGACACCTTTCACCACAATAATCCCATTCTGGAGTTGGCTCTCTGTCTGACATTCCAGAGGACAAGACATCTCATCTCTCCAAGCCTCAGTTTACACATCTATACAATGGGGGGAAGGGACAGGAAGGAGGTGTATTAATCCTGTCATGCACCTTAAAGAGCCTGACAAACCTTATGGTCATGCTGATGCTTCGGCCTGGAAGGTCACCTCTATTTCTGATATTCCAGGATTTGCTAGCTTCTACCTTGAAGAAAGTAATACTTACATTATAAATATATTCACTGAAAATCCAGGTCACAGTAGTTCAGATTTCCCTGTCAGACACTTCACTTTCTCTGCTATCACCTGAAACTCATCCCCACAACATGACACCTTTGGTGTCCATTTCCCAAATCTGGAAACGCTGTCTTGCACAGCAGTCACCTAGCCATCAACACTCACCAAGCCCCATTCTCTTAATGAACCATTTCCACCAGTTTCCATCTATCTCAACATCATTACCTCTTCCCATTTTCATTCTGTGCAGATATGTTTATTGCACTGGATGCTAAGCTGCCTAAAGCAGAGACTTGGCTATTTAGTCAATGTTATTTGACTTTGACAAAGTCCCACAAACTGTTACCTCTCGATGCTGTATCTCTCTCCCAAATCACACACAGTAAACATGTAGTTACACGCAGACCCCAAATGTTTTGCTAAAGCCAGAGCACAGTCATTTGAACAGCCTGGCACTGCCTTCAGATGAGTCTTCACGTAATTGCGGCCAATGGTAGGGTGGTAACTGTCACCGCTAAATGCCCATTCTCCCCTCAGTCCTTTGCTCTGGCCCTGCAATCACCCTCCAGGCCCTGGAAAATGTTGTGTTATGGTTATTGACTAGAGGAAAACACGTCAGAAACTAGGTAAGTGGACAGATTCAGGGCTTTGTAGTTCTCAGAACTAGACCACAGAAAGTGAGAAGAGCTCCTTCTGCCAGCTGGGTTAGAATGCTATAGCAGAGTGGAGAGACTGTCTTTCTATAGACCCCTGCAGCCCCTCCTGACCCCCCCCCCCAATCCTGATGAGAGGCAGTGTGTTCAGATTTGGGGAATCTGGGCTCCTGGCCTGGCATTGCCCTGCACTGGTGGGAACTTTGGCAATCCCATTCACTTCTGTCCACCTCAGTTTTCTCATCTGTCAAATGGGAAATTTCACTGCTATCTTCCCTGTGTCACCAGACTATTTCTTGGTTTTTTTTTTTATCCTTTGGTCTGGACCTGTGACTTTATCCATAGAGAAAGCTCCCAGAAAGGAAATTTCACTCATACCAATGCAAACACGCAACTAAGAGTCTGCAAGAGTTGCCTGGGGGTAGTAACAGGCTAAGTGACTTGCTCAGAATCATGCAGTCAATGTGTGTGTTAACAGGAGGATTTGAACTCTGTAAAGTACCATGCCCTGATGATAGAGGGAATCTCAGAGACCATCTGGTCTAACCTTCTCATTTTCCAATTGAGAAAACTGATATCCAAAACAGTTAAGTGACTTGGCCAGTGTCAGACAGGAGGTAACTCAGGCCAACCACCTCTGAAGCTAGCTTTCTTCCCACTGTAGTGCATGGCTTAGTCAATAAAGGCCGTTGTAATGATAATGGAATTTGGAGATGCCCCTGTATTGGCTTGGTTTTTGGGTTGAGTGTTAAAACCCAGAGCTTGTGAATCCCACTTGTGGGATGGACTTGTTGATGTGAAGAGAGAGGGCTGAACTGGGAGGAGCCGTGAATTGGGAGAGAGGCCCAAGCCTAGAGAAGGCCAGAAGGACTTTTGGGAGAGCAGTATCCAGTATCATGGAGAATGAGTTGCTCAGAGAAAGACTGCTGAGAGCCTGTTGGGCTTTTGAGGACTGCCACCCGGAGCTGCCAAGAACTGAGGAGGCATGGCTGTGATGCCGGTATTTTGTCTGTCTGTTTTGATGTTGTTTTGCCAGATTCACCTGCTGGTGAAGGGCAGTGCTGCTGTTGTAGAGCAGTGCTGCTGTTGTAGAGGTCCTGGAAGCTTGCTGTTGGTTCAGAATCCCTGAAGGAGGATTTTCCTGTTGTATGTTTACAGAAATCCTGGAAGAGGGCCTTGCTGATGTTTTCAGGGGTTCTAGGACTGTTCTACAGGCAGAGAGTGACTTGATAAAGACACTGGCTATGACTTTGTTGAGCCTTTTCTCACCAGGAACTGAGATTGCAGAGATCTTGCCTTGAGTGAAGATGAAAGAAGGGCCTTTCCTTGGGTATTCAATGCTGAGTGATATCTTAACCTTGTTGTAACTTAAGGGTGGATGGCCTTTTGTGCTCTCCTGTCCCTTTTGAGATTCAGGGGTGGGAAGCATTTGAATTTTTTGTGCTCTTTGATTGACCAAATGAATGTACTTTGTTTATGATTGGAGACTAATCTCCATTTGAGAGGAGAGACTTTGTTGACTGACTAAATGTACTGCCCAGGAGTGGGCTACTTTGACTAATGTACTGGCCAGGGGTGGGATAGTTGGACCTTGATACTTTGCAATTGAATTGAGAACTTACTTCCTAAATGAACAAGTTACACTGTATTTTGACTTTCTCTGTTCTGTGAATGTTTGCTGAATAAATGGGGTTTGCTATTCTGGTAATCCGAACTTAGGAAGTTGCCTTTTCTTGGCATTACAGCCGTTCAATGCTGTGGGAACTTTTGGGGAATGACATTCAGAATCTGTACAGATTTTTAATTTATCTGCAAAGAAATGAAATAGTCAAATTATCTGAGTTTCTTAGAGCCTGATTTGAACAAAGAAAAGCTCAGAGGATGATGGTCAAATTCTCTTTCAACAGGAAAAAAAAACATTCTCTTACCCTGAATTATAATCTTAATCCCACTCTTTTTGTTTGAGACAGAATTAAGTGACTTGGCCAGGGTCACACAGCTAGTAAGTGCCTAAGTCCAGATTCGAACTTAGGTCTTCCTAACTCCGAGGCTGGTGCTCTATCCACTGCACCGTCCAGGTGACCCCTCCCCCTTACATCATGTCTATACATCATGACAGGGCTAGGGCCAGAAACATGAGTACATAGCTTGCTTATCCTGAGCCACTATACATGCTTCCACTAAAGCATTCCCTTGATGCCTCGGGCTGGTGAATGCTGAATTCTGCCAATAAATAGAAAGAGAATCACAAATAGTGTATCTGTCACACCTAGAGTGTCATTAGTTCATTTCCAGAATCAATCTTGCAATTGCTCATTATATGCCTTTCCTACATACAAAACTCAATTGACATTAAACAGTGCAATCCTTTGTAAGTAGATTTGATTCATTCAACATCATAATAACCACAATATAACCACAAAAAAAGATTTCATTTTTTTAGCACTTTAATCTGATATATCATGGGATAAATTCCCCTGCCACACCCATATACCTCCCAAGGCTGGGAGC
Source organism: Pseudochirops cupreus (assembly GCA_028627135.1). NCBI lineage: Eukaryota > Metazoa > Chordata > Mammalia > Diprotodontia > Pseudocheiridae > Pseudochirops > Pseudochirops cupreus. Next base: position 42,355,367 of record CM053582.1, on the reverse strand, counting down.
CTAAGGCATTAAGTACCACAAGCTGGGCAAGGTTGCCACTGTTGTCAACATTGCCCACTTAAGTCTTGGAGTGGGTCAGTGGGCAAAGGGCTGCATTTGGAGTCTGGGGTCTAGACTAGAATTCCCTTCCCCAAAGGCCTCTCTTTCCATGTTTGCAAAGTAAGGAGATTGGTCTATCTAAATGACTTCTAAGGCCTCTTCCAGCTCTAAGTCTATTATTCTCTGATGTGAAGCAAAGGTATAAGCACATAACCATGTGCCTGGGAGTAGATTCAGCTCGAGGGACAGAGCAGAGGAGAGGACAGTCTGAGTGGGAAGAGCAGTAGGTGGCTTGTGGGCTGTGTCCCAGAGAAACCAGCAGGGGGATTTCATCTCAGCCTTCAGAGGACAACACAGCACATGAGGGACATAGGTCAACTTTTGGAGACAATCTCTTTTCCCTGTCGGCACCCAGGGCAAAGTCCTGTTCTCCTCATGCTAGTTTTGCCTCTGTTGCTAGGAGCTTCTCAAACCAAAGTTTTTATTGTTGTTGAGTCATTTCAATAGAGTCCAACTTCTTCTGACCCCATTTGGAGTTTTCTCAAAGAGACCAGAGTGGTTTGCCATTTCATTCTCTAGCTCATTTTAAAAATGAGGAAACTGAGGCAAACAAAATTAAGTGGCTTGCCCAGAGTCACACAGTAAGTGTCTGAGGCTGGATTTTGAACTCAGGATCTTCCTGATTCCAAGCCTGGTGTTCTGTCCACTGCAGGGCCACCCAGCTGCCCTAGGGCAAAGCCCTATTTGCTTCAAGCTAGTTTTGGTTCTGATACCAAGAGTTTCTCAAACCATAAATCATCCTATAGAGCTTAGCTGCCATTATTGTTATTATCATTACTACCCACATATGATGGTGCTCTGAACTGTCCCTCTGAGGAGTCTCAAAGTGGGGTGGGGTCATGTCCCAGCCTGCCTCCTCTCCCATGGCCACCATTTAGGTCAGTGGTTCTCAACCTGTGGGTTCTGTTCAATTTGTAACAATGAAAATACATCCTGCATATCAGATATTTAACATTATGATTCATAACAGTAGCAAAATTACAGTTATGAAGTAGCAACGAAAATTATTTTATGGTTGGGGGTCAGCTCAACATGAGGAACTGTATTAAAGGGTCACAGCATTAGGAAGGTTGAGAACCACTGATTTAGGTGTTGTGGCTACCAAATAAACTGATCTCTCTCCCTCCCTCTCTCTCTCTGTCTCTCTGTCTCTCTGTCTCTCTCTCTCTCTCTCTCTCTCTCTCTCTCTCTCTCTCTCTCTCTCACACACACACACACACACACACACACACACACACACACACACACACAATTATGGAGGCTCCCTTCATGGCACTCTGGAGGGGAAAGGGCCTAAGGCTGGCACACAAGGACCATGTCATTGCAAAGATTCAGAATGTGCAGCATGGAATCCCCAGCTTGCAGACTACTTCAATGAAAGCCACATGAGAGGGACATCTGGGGGAGGAGAGCTTGGACGAAAAGCAATCGCAAGAGCTCAAATAAAAGACAGATGCAAACATGAATGATAGGCTTTCATTTTCAGCTGCTTTAAAAAAATAATTCACTGTCATAAATCACAGAAAAGCCAACACCAAAGTTCTAAGCTCCTCTTTTTTCTCTCATCAGAAATGTCACCCCACAACATGCAAGTCTCCTCAGACAAATTACCAGTAGCAAAAAATAGCCCCACAAAGACACACACCACACCTGCAGATGCCATTTGCCCTGCTTTTGCAGAAGGACAAGAAGGGGGATGCCCAGCTATCTCACCACTTCCACTCCCCTGCTCCAGGACACCCCAGGTATTCTATAAATATCCGAATCCTACACTGCTCTGTTGCAAGAGAACCCTTTTTTAACTTGGGGTTAAGAAGTGAATCCCAAACTGCTATCTCTACTTTGGAAAATGTGCCCATCTTCCAATGCCAAGCTCACCCTCTCCCTCCTCCATGAGGCCCTTTGCTGATCTTGGCAGAAACGATGTCTCTCTGCCTGGGTCTATTACCAGAGTGCTCTGCTCATCCCATTCATATGGCCCATTCTCACCGGGTCCATCTGGTTTCCTCTTATAGCTAACTATGATCTTTTCTTATCTTCCAAACTAGACCAGAGGCAGCATCAGGGCACTAGTTGGCATTCCAGAAATGCTTGTGGAAGAGATGGGACTGAGCCCACCAGACTGCCTGGGGGATCAGGGAACCCATCTGGCATCCAGCACACTGCTCAGAGCTGCCCCATGCTGAATATTCACCAAACAGTAACCAACAGGTCTTCGTGGTGCCAACAAAAGAACTCTTAGCACTAATGTCTGGTCCATGAGGGCAGGGCCTCAACTTAGCAAAACTTCACATTGCCAGCAGCATCTAGCCTGGATCTCTGCACTCAGCAGGGAGCTACAAAACATGTGGTGAATGAATCAATGAATGAACAGATGAACTGAATGAAGAAAAACAGAGGGAGATGCGATGAATCAGACCTTGGGAGCTGGGGGAGTAAAGTCACTATTGGTGAATAATGGACAGCCAGGATTCCAGAGGATCAGAGCCCTGTGGCCAAACTGCCAGCACAGACTTCAGCATCCTACAAATACCAGAAATCTGTTCTCTCGTTTATTTTTCTATGCTGTTGCTGTAAGTCAGGGTCATCTTTAAGCAAACTGCTAAGGCTGTCTAGTTTGTCTATAGGCCCCCAACCTCCCTCTATGGTGCTCATCCCCACCACCTTCTGGACCCAGTACCTTCCCCTAGAAAGGTTCTGATTTCAGTCCTTTAACAAGAAGAGTGGGTGAGTGTGGCCATGTCACAGGGGCACAAAGGCCATGGAGTCAGGAGTACTCTGGCCTCAAATCTCACTTATCACAACACTAACTAGTGTGCGACCCTGTACAAATGACATCACTGCTCTGGGTCTCCATTTCATCACCCAGAAAATACGGGTCATGGAATGTTGTGTTACCTTGTCTTCTGAAAAGAACTAATGGAGGCAGCTAGGTGGTACAATGGATAAGCAGCACCCTTGAAGTCAAGAGGACCTGAGTTCAAATCTGGCCTCAGATACTTACTAGCTGTGTGATCCTGGGCAAGTCACTTCACCCCTATTGCCTCCAAAAACAAAACAAAAAAAGAACTTACTGCCTGAAAAATCAAGGTTTAAAACCCTCTTTGATCTTATTTTTTCCTATAGCCGGGCACCCTTCCTTTTTAGATGGCTCTTTCAACAACTCCATGTCCTCAGTGCCATCCTGGTATCCCCTGGCCTTCTGCCTGCTACTGGTCTGGAGGTTTCCCTTCCCTTCTCCATCCTCCAATAAAAACTGACCTAGTGAGAGGCAATATGATTTAGCAGAGAGTGTTGGATTTGGTCTCAGGAAGAACTGAGTTCAGGTCCGGCTTCAGCCCTGTACTACTTGCTAGACTTTGGCCAAGTCACTTAACCTATGTGGCTTCAATGGAGAGGGGGGTAGACTCAATGATCTCTAAAGTCCCATCTAGTTTAAAATCTTGCATTCTGGGAGTCCCATCTAGAGACTTAAGATTCAGAGCTAGAAAGCACCTGAAAGGCCATTTTACCCAATTGCATCATTTAACATATGGGGAAACTGAGGCCCAGAGAATTAAAATCATCTCAGTGTCACACAGCTAAAGAGGGTGCAGAGCCAATCTTTGTGCCAGTCCATGTGGTTCAAGCAGATTCTTTTGATCTGGTGATTAGAGTCAATTTCAAGGAGTGATTCCTGAAAAAGATCCTATTGGTGATTAGGTAGGACCTTGTATGTCACTAGCTAGGAAGCATCTGTATTTTAATAGGGGCCTTCTGGAAATATGTGCCTTAAGAATGAATCTCTAATGTTGGGATTTTAGGTACCAAAGAAGTCCAATGAGGAGATACTGGGGAAGGCAAGGAGGCCCTTCTACTATCCTCAAATTCCATCACAGGTAGGTGCCAACTCTTCCTTCCAAGGCATAGCACTAGGTAAGAACATTAGCTGTAGGTTCAGAGGAGCTAGATTCAGCCCCAAGATCTACTCCCTGCTGCCTCAACATCCTGGGGTAAATCACTTAACTCCTTGAGACTTCATTTTCTTTCTCTATAAAACAAAGAACCTAGACTAGATGCTATCCAAGGCCTCATCCAGCTGTAAATCCTAGCAGGTAAAGGCACAGAATTGCTCCCAGATCCAGAAACAAAATTTAGGGCTCTTGGCGCAAGTACCACCCTCTCCCCTGCCTTCCCTTCCTGAAAATCTAAATATGCCAAAGACCAATGCATTAAAATACCAAAATACCATCAAAACACCAGCAAGTAATCCTGAGGCAAGAGATAATTAGACTTCACACTGAAAAAAGCTCTGTGACTGAACATTTAAGATCAGATTTTCAGATTCTCAGTACATAAGAACTAGAAGGGAGCTCTGAGATCATCCAATCCAACTCTAACTTGAAAGAGGAGGAAACTGAAGTATAGAGAGGGGAACTGGCCAAGCCCCACAGACTAGAAAGGGATAGGACTAAAAGTAGAACCAGGTCTCTTGACTCTCCTCTCTGTGCTCTTGCCATGTACTCTTCTACTTGAGCCATCAGAGTAAATCTAGATATGACTCATTTGTATATGTGGTGTTCAGGGAGGACTAGCATCTCTGGTATGAGGGCTTGCAAAGCCCTTTTCAGGACTGCTCATTTGCCTTTGGTGTTCACCTTGACCCAACTCTCACCTGTAGCTCCAAGAAGCATGCACAGAAGACATAGCCCAATAAAACCATCTCAACAAATAGGCTAAACCAGGTTGAGAGCAATCAATGAGCCTCAAAACTATTTGTGAGTTAGGGGAATGTCTACTCCAAAATGTGAAGAATTCCCCTGGTGGAATTGGCAGATGAGAACAATTTGTTCCAATGGCCGTACAGGTGGCTGAAGTAGGCGCTGTGGAGTATAGTACTTAGTCAGACATGCAAGACACCAAGGTCATCCACTGCATCCCAGGCAATCACCAAACATCTTGACTTTTGTCTTGCAACTGGACTTGGATGACTCAGGAAGGGAGTGAGGCTGGTGACTTTGTGCAGTTCTGCCTCATTTAATCCAACTCAAGCACAAGTCAAGACATCACTCCATGATGTCATCAGTCCTCTTCAAGTATGAAGGACGAACAACAACCAATATGACTCGAAGCGGGAAAGGTTATCTAGCATAGTGAATGAGAGGCTCCAAATCCAAAATGGTGCTGACAGCCAAAATGTCCAAATAGGATGAATCTAGTGAAGTGAAATTTAATAGGAATAAATAGAATGTCTTATACTTGGGCTCACTAAGTCACATTCTTTGGCACAAGATGGAGAAGGAAGGACTAGACAGCAGTTTATCTGAAAAAGATCTGAGGGTCTTAGTGAACAACAAGTTCAATAGAAGTCAAGAGCATGAAATGACATCCAACAAAGTCTATTCAATCTCATGGTCGTGCTAAATACAAGTCAGTTGAGAGGAAAATTTGGGGAAATGGGGGCCATCACGTAGAAGGATTAGATTTGTTCTGATCAACTCACAGAGCATAAGTATGAGCAAAGGGGTCGAAGCTGAACCCTACAAATGGCATCTGTGGAAAGATTCACTTATTTGACAGAAATGAACATTTTGGAGAAGTTGGAAGTTTAGACCAGATGAGCTCTAAGGATAATTCCAAGATCTCATTTTATGGCTCTATGTGAAACTGACAAAGGCATTTGAACAAGTTTAAGGACTAACAATGAGAGGCAGCATAGAATGGTGATGGGAGAGCCTACTTTGGAGTCCCAAAGAACCTAACTCAAGTCCTTCCTCTGACACAAATGGCTGTAGGACCTTATACAAGTCACTTAACCACTCAGTTTCCTTTGCTGGATCTTCATCTAGGGCAGTGGTTCTCAACCTTCCTAATGCAGCAACCCTGTAATACTTGTATGTGGGCATATCTGCATGTGGGCGGACCCGCCTGGAGAAGGATATAGGAGCGGTGTCTCAGTTCCTAAGACCATTGGAAATATGTGTTTTCCAATAGTCTTAGGTGACCCCTGTGACCCCTGTGAAAGGGTCGTTCGACCCCCAAAGGGGTCGTGACCCACAGGTTGAGAACCGCTGATCTAGGGAATGTCCACAAATCATGGGTGTCCTCAAGGCTCTGTCCTGGGCCCTCTTTTTTTCTTCTTATCACTTGGTGATCTCATCAGCTCCCATGGATTCAATTAGCATCTCTGTAGATAATTCCCAGATTTTGACATCCAACCCTAACATCTCTCCTGATCTTGTCTCATCACCAACTTCCCATCACATCTCAAACTCAACATTTTTAAAAGAAAATTCATTATCCTTCCCTCCAAACTCTCCCCTCTCCCAAACTTCCCTCTTATTTAAGTGGGCATTACTATCTTCCCAGTCACTCAGGCTCCTAATTTAAGTATCATCCTTAACTCCTAATTTACATTCAACTCACATAGTCAATCTGTTGCCAAGTCTTGTCATTTCTTCCTTCGCAACATCTCTTCTGTATATCTCCTTCTCTCCTCCATCACTGCTGCCTCCCTCCTTGGTACAGGCCCTCACCATCTCCTACCTAGACTACTGCAGAGGCCTGGCATTTGGGCTCTCCTTCTCAAATCTCTCCCCACTCCAATCTATTTTCCACTCTGCTGTTAGTGATCTGCCTAAAGTGCAAGTATGACCATGTCATCCCACTCCTTCAATAAATTCCAGTGACCCCCATCACCCTCAGAATCAAATATACAATCTTCTGTTAGAGTTTTAAAGCCCCTCATACCCTAGGCTCCTACTTGCCTCCTCTTACTCAATAACTCCCTTTCATGTGTCCTAAAATCCAGTGACACTGGCCTTCTTGCTGTGTTGAACATGACACTCCATCTCCCAATTCTATGCCTTTTCCTTCTAAGTTCCCCAGACCAGGATTTTACTCCCTTCTCATCCCCATCTCTTGGCTTCCCTAACCTCCTTCAAGATAGGCAAATCCACACCATTTGCAAAGACAAAATGCTACAGACATTGCCTCCTATATTCATCTTGTATATACCCAGTTATTTGAATGGGGCACCTCCATAAAGCTGTGAGCTCCTTGAGGGCATACCTTCCTTATTTCTCCCCTTCTTTCCTTCCACCCTCCCTCCCTTCCTTCCTCCCTCCTTCCCTTCCCTTCCTTCTTTCTCCCCTTCTTTCTTTCCACCCTCCCTTCCTTCCATCCTCCCTTTCTTCCTCCCTCCTTCTCTTCTTCCTTTCCTTCCCTTCCTTCCTTCTTTCTCTCCTTTTTTCCTTCCACCCTCCCTTCCTTCCTCCCTCCCCTCATATCCCAAGTGCTTAGGACAGTTCCTGGCACATAGTAAGTGCTCGACACCTGCTTAGTGACTGGCTGCCTGACTCAGAGGCCCCAGGAACCAGTGGGCCTAGAAGCTTCCACAGAGCTGATCAGCATCTGAAGAGAGCACTTCCTTGGCCTCCGCCATTCACCATGCCGGTGAAATCACTAGTCTAGACCCAAAGGATAAATAAAGGCTTTTGCTTTTTCCTTCTAAAGCAGTTTTACTTTTCTTTATGCTCCAAGGTTCTCCAGTGAGAGCACGCAGCTCTTCAATTTCCACCAAGAAAAACAAAGGCAGCCTATTTACTGAAATCATTTACCTCTCGGCAGGTATTTCGGGAAACTCCCGCCTGCAATTATGGTGTTTTATTGATGATTTTGAACTGGACTGTGTAGATTTTAGCATCTCTTGCATGTTTACATGGAATATTCTGAAGCAGCAATTAAAATAATTAAGGAGGGTGAAGAAATCTTTAGCATGCAACGAAGATTTCTGCAAAATGTTAATTTCTGTCAAATAAGTGAATCTATGCACAGATGCCTCCTGACAGAGGCTGTGATTTCGGAGTGCTTTGCATGCCAAATAACTTGTTTACCCCCTCAGTGTTGGCCAAGTTTACTGTCAATTTACAAATAATTTCCATTTTGCTGTTTATTCCGCTGCCTTTTGATGGATATGTCTTCCAGACTTTTTATCTTGCATGTAGACAAACTAATTAATATTTTCCCTTCAGGCAAATATTTTTTTCTTAGATCTAAATGTGGGTTAGATTCTTCTTCGTTTCCATATGCTTTGTTCTGTCAATCATCCCAGTTCTGTGTTGCTAAAAACGTACCTCGATGGATGTCAATTTCTACATTTTGCAGATTTCATGCACACACACGTAGCCATGAATAGTTGTGTTTAGGGGCAAAAACACCTCAAATTCTAATGGAAACCTGAGGAATCGGGTTTAAAGGCAGAAAAGGTCATAATGGAAGTAGGTTTATTGTGTTCGTCATTGTTTGTGACCAGCCCTTCCTCTGTTGTAGTGAAATAATAACTAGAAATATTACATGCTAACTGTATCAGTACCCGGGTGAATTTTGGAAACATCCCGTAGGGAGTCTCATAGGCTGTAAGGGACATTAGAGATTCTCTCTTACACACAATTGTTCAGAAGGGCAAAGAAACATGAAAACACACCCACATAATCAGACAAGGGCAAGTTCGGACACTAGAGAAGAACTTGGCAGATACTCACCAAATATCTTCCGTCAAGACGGAGACCAGGAGATTTTTAGGTGAGCTGAGAATGCGTTTTCAGTTCCGTTCCACTGCACTCAATTCAGCAAGAATTGGGCAATTGGGCAATCTCTGTGAGCTAGGCATTGTGCTGAGTGTTGGGGATTCAAAGACAAACGCCAAATAGTCCAGTCCTCAGGGAGCTTATAGTCTACTGAAAGGGAGGCGGTGTTAGAAAAAATGGCATCCCCCTACCTGTCCACAACTTGCTTCCCCAGCGCATGTGGATCTATGTAGCTGTTGCCCAACACAATGTAAATGTCCCTAACTTCAAGAAGAGTACTAGGTGCTGAGTATACCAGGCATTCCCACTGAGGAATCACTCTCCCCAAGCAGAGTTGTACCAGCCAGACCAAGTCTCAGAGAATTGCCTGAGGCCTCAAGTGCTTGGCTCACACAGTTCAAATAAGCAGAAAAGTCTGCCTTTACTTCTCTTTTGTGGCCCTACTGATATTCCTCTCACAATGCCACTGAACTCCCATAGGAATGTGCTGGTAAACGATTAACAACCAGCTCTCAAAAAAAAGTGCCCACAGCACACTTTGAAGTTTAACCTGCATTATTAACATTTTCTCCACCCCTTTCTTAAGTCTAGAGTCCCAGGGGTGGGGAACCTGCAGCCTCGAAGCTACATGTGGCCCTCCAGGCCCTCAAGTGCAGCCCTTTGACTGAATCCAAACTTCACAGAACAAATCCCCTTCATAAAAGGATAAAACTTCGACTCAAAAGGCGACCTTGAGGCTGCAGCTTCCTCCCGCCCCAGACAATCAACAAAACAATAACTCAAGCTCTGAGTTATAATATTTGCTGATTTCTGAGGTGGACATGCACACAAGGAACAATTGGCTCTGTGGAGCAGGTATCAATTGGGCTCTAGCACATTCCTGAGACTCTGGGCCTTGTCACTGGTCATCCCCCTTGCCTGGACCATTCTCACTCCTCACATCCACCTACTTACTGGCTTCTTCAGCTTTCTTTGAGACAAAGCTCATGCTGCCTTCTACAAGCAGCTTCTCCAGGTCTTCCTTGGAGATTTAGGTCCTCCATGTATGTAAGTATGTACGTAAGCAGTAGATTAGGAGCTCCTTGAGGGCAAAGACCTTGTTCTTCCCTTTATTTACATCCCTAGCAGAGTGCCTGGAGCATAGTCACTGCTCCACACATACTCCTTGACTTCTGCCTTGCACTGGCTCTAATTCTAAAAAAGAACTCTGTCCCACCTCCCCCCAAACCCATTTAACAGTCCTTTAATTATCGCTGTGGGGCACCTAGGTGGTGCTGCAGTGAATAGAGTGCTGGACCTGGACTCAGAAAGATTCATTTTCCTGAATTCAAATCTGGCCTCAGACACTAGTTGGGTGATTCTAGGCAAGTCACTTTACCCTATCTGCCTCAGTTTCCTCTTCTGTAAAATTAGGTGAAGGAAATAGCAGACCAATCTAGTATCTCTGCCAAGAAAACCCCAAATGGGGCCACAAAGAGTCAGATGTGACTGAAAAAGAACTGAACAATAATAAAATTATCACTGTGGACAGAGAGATAAATAAAAACACCTGTGGAGTACTTAAAACCATGTTACAGACAGGATCCTATTTGATATATGCAACTGCCCTCTAAGGTAAGAATTTCTCCTCCTTAGTCAATAAGACTTATAAACTGAGGCTCAGAAAAGAACAGATCACACATGGGCAACTACACTGGCCATTCATTTTGCCATCGCGGCAAAGTATCCAAGTGCAACTGCAGTAGCAAAAATAATACTATATAACACAATTATACATTGATTTATTACTTTCAAAACATTTTAAATTATATTATCTCATATTTACAATTACCTTATGAGGTAGGTGCTATTATAAGCCCCATTTTACAGATGACAAAACTCAGATACAGAAATGTTCAGTGACTTGTCCAGGATCACACAGATAGGAGGTATCTAAAGAGAGATTAGCATTCAGAAATTCCTAACTCTGAGTTCCGAGCTCTATCTGCAATACCATGAAAACTATGCTGGAATAAGAAGTAACGAGATCTGAGTTCACCCAGTTAGGAGGTAGCAGACTTAGGATTTGAATCCAGGGTCTTTCCTTTCTGCTATGACTCCTTGTGCCATGGCCCAATCAGCAGAATTGATTCATCCTCTCTGCCCCTTTCCATGGCCGTCGGAGAATTTCATTCTCATTCCTACACTTACCCTATCCAAGAGAAAATAGTATCCTACGATTCATGTTACTAACATGCTAACTCTATCAGTCCACATGATTCAGGCCAACAAGAGTGTGGCAGGGATATGAGGCAGCCGGCTCAGCCTTTCTCAGGGCTGGTTCAATGGTGGCACTCAGTAAAATATGCCAGGCACAACAAGAGTAGCCCATCAGGATGTATTTGCTAGGAGGCAGTCCTTGGGCCTCAAGCCTCTAACATCTACTAAGCTGTGTGATCCCAGGCACCTTGATGCACCTTGTACTGCCCCAAGCAACACTCAGAGAGAAGTGCATGCTAACCACATGGAGGAAATCACTTATCTTAACCAAATCTATGTGTGTGAGTGGATTTTAGAGGGAAAAAAGCATGATTTTCCCACATGAGAAATCAATGCTTAGATTTTTTTTAATTCCATGTCAAAATTCCAGTTCCATCCTAAAGTCCCCATAGGTGCTCCTTCCTTTTCTATGTACCCATTTCTCCGGCTTTCCCTAATATTCCTCTGAGTCACTTCTCATTCCTTCCTTCTCGTTATACCCTCATTTTCCTCATATACCCATTTTAGGCTCCCTTCACACTTTACCTTCCATGTAGCTTCAAAGCTGCCTTGATGGACAGCTCTTTCTGTTTTTCAGATATTCCACAGTCCTGGTAATCTTTTCTCCAGTTCAATTTTCTTTCCATCAAAAATTTCCCCAACCCATGAAGTTCTTCTCAGGTCTCCTTGCTTTTATCCAGAGTTGCAACTAAGGCAGGGCTACTGGAACACTGTCCCAAGATGCTAGCATGCAGGCTTATCTCTTCTCCCTATTTATGGTCCAGAGATCACCATTCTCCATCAGCTTTCACCAGGCAACCCCATTCCCTCTCCTGGCCCCACTGCCATTGTGTTTCTTTCCCACAGCCTATCTTTCTTCACAATCCTTGCAGGTATATGGGCTAGAATTTTGGGGGAACAAGCCCCCTCCTCTCCTAGAGTAATTGCTCTCAGGGGTGGACTATGCTCTCTTCCCACTTGTCCTTTGTCTCAGGTAAAAGAATCATTACTTATAGGTTGGCTATTCTCTCATCATAATGTTTACAAAGTCCCTATTGAAGAGAACTTGACCTTGATTTTCAAAAAAGGTAAATTCTCTAGTAGAATAAATGAAATAAAATTCCATATATTTGCTCCTTATGCCTATTTTAAAAATCTCTAGTTGATAATTATGACTGGATGAAAATCTGCTTTGTACATATTAAAGAATCATATTTATACACTCAGCAGTCCCTGATGGGAAACTACTAGCAAACACCACTTTCTAAGAAATAACCAAACCCTGGACATTTTCATATTAAATTCTCTTGCTAATAAATTATGTGAGGTGGTGATGAATTTGCAACATTGGCCATGTGTTATAGATGACCAGCCATTTGCAGTGAATTTATCCAGGAGACTGGGTTCAGATTCCAAGGATTCCTCTCAAGAATATTTTCTGGCCCCCGTTTTCAAAATTAGCATCTCCTCTCTTTTAAATAAAACTTTCAGTGTTTACCAAAGGTAATCACATTCTATTACATTCTCCCCAACCATATGAAAATATTAATAATACCAACTACAGGCACTTTATGTTGAATTGTGATTTATGGAGCAAGCGGCAAATAATCTTGATTGAAATACTGTGAGATGAATAAGCATGTTTACAAAGCAGCCCTGCAATAATAATTTACAAGAACAGTTATGCATGGGTTGATGCCCTGGTCCCACTAGTAGACTCTCTGTCTTCTAGTTAATTGCTCCCTCTGCTCATCAGTCCCCAGTAGAAAAAAAATCTTCATCCATCTAGTATGCTTCTCTTATGGCTCTTCCTTACATATTCATAAATCAGAGATTTAAAGCTGGGAGAGGGGGGGAAGGGTAATAATAGTCAAATGACCAACATGATGGCAGACTAGACATGTTCTCTGGTCCCCATTCAGTCTCGACCTCCCTCCCCCAAAGAGGGCTTATGTATTTGAGGTGGAACAATTACAGCTGAATCTACAGGACAAAAAAGAAAGAAATCTTAACAAGATCACAGCTTCATGAATTAATACTAGAAAACACTGACCCTCAAAATGCTCACTCAGTACCCCTCTCCCACCAACCTTCACATCTCAGGATAAACTGACCTACAAGTTTATGCTTCGGGATCTACTCAGAGACTCCTGTCTGCTTCAGCCCATCCCCAACTCTGTTGCAACAAGCAGTGGACATTGACTCTGCTCAGCCACCTGAGAATGAAGATAAAGGAGATGGGGGTGGGAACGATGGGCTCTCTTTTTCCTGATATGGTCTCTAAGTGAGGGAACTCCAAAACAGCAAAGACTACTCCCAGAATATCCAGACTGCCCTACTCCAACCCTGAAGAAAGCAAGAGAAGTCTAGTCAACATAGCCAGAGAAGGAAAAAACAAGAACCAGGAATAAAGAAGAGAGTTAGTGGGAGTAGGGGCACTGGACCTGCAGATAAGGGAATTAAATCTATATGGAGCCAGTCCTGGACTGGCCAGCTCCCACTCTCACCCCTACTCCCACCAAGCTACTTAGGGCAAGGACCTTGGCAGCTGAAAATTTAAATTCTCCAGAGTGAGAGGAGGCTGAAACAGCTTTGCAGGACAGCTCCAGAGTATACCCTCAATAAAAGGGGGAGGAATCAGAAAATGATGGACAGGAGAATATACTAAAAATTTCAAGAGGAAAAAAATTCATTTAAAAATTTAGAACATAAGCAGATAATTCAATATAGAGAATACTAAAATTAGGATGAGTACTGAAAGATCAAAAAGGTAACAAATTTCTCTAAATAAATATTACAAAACAAAGGAAATTTAACTAATGCCTGATGAAATACAGAGTCTTGTAGAATCCCAAGGAAGGATGAGCCAGAACAAGATGTTCTAGAATGTTCAAAAGAGAAATGAGAAATATAAAAAACAAGTTAGAATATTTCAAATGTTAAAACTTGGGACCTACACAGCAGAAATAATTAGCAGAATAGAAAAATTTGAATCCATGGTGGTGAGTCTCTCTAAAGAAGCAGAAGAAATAACAACAAATTGGGGTTACAAACACTTTGAGGTGAAGGACAATATGAAAGAATAAAGGTCAAAGGCAAACATGCTAAAAGAAAACATTTACACACACACACACACACACACACACACGGAGAAACCATTGATCTCAAAGACAAGATATATAGAGAAAATTTAAGGATCATATGTCTCCCAGAAGAACATGATAGATTTGAAAACCTAAAGATCATAAGGCAGTAAATAATATAAGAAATCTGGCCAGAATTTCTTAATACAGAAAACAGAGCTCTAATTGAAAGACTCTACAGAATGCCTTGGGCAAGGGGAACCTCTTCCTTCAAACACCAAGACACATAAGGGTTAAATCCAACCATTCTAATGATAATAACCAAATTTTGAAAATGGCAAAGAAAAAAAATCCCTCAAATATAAAGGAAAAGGTATTTTAGTAACATAACACTATTTCACATCCACTAAAAACCAGGGATAAAATAAAATAATTTCCTGAAAAATCAAAGGAGTTCAAGATACAATCCAAAGTGATATGCCTTGAAAACCTTTTCATCAGTGAAAAAAGATGAATGTTCAATAACAGAAAGGTATTTGGGGCATTCTGTAAGAATTCTGTAGAATGAGGGATTATATAAGAATCCATAAAAATATATGTGAGTAGAATATTTGACTTACAAACACCCCAAACAAAAGAAACACAACAGAAATAAAACTACCAAGAAAAGAATTAATAATAAAATAAATTACTGCATTCCCAGACAAATTTTTGAAGAATGAGAAGGCTGAAAAATAAGGGACTATTAGGTTTTTTTAAGTATACAAGAAGATAAAGATAAAAATGGAATGTAAAGAAATTGGAGAAATGGAGTAACAGGTCTAAGACACAATAAAATAAATTCCACAACTTTCTTAAGTGGGAAATCATTTATTTTGTGGGATGAAATTTTAGACTGAGAGTACTTAATTGGGGATAGGAAACATCTGATAACAAGTTCATGGGTGAATAACAGAAGAAAGACAGCCAATAGAAAGCAAGAAAACTTATATAATATTTCAGGAAGAAGAGCTACAGGAGAGTAGAAGAAGTAGAAGAAGGGAAAGATTTAAACATGGAAAATGAAAGGGGGAGTTTTCAGACTAATGGAGGAGGTGTTTTACTGAGCAAGAGATGTATGTTTGTAATGGCAGTAAGGGATATTATAATGGGCCTAATTATGGGGGGAGTTGCTGTAAAAGGAGAACATTTCCTCTTAAAGTGTTGTGCTTCCATGGACAATATCCTATCTCAAAAGAAGAGAAATTGGAAAAAAGAAGAAAAATTCCTAAGGGAAACTGGCATCCAGAGAGATGGGATCATATAGAGCCAGAGATGAGACTGAAGGGTAATGGGAAGGAGAATGGTCATAGGGAAGGCATGGGTTAGAATTAGACTGCTGAGGAATAGTTTACTTGTCAGATCTATGGAACAGGAAGGACTTTATGACCAAAGAAGAATTGGAGAACATTATAAAATGCAAAATGGATAACCTTGAGTACATTAAATTGAAAAGTTTCTGTACAAAGCCAATGTAACCAAGATT
>CM053582.1:42311041-42339355 GCA_028627135.1 Pseudochirops cupreus | reverse complement strand
CTATCCTCAACAACACACAGCTAAAGACAACTCTACAAGCCTCAGGATGGAAGGAGATACCTAAACTCAGAGAAAGATATAGAAAGACTATAGTTTAAATGGAGACTGAAGCAAAACTCGTTATCGTTCTCTTTCATGTCTGGTTTTGCTTCTTTTTTTTTTCTTTTTCTTTTCCCAGTGATCACTCATTGGTTACAACCCTTCTATATGACCTAACTATTGTACAATGTGAAAGTATTTGCAGATCCCATACATAATTGCACACCACCATGGGGGGGGGAGGGGAGGGAGGGGAGAAAATCTGAAACTCAAGTGATTGTGCAACTGAATCTTGTAAATTAAAAGTAAATGAGTAAATAAAAAAAATTAAAAAAAAAAGAATTAGACTGCTGACCTGGGACACAGGGCAATTTCTACCAATGGGAAATGCTTCTAACCTCATTACTTCCCTCATGAATTGATACTTCTAAATGAGGTACGATAGAAAAATGGACAATGAGGCAAGATGGACAAAGGCAATATCACAGGAATTGGTTAGAAGAGGGAGCTCAAATTAGATACTTTACAGGTTTTAATTCCATGAAAAACACAAAGAGATTAAGGAAGGAATAAATAAGTATATGGACCAACCATATGGGTGGAGTTGAAGGAGCCAGTTAATCATTCCTTAAGACTTAGCCTTGATATCTTTATCAGTTCAGCCCAAGTCCTGACTGGATGAATCCATGAAGCAGTTCCAGTGTTTTTTCACACATATTTTGCTACTTTAGATTGATTAGATCATTATGTGTTCTCACCTGGTAAAGGTATCAGGACTAAATGGAGGGGGGTGCCTGATTGGCTCAACCAACTGCCATCCTTCCTGGGGGGGAAAGAATTAAAGTTCAGAAGAGAGAAAATATTAAGATAATTAAGAGAACAAGTGAAGGAAATATTTTTTGTGAATTCTTAACCAAGCAAGGGATAGAGGCAATTACAAATGATAAAACAGGTCATCTTGATCATGTGAAACAGAAAAGTTTTTCCCCAAACAAAAGTAACGTACCTAGGATAGGAAGGGAAGCAGTTAACAGGGATCCTTTCATCTTTGTTTCAAACAATTGTCTTTGTTTCATCATTGTCTCTGATAATGGTTTGGCATCCAAGTTACGGAGACAACTAAGAGAAATATATAAGACCAAAGGCCATTCCCCAACAGATCAGTGAGTAAAAGATCTGAATAGTTCTCCAAGGAAGAATTCCTAGATATCCGAAAGAAGGCTCCCAATCACTAACAAGAGAAACATCCATCAAAACAACCCGAGCTTTCACCTCATGCCCATAAAATTGGCAAATTGGGGGGGGAGGAGAAGGAAACAGTCATTCTTGGAAGGGTTATGGAAAGGAGGTTGGCAAAGGCATTGTTAGAGGAGCTGTGAATTGGTACAACCATTCTTGAAAGCAATTGAGAATTATATGCAAATAAAGTGACTAAAATGTTCATATCCTTTGACCCAGAGATTCCACTGCTAGGCACATACCCCAAGTAGGTCAGTGACAAAAAGAAAGGTTCCATATACATAGAAATATTTTATAACAGAGCTTTCTGTGGTAACAAAGAAGAGGAAAGAGACCAAGTAGATCCACACTGATTGGTATACGAATGTAATAGAATACTACTGTGCTATAGGACAGAGGTGGCAGACACACAGCCCAAAACACCCCCAAGTGTGACCCGAACCAGGTTAAAATGTAATTGGGAAATATTTGACATAGTAAATAAAAATACGGCAAAACATAGATAACATAATATTTTCAAACTAAGTCAATCTGTGACCTGCAGGGATCCTTATGTACCCTTTGATGGTCTCCATTTCAATCTGAGTTTGCTACCACTGCTATGGGAAATGACAAACAAGGTAAATATTTTTTAAAACCCAAATGGAAAGACCCATATGACCTGATGCAAAATGAAGTAAGCAGAATCTGGAAAGCAGTTAACACAATTACTGTAATGATGGAGATGGGAAGGCTAGACACCACCAAAACATGAAATTCAATACTGCTGAAGTACAAAGAACAGATATGAGAAGATGTCTTCCCCATTTCTGTATGGGGGGGGGCACATAGATGGAACACTGCAAAAATGCCATTTCTTCATGAATTGTTGGTTTTGCTGAATTTTTTCTCTTCTTCCTCTTTTTAATTTGAATTCTTTGTTATAAAGGATGGCTCTCGGGGGGGCAGTGGGAGGAGAAGGGATACAGAAGGAAGTCTAGGTGATATAAAAACAAAATATATCAAGAGAAATCTATTTTTCAGAAATTTAAAAAAAAACTTCAAGGGACTTCCAAGATCATCTAGCCCAATCCCCTTTTATACATGGGGACACTGAGGCCTTGCAAAGTTCAAAAGATTTGCTCAATGCCACAAGTCATTAGTAGTAGAGCCAGGATTTGAAGCCATGGGCCAAAAGACAGGTCTTGGTTGCTTCTGAATACACCCCAGCCTTCATAAGAAAAAGAAACCCTCCCAAGAGCACTCTTGTTTTCAAAAGGTGAAACCAGTGTCTGGACTTGAAGGAGTTTGCCTCAGAAAGCAGTCAACCCCATTTCCAAGATCTCTTGGTTTTAAAGGGAAGGTTAATGTCTTTACTTCAGCATGCAATTCCTGGCAGGCCTTAATTCCTTTCTCTTCCTCTGAAGGAATGTGTCAAAAGCACACACATAGATGTGAGTATGTGCACCTCTTTTAAATACTGCAAGCCTGCGGCCAAAATCCTATCCTAACTGGCTCCAACTCCAGGAACGATACACTTTGGGTTTGGCCTTCCTAACACTTGTTTCTCCTACTTAGCCATTGGGGAATTTCCAGTCACCAGATTCCACCATCTCCAAACCTTTCATAGCTATAGTAAGCAAAGGGGGACACTGGGAGCACCTTGATCATACAAATGATGATGATGGAAACCTGGGAGAAAACCAGGATCAGACAAAACTATGCCTGGGAAAATTCAGGGGTTTTTTTGCGGGGGGGGGGGGAGGGTCAGGGTGTGGATTAGGGTGACAAAGATAGTGGTCAGACAGGAGAAGATGGATGGATGGAGAGGGTATGGATGTGGGGCATACAGGCCATGTCAATGACAGCAGGGCTGTAGGATCACGGGAGGGCCGAAAGTAGCCCCACTTGTAGAACATCCCACAGGGCAGTTAAGCCTGCATTTCTAGGGAAGAGCTCAAGGCAAGGAGTAGGAATGGCAATTGCCTTGGGGAGGACTCATGGAATCCCGATCCTCCATCCGGGCATGGGGGAAAGTCTTGCTTGCCTGGTGCTGGATAAAGCTCTGGGTTGGAGTGATTCATCTGTTACTTTTCAATGTCTTTTCCTAAGCATATGTCAGTCAGGGAGCAAGAGACACCCCCTCCCCCGAACCCACTGGCTAGTTTAATTCAAGATGCCAAGAGAGTCTTGAAGATTTGCCAAGGAAGGAGCAGATTTTCTTCTAGATTTTATGCCCACACTGGGATTTGGATAGTCACAGAACTGCTTTAAGTGATTTTTCCCACGAGATACAGGAGAGAAATAAGTGAAGTCATTTCTAACTATAATTGGCCTGGTGTAGATACTTAACAAAGCCTGAAATAACAATCGAAATTTTAAAATTGTCTATAGAATGCTCTCAAGTCTCATTTAACCTTTTTGAGGAGTTTCTATTTATTCTAGCTTTGGTTTCCCATTGGGAAATGAGCACGGGAACAGCTGTCATGGATTTTAGGTACATAGAACAGATGTGTAAAGGGTAAAAATCTGGAAGAGCAGTCACATGGGACAAGGGGGGATTTCAATGTTTCTGGCCCCTCCCCACACCTGAGACATTCCTGAAGAGACTCTGCTTTGCCAGTGTCTATGTCACAGGATATAGATTGGCTCCACACTGGAGGGCCTAGAGTGCCATATGGCTACAGGTTCCCCAGGCCTCGTCTATCTGGTACCAGTGGCAGAGACTGGCATGCCTTAGGCTGCACTTACGAGCTAAAGATGTCAGGAAGGTCTTCACCTGAGACCTGGCCACAGGACACTTTTGCTTGCTTTCTAGTAAAGAGGCAGGAAGCCTATCCCTTTTGAGCATCTTTGGGTTTGAGTAGGTAATAAAGTCTAACGCCCAGAGCAGGTGCCAAGCAATTTATGCCATCCCTGGAGCCACAGGGATTCTTGGCACCTCAAATTCTTTGGTTCCTTCAGCCCAAATTCACCTACTAGAATCCGAGGTCTAACAGAGTCTTCCCAAAATAGAGGATCTGGAATCATCCCAGAAGAAAGGATTGTGTGTGCCTCCACAAACATCTGGCAGCTGATAGGCTTGGCAAGCTCTGGAGCTGGGGCACTCAAAAAGAAAAGACATCCATCATGAACCAGACCCCTGTGAACAAAGGTACCAGAAAATATCCTGAGACATCCTTTTGGGGAGTGGTGATTTCTTCTCCTTAAAAAAGCAAAGAGGGGTGCCTAGGTGGCACAGTGAATAGAGCAATGAGCCCTGGAGTCAGGAGGACATGAGTTCAAATTTGACCTCAGACACTCACTACCTGTGTGACCCTGGGCAAGACACTTAACCCCTATTGCCTCAAAAAACCCAGAGATTTAGAACTAGAAGGGGTCACTGAGTCTAAACCCCTCATTTTATATATGAGGCAACAGAGATCCTAAGAGGGGAAATGATCCATCCAAAGTCACTCAGGCGATAAAGGCCATATCTGGGATATGAAGGTACTTCATAATATACTTATAGAAGTTGAACCCAGATCTTCTGAGATTATACATCCAAGCTTTTTCACCTTCTTGTCACCCACCCTGTCACTGTTCCAGGAACCAGCCCTCCAAAGTCCATGCCCTGGATGGAGTCACACTGTCATGGTGAGAGCTGGCTTCTTGCCAAGTAGGATGGCTAAACAGGGGACCCAACACTCAGCTCTTCTATCTACTCTAGCAAAACCCTGAAGACCAAATAACGCCCAATGGTGCCCAGTGTGCTATGTGCTTAATGTGCTTATATTTACAAGGAAATCAAGGCTACCTGTAACTCTTGATGCAGTGTAGCATGAACAGGGAGGTCGCAGGAGGGGTAACTGCCCGTGCTTTCTGGATAGATTCTCTCTGAGGTGCGGTAATTGGTCAGGGGCACTGACTCCTGGAGCTTGGAGTTTCATTCCTTTTATTACCACTTAAAGTGTTTCTATTTAACCTGAGCATAATCATCCAAGGCAGCATGGGATTGGGGAGAGAATGCTGAATGTGGAAACAGAATAGCCTGGCTTCAAGCTGGGCCTCAGATACATCACTTGATTCCCAATGCTACAAGTAGCTAAGACAGAGTTACAGAGCAATTCCACATCTGCTCTGGGGGAGGGAGTTCCCGTACCAGGACTTCACCACACAAGGAAACAAAGACCCGCCCCCCATATATAAGAATAAGAATAACTAATATTTACATAATGCTTTCCAATTTCCAAAAACACTTCACGTTATCTCATTAAAGCCTCACAATAATCCTGTGAAACAGGAACTACAGGTATTAACATCTTCCCATTTTACAGATGAAAAACAGAAGCTCACAGCAGCCATGTGACTTGCCCCCAATCATGTGACTGGCACGGACTTGACATCCACTACTCTGTGCTGCCCCTCAGGTGCACAGTGACTTTATTTTGTAAATTCCAAATCAGCACTTCTCTTTTTAAGAACTTCAAGTATTTGGAGATGAATGTAAGTGTCAATCAGAAACAAACATGCCTCCTCTCATTCCAGGCCCCTCACTTGCTCCTCCTGGGTTTTTCTTGTCCTGGACACCAGATTTAATTGCTCCAGTCTTCTAAGAGCAAAATTTGTCCAACCGTCTGTCTGCCTCCCCTATCTCTGTTTCTTCCTTTATGTCTCTTGAGTTCCCAACCTCACCGAGATGCTTTGCTCTCTCTGCCCTCCCAACCAACAAAGCAACAGCCAAGTCTTTCCAATGTTACCCAAGCTGTGCAGCCTCCTCTGCACTTCTGAAGCCACCACTCTAGGTTAAGGCCTCAGTGGCTCTCACCCAGACAATGACAATGTCCTTCTAATCATAGCCCTTGCCTCCAATTCCTCCCCATCTCAAATCTGGCCTCCCTACAAGTCAGTGCCAAATCAATATTCCTAAAATCCAGGTGTGATCATGTCATTCCCAGCTTTGAATGTTCTAATGGCCTCCTAGCCCTTTTAGTATGAAATGCACACTCTTGTGTTTCGCATTTTCAGTCCTTCTCCATCTGGCTTCTGCCAAGCTTTCTAAACTCGGGAGAGATTGCTTCCTGCATCCCACCCCCCAGCACTCTGCGTCCTGGCCCAATGGGCCTGCTCATTCCTTGCACAAGCCATCCCGTCTACCACTTTCTTGTCATTCAGCAGGCTTTGAAACCTCTCCCCCCTCCTCTCACAATGGCTGGCTCCGTTCACAGCTCTGCTCAGCTGATGCTGCCCACAGTAGGCCTTTTCTAATCTGCCCACTTGCTGGTATTTTCCTTCATTCTCCAAGTTAGATGTTTTTAAAACCTTGCATATATTTTAGTGTTGGCTTGCCCATCTGCATATATGTTGTAGCCTCCTTTTGAGTATAGGGACAGTTGTGTTACTGTCTTTACATCCTACTGCTCAGCACAGGGCCTGGCACGTAGTAGGTACTTATACATGCTTGTGGAGTTAAATTAACATTTGGCCCTACCACCTCATTTAAAGCTTAGTCCATTAATAAGATGACCAGTGTCATGGCATTTAAGAATTAAGAAGCCCATTAGAAGGCAGGCCTGAACCCTTTCCTAGGGAAGAATTTCCTCATCTTCTTGGGCATCTGGTACAGGAGTGTGTCCCCCTTGCTGGTTAGTTTCTTGCTTCATTTTGGACCATTGCCTCTTAGCTGTGGCAGTCAACCTCTTCAAAGCCTGAGACTGAGCTCCAGTCCCAGTGCTAGTGAACCACACGACTGAAGGAAATCATTTCATGTCTCTAACTCTCATTGCATTCATCTCTAAAATGGGGATGATGATACAATAGCTGATTTCCAAGGTTCTTACACAGGGAAACATTTTGCAAACCCTCAAATGCTAGAGAAATGTGAGCTACTATTTTCATTTCATCCTACTTTGCATGAGTAGGGAAGGGGGGGTTACAAGCTTTTTAACATGTTATTAGAAAACCATTGCTCATTCATACCTCTTCTCTTCTCTGACAAGCCTCACTTATAGGGCTTAATTCAGCAACCAGGGAATTCTCTACTGAAAGCCTTTCTTGTTCTTTTTAAAAATTCTCTTCATTTTTCCCAGTGGATTGACCTTTCTCACCCTGGGCAAATGACTCATCCTGACCTTAATTGGCCATAGGCCACCTCTGGCCCAGTCCTGCAGCCTAGCCCATGATTCTTAGCACTTCTTGGCCCTTGAAATAATGCAATCCTGCCTGTGAATGGGAAATTCCTGGGAAGGGGACAAAACTTTTTGTTTTCTGTAGTGACCTAAATTGTGCTGCACATAAAGCTTGGGTCTCTAATAATTATTTAAGTGTTAAAGAGCATTTATTTTTGATAAAGCATGAAATAGAAATATAATGGGGGGGGGCTGGCCTGGGGGTGCATTCGTGGACAGAGCATATGTGAACATTCTCTGCCTCTTTTCAATCCAGTGACCCTATGAGGTGAGCCTTCTTCTGGCCATGATGATTCAGGAATTTGTACTAGGTTATTACAAAGTGTTTTCTAACTGGTTACAAAGCCAGAAGAACTAGTAACTCAGGAGATGCTGAGCTATAACTTTATGGACAGACAAAAGGAAAGAGCCACCTACCCACCCACACATCCATCTCTCCCTCTCTCCTCTCTCTTTGCTCTCTCTTTCCCTAAGTTTCAAAGGGGAGGGCTGATTAGCCAAGTGGGAGGAGGGTGAAGCCCAGTCTTTCAGCCAGCCATTTTGGCTGGGAGCACATCCTGCCTCTGTCTCTTTGTGTTTGTTCTTTCTTCATTTTAGGTGAAATGGTATTCTGGGGAAAAAGTAGCTAGGTGATCATGTGATTTCAGGAGATAGAGAAGTACCACTGGGAGGGGAAGGTGAATGGCAGCCAATGTGTCCAGTGGAGTTGTAGCAGCTGATGGTAACATCTGCATTGGAAAAAGAGAAACAGGAAGGATAAAAAAAAATACTGAAACAATAGTCATCTGAAGGAAGAACAGTTTCAGGGAGCATGATCTCTTGTGGCAGAGGTGGTTAGAGACTCAACAGAGGCATAAACCCCTGGAGCCCAGCTGGGCTGTCTGCCTAGCAGGGCACTGATATACAGAAATGAACCATGGTGAAGGCTCAACAAAGGGAGAAGAGAAATTCCAGTGCCCCAAACTGTGAAACATCCCTCTGACATACCTGTTGCCTACAAGTGTGCCTCATTGTCATGGTACTCTAAATTAAAGCTCATTCTCAACATGAATATATGAATGTATCTATCTAGCCATACATGCATGCATGTATGTACGTATGCTTGTAAGAGAGCACGCCACATATTTGATAGGTAACAGAAGGGTAATTTTGTACCAACTGTTCATATTATACCATCTTAATAAATACCTTTTCTAAAAGTTAATTAAGTTTAGCTTGCAAATTGTGAATGAGAAGCAAACCAGTGAGGGTTCAAGAGTCCTTGAAACATATCCCTTCAGCATTACTCCTAGAACCCTGAGATTATGAGTAGCCTCCCCTCTGGGTATCCAACCTGCCAGTGCAAGTTAGTGAAGTGACCCCAGAAACAGTGCAACAGAAAGAAAAAAAAACTTTTAAAAATGGTTGGAACTGCTCCATGGGGTGACATCACAACTCTACAGAAGGATCAATCTCAAATTAAACTACAGAGTAGTTACCATCCAGATAAATGGGCACTGATTAAAAATGGTCAAAGTAAGCGTAACAGATAAGTTGAGCAAAACCAAGAATCAAATTAAGTAGCCCGGTGTTTAATAAACCAAGAACAGAAACTAGGGTGAAAGATACCCAATTTGGTAAGAACATTCAGGTAAAAATGAAAGCAACCTGGAAGGAAACTAGCTTTAGACCAGAATCTTACCCCCATATATTAGAAGTAGAGAAGAAAAAAGCATTTCTTAAGTGCCTGCTATTTGCCAGGCCCTGTGCTAAGCACTTTACAAACGTTCTCATTTGATTCTCACAACAACCATGGGAGGTAGGTGTTAACATTATCTCCATTTTACATTTGAAGCTACTGAGGCAACCAGATTTGAGCAGGGTCTCACATAGCCAAGAAGTGTCTGAGGCTACATTTGAACTCTGGTCTTCCTGACTCCAGTGCTCTGTCCACTGTACCACCTACCTGCTATAATTGGATATAGAACCTAAATATTTAAAAATATCATTTTTAAATGTAGGATAAAGGAAAGGTAAATATCAAAAAATCTGGTACTGGCTAAGAAATAGAGTGGTGGATCATTGGGATAAATTAGGTATAAATTACATTATAGTAAATGACCATAGTAATCCAGTAAATGACAAAATCAAAAGATTCAAGCTTTTGGAACAAAAACTCATTATTTGACAAAAAACATTGGGAAAACTGGAAAATAAAAAGGCAGAAACTAGCTATAGACCAACACTTCACATTATATACCAAGAGAAAGTCAAAAGGGGAACATGATTTACACATAAAGGATGATACCATAAGCCAGTGGTTCTCAACCTTCCTAATGCCGTGACCCTTTAATACAGTTCTTCATGTTGTGGTGACCCCCAATCATAAAATTATTTTCATTGCTACTTCATAACTGTAATTTTACTACTGTTATGAATTGTAATGTAAATATTTGATATGCAGGATGTATTTAAATTGAATATAACCCACAGGTTGAGAACTGCTGCCATAAGCAAATTAAGAAAGCATGGAATAGTTTATCTGTCAGATTTATTGATAAGGGAAGAATATAGGACCAAATAAGATAGAGAGAGCATTACAAAATGAAAAATAAATAATTTTGATTATATAAAATTAAAAAGTTTTTGCATGAACAAATTCATGCAACCAAAATTACAAGGAAAGCAGAAAAGTGGTGGGAAATTTTGCAACAAGTTATTTCTGATGAAGGCCTTATTTCTCAAATACATAGATAACTGAGTCAAATTTATAAAAATACAAGTCATTCCCCAAGTGATAAATGGTCAAAGGATATGAACAGGCAGTTTTCAGACAAAGAAATCAAAGCTATCTAAAGTCATATGAAAAAATGCTCTAAATCACTATTTATCAGAAAAATGCAAATTTAAACAACTCTGAGGTACTATCTCACACCTATCAGAGTGGCTAATATGACAAAAAAAGGAAAATGTTGGATGTTGGAGGTGATGTGGGAAAACTGGAACACATGCACTGCTGGTGGAGTTGTGAACTGATCCAACCATTCTAGAGAACAATTTGGAACTATGCCTAAAGGGTTATAAAACTATGTAAACCCTTTGATCTAGCAATACCACTGCTATAAGTCTTTATTCCAAAGACATCCAAAAAGGGGAAAGGACCTATTTGTATAAAAACATGTGTAGTGGCAATTTTTGTGGTGGCTAAGAATTGGAAATTGAAGGGATGCCCATCAATTGGGGAATGGCTAAACAAGCTGTGGTATATAATTGTAATGGAATATTATTGTGCTATAAGAAATAACAAGCAGGTTGATTTCAGAACAACCTGGAAAGATTTGCATGAACTGATACACAGTAAAATGAAAAGAACCAGGAGAATGTTGTACATAGTAACAGCAATATTGTTCAATAAAGAACTGTGAATGACTTAGCTATCTATTCTCAGCAATACAATGATCCAGGACAATCCCAAAGGACTGATGATGAAGCATACTATCTACCTCCAGAGAAAGAACTGAATACAGACTGAAGAATGCAACTTTTTACTTTCTTTAATTTTTTCTTTTATTCGAATCTTCTTGTTCAAAATGACTAATATGGAAATGTTTTACATAATTGCGCATGTAAAAAAAAAAGTTGAGTCAAATTATCCCTAAGTTGCCTTCCAGCTCTAGTTTTCCAAGATCTAGGGAACAGATCGTAACATTTGATTTAAAAAAAATAGAATCTATGATTATTAAGGGGGTCTCAGGGGAGTTTCAATACTGGGACCTGGCAGCCATGATTTTCAACTATCACTTGCAATCATTATATGCCTCTATGTCTGTATATACAGACACAAACACACACAAACATATGCATATAACTAAATATTATGCATATCTGTGCACACATATCTGTATAACAGCTATCATTGTTTCTATGGTTGTATATCAGTTATGAAAAGGATACCTCTCAAGCGTTGAATGAAAAGGGACAAGTTTATGAAAGTGGATTTGCTCAAATTGCACGCTGCCCATAGCAGGCAAAAACCTCAATTTATTATTATTTCCCCATTTTTCATATTTAATTAACTGATCCCCAGCAAATATTCAAGAGTCAAGCAACCTGTTTGTTCTTGCAAGAATCCAATGAAAAAGACAGTTTTTACAATCATGTTCAGAAAATGCCATCTTTAAAGTTCACTGCTCCAGGGAGCCCAGAAACTACTAAGGCTGAAAGGTAGCCTAAGAATCATTTAGTACTTAAATAAGAACCGAAACAATGCTATTAGGGGAATAAGCCTGTTGTAATGACCAGCAGAAACCTCATTACCTCAGAGGCTCAATTACTCTAGGAGGAGAGAAGAAGATTATTAACAATTCCTTGTTGTGTCTGGGAGGTAATCCTGGCAGGACTCTGCCATAACTACATAGAAATCAATTGGGGCAGTAAAAAGGCAAGTGGAGAGAGAGGCTGGAAGAGGAGAAAACCCAAATGGAGGCCTGGTAGGAAGAGTTGTAGGCACGGACGTGATAGCCAGTTTGGATCAAACTGCCTCCAACCAAAGCAGTCAGCCTGCTTCATCTGGTGAAGCTAACCCTTCTAATTTAAGCCAGAAGTCATCTTCCACAGGCCCCTCAAAGGTCCTGGGGAACTGAACCAAGCAGAAATGTGGTGGTTTCCAGGTCCTTCCACTTGTCCCATAACCAAGAGGACCTGAGACAACATGGCTAGAACATGGCTAGAGCAGGAACAGCCCCCACGGCATGAGGACCAAAGACCCTTACTACTCCTTTCTCACTGTCCTGTCTCTTCTTCCTTGCTCTCTACAGTGACAAGATGAGTCCTGTCAGGGTCATTCCCTGTAGTAACAATTGTTTCATTTACCACATGAAGCAGGCCTGTGTGACGTAACCTCAGGGGCACTAGGATAGTTCAGGTATCAGGAAGCAGGTAGGGGAAGCATTTGGCAAGTGGGGGTGGAGTTTTCTGTAATGTCTGAAATCACAGCATGATATTGTAGAGACAGAATGCTGGGTAAGAACTCTGGCCTATTACCTCTGACACTTTATCAAATCACAGCATTTCCAAGTTGGAAGGGAAAATTGTGGGTCTTTGGGTCATACCTGACCCTCCCAAAGAATCCCTTCAACAACACATCTGAGATTGGTTGGCTAGCCTAAGCTTGAATGCATCCACTACAAAGCACTTCCTCTGACAGGCCACCCCACTTTTGAAATATTCCAAGTTATTAGGAAGCTTTTCTTGACCTCAAGCCTCCATTTTTTTCTTGGCAGTTTCTGCCCTTTCCAGTCTCTGGGCTTCAGTCTCCTTCTCTGTAAAATGAAGGGCTTGACCCCTGTCCCATGGTCCACCTCCTCCTTCATCCCCCAGTCATGGCCTAAATGTACCCATTGGAGGCTCATCCTCTGTTTCACCACAACTGCCTTCCCTCTCCCACTGAACAATGGTAACGTCTTTGCTAACCTTGCCAACACCATCCCCCCCATCTTTACCCACACCTCATTTGATTTCCACGTGAAAGAATTCCTACTTACTTCTCTGAGAGGCTGTGTCTTCTTGAAATATCACATTTCTTCTAATATCCAGAACTATGGTGGCTGAAGAAATTAGGCAGCTGACAAACATTTGATGAAGAGGGAAAAAAGAAAGAAAATAAAGGGAAGGAATTAGACTAAATGATCTTGAGGCTTCTTTCCAGCCCGAAATCTCACGACCTCTATCATCCAGGCAACCTCCTAGTGCAGATAAGGATAGGGCTTACTCTGCTGGAGGTGCCTTGCCTGCATGATTCCTGAAGAAGGACACCAAAGCCTGTGGATAACCGTTCTGTGACAGGGAGACTATGATTCCATGGCCAGAACAAACTGCAGTCCTGTGATGAGAACTCCACACTTTCCCAAGAGAAAGAACAAGGTTCTTTGGGTAGCACTACCCACTCCAGTGGCCACAGCATTTACAAAATTAAGATGCATATAGTTTAAAAAAAAAAACCATAGTGTACAATTTATTAAAAGCTGCTGATAAAACATCTGTTGGGGCAAAAAGACAAAAAAAAAAGTCCACGTGGGCTACTTTCAGCAATCACAAAACAATTTGCTCTTTGATGAATGCCTTTTAAGAGCTAATGTGGAGACACAGGGGAGTAGAAAATCGTTCCAGAGATCAAGCTGATCCAAGAAGCAACATTAGCTTGTCTGCTTTCCAGTATCATAAGTACAAGGCTTGTTTGTTACCTGGGAAATAAACAAGGTATTTCCTTCTCCCCATTTCCAGCATGCTCCCAAGTTAACAAAACTAGCTAATTAACTAACATCTGAGTTAAAGGAGAAACACTCCCAGATTAGGACAGAGTTGACTCAGGAGCTTTCAGAAGCCAAGATCCATAATAAGTGCATTCAAATCCTAAAACATTTACATCAGTCTGAGAGTGTGGTTGCTTTTAATTTCAAAAAAACTACCCTCACCCTAATGGCATTTATAACTTACCTCCAGAAATTATTGCTAGAGATCATTTGTCATTTGTCATTTTTATAGAAATCCTAATGATATCTCCTTCCCTGCTTTATCTATCGAATAATCTTTATATGATTACTCACTAGGTGGGACATACTGTCTCACCAGGCACTTAGCCTCTCATGAAGCTCAACTGTGTTGGAGGGGAAAAAAGGCTGGTGGGACAGTGACTTCAGGGGACTTGCTATCTAGAGCCTACTGGCAAGGAGGCAGCAACCAATGGGCAGAGAATGAAGGGGACAAGCATGCTCAGAGATGACTGATATGATGACTTGTTTTTCTTAACTGTGTTATAAGGGAGAGTCCTATGGCAGGGGTGGGGAAAGTGAAGGGGTAGTCACTGGAAAGTGAATGAGATGTTAAAAAGAACATCAATCTCATTTTTCCAAAGAAAGCTAAACGAGCTAGTAGGGCCCAAGCTCACTGACTGCTCTGCAAAGGCTGCTAAGAACCTCAGTGCGCAGCAGCTGAAGACCGCCTAGATGTCCAGGGCACTGGACCCCAGAAGGTTGGCACATCTCTCAGAGCACAGCCTGGTGTTCAGTTTGTATGTGTCCCAGGATCCAGTACGGTGCCCACAGCAACACTTTGTGCTTATGTGAATGGAAGTGAATTGGCCCATCCCCAAGATGGTGCTGCAGGGCCATGTTTGTGCTCCAGAAATATCAGAACAGCCCTCATGCTGCTGGAGGAAATCCAGAAAGGGCTCCTCTCTCACAAGCTTGAAGACTGCTCATATTCCTCTCTACCTCAGGGTAGAGAGGGGCAGAAGAGTAATCCTCTTCATCATCAAAGAATTCTTACTGAAACAAGAAAAGGTTTTACAGTATTGTCCTAGCTTATAATTTCAGTCAATAAAACACAAAACCTTCTTTTGGGTGGGACGGAATCCTTAATAATTTTTAAATGTAAAAGAGTCTTAAGACCATAATGTTTAAGAGCTACTTGTCTACAGGGAAGAAGTAAAAGACAAGAAAGAACACAAAGGAGAAGAAAATGATAAATACAAGGATGGCAAAGGTGAACAATGACAAAGTTTGTATTCTATGTATTCAGACCAAATATTAATCAATCTCTAGATGAAAAATGCTTTTAAAATACAGAGACCTGGCAGAAGAGATTAGAATCATGGTGGGGAAGGGACTAGAGCAGAAGTCCAGCATCAGCTTAGGAACAGGAAGTTCACCCATCAGAGATAAGGAACCTAGTCCAAGGTTCTAGTGGGAGGGAGATTAGGGTGATGTGGAGAAGCTGGGAAAAGACACATGACAGAAGGCATACGAACAGTCTGGGATAACCACCCACCACTACTGCCATTCCGAAGTCCACAGAAGGAAAGGTATATGGTCAAGTACAGAGAACAAATATCACCATGGCAGAAGGGGCATGAAAAAACTACTGCCAATCTGCAGAAATGTACCTGAAGATGACAAAAATATCTTGCTGGAATACCCAATAGAAGAACTTAACATCATGATTCCCACTTAAAGGCAATGAAACCAAACATGTGGAAAGATGTTCAGCAATTTAAAGCAAAAGCTAAAAACTTCAGATGATATAATGTGAAAGCAGTATAGAGAACAAATAAACAATTCAGCATCAATCAAAACCTTCACTAAAGAGGCTGGAGAAGCAAAGAAATCAGAGGAGACAAAGAATTCCCAAAGGGGGGGGGGATATGGAAAATTCCTGGTTGCTGACGTGGTCAAAAGAAATCTAACACAAAGCCCCAGTTTGGATAAAATACAAAATGGGAAGCTTGCTCACTGTTACCAACTGGCATGAATGACAGAATGATTGCATCAAGGAAGGTGACTGCAATTCTAGCTTTCTTGCAAAAAGTAGTGAGCTGAGATAAGATGTCTAATTACTGACTCATATGCATGACAATGCTAGATGAATTTTAGCAAAATATTTTTAACAGCTTCCTCTCAGATACAAGTCAGATTCCATCTTTCTTAACAGAAAGTATCACATTTCTATTTCCTACCAAAAGATGAGAACGCCAGCAACTCCTTCAAATGGAAACCAACCAAGTGTGTGTTTATGTACTTCATACGAAATAGACACAGCTTCCATAGCTCCAAAAATCTATAAACACTTATAAGAAAATAATCTTTGGCTGAGGAGTAAAAAGGAGGAGCCCAGGTTTGTAAAGAGCAACCAATGTTTGATTCCATGATTCTTTAACAAGCCCTCTGAAAACCAGAAAGCAAAAGTAAAGGCTGACAATGGGCAGACAGTCCTGGATTCATCGAATGTAAACAGAAGTGGTTTCTCTCCAGTGTGAGCTTCAGAAGCTGCTAAGATCCAGGAGGTGATCAATCTGTGGACATCATCCCCATGAACTCAATCAATGACATGTCAACAAAGAAGCGTTACACAGGGCTGAGTCATAGAGATTATTTATTTACAGCAATCAGTGGGCTCCTGATCATCATTCAGGATCTAGTTGCTCCCTTAAGAAATTATGAGTGCTTCTCTTTAAGGAGCATGGACATACTGGTTAATGAGGAGCATGTAGTGAAGTGATAGAGATAGCGCAACATGGAACCATGGGTTACAAAAACTCAATATTTACCAGTTACCTAGAAAGAGAAAATCTTATGCCTATCACCATGTGCCAGAAGCTTGTCCTTTATAAGTTAACAGATGACAAATCCCCATACCATAAATGCAAACCCCCAAAGATTCTTGAGAATTCAGCAAATAAACTGTATGGAAGCAGGAGCATCACTGCAGATTGAAGTGAGGCCCACAAGCATCTGGGCATAACCTTGAGCCATACAAATTTAAGAACAATATTTTAAAACAGATGTCACCATATGTAATACTCATAACCTCAAAACTATGGAGAACGAAAAGCTTTCAAAATGAAGAGTCCCAGTGGAAGAAATGAAAACCATGTGAAAAGAGGTACACACCATCTCACAGTCCTGGTCTGCCACCAGAGCTGTCCCAAAGGCACATCCAGTGAGCTGACTGAAGACAACAATCAGACAACCCAATACTCTTGATAAATTCTATACAAAGAACAGTCATTTTCTCTACCTGTGCAATAGTATGGAGAACATTAACTATAAAAGAATAATAGGGTAGCTATTTGTCCTGGAATTATTTCTATTTGAACTCCATCAAAAAAGATGAGAATGAGATTAATCATAATAGTGACAAGGAGGAAGAGGAGAAAGAGGAGGAGGAAGATAAAGAAAGAACTTCCTAGACATTATCTTATTTAAGTCTCAGAACAGCCCTATGGGTTAAGTGTTGCAGATATCACCCCTGTTTTCTTGATGGGGTAACTGAGGCCGAGGGAAGCTAAGGGACTTGGCTAGAGTCACAAAGCTAGTGTTTGAATGCTATTGAAACTCAGCTCTTCCTGATTCCAACTTCTTCGCGCTATCCACTCTGCCATTCTGCCTACTGTGATGCTCCACATACTGTCTATGAACGAAAAACAAATTGCTCAGACCACCATGGAAGCCAAACTGCTTAACTGTAATGGTGTTGCTAGAGAAGTGGGGAGCTATGGCTATAGAAAGTTATAGATATACCATCAGACAAGGCCACTGAATTGATTGATTCTGCTCCATTGCTTTTATCCGCTATAATAGAAGATCAGTCCAAAGCAAAAAAAAAAATTGATTAGGGGCCTACTGTATTCAAGAGATTCTGTTAGGCCCTGTAAATACAAAGACAAAAAGAAATTGACTGCCTTCAAGGAATTTGCTGTAAGCGTGCAGTCCTGGGTGGAGGTGGGGAATGGGGTAAGGTACTATCAGAAATGACCAAGGTGCTAAATCTATAAGACGGATTTTTCAAGGTTTTATTCTAACTTATACAATGATGTCACTGTGAAGGATCTTCCCAAAGCCCAACCCCGATCCTGTCACTCCTCCCCTGGAGAATCTTCAGTGGTTCCTAGTCACCTAGAGAATAAAGTCCAAACTCATGGCAACGAAGGCAGAGCTGTCATTCCTATGCTGCCCTCCCTCCCCTTCAACAAGAAATCTGGTACAAGGAACCAATCTCATCCTCAACAGTGGCTCATGGTGAGCACAGTAGAATGATTATCGGAAGGTAGAAAAAGGAGGGAGGAAGAAGTGAGAAAAAAGAGACATAGACGGAGGGAGGAGAATAAAAGGAAAGAGAAAGAGGAAGAAGGGACAGAGAGGGAAAAGGAAAAGGAGAAAGGCAGCTACAGACAAAACTATCAAAACATCCTCAGTATTCACAATTCCTCCCTTGCCCTCTTGTCTGAGCTCTGACAGTCCAGATCTCTGGGAAGTCAGACACGTGAGCCCTAGAGAAGGCTTGCCCCTTTTCTGGATGTAAGCATTTACAAGCTCTCCACTGACATGATTCTATTGTCTGTACGAGCCTTGTACGCAACAAATGCTAAATGAGGATGACATTCACATCGCAAAATCCATTTTCTCCCACACTCCCCTTGCATCAAGAACAAGGCAAGATTTCATCAAGCCAATGCTGGAAGACGAGCATAAACTAGACCAAAATCCCACAAGCGGCTTACTGACCCTTCTCCACTCACTCACAACATCCATGCCATCCACAAATCTGCACGGCTGATCGCAATACCTGAGCTGGAACTGACACGGCCACAGAAGAGACAAAGAGAGACTTCTGGAGTTGGGCTGTCAGAAAACATGGCCCCCAAATTGCCTGCAGACACCAGGATCCGGGAGACATACAGCAAGAAAGAATCCATGTTGACAGCCATGTTTGATCTAAATTTCAAAGGGAAAATTGAAACCATACACTGGGTGCAATGAGAGTTTCATAAACAAAATAATCCACACCACACCAGCTCCCCCTCCACTAGCCACTGGGGAGGCAGCCAAGCATATCCCAGGTGTCGGAGCAAGGGGCTAAAAGGATCTAGTTCAAGAAAAAGGGTCTGGAAAGACTTATCAGTGGCAAGGGCTTAAGGGAAACTTTGCTCCACCTGTTGGCTGAGTCTCTCCCATTATTAATGCTACATCATTGGAAGAATGACACACATTCAAAAAGGAGCTTCCTAATCCTTTCTAAGGCTATGGTGCTTAGGGAAAAGTGCTCCCGAAGGGCCCCCAGAGCAGAGGCAATAAGACTTAGCCTATCCATCTTGAGCCCAATCCACAGCCTCCTAGAAATCAGGCCAAAGGGCTACAGTGAATTTAATATCAAAAGGGGGTGGTGAACAAATCAATCAATCACTCTACCCCACTTGGCACTGAAAACTTCATCAGGTATCATGACTGAATCAGCCAATGAGAGGGCAAACCAGGTGTAAATAAGGACTGGATATTTCCATTTAATGAATCAATCTTAGGCATTACGGTTTATGCCAAAAGTCCTTGATCAATTTAGAAGTCCTTAAAGAAAGTGACATTGCACAGGAAGGGCACTGGTACTGGTATCTATAAAATACCAAGCCAAACATTTGAGCATCTCGTGGATGAGTGTCAAAGCCTCAAGCTAAGAGGGAAATGAAGAACTTTGAGCAACCAGGAGTTGAATTACCCCTTTAACACCTGCACCTCTAACCTTGGGTCCACTTTCCCCTGGACTCTATGTACTTCTCAGATTTACCAGAGAGGGTAAATGTTCCGTACTAACTGTTCTTACCGTACCACTTTAGTAAAACACTTCTTTTCTCTCTGGTTGTCTAATGAATATCAATTGAAAATCACTTAGAGATGATCTTCCCTTAAAATGCTACTTTGGTCATGGTTTTCCAAAAGCTTCAATGGCTCCCCATTTCCTACCCCATCCAGTCTTACTTCCTCTGACTAGTTTTCAAGGACCTCTGTAATCTGAACCTAATCTAACCCATATGTCCCATTGAGGCCCAGAGCAGGCATCTACAACCCTGTAACAATCAATCAGTCAATCAATAAACACTTATTAAGCTCCTACTAAGTGCCAGGAACTATGCTAAGTGCTGGAGATAAAGACTTAACAGTCCCTGTCCTCAAAGAGCTCACACTCTAGTGGGGGAGATGACAAAGAAATGTGTACAAACAAGCTATATACAGGATAAATAGGGAATAATTAACAGAAGGAAGGCACTAGAAGTAAGAAAGGTTGAGAAATCTTCCTGCAGAAGATGAGATTTAGCACTCGCTCTGGAAAGGCTTAGACTAGCTTCCTTACAAGGAGATCCCAAGTCACTAAAGACCCTCTCTTCCCCACCTCCTTTGTCTCTGAACATTCAAGCAGTAAAACCTATTACAATTACCTCATTTTTTATGCTAGGGCAATAAAATGGGCTCTTAGGTCAGGGATTTTTAAAAACATGAATTTCTAAAAATGATATTTTGATAATCATTGCAATTTAATTGGTTTCCTTTTATAATCCTATGTATTTTTATGCATTTAAAAACGATCCTGAAAAGTACCCAGGCAGAAGAGACAATGACCTTGACTCCTGGGCCCAGTTTATAACTGATCTTTTATCTACTCACTCATCTACATGGTTCTCACTAGAAGGCACACAGTCAGAGTCAGAGGAGGGATTTGAACCCAGGTCTTCCTGGCTTCAAGGCCAATTCTCTATCCACTATACCATAGGACAATCCCCAGTCATCCTGACCTATGTCTGGCCACTGGACCCAGATGGCTCTGGAGGAGAGAGTAAGGTTGATGACTTTGCACAGCCCTGCCTCACTTAAATCCAATTCCCTTGCAAGTCACCCTCCAGGTAGCATATGGGAGATTCAAGATGAGCAGAGCTACACCCCATGGAGTCTCAAAGAGTGGTGCCCAGATACAAGATAGTCACAGAACAGCATGAGGACATCAAAAGAAAGCAACCATGGCCTTATGTTAGAACAAGGGGTGATGCGCCCTTATCCCAATTCACTCTAGACATACGTGTTCATGCCTTGACAATGGCATAGTTATGTGTAGCACCTATGTTAACATAGTTCTTCTGCACCACTCCACAGACCATTCTGGTCATGTGTGTTCCTTACATGTATACTGAACATGTATTTTCATGTGTGCCTATTTATATATGTACACTGCTAGTCAAGTGGCATTTATTAAATGCCTACTATGTGCCAGACACTCTGATAAGTACTAAGGATACAAAGAAAGGTAAAAAACAGAATAGTCTCTGTCCTCAAGGAGCTTCCAGTCCAAGGGGGAAGACAAAACGCAAGCATCTATGGACAAACAAGCTCTGGACAAGAAAAACAGGAGATGATCAACAGTGGGAAGGCACTGGTATTTTAAGATACCAGAAAAGACTTCTTGAAGAAGATGGGATTTCAGGTAAGGCTAAAAGAAAGAAAGAAGGTAGAGAGGAGGAAGGAGAGTGTTCTAGGTCTGGGAGACAGCCAGGGAAAAAGGCCAGAGAAAGGAAATGGAGTGCTGAGTTGGAGGAACAACCAGGAGGCCAGTGCCACTAGATTGCAAAGTATGTGGGTGAGAATAAGATATAAGAAGACCAGGAAGGTAAAAGGTGGCCAGGTTATACAGGGCTTTCAAAATTAAAAAGAGGATTTTATATTTGATACTGGAGCTGATAGGGAACCCCTGAACTTGAATGAAGAAGACAACAGCATGGTCAAACTTGCTTCAAGAAGCTCAATTTCACAGCTGAGTGGAAGATAGATTGCAGTGGGGAGAGACTTGAGGCAGGGAAATCAGCCAGTAGGCTGTTGGAATAGCATAGGCTTGAAGTTATATGAGCCTGCACCAAGGTACCCATAACCCTGTGTGTGTCTTCTCTTCCCAATAACATGTGGATTTATAGGAGAGTCAATCCCAAATTGATGGGAGAAATGTGTTACTACTTTTCTTACTATGCCATTTCATTGAAATGCTTTCGCTTGACCTAATTATACATTCTGCCTGACTTTTAAAGTTAACCACACTGCCAAGGGCTCATGGACTTAGTGTTTTAGAGGATGCAGACCCACAGAGTAATTTGGACCTGGAATAACTATCTTCTCTAGACTTGCTCTACAAGATGGAGGCAAGGGGTAGCCCTTGGTACTATAATACAATGCTGGGCTTAATGTTAGGCAGGAAGAGCTAGGTTTTAATCCTGACTTTGGCTGACATCAAGCCAGTTATTTAACCTCTCTGATATTTCAACAATTCCTAGGACTTATTTATTATGCAACAGATGAAATGTTCTGGCAGAGTTCAGATAGGAAGGCAGTCTTACGTTGCTGATGAAATCACAGATACTTTGTGTATTCACATAAAGAAAGGCCGAGGGGAAGAGAAACTTTTGAGAGTGAGCTATGTGCCAGAACACTCTTTTGGGTAACAGTGGTAGGTTTTGGAGGATACCGACTTCTCAGGTGGTTTTCCTTCATTCTCGTGTTAGAGTTGAGAACCTGATGGACTGGGAGGAGGGGGGGCCGAGTCCAGCATAAGAAGAATGCTTTGGCCTTGTGGAATGTCACAGTTTGTGGTACTTATTCTTAAGCTGCTAGAACTAAAAAGGACCTTAGAGGTCATAGGAATATAGATTGAGCACTGAAAGAGAACTTAGGGGTCTTCTGGACTAACTGCCTAATTTTACAAATGAGGAAAATGAGTTCCATGGAAGGTGTGACTTGCCCAAGGTTATATAGGTAGTAAATTTGAACCCAGTCCCCTTCCAAATTCCAAATTTCGATTTTTCCCCATGATATCACTCACATGTTTCCCCTTTAAATTTTATTAAAATTAAAATTTTATCTTATTTAAACCATTGCTCAACTAGATCACGAATATAGGTCAGTAAATACTGAAACTGAATCTCAAAAGAAAATGGCCAAGGTTAGCAGGGCCATGAGAGCCAAACCATGATTGACCCATTACAGCACTCAACAAACATGTCTAAAGAATTGACGATGTACTAGGCATTGTGTTAAGCACTGGGGGGTATGAAGGAAGGCAGAGCTCCCATCCTAATGATAGAGACAATATATAAATATCTAGGAATGCACAAGATACATACAAAGCAGATGGAAGACAATCTGAGAAGGAAAAGCATTTGAAGTGTGGTGGGGATTGGGTGGGAAAGAACAGGGAAGAAAGATACCAGTAAAGGCAGCCTGGGGAAAGTGAGATTTGAACTGAGTCTTGAACACCAGTAACTTAAGAGACAGAGGTAACAGGGCAAAGCAGCCAAGGCCCCAGGGGAAAACACACATTTAGTCCCAGGGATGGAAAAAGTGCATGCTATACAACACTGTGAAATGGAGGGATGTCAAGTGTAAGGGGATCAGAAAAGTAGGAAGTAGTTGGGTTGTGAAGAGCTTTAAATGATAATGCAGAGTTTATATTTAATCATGGAGGTAACAGAGAGCCACTCAGGGTCATGAGGGGGGAGGTAACATAGTCAAACCTATGCTTTAGAAAAACCCCTTGGCAGCTGAGTGGAGTATGGATTGGAGTGGCCATTATAGCAGTCCAGGTGACAGGGGATGCTTTAAAGGTACAGGGCACAAGATGTAATAACTGTAGGGGGGAGTGAGTTCAAGTGAGGAGTCAAGAATAACTAAGAGATTGTAAGCACGGCTATCTGGGAGGCTGATGGTGCTCTCGACAGCAATGAAAGCTTTAGAAGGGGGAAGGGTTTGTGGGAAAGATGAGTCCTGCTTTGGATATGTCTACAAGACATCCAGTTTGAGATATCCAAAAGGTATTTGGGGATGTAGGACCACAGTTCAGGAGAGAAACTAGGGCCAAATGGAGTTCCGAATTGGGAATCTTCAGCATACAGATGATAAGTGAACACATGGGAACTGATGAAATCACTGAGTGAGGTAGTATAGAGGAAGAAGAAAAGAGATCCCAGGACAGAGCCTTGAGGGACACCCATGACAAGTGGGCATGTTGTAGATGAAGGACTAGACTAAGAAAAGGCAACTGGACACCCGGCAAGAGAACCAGGAGAGAAAAGCGTCACTAAAACCTAGCGAGGAGAGAATATCTAAGGGAAGGTTATCAATAGTGTCGAAGGCTACAGAGAGGTCAAGAAGGATGGAAATTGAGAAAAGTCTATTAGATTTAGCAATTAAGAGATAATTGGTAATGTTAGAGAGGGAGTTTCAGTTGAATAATAAGGTCAGGAGGCAGACTGCAGAGGTAGTTTAGAAGAGAGCAAAAGGAGAATAAATGAAGGTACCAATTGTAGAACAAGCCTTTTAGAGACAACAGGAGGAGAGATAAAGGGAAATAGTTTCCCAATATATCAGGATTAGATGAGGGAGACATGAGCACATGGGTAGGCAGCAAGGAAGGTGCCAATTCAAGATAAGAAAGTGAAGATGACAGAGAGATG
Organism: Pseudochirops cupreus; assembly: GCA_028627135.1. Taxonomy (NCBI): domain Eukaryota; kingdom Metazoa; phylum Chordata; class Mammalia; order Diprotodontia; family Pseudocheiridae; genus Pseudochirops; species Pseudochirops cupreus. The sequence goes on along the minus strand of CM053582.1, from coordinate 42,315,139 downwards.
TTGGGACAGTGACTTCCTGCACACACGAGAGAAACATGAGACAGTGGAATGCACTGAAGGACCTGCATTCACATCCCAGACATATTGTTTGACCTGGGAAAAATAACTTCCCTTTTCTGGGCCTTAGTTTATTCACCTATACAATGAGACTAAACCACAGAGATAGAGCTGAGAAAGAACAGAGCAATTATCCAGTGCAAACTCTTTATTTTAGAGATAATGAAGCTTAAGCCAGAAGAGGTTAAAGGTCACACAAGTCATAAGTGACAAACAGGGTGTGACCCCTTCCAATTCTAAATCATTGACCTTATTGGAAATAAAAAATACCAATTAGCCCAATCTAAAATTCTAAGATCCTTAATAAATTATACTTTTGTACAAGTAGGAATTTGCTATCAATGGAGGTCCAGAAAGGGAGAAGTGGCTTGACCAGACTACAAAGCAAGTCACTGGTAGGGCTAAGATACACACTCAGGTCTCAGTGTATACTTGGCCTAGCATGTCCCATTGCTTCTCATTTGTTTCTAGCACACACATATCAAAAAATGTTTGGGGGAATATGGAAATGTAGAGTCACAAGTATTAATAGCAAGAGGTATAGATGTAATATTTTGGGAAACAATCATATGGAACAAATGAGGCTGCTGTTGCTATTTGTCTCAGCATCTGAAATGTCAAGTTTTCGAGGAATGCTGGCAAATACAGCCAAAGATGTCTGAAGAAACTTCCTTGTTTTTTCTCCTACCTGATAAAAATGTAACATTTCTATCTTTCCACAAGTCACACATGCAGTGCTGGAGAGTATTTAAATACCAGGCCTCCAGTTGTCAAAATAGACTTTTAAGAATGTAAGAAGGTCCTTCCATTGATGGAGTGACATAGGAGGGTTTGTAAGGTTTTAAGATTTTTCCCCCAAATATGTCCCCACCGTAAAGTGAGACTGAGATCATATATAGAACCCTTAGACACAATAAAAAATCTCATGCATGTCTTATGGGAAGGACGGAGAAAAAATAAGATATGAACAAAATTTATCAATTACCCAGCTTCTATTATGTGCCTACTATGCTTCTGTCAATGAGGAGACAAAGACAGAAACAAAACAGTCCCTGACCCCATGAGTTTACCTATAATACAACACAAGCTTTGTGGTCCAGTCAAACCACTTCTCCCTTTAAGTGTATATAAATATGTTTATAAAATAAATACAAGGCAACAGAGGGGGTAGAGAATAGTAGCAGACAGGGAGACACAAGAAGGCCTCATGTAAGAGGTGGCATCTGAGCTTCACCATGAACAAAGTTGATGATTTTAAGATGGGGAAGTGAGGATGGGAGGACAGCCTGCTCAAAGGAAGTAGGGCAGGGTATGGACAGCCATGCAGGAGAAAGAACAGTATGTGGGTCTGTTAGGACAGACCAAAGAGTATCTAAAAGGAAGGGAAATCATATACAACTGGAAAGGTAGTGAGCAGTGAGGTGGAATCAGACCAAGTTCAAGCACTGGACCCGAAGAATAGTTAGTCATTAATAAGTCAATGTCCAGGGTGGACCTAGATCCCTCAAATGCCTGCACAGATCTGTCTCTAATTCAGTGTGGTAACTTGGATGAAAACAGAGCAGGCATGGGCACGCTTCACAAATGTGCAGATCAAATCATGCTGGTTGAAGAGCTAACACACTTTGGATGACAGGGTTGTGGTCCCCGAGGGATCTCAGCAGGATAGAGCATTGGGCTGAATTTAATAAAAGAAAATTTAATAGGAATAAAACAGGGGAAGCTTTACACTAAGACTCAGATATGTAAAATTAGAGGAGGCAGAAGCAATAAGAACCTAAAGATATAATCATACATAAAAAAACAAAGGTCAGAAGTAGAATAGTTTCCAGAAAGTATATGTTTATATATGCATTATGTATCTATATGTGTATGTATATATCTATATCTATAGAGAAACATATCTAAACTTTATTGTAGCCTTCTGGGGGGAGGGGAAAAAGGAACAAAGTAAAAAAGTGCACAGGGGAGAACAAAAGAAAACTCAACAGGAAGCAAAGAAAAAATGGACAGTTCTCAACACAAGTATTATTTATCATACAGGCTTTCTTGAAATGAAAATTTACTGTTACATATTTAGAATCCTCTCTTATGCTCTGATATGCAGATGACATGCTTTTTTTTTCTAACTTTGTATTTAAGTTCCAATATTTAAGTTTATGATGTGTTTTTGTTTCTTTTCTCTATTCCGTATTTGTGTTCTGGTGTTTGAGTCTAAAATAAAATTTTGGAAAAAAGAGATTCAGATACAGTTTCTCAAATACAGTGTGAAGGCTTTAGGGCTGGACAGCATTTCCTATGAAAAAATTCTTCATAAATGTGTGGTAGAGCCAGTAAGAGAGAAGCTCCAGGCAGAGCTAAGATGGCGGAAAGGTAGCAGTAGCTTCTCCAAGCTCATCCAAGAATTTTGTCGCTAAAAGCTAAAAAGTGAATTTGAACGGATTTAAGAGTGACAGAACCCACTGCAAGATGGAGCGTGGCTGATTCCCAGCCCAGGAAAGTGTCTACTCAGGTCTGGGCAGGGAGAACGCAGAGCACACAGGAGATGCACCAGTGTGGATTTGAGAGCGGCAGACTGAGAAGACTCTTCAGCCAGCCAGCATACTCACCCAGCCGGAGGGGTTTGCAGCCATCTCACCACAGGACAGAAGATCATCAGAACTGGGTAGGAAAAAACTCAGGCCCACAGCAGGGTCAGCAGCTTTTCCTGGGGCTAATAACCCACAGCCTGGATGTTTAAAATTACATACCCAAACTTCTAGAAGTCAAGATGGAGGAATAAAATTTAGTTGCTCTGATCCCCCCTCCCTGCCCCAGAAAAGTCCAGAGTTAAATGCCCCACCCAGAGTAAAATCTTGAATTAGTGGAAACAGCCTCAGGCTTGGGTGTCACTGAAGAAAAGGGAAGGGAGACATTATGGAGTCTAAGCCCAGGAGGGTAGAGCCAGCAAGACCTAACAACAAAAGCCCAGGTATGCTTTAGCACCACCTGGCCAATCAGAAAACTACAGCCCTGCCCTTCTGCTGGCCTTCTGCTACAGTGACCCTGAACTGCAGCCCAGAGACACAGAGGTGGAAACCTGAAGGAGCTAGACCACCCTGACCCCATAGGTTACTCTGTAAGCCTCAGGGTAACTCAGGGGAAACATTGAGAGTCCTGGCCCTGGCCTCAGTCTACACACTCAGAGGCTACAGCTCATGAAGTTAACAACCAAACCCCTACCTCCCAGCCTGAGAAGCTCAATTCTCAAATCCCTACCTCCCAGCCTAAGAAGCTCAATTCTCCTGCACCCCAGAAGCAGATATCCACTCTAAAAATGCAGGACATAGGCAACCACAATGGGGAAGAAGGAAACTGCAAAGGCTAGGACCATCAAATCCTTTTATAGTGAGCAAGAACAACCAAACTAAGAAGGCAACACGCACTCTATACATACACTGGAGACCACAAAAGGAAATGTGAATTGGTCTCAAGCCCAAAAAGCCCAAAATCTCAAGAGGGATTTTAAAAATGAAATTAGAGAGGTAGGAGATAAATTTGAATCTACAGTGACCAAACTGGAAAAAAAATCTCACTGAAGAAAACAAAGCTTTAAAAAGTAAAATTGGAGAACTAGGACAGGAGGTCCAAAATCTAACCGGAGAAAATACCTCCCTAAAAATAAACACTGAACATATTGAAAAAGGAGCTCCAAAAACTAACTGAGGAAAATAATTCACTAAAAATTAGAATCAGTCAAATTGAAGCCAAGGACTCTATGATGCAACAAAAGGCAGTCAAACAAAACATAAAGATTGAAAAACTAGAAGAAAGTGCAAAATATCTCACTGGAAAAACAACTGACCTGAAAAACAGCTCCAGGACAGATAACCTAAGAATTGTCAGCCTACCAGAAAGCCATGATGAAAAAAACAGCCTGGACAGCATCCTCCAAGAGATTGTCAAAGAAAACTGTCCTGAGGTCCTAGAATCAGAAGGGGAAATAGTTATTGAAAGAATTCACCGATCTCCTCCTGAAAGAGATCCCAAATTGAAAACTCC
>CM053582.1:42255198-42310541 GCA_028627135.1 Pseudochirops cupreus | reverse complement strand
AAAAAAAAAACAAGCTGGAGAAGGAAAGGGCAAACCACTCCAGTATCTTTACCAAGAAAACACCAAATAGGATCACCAAGAGTTAGAACTGAAATGACTGAACTATGAGCATTCTTAGCCCCTCTTCTGGATCAGCTCACAACAGACTGTAGGTTTCTTGAGAACAGAGCCTATCTTTTGCCCATGTGTGTACCCTTAATGCTTAGCATAGTGCCTGGCATGGAGCAGACACTTAATAAGAATTTATTGACTGACATGTCATAACCTGTTCACACTCACCAGGCCTATCTCCATCTAAAATCATGCACAAATCCCTTGGCATCTAATACCTCAGAACTTTTTTTAATTCTAAAGGTTTTACATAAGGTTTTATACCTGCGGTTTGGATTATTTTTGTTAACAGTAAAATTCCATGAAAAAGAAAATAAATTTAGTAACCCTGTCATGACTTCTCCTTGATGAAACCACATGGGTGAAATGCTCACCACTCCCCTTCCAGGTACTCCCAAGATGTCCCTTTGATTGGGCTAGAATTTCACCAGGAATGGACACCAATATGACTAGTCTACAGTTTGAATAAGATACTCTTCTATTTTTGTTGTTTGAAATTAATTAGATCATTAGTACAAAGTCATTTCTCAGATTAGGTAGCAAGAATCAAGGCCCTGAAGGAATCAAACATGGAGAGGGGCAGCGTGACAGTAGCTGAGTTTTGATCATGAAAAATATTCAGTGTCCAAATGATTGTTTGAAGGTCAGATCTGAATTAAGTACTTTAGTGAAGGCCCATGGACAAGTGGGAAATCAACAGGAAAAGGCAGTAGAGTTGAGGGGAGGAGAAACAGGTAAGAAAGAGATCTTGAAACAGAGGGGACCCCAGAGATGAATATTGCCTATCATGCGACACTGTTTGGAGCTGGCTCTTCATGAGACTTCTAAATCCAAGTATTTACATACGTGAGTCAAATTAACAAGCATTTGTAAATCACCTACCATGTGACAGGCACTGTGCTAAGATCCAGGGATACAAAGAAAGACAAAAGACATTCCCTGCCACGATGGATCTCACAATCTAACAAACAAGGTTACAGATAGTGTGAACTGGAGGTCATCTCCGAGCAAGGGCCTAAGACTAAAGAGGACAGAGAAGGGTGTCCTGCAGGAGGTAAGACTTTAGCTGAGGCTTGAGAGAAGCCAAGGAAGCTAGGAGGCAGGTGAGGAGAGAGAGGAATACAGGCATGGGCTGGGGTGGGCGTGGGGGTGAGCCAGGGAAATCTCAGGGAGTCTGGGGATGGAGTTTCTTGTGTGAGGAACAGCAAGGAGCCCCGACATCACAGACTCAGAGTTCTAGAGGGGAACAAGGAATAAGAAGACTACAGAGGTAAGAAGGGGTGAGGTTATGAAACCTAAAGGGAGGATTTTATATTTGATTCTGGGGGTGACTAAGAGCCACTGGAGTTTACTTAACAGCAGGGTGATGTGATGAAACCAGTGCTTTAGGAAGATTAATCTGACAGGTGAGTGGGGAATGGACTGAAGCAGGGTGAGCTATCATGAGGCCATCATCTCGACAGGCCAGGCACAAGGCAACATGACCCTGGGGGCAAGGGCCACACACGAGAAATGTAATGAATGTAATATTGTCAGCATTTGACAACTAATTGGATGTGGGGGAGTGAGACAGAGGGAGGAACAGAGGACACCTAGGCTGGAAGCCTGGGTGGCTGGTGGGACCCTCGACAATAATAGGGAAGTCTGGAGGCAAGAAGGGCTGGGGGAGGGAAGAGAAAGATAATGAGTTCAGTTTTTTGTACGTGGTGAGTTTAAGATGTGTACAAGACGTCCAGTTTGAGATGTCCAATAGGCAATTGGAGATGCGAGACTGGAGGTCAGGAGAGAGGTTAGGACTGGATAAATAGATCTGAGAATCATCTGCATAGAGATGATAATTGCATTCATGAAGCTTTCATTAGGGAGAAAGGTTACATTTCACATTCAAGCCCTTGAGAAAACAAAGGATGTGGCAAACACCTCCAAAGACCCTTTAAATGCAGTCGCTCCTGCTAATAACCTAATCTGACCATTCACTATTAGCTAGAAAACGACCCCTTTTGAAAAGGAAACAATACAGGACCTCCTTAAGGGAATGTGGGTCTCAGAACCTGCAGATTCCCATTTCATCTGCCTGTTCATAAAGCAGTGGCCCTGTCCTCTCTCCTGTGACACTGGGGCAGCGAGTGAGAGGCTTCCTGGCTTGATTGTGTCCCTTTTTGTCCATTCTTAGTTAAGGACTCTCTCCTCACAAAAGCACATGGCCAGCTGGCCAGACCCTGGGCTCAGGCTGTGGCTATAGGAGCGCCCTGGTCCATTGGAAGCCCAGACTTCAAACACCTCATTCAGGGTTTAGAATGCTTTTGTTGGAGATGGAGAAAGGGTGTTTCACGTGAATGCTGGGAAGGCTATCATGAGCACCAGGACAGAAAGCTTTTTGTATTAAGGCTCTGACCTGAGGGTCAGTTTCGTATAACACTCCCTATGACTTCCACAGGCAAGTGTGGCCAAATTCTCCCCTATGGGGAGTTGGGTTTCACCTGCCAGCCACTGGGCCCAGCTGGTCCAAAGCACAAATACTTCGAAAACCATAAAACCTGAAGCAAATGTGAAGCAGTATCCATCATCATCATCATCATCATCATCATCATCATCATCATCATCATTCAGTGTAATAGTTTGGGGGATGCCATCATGTCTTCATAGATTGGGGGTGGTCATCCAAGCCCTCTAGAAACTATTTATGAACTTCATGTCTAGACCTGGGTTGAGGCTGGGATGATATGGCCCAAACTATTAGGTTTCCTCTGTGTGTGAGTGTGTATAATTGAGAAATATTAGCTCAGCCTGCTTTCCCCCTTCCCTGTATTGGCTTTAAAGAAAGAACAGAATTCTTCAGTAAAACAGTTAAGTACAACATCTACAAATCAGCAATCATGCCAAGATTAAGAGGTGATGCTAGGTCTTCCACACCGTGTGATAAGGTGATACAACACACAGAGACATTCTGTTTTCTTTCTTCTTCAAAATTTCTAAGTTTCTTCAGCTAGTCTCATTTTCTCTCCTTTCACCTACCATCATTGCTTCAGAAATATTTCTGAGACACCAGGCTGGGAATATTTAATGAAAGTGGGTCCTCTGGTCTTGGCACTCACATGCATTGGCTATGGATTGCCTTAGGATCCTACGTTAGCATACCCCATCCGTGAGGCCACCTTCAAATGTAGTAAGCAAATCACAAGAGTGCAGAATTGGAAGGCATCCATGTACTCTACAACATACCCAAATGACCATCTAGTCTCTGTTTGAAGAGCTCCAATGAGAAGGAAACTACCACCTTCCAAAATAGCTCAATCCTCTCAGGAATAGTTCTAAATGTTAATAAGGTTTCCTTATAGCAAGTCTAAATTTTTCTCTTTGCAACTTCTACCAATCAGTCTGTACTCAGGGACAGATCCAACCAAATCTAATGCCTTCTTCCACATGAAAGTCTTCCAAATACTTGAGGAGAACAGGCAGGTCCTTTCCATTCCAAAGGGTTAAATTTCCCCAGTTTCTTCTACTGACTTCCTAAAACATGATCTAGAGCCCCATTCACATTTAGGCCACTCAGGAATTGGGCCATACTTACTTCCTGGAAGTTCCACATCTTTACTGCAGGCTAAGGTCCCACTAGTTTTTATTTTTTGGCTATCATATCTTATTGTTGACTCACAGTGAGCCTGCAGTTCACTTAAACTCCAAAATCTTTCTCAAACAGCTACCTAACCCTGATTTTCTCATCTTGTGCTTGTGAAGATGATTTTTTTTAAAGAAAAAATTCAATGTAAGATTTTACATTTATTTCTATGAAATCTTATTGAATTATATTCAGCTCAATGTTCTAGTATGCTGAAACATTTTTATACCCACTCAATGTATATTATCCAATGTACCAGAAAGCCATCCCAACTTTGTGTTATCTGGAAATTTGATAAGGATGATTCTTCATTCATCTCCAGGCTGGCCTCCTGACTCTCCTGGACTTCTGTATTGTCTCTACAATGCCCCAGAAACCTCTTCATCCTAGAAGCTTACTTTACCCATAGATTTCAAATACTAGAAGTACCCCCTAACCCTGCCACCTCTCCCTGTCATTAGCTGGTTCCTTCCAAAACCTCCATTTTAAGGAAAAAGTCCAGGCCATCCATGTCTTTAGTTCTCCCAAGGCCATATTCTTGACTCTCCCCAACTTTTGGACTTTCTACACCATTTCAGCTCCCTTTTATGTAGTGTCTTCCCCTATTGGAATGTAAGTTCTTTGACAGCCAGGACAATCTTCTTGTTTTTACTCATATTCTCAGCACTTAGCAGACTGTCTAGAACACAGTAAGCACTTAGTAAATGCACAGACTTGCCTTGCCTTGATTTGGCTGAATCCCAGTCGTGGTCAGAGTCACACAGCTAATGAACGAGTCTTGAGGGTAGAATTCTAACCCAGTCTCTTCAGATTCAAACCTCAGTGTTCTTTCTGCTGCACCATCTTGCTTCTCAAAAAAGGGAGAATGGGAGGGGAGACACAAGATGGCACCGTGAGAAGACAGCTGAATCAAGTAAAGAATTTTTTCGAAGAATTCTATAAACTAGAGCACTGTTTTGGGCAGCAGGGGAGCCAGATGATAGAGAGAGATTGGAGGTGAGAGAGAAGGTAAGTGACTGATGAACAAACTCATGGAAGAAAAGGGAAGAGATGGGATCAGGGGCAGAAGTGAACAGCTTTGGCTCAGAAAGGGAGATGGTCATTTCTTCTTCGAAGACTAGAGAGAAGGCAAAAGAAAGATATATAAATGTTTGGGCTGTAGAACAGGAAAGATAAGGAAGCTTAGAGCAGAAAGCCTTGACCTTGGTGGTAAAATAAGATGTGAGATCATTGGCTAAAGAGAGAGAATTTGAAAGAAAAGCACTGGAGGTTTGAAGAGAAAGGAGATGGGTTGGAAGAACTGGTGAGGAGAATAGGATCAAGTCAGTCAAGGAAGAATAAATACATTACTATTCAGTAGTAATGGTCCAGTTCATATGGAGGCCTGACTTCTTTCACTAGCATTCAGCAACTTGAGAGTAGGAGAGAAGGCACAGTTGGACTCAAGATTAAGGAATATCAGGAAATGAGTGGTGGTATTCACAATGTTCCTTGTTTCTTATGGCATGGGAATATTCTATTGTGTTCATGTACCATAATGTGTTTACCTGTTATTAATTTATAGGCATCTATTTTTTTCTAGTTTCTTGCTATTACAAAATATTTGCTACCAATATTTGGTGTATTTGGAGCCTTTCTTTTTATCGTTTACCTCTTGGAGCTATATAAAAAGCACTGGAATGTCTGAATCAAAGGGCAGGAATATTTTTGTCACTATATTTGCAATTGATTGTGTGACATGGGAGACACTGGCACAGGACTGCCCAGCATGGCGTGCCCTAATCAAAGAAGGTGCCGTGTTCTATGAGCAAAGTAGAATTGAAGTAGCTCGAAAGAAACGTGAGATGTGCAAATTTAGAGAATCTACTCCATCCAAATGTTCACATGGACTATTTCTACCCGACTTGTGGTAGAGCATTCCAAGCTCTTATCAATCTGATCTGCCATAGTCAGACACACTATAGCTCAACTCTAACATAGTGATGTCATTTTGGTCCTTTTGGAGATGAAAGACAACAACCAACCATTTGTATATAATTCCAAATAGCCCTTGATTGGCTACACTAAATCAAAGCCCCCCAATAGCATGTTAGTGGACTCACAGCCTCTTCAACATGACTATTCTCATCTTTTATCACTTCTCCAATTTGCTATGTGTGAGGTGAAATGCCAAGGTTGCTTTGAACTAAATTTCCCTTTCTTAGTGATTTGGAGCATCCCTTCATATGGTTAGTAACTGGCAATTCTCCTTCTGACAACTGTTTGTTCATATCCTCTTACTAAACGTCTATTGGGGGATGGCTTGGGGTCTTACAAATTTCTGTTAGTCACCTATCTGGGATATTAAATTCCCATCAAAGATATTTAACATAAAGATTTTTCCTCTGCTGCCTGCTTCCCTTCTTATCTTAAATGTGTTAATGTTGTTTATGCAAAAGTGTTTCTATTTCATGTAATCAAAATCTATCTTATCATTTGTAAGTGCTTCTATCCCATGCCTGGGATAAGAATTCATCCCTTGCTCATAGCGTTGAAAGGTATATGACCTATTTATCCTCAGTTATTTGTAATGTGATATTTAACATTGTTGTTGTTCAGTCCTTTAGCTGTGTCTGACTCTTTGTGACTCCGTAGACCACAGAATACCAATTACATCCATCAAGTTTTCTTGGCAAGCATAGTAGAGTGGTTTGCCATTTCCTTCTGCAGTGGATTAAGGCAAACAGAGGTTAAATGACTTGCCCAGGGTCACACAACTAATGAGTATCTGAGGATTTCCTGACTCCAGGCCCAGCGCTCTAGCCACTGCAGCACCACCTAGCTGCGTCCATGAGATTTTGTACTCATCTTTAGTTTATTTTGGTATATAGTATAATATGTTGGTCTAACCCTAATTTTTGTGAAACTGCTTTCCAGTGTTCCCAGTAATTCTTGTCCTGTTTAGAGTTTTTCCCTAAGTAATTTATGTTCGCTGGTTTAATTCAAGTTTGGATTGTTTGGTTGTTTCTGATTCTTCATCTAATCTCTTCCAAAGAAATATCTGCCTATTTTAAAACTGATACCAAATAGCTTTGATAATTATGGCTTTATAGTACACTTTTGATAAACCTGAACATTTTGTTTTTAGGGTAATTAAGTACTCAATAAGATTCACTAAAGTGAGGGCCCAAATAAGGTTTCTTTCCACAAAGTCCTTAACCAAGAAATTCATATTCACTGTCATGAATGGTGCCATGTGACCATCTCATTCACAAACAACCAGCAGAGAACTGTACAAACTAGGAGCATTTGGAGCCATTCAGAAAAGGAACAATTCACAATTCAGAAGATTTTTCCCTGCAAAATCAATACAGAATTTTCACCAAAGTTTCTTGGTCAATACCCATGGAATAATAGCTGCCTTTCATAGGTTATGCAGTGTGACTTATGACAACTTTTATGGTGTTCTCACTAACCCAATCAATTCTAGGCTAACACATAGCCTCCATAGAACACCTAGATTAGTCTAGCCAGGATCTTGTGACTGTCTGTAGAAGGTAACTTTGATCCTCGCTCACCAATTTGAGGACATGATCCACTGGTTGAAGCCCTTTTGTATTTTTACATAATCAATTAATTCAGGCATTGAAGAGTGTGCCTGCATCCACTAGCTATTTAGCGGTAGAACAAAGACCCTTAACCTGAACTCTGGACTCAGAATCCAATACCATGAAATATCTTCCCCCCAACTAAGATGTCACTTGTTTATTTTCATGAGTATTTTCCCTGAAGTGGCTTTACTTCATATTCTGTTTGACCAATTTATGTAGATCGAACATTTACTTGAGAAGGTACTATTGAGATGAACAGATTACATGATCAAATATGACCTTCTTGAAGTCAGGAACAAAGTCTTACCTCATCTTTGTGTCTTTCATAGCAACCAGGAAAGGAAGACACTTAAGAAATGTTTATGTATTTGTGTGTGTATGTATGTATAGATATATAGAGAGATATAGAAGATATATGGATAGATAGATGAATAGACAGATACAGATATAGACAGACACACAGATATAGGTATGGATAGGACAGTTAAGTGGCACAGTGCACAGAGCACTGGGCCTAGAATCAGGAAGACTCATCTTCCTGACTTCAAATCTGGCCTCAGACACTTCCTAGCTATGTGACCCTGGGCAAGTCACTTCACCCTGTTTGCCTCAGTTTCCTCATCTGTCAAATAAGCTGGAGAAGGAAATGGCAAACCACTCCAGTATCTTTGCCAAGAAAATCCAAATGGAGTCATGAAGAGTCAGACATGACTGAACAACAACTGAACAACAAGAGCACATATAGATCTATATCTATATGTACATACCTACAAACCTACATATACATGTTTAATTCTAGTTTTATTGAGACAGCTTGTTGCAGCTCAATCAGGATGACCTGAATTCAAATCCAGCCTCTGGCATAAACTGATTATGTAATCCTGGACAAATCTCTACATTAGTAGAAGAGATTTCCTGACACTGAGTTCATTATACCAAAGAAATCCTAGGCCTGAACCCACAAGTTATACCTTTCGCTTCTACCTTAGTTATTTCTGGACAAATAGCGTGGCATTTCCATTTCTAAAGTATGGTTGTGTTATCTGTAGAAGCTAAAAACACTGCTCCCTCCCCCCATACCTAATGAACATTTCCTTGTGGCAAAGAAAAATACTTCAGTAAAGCCAATGTCTCTGCAACAGTCTGCATCTTAGAGGACATTCTGGTTTTTGGCTTTTCTCCTCTGGGGCACTGGGGGGCCGCGGGGTCATCAGTATATGGCAGCAGCATGGTACAGTGGCAAGAGAGGCCGAGTGACCTTGGCCAAGTCACTTCCTCCCTCTGCACCTCAGATTCATCCTCTGTCCAGTGTGATCTGGTTGGGGCTGTGGCTAGGGACCATGCTGCCATAGCTTCACATAGTTAGCTCGCTCTGTAACTTTGATAACTGTCGCACTATTTAGAGGTTGCCAGGTACATTGTGAGTTTAAAAGAAAATGACAAATAAAGCCCAAGTTCTAGAATTTCCTCTCATAAAGGCTACAGAGAGAGCAATCTATATTGGCCACATGCCCCATTTGGGAGATTTGGGGAGCAACCTAATTAAAAGCAAACAGTCTCTGGATTGCCTCTCTGTGAACCCCAGAGAACTTCCCAAAAATACTGAAATAGCCACCCAAAATGTCTGTTTCCCAAAGAGACATTTCATTCCTGCGACTCTTTCTCCCAGTAGAGTTTTTTTCTCCATTCCTTTGGGGGATTATTTTGTCACATTCCATCTCCCCGTTTTTGTGTGGGTTTTTTTTTCTCAAGGCACCATTCCATTAGCTGGAGAACAGTGCTGATGACTAGGATGGGAAAATGGACTTTATTCAATTAATGAGCTGGAAACAGGGAGACATTCCATAGCAAATGAGGTTTACATATGATAATGTTGGATTTGTCATATAAGAGATTGCTTCCTTTCAACTCTGTCAAAGGGACTAAATTTTGTTTTTGTCGAGGCCCTATAATGCCATGAGAAAGGAACTGGCCCAAACACATAACAATAAGGAAGTGCATAATTCTAATGAAGAGAAATTAGTGTTGTTACTTTATTACCAAGGCAGGCCAGCAGTCCATAATAAGTAGCTTGAAAAGCCAGAGAGAGAAAAGGAGGGGGCAATTCAATTTCTTTTTCGATAGGGAAGTTAAAATGATGGCTATGTTCTTGTTCCCTAAGCTGGGAAGATTTGGAGAGAAGCTAGAAACAGAGCCCCGCTTTGTGGGTGTGTTTGGGACCTGCTGGGGGAAGTTGGTATCTCAGGTGTAAGAGCCACCAAACTGGAATGTTTGGGCATCCAAGGAAACTTTGGGCGAGCCAGCAGTAGCTGAAAATCAATGCCCGGCCAAGTAACTGTCAAGAAGGCTTTTTGTTTTGTTTCGCTTTTTCTCATTTGCTTATTCGTTTTGTTTTGTTTGCCACGAGTTCTTCAGCAAAAGGTTGCAAAGTCCTAGGCTGGAAGTCAGTGTTAGCACAAGGTATTTGCCCCATTTCTCGGAAAGGTCTGGCAAGAAGTGAGAAAGTTGACTTAGCAGAGGATCCTGACTTCAAGAAGCAAGGCTGGAGGTAATCTTTATATTCCTTGCCATGCTTGGCAGAGAAGGCCAGGCTTAACATAGCTCTGGGTGATCAAGAAGCAGTGGTTCTAAAAGAGGCTTAGCATTTAAAAATAGCTTGTGTTTATACAGTGCCTTACAAATACTTGATTTTGATTACAAAGTCTTGCAGATATCCTTGTCCCCATTTTACTGTTAGGAAAACTAAGGCCAAGAGATGCAAAGTGCCTTGCGCAAGCAAGTTAACTAGCTTAACTAACTAGCAAGTGTCAGAACCAAGACACAGCTTTTCTAGCTATAATTTCAGTGAATTAACCAGATAGAAACTTAGCTCTTTTCCAATAAACCAAACTCAAGCTTGTCTAAAAACTCTTATGTGCAAAAGTCTCTATTAATATATCACTGTTTATAAACATTGTACAAAATAATTTAGGAAGTAAACCTTAACCAGCCTTATAGCAGAACCTGATAACAGAACCATTCTTGGGAGGCAGAAGATATTATGATAGTTTGTCTGTTTACCTGAAATGTCAACATTTCAAATAGGGACTTATATACATAGCTGTTTCTATGGCATCAATGAAGTGTTTGTTTCCCTACTAATTTAATTTGTACGTATAAGAAATCTCAGAGACAAGAGCTAGAATTGACTAGGGCTTTGGGGCATTCCAAGGAGGTAGAGTCTCCATTTATATCACCCAGTGAACAAATGATTAGTCATAATTAAGGTTTTGTGATTTTCTGAAAAACAAAATAAAACAGCAATTGCTGCCCTGGTAGAGGACCATTCTCATGTTTAAGCTGTGCAATCGTATTTCTTAAATTTCACTGCATCCAATTCCAGAGGAATTCATTTTATTTAACATGACTGTCCTCAAGAAGTATGTTATAGTCACTCAGGGGTGGGGAACCTGGGGCCTCAAGGCCACGTGTGGCCCTCTAGAGCCTCAAGTGTGGCCCTTTGACTGAATCTAAACTTCACAGAACAAATTCCCTTACAAAAAAAGATTTGTTCTATAAAACCTGGACTTAGTCAAAAGGCTGCACCCAAGGACCTAGAAGGTCACATGGGGCCTCGACGTCACAGGTTCCCTACCCCTGATATAGTGGAAAGTATGCCAGGCAGACTATCTAATGGGAGAAGATACAGGCTGAGACTCAGAATAACTCACAAGCCTACCACCTCAAACCCAAAAGGAAGAGGTCAGTAAAATTATAGCAAGAAGCCAAGCTAGGAATAAGCTCCATGCAATCCTTCCAGAATCTTTGCTGAAATCAAACAAGAGTGGAGGTCCAGGTGAAGAATGCATAGCCCCACCTAGGCCCCACTACTGCTCTGCCTCAGTTCTGAGTTATGGCTGGGATGGTTTGCCCTCTTGGCAGCACGCTAACACTCACCTTTTAATGGGGAGATCACATCACACTAAGCTAGTCCCACAACCAGGAAGGGGAAATAGCTGTGTGGAGGGAGTAGACCTTTCAGCACAAAACTGATCTTTCTTGTCTTGTTTTACTAGGTCAAACCTAGCTTCCGTTATCCCTCCCCCCCCCCCACCCCGTGAATTCCCACGTGGCATCAAACCAGCCGGATGCCCTTACCTCTCAGGCAGTTTCATAGACCTTTTTGCAATATCTATGGTGGTCTGAGCAAGAGAAAAGCTACCAAGGCAGTGTCTGGGGTGGGAAGGAAATAGTGTCCAGGCCTCTTGTAACACTACCTGTTCCGGAGGGAAAGGCCAGGTCAGCCAGAAGGCAAACAGGTTAAGCTAAACTCCAAAGCAAAACGAAACACCAGCTATCACACTGATAGAGAAGGCCCAACAACGGGAGCAACACAAAATCACACAATGCTATGAAAAAGAATGACTCCATGGGGCTAATGGCATGTTTTATACCTCCCTCCACACAGTAAAGAGGTGGATGTCTACAGGAGCAGAATGAATCAGATGCTGTCAATCAGGGCTCAGTAATTCCTTCACCAAGTACATATTAAGGGTGGACCGTGTACCAGGCATTGTACCAGGCACTGTGCCAGGCACTGGGAATACAAAGAAAAAAATAAAACCACCTTTGCTTCAAAGACCCAATATCCTCTTGGGCAAAAATCATATGTGTATGACTAAGTAAATACAAAACATTTACCAAGTAAGGACAAAGTAACGGAGGCTGGGAGAGTAGAAGAGAATTCCCGAAGGGCTCCGGAAGGAGGCAGTACTTGGGATGAACCTTGAAGTACACTGTGGATTCACGGAGGTGATGTTAGGGAGGAAAGCTTTTCAGGAATGGGAAATGGCATGTTCAAAGGCATGGAAAAAGGACATGAGATGTTATTTATGGAGAAGAGCAAACAGGCCAGTTTGGCTAAAATGGATTTCACATAGAAAGGAGTGAGATGCAATAATCCTGGAAATGCTGGTGAGAAATAGATTCTAAAGGACTCAAAATGCCAAACAATTGGGAGCCACTGGAGCTTCCTGAGAAGGAGAGTGACATGGTTAGATCTGTCCTTTAGAAATAGCAAGCTGGCAACTGTCTTGAGGACAGATTGAAAAGGGGAGAGATTTAAGAAAGACTAATTAGGAGGCTAATGGAATAGGCTAGGTCAGGGGTCGGCAAACTCCAGGGTGGGCCAAATCCCAACAGCTGTCTGGTTTTGTACACCCAAGAGCTAAGAATGGTTTTCACGTTTTTAAATCAAGTTTTGTATATTTAAAAATGTAAAATCCATTCTTAGTTCCCAGGCCATAGAAAAGCAGCTGATGGAGCAGATTTGGCCCTCAGGTGGGTAATTTGCTGGTTGGTGGTCTAAGTGAGAGGTAATGAGAGCCTCAGCTGGAGTGGTGGCTGAGGGGAAAAAAAGAAGAGAGAGCTGAAAGATGTCATAGAGGTAGACAATGTCCAAGATCTGTCAAATGAATGCATGTGGAGAGGGGAGGGCCACAGGTAGGGAGCAGAGAGTGCCAGATGACTTAGGTTTTGAACCTGGGAAACTGAAAGGATGAGCAGAAAGAGAAAGAACAGTTACTGATATGGCCATTTGGTTTGGTTTCACTATGCCCCTTTGTATAAAAGGAATTTAGTAGTCAGGACAGTGGGGAGAATAGTATTAGGAAAGGACAGAAATGTAACCAATTTGAGTCATCCTCAAGTTAAGAGGATTAATTGGGTGGGGAGGACAAGAGTCATGTATCTAGAGCTCCAAGGGATCTCAGGGGCCATCCTGGTCAACCCCCTTATTTTACACATTAGGAAACTGAGGCCCAAAGAAGTAAAATTACTTTCCCCAGGGCACACATATAGTAAGTCACAGAACCAAGAATCAAATTCAGAATCAAAGCTTAAGACTCTTCCTACTACATCATATTGTGAATTCTGAACCATACTGGTATCTGTGCTGGGAGAGGGAAGGGTTCATCATGGAAAATAAATTTTTAAAAAGAGGGCATGGTAGTATAAGCAAACTCACAATACTTGAAATAGAGTGGGAAATAGCACAGAGAGAGCCTCTGGGAAAAGACTGGGATCAAATTCATGAAAGCAAGGCAATCTGAGGGGACACATCTCCCTCAGAGAGGAGAGAGGAGCAAGTTAATACAAAAGAATTAAATAGAGGAAATCACATACCAAATAATCATAGCTTTAAATGTTAATAGACTAAACTTCCCAATAAGATGAAAAAGAATGTCAGAATGGATAAGAAAACAAAACTCAAGAACTCAAAGATATAAGAAACATCTTACAAAAAATAAAGATGCAGAAATTATCAAAATGAGGAGCCAGAAATTTACTACATAAGGTCATTGCCCCCCCAAAAAGCCCAAGTTGTAATCAGTATTTCTGAAAACATTATATGTAAAAATATGCATATGCAAATTAGAAAAAAGATAAATGAACTGAGCGTGCAATTTTCAAACTTAGAAAATCAACAATAAATTTTAAGAATTGGAGGAGAAATACCTAAAATCCAAACAAACTGACCGTAGAAATCCGTCAGTTAACAAGCATTCATTTAGCATTTATTCAGGAGGCAGTTAGGTGTCCCAGTGGCTAGAACTAGGAAGACCTGAGTTCAAAGCCAGCCTCAGTCACTTAGTAGCTGTGTAACGCTGGGCAAGTCACTTAACCTCCATTTGCCTTAATTCACTGGCAAAGGAAATGGCAAACTACTCCAGCATCTTTGCCAAGAAAATTCCACAGACCGTATTGGCATGCTATCATCCAGAGAGGTACAAAGTGTTGGATACAATTGAACAACAATAACAATGTGGACTAGGCATGTTCCTAGGCACTAGACATACAAGTATAAAGAATTAAACAAGCCCAACTCATAAGGACCTGACATTCTATTGTGGGAGACAACATATATGTGCATGCGTAGGAAATATGTACAAAACAGAGGATAATTTGGTCAGGGAGTGGATAGCAACTGGCTGAGGAAATAAAGAAAGGCTTCATGCAGAAAATGCTATTTGAGCAGAGTTTGGAAGGAAACTAGGCATTCTACAAAGTAAATGTGAGGGAGGACTGTGTTCCAAGCACAAAGGCTGGCCTCTTCCAAGCCATCGAGATGAGAGATGGAGTGCGGTGCACGTGGAAGGATAACGCAAGTCTGACTGACCGGCAGAGGGGGCAAAGGAAAGTGATATGGCAAGACTGGACAAAGAAGTTGGAGCCAGGTTGTAAAGGGCTTTAAAAACCTGAGAGGAGATTACATTTGATCCTAAGGTAAATATGGAGCCAGGAGAATTTACTGGGAACACGGTGGCACTGCAGTGGACAGAGTGCTGGGCCTGGAGTCAGGATGACTCATCTTCCTGTGTTCAAATCTGGCCTCAGCCACTGACTATGACCCTGGAGAACTCACTTAATCCTATTTGCCTCAGTTTCCTCCTCTGTAAAATGAGCTGGAGAAGGAAATGGCAAACCACCCCAATATCTCTACCTCATATAGGGTCACCAAGAGTTGGAAAAGATTGAAACGAATGAACAACAATAGCCAAATCATTTACTGAGGAGGGGGGTCACATGGTCAGACCTGTGCTTTAGGAAAATCACTTTAGCAGTGTAGAGGACAAAGGACAAGAGCAGGAAGAGTTTTAAGGCAGGGAGATCAGTTAGAGGGCAATGGCAGTCACCCAGGCAAGAGGCCATAAAGGCCTGCACTAGTAAAGGAAGAGCTGGAAAATCTGAGCCCTCCTTCAAGGGAGCCGGTAGAGGGGAGTTTCTTGCTCTGCTCTCCAGCTCTCCAATCAGAGGGGACTAAAGAGGTGGTAAGGATCAAAGCTGAAGCCATATACATGAGGATGACATTTCTGGTGAAGAGCTCCTCCTGTGGAGTCCAAATCACATAGAGCAGCTGGTGGCAAAGAGGGGTTATGGCACTTTTCATGGAGACCAAGAACCAAAAACTAAGGGAGTGCCTGTCAACTGGAGAAAGGCTGAATAAAATCTACCAGGTGACTGTAATGGAATATGACTGTGTCCTAAGAAACGATGAAAGGGAAGCAATTCCCCAGGTGGGCTTGAGGGTCTCCCCAAGGACAGGCCTATGACAATAAATGCATAAAGCAAGTGACCCTTAATTACCCAAAAGATGTGAACAAAGAGAGATAGAGGCAAGGTACCGACTTTTAATGGCAAACAGGACATGGCCTGGAACTACAGGCGTGTAGGCAAAAACCAGTCCTTGAACATGTCCCTTGATTCCCAGTGTTTATACTCCCAGAGACAACTAACTTTTCTGGTATCTTTGCCAAGAAAGCTCCAAAGAGAGTCACAAAGAGTTAGACACGACAGAATAACAACAACAACAACAACAACGATCCAGTTGTCAATGAAACACTTTACAAAACTAGACAAAATAATAATAAAATGCATGTTGAAGAAGAAAAGGTCTAGTTTCTCAAGGGAAGTAAAAGCGGAAGGCATCAAGGAAAGGGGCATAGCATTGCCAGATCTCAAGCTAGAGTCATCAGGACTATCTGCTGCTGATTATAAAACAGAAAAGTTCATCTTTGGAACAGAAGAGATAAGTGAGGATCACATAAAAAATGAAAACAATAAACCAGTGTCTGATAAACCCCAGAACATAAATTACTGAAGGAAGGGCTCCATTTTTTTTGTTTGTTATACAAACTGCCAGGAAAACCAGAAAACAGTTTGGCAAAAACTTGATTCACACCAACAGCTCACACCCTAGTGGTGTCAAACACATAAAAAGGCGGGGCACTAAGCCATACATAAGGATCCCTGGGGGCCACATGTTTGGTCGTTTCAGTTGTGTCTTACTCATAACCCCATCTGAGGTTTTCTTGGCAAAATTACTGGAGTGGTTCGACATTTCCTTCTCCAGTTCATTTTACAGATGAGGAAACTGAGGCAAACAGGGTGAAGTGACTTGCCCAAGGTCACACCACTACTAACTGTCTGAGGCCTGATTTGAACTCAGGAAGAGGAGTCTTCCTGATTCCAAGCCCAGTGCTCTATCCATTATATCACTGAGCTGCCCTGGAAGCCACATACTTTGAAAATCACATATTAACATTATCTATGTTTTATATGTATATTGATTTGGTTAAATATTTCCCAATTACATTAGAAGCTGGTTTGGGCAGCACTCAGCAGTGCTGGGGGCTACATGTGGGATGCAGGCCATGTGTCTGACACCTCTGCCTGAGACCCCAGTACTCTCAAAATGGACAAGGGACTTGAATAAAAAAACCTAGAAGAAGACAAGATCGGCTACCTATCACAATTGTGGTGAGGGGAAGCAGTCTTAATTAAATAAGGGAGGGAAGAATTCATAAAAGAGAGAATAGACAATTTCAATGACAGCAAATTAAAAAGCTTTTGCCTGAATGAAATCAATGAAGACAAAGTTGGAATAGAAACATTGCAATTTCTCTGGTACGAAGGGCCGTTTGCCCAAAATATGTCATCAAATGATATAAACAATTTTCAAAAATATTTTAAATTATAAATGGCCACATAAACACAGGCTCTAAATCAATAATAGTACAAGAAATCCAAGTAAAACTAAACCTGAGGTTTTACCTCACAATCATGCAAATAAGCCAAAAAAAACCCTGAGGAATAATTCCTCTTTTCTAAGAGAAGCACTCAATAATGCTGTTGGTGAAGCTATGAAACAATCCAGCCATTGGTAACAAGGCAAGAAAGGAGACTGAACCATGGCTATCCTTGGAACCAGTGATCCTGCACCAGGGCATAGACATACTGCAAAGAAGTCAACTGACAAAATCGTCCTCTACCTTGACCAAAAAGCACAGGGAAGACGATCAAGGGAACAAGATGAAAAACGAACAAGGCAGAAATCTCAAGTAGAGATTCAAATTTTATAGAGAATTAATAGAGTCCACCATAAGTAATTCTATTCTAATAAACTAAAATTTTAAAAGTAATGGTATGCTTATCTGTAAACACCTAAATTAACAAAATATGAAATGAAGAACTTAACCTGATCTCAAAAATGAAATTAAGCCAGCTGTAAAGGAATTAAAAATGGAAAAAATTAAAGCTGTTATAGATAGATTTATAGATGATGACTACCCAAAATGTAAAGGTTACTTGATATCTGTGTGATAAAAATTGTTCTCAGACAACCTTTTTATGAGTCAAACATATTTCTAATACCTATGGGCTAATGAATCAGTTATGATGCAAATTTTTAAATAAAATCCTAACAAAAAGACTATAGTAACATATCCAAAAATTAATTACTATGACCAAGTTGGATAATTTCAGAGACATAGGAATGGTTCCACATTAGGGAAACAATATAATTGATTACATACAAAAAAATCTCCATATGATTTTATCAACAGATATAGGAAAAACATCTTTGAGAAAGTACATTTTTTGTGACTACACTTTGTAGGCATAAGTCATTTTAATTTGACATAAATATATCTGAAAGTAAAAGGTAGGATTATTTAAAGTGGGCGAACATTAGAAATTTTCCCAGTCAATGCAAAAATAAAGCATGAATTCAAATCCTGCCTCAGTCACTTTTTGCTGTGTGACCCCAGGTAAGGCACTTTACCCTGTTTGCCTCAGTTTCCTCATCTGTAAAATGAGCTGGAGAAGGAAATGGCAAAGTCTAGTACCTCTACCAAGAGAACCTCAGATGGGGGGCTCACAGGGAATCAGATAGGACTGAAATGACCCAACAACAAAATATATATACATACATATATAAATTATTATAAAATATAAATACTTTCATCTAATTTATTTATCTGTGCATATGGTGCACTCCCCCTAGTAAAACATAAGCTCTTTGTGGGGAGAGACTGTTTTTCTTTTATACTGGCATCCCCAGTGTATGGCACATGAAAGGTGCATAAGAAATCCTTGTTGTTGAATTCCATTTCTTAGAAAAGAGCCTTCAATTCCCCTGCACTATTCTAATTTGACTATTTTTCCCATCCTACCTACTCTGTAATAAAATTAAATTGAAATCAACCACAGCTTGCACAACAGAAAATTCCCTAATGTACCAAATGGAGCACCCTCCATCAAATCTATGTTGATAGCATGTAACTTTAGTCTTCATTGCACTATTTGTTTCAGAGCGAAAATGAAGTCTTGAAAAAAAATCCCACTACAAGTGGTTTCCCAAAATGGAAAATAAAGCTTCCTTATGTTTCAATTGGGTTGGGTTTTTTCCCCAATTTTTCTTATACCAGTGTGACATTCATTTCCGAAGTTCAGGACGTCAGTTTTAACATTCCATTATTGACACATTTTATAAGCATAGTAAGCTTTGTTCTGGCACTAAAGAATCTCATTTTTTGGTTCAATTCATTCTGGGTCTCATATATGGCATTCATTTTCCCCCATCCTAGTTAACAAATGGCCTCTCTTAGTCATGGTTATCATCTACTATTAAATATGCAAAAAAGCATTTCAATCACTTAAAAAAAATCCCTTGGACAACTCTAAACTGATGCCCACAGCACTCAAGTGAGGAATTAATTTAATCCCCTAAACACCCTTGCTTCAATTAACTGATTTTTTCAAGCTAAAATGGTTTGGGTCCAATTTATTTGGTTAATTACCTCAATTCTCTTTTTCCCTCTGTGTGTGCAGACTCTGCCCCACTGTTGTAGACCATAATTCCATTGGGAATACACTCCCACTCTTGGAAAGATACCCAGATATACAATGCCCATCAGGTCCTCAATTACTTGAGTTTTTCAGTCATTCCCCATCCCCGTATAGAAGTAAAAGCAGACATGACTACAAAAAATGTACATTCTTTTGCGCTTCTTAGGCACAGATTTTTCTCATCAGAACCACACAGTAGTTCCTGGTAGCAATTGGACAGAGAGCTGCTTTAAATCATTTCCCATCATTGACTATTAATCTAACCAGCATGGTCCACCTCTCCTCTAATGCTAATTTTCCAAAAGACTTAAGGGCAAAGAGAACTTTAAAAAATATTCTCCATCATTCTGCAATTTACACATTTTTGTGTGTATCAACCCACTTACTAGTGACACACATAAGTGTTTCCTCTGAACGGATTTAATTTTTAATCTTCCTGAATCAGTGTTAACCAGGAAAAAGGTAATTGTTGTCAAGAGTATTCAAACTGTCAGAATATCCTTCAATCTAAAAGCTGTTAGAATCTGTGCAAAAGTAATTACCGAGACTCTATTCAACTGTAATAATAACCTGTCAGTGATGACAGCTATTACCAGCAAAGTGTAACAGAAATCAAAGGCGCATTTTTCTCTGACAAGTACATTTCTCGCTAAGGTTTACATGGGCTGAATAGTGTTGACAAAGATGATGTGCTGTATCATTCTTAATTACGCCTGGCATGATGCTAGAGTTTGAATTTGCTCAGTGTTCAAGGGAGCCGTACTGCGTGTTGCCTTTGACCCCAGCCCTGCATCTTTGTACAGAGGAGGATTTCATGGAAATGAATGGGGGTTAAGTATTCCACTTCTTTGCCCATCTCGCATCCAATTTAAGTGGAGGCTGAGTACATTTTGCCTCACAGAGAGGAGGCTAATTACAGTTAGGCCCAAGTGGTGAGCCAAACTTTAGGAAGCATACAAGGGATTGTGGGTCAAACCTCGTTAGCTTGCCCAGATCTCATAACAGAGTCTCCATTCCGAACAGGTCTCCCACTGCCCCTCGATGTGTATTTCCAACGTTGCAAAATACCCTAAGGTAAGAAGAAGTGTAACCAGGGCACTGGATTTAGTAGTAACAAGTTAAGCAATTGCTCAATAACCTAGTAACTGGGGAAAGCAAGCGCCAGCTGACATGATGGGGTGGGGTGGGGAGAATGCTTTCCCCCATGGAGGTAGGGACACAAAAAACCCCATAGCTTATGTTCTTCCACCAGTTCATGCTGCTCTCCCTCCCCTGCCCCCCTTCAGCCACATACACACCCTGAGCCCCTGAAGGGGTAAGGAAGAGCAAGATAATAGGGTCAGAGGAAGTTTGGGGAAGGGAAGAAGGAAGGGGCTGGTCAGATTGCCCAATGCACTCACATCAAGAGCCCCCGCCCCCCACCACTGTAACACTCCTAGGAAGGAAAAGATTTAATTCCTAGAAGGCAAGACTTTATTTTGGCCTCAGGTGAAAAATTCCGACCTATGCCTTCAAAGGTAAATGACTCTCCAGTTTTCTCCCCAGTGCTTTCAATAAAAAGCCAGAAGACCTGAGTGATTGCCTTATATTCTACTCTGTTTTTCCAAGAAAAGCAAAATATTTTGCCTTCCTCATAAAAGGATGATGTGAAAAACACTCAGAGTGCTGATTCGGGCTTCTGAAGATTTGGGTTCAAATCCCACCTGTGATGCTTACTGCCTGTGTGGCTACAGATCTCACCTTTCCCATCTGTAAAATGAAGGAGTTGGGTTGGATGTCTTCTGGGGTCCCTCTAAGCCTAATATTTATGACCTTATCAATAAAAGAAAATATTAGAAATAAAGAAAAGGTCAGTAACAGGACATGGAAAAAGATAAGAGAAATTCGCGTAAATTCCTACTCCTCTCTTTGGTTCTTGGGGTCTTGCAAGGCAGTTTTTCCTAAAAGAATCCATGATTTCATGTGTGGTGGCTTTATTTACTAATTCAAATCACAATTCCTCCATGACCTGGGAGATGGTCTTCCAGAGTTGTGATAGTTACAAATATGCCAACCTCTGATCAAGCAGGCAGTGGGCCTCTTTGAATTTAGCTCAGCTGTCTCCAGAATTGCAGACCCACAGAGGCCATCACCAGGTCCATGCATAAAGCCTTTCCATGTGGGGAAGAGCTGTGAGAACCTGCACTGTGCTAACACAGCCCTCTCAGAACCTACAAAAGAGAAGTCAGGAGGACTCCGAGACAGTTGATCCATCTTACCGTTAATTAGAACACTTGTTCTGACAGCACTGAGGGGGAAAACATCCCACAAAAGAGACGTGAGAAAGCACCAAACCTCCCTTTCCCAGTGTCCAGGATGGCATCGATAAGGATCAGAGATTGAGAGCTGCCCCTGATCCAGCTATCTCCTTAAGATAGCTTCCTGTATGCCTCTTCCCTGTCACTGTTTCTTCCACTTCATTTAAAGATCTCTAAGGTTATCTCTGGCCTTTTTCCAGTCCTCTTTCTCCTTAATCTTTCTGCAGTGTTTCAAAGGATTGTGGGATGATAGATTTAGAATCTGAAGAGACCTTATTAGTTCAAGTCCCTCATTTTACAGATGAGGAAACTGAGGTCCAGAGAGGTTTAAATGACAACCTATGTCATGAAGATAGAAATTGACAGAGTGGGGATTCAAACTAAAGTCCTCTGGTCATGAAACTTACAAATGACACCCAACTCATTCTCCAGAACAAAGGTTCTTCATCTTTTTTGCATCACAGCAGTCTAGTGAAGCCTATGGATCCCTTCTCTGAATGTTTTGAAAGGCATAAAATTACACACACACACACACACACACACACACACACACACACACACACACAATTACCAATAAAAACAACTAGATCAAAATTAAAATGTGATTTTTCTCATCCAAATTTCCAGACTCCCTGTAATCCATCCACAGACCCCTAAGAATCACTGCTCTTCTAGAAGGAAGACTAATAGACAACAATAAACCCAAAGCTAATCATAATCCCACTTTTGTTTCTCTAGGTGGCCCATCCCCCAGATGAGCAAAAGCCAATCAACTGTCTGTCAATCAGCAACACTGAATGAGCATCTCTTGGGCAGGGGACCCTTCATTAGAGCCATGCAAGGAAGTACTCCGGGCTATGTCTTGCACTCAAAAAGCTCACAAACTTTTTCCAAAAGAAAATTCTTCAAAATAAGTAACCCAATTGGGGAAACTTCCAACTGGAGTTCAAGTCCAAAAAGGATCACATCAACACTTCCACTCACTGCAGAACTGATCTTTTTCTCAACAGAACAGCCAGGAGGGGCTATAACCTCAGCTAGAGGCTGAGGCACTAAAGCTGATCAGGTGTCCACACTAAATCCATCAACAAAATTGTGAGACCCCCAAGGGTAACAGGACCACCAGGCTGCTTAAGAAGGAGCAAAGTGGCCCATGTCAAAAACAGAGCAAGTCAAAGCTACCATACCAATGGGGAGTGGGATAGGGCTCAGGAGAGCCCATTGCACCTATAAACTGGGCAAGACAACCTGACTCATTCTCCAAACCTACCCCCCCCCCCCCCAATAGCCAAGAGGTCATGAAGAAGCAAAGATTTCCTTTCCGCAATGGAATTCTGTTTCCTCAAACAACTGATTTCCAAATAAAAATAGAAATCACTTTCAATTTTTATTGCAATTAAATTCCATAGAGCCGTGCAAAAAACACACTCTTCAACACATCAATATCCCCTCCCCACTCCAACTTCCCAGTTCCTCAATCTACTTAATTCCCATGACCTCCTCCTTTGCTCCACTTCAGCTATACTCAAAAACGGTCCTATCCTGATCTTTCCCTCCCAAGTTTTTCATTTCCATGTTAATGAACTCTGAAATTCCTTTATTTGATTACAGCATTCTAAATTTCCATCTTATTTCCCCAACCCGTTCTTTGTCATCATTATGACTTCCAATCCTTCCACTCCTCAGTTCTTTCCCAAGTCATAATCCATACACCAGCTCCACTTTGATGCCATAGTAAGTTCCAATTGACTTTCAAATCTCTTGTCCCTCTGTGCTACCATCAATTATGCCTTGCCAAAATTTTACCTTGTAGCCTTTCACTACTATTTACATACTACTCAAAGGAGCCAGACAAACTCAAGAAACCATGCTGAGTCTGCTACAAATTCATGCTATGTGATTTCAACTAAAGCTTACTGAAGCCTTCGACACTGATCAGGCTCTTCTCCTAGACATTCTCTTCTCTCTATGTTTGGATGCCAGTATTCTTTCCTGGTTCTCCTTCTACCTCTCTGACCACTCCTTCTCAGTCTCCTCTGCTGGATCTTCATCCAGGTCTTGCCAACTAAACATGAGTATCCTCTAAGGCTCTGTCCTGAACCTACTTCTCATTTCCCTCTATACTTTCTTGCTTGATGATCTCATTAATTCTCATGGGTTCAATTATCTCTATGGAGGTTGTTCCCAGATCTCTCTCTTTAGTTATATTTGATAACTCCATTTCAATATAATTTATTTTCTTAATAATCTTATGTATTTTATTTTATACATTTTAAAGCATTATTGTGAGAAATGGTCAGTAAGTTTCACCAGATTGCCAGAAAGACACATGACACACAAAAAGTTAAGAACCTTTAATATACCATTGCACTTCTAGAGAACTTCTCAGTTCTATACTATCTCACTTGGCAATCCCATCTGCTCCCAGGGATTTGATTATTTCCTCTATACAAATCATTCCCAGATCTATATATCCAGCCCAAGTCTCCCTCCCGACCACCAGTCCCATATCTCCAACTGCATTCTGGATGTCTCATATTAGACATTCCAAAGGTATCTCAAACTCAACATGACCAAAATAGAATTCATTATCTTTCCCAAAAAAACTTTCCCTTCTTCTGACTTACCCTATTGCCATTGAGTTCACCACCATCTTTCCTGTCAACCAGACTCTCAACCTTCTAGTCATGCCTAACTCTTTTCTTGTATTCCCTCTACATATTCAATCCATTGCCAAGCCTTGTTATTTCTACCTCTGCAACATCTGCAGATTTATCATTATCTCCACTCCCAGAGCCACTGCTCTTGGGCAAGTGCTCCTTTCCTCATGTCTGACCTACTGCAATAGCCTACTAGTCTGGCTCCCCCAACTCCAGGCCATTCTCCCCTCAGCTGCCAAAATGATCCCCCTTGAGTACAAGCCTGCCCATGTCATCCATACTCCAGGGGCTCCTTCTTATTGCCAAGACCAAATAGAAAGTCCTCTGTTGGACATTTAAACACACACACTGGACCCCTTCCTATTTTTCCAGACTCCCCTGTGTATATAGTCTATGATCTAGCATCTTATTGATTTTTACAAACAACACTCCATACCTAGAATGCCCTC
Organism: Pseudochirops cupreus; assembly: GCA_028627135.1. Classification (NCBI taxonomy): domain Eukaryota; kingdom Metazoa; phylum Chordata; class Mammalia; order Diprotodontia; family Pseudocheiridae; genus Pseudochirops; species Pseudochirops cupreus. The sequence continues at coordinate 42,286,148 of CM053582.1, read as the reverse complement.
CCTCCTCAGCTCTGCCTCCCAGCTTCCCTGGCTTTCTTCAAGTTTCACCTCAAATTCCCCCTTCTGCAGGAGGCCTTGCCCAATCCCTCACCGTCTACCACATCTGCTGCTAGTGCTTGCCCTTTGAAATTGCCTCCCATCTAGTATGTATAAAGTTTGTATGTACAAAGCTGCATACCTGGTGTTTACTCCATTAGGATGGGCACTCTGAGGGAATGAAATAAGTTTTTTCCATCTAGAATCTGGCCGTTACAACATCAGGAAAAGAACTGCTCAAGATTTGCTCTTCCTCCTTTGAGAGAAGACATGAATTCTATCTTTCCCTCATAGATGATTTTGACCCATAGGACTGTATTCAACCAGAACAATGGGTATTTGTACATTTACTTTTTAAAAGAAACCCATTACACAGGCAGACAGAGAATGATGTTTCCTGGCTCACAATGCAAAGCTACTCAAAAGACAAAGACATTCAATAGTGAGCAGTCTGAGATAGCAAAACCCATCATGATGTCAGAATACTGCAAACAGTGATGGCCAGGCCCTGCAGCATCCCAGGCACTCCAAAGAGGAGGAGGAAAATGATCAGAAGGTACTATCAAGGATGTAGGTATCAATGTCTTTGCAACAGAGTCATCACTGCTTTGCCCTTGAATGTTCTCAAAGGTCTAAGGTCTCAGGCAGTTTACAGCAGAGCCCAGTACACAAGACTGCGCCCAGGAACACACACTAGAGGGGAACACAATACAAAAACAGACAGGGAAAGGAGCTAGTCAGGTAAGTATCAACTAGTACCACTAGACCAACAAAGGGATCTCCCCAGATTCACTTTAAAATCCATAGCACGTGGATTTTAGCATTTATAGGCTACTCTTAGACCAGCCCGGAGGTTCAGGCTCTTCCTACCTTTCAATGCTGCCTACAGACAGCCTCAGAGTATGTGAGAGTCTGGCACTTTCTTTAGAGGGAATGCAAACGTCTAATGCCTTTGTGTCCCACGTATCAACTGCCCTGCCTACAGCATTGTAGCAATACATAAACATCAACCAAGTGCTAGCTTTCTCTGACACATAACCAATCAGATAGAATCACAGCATGGCCAGGATTCTGAGAAACATGTGTTCTTCCAGTGTGTTCCCCAAGTTTCCCATTCCATTTCCTGCCTCAGCGCACTTCAAGCTATTTCCTACAGCTGCCATTTCACCCCCTCATCTTGTTTTTGTGGGAATTCTGTCATCCTTGAAGCTTTATCTCATGTACTACTTCCTCCACGAAACTCCTTATGCTCCTACTTATTATTGCTCTCACTCTCACTTCTGAATGACCTTAAATCTCTCTATGAAACAAATGACTTGTGAGTTTAACGACCAACTGGCGTGTAAGTTCCTGCCTAAACTGACCCTGTTCAATGGAAAGGAGAAGCTAGGAGTCCGTTGCTCACCCCGGCAGTTTAGCCAAGTGGAAATGCTGGGCAAACATTGAGCTCTTTATGTTTCTCAGAGAATGGATTATCTTCTCTAAATCTCATAATCCACTGCCATGATTTTCTACTCACTTCACTTACTCCAGTCTCTGACGAAATAGCCCTTCTCCTAGACAAAGACTCTACCAGTACACTAAATTTCATCCCTTCCTACATGTATTCCCTCCAACAGATTGCTCCCATTATCATTCTGCTTCCTATTGAATAGCTACTTCTCTGCTACCTACCAATGTGCCTAATTCTCCTTCTTTATAAAAGGTCACATTAGGTCCTACCATCCCCTGAGTTATCAAACTATATCTCTACTCTCTTGCTCAGTCAAAATCTGAGAAAAAGCTTTCTACACTCATTGGCTCCACTCTGTCTTCTTTACCAGCTTCTAACCTCAACATTCAATGAAAAGTATTCTCTCCAAAGCTAACAATTTCTCAATTAGCCAATCTCATGGCTTTTGCTCAAGACTCAACATGATTGATAGCACTTGAGGTTGTTGACCATCTTCTCCAAGTTTCTGTGACATTTTCTCTCCTGCCATCTGACCAATCCACTTCAATCTCTTCTGCTGCCTCAGTATTCAGACCCTTCCTGTGTGTGTACCCCAAGGCTCTAGCCACACTCTCTCATTAGATAACCCCATCAGTTCCCATCCATTTAAACATACTCTATGCAAATGTCATATATTTGCATATATCTATCTATCTATGTATCTATGAGTATATGTGTACACACACACACACACACACACACACACACACACACACACACATACACCCCTAGTACTTTTAAATTTCTCTCACATCATCAAATGCCTATTCAATGTTTCAGTCTGGACAACCTGTAGGCAACTTAAACTCAGCAAGTCTAAAACATTATCTTTTCCCCAATACCCTCATTTCAGGCCTTACTTTTTTCTGTTGAGTGCACCATTCTCCCAGTCATCTGGATATCATTCTCCACTATTCTCACTCATCCCACAGTTCAAACTGCTACCAAATCTCATTGGTTTTACTTTATCTCACCTCCCACAACACCACCATTTTATCTCAACTATACAATAGCTTCCTACCTTGGCTCCCTGCCTCAAGGTTCTCCCCCTTCTAATCCATCCACCACACAGTTGCCAAATTATACTGCTAAGGCAAATTCTAACAATGTAACTCCCTACTCAAACTCCAGTGGCTCCCCATTACCTCCAAGATTAAAGACAAACTCTTCTGTTTGACTCTTTCTCCTTGAGCTCTTCAAAAGGAAGTTTCTGGTGACTGAAAACTATGTCACATTGCCCTAAGCCTCCTGGCTAGGCTCAGCTTTGGGGGTTTGTGGAAATGGCTGGCCTAAGAAATTAAGCTCTTCTTTCATCAGAATATGACATCACTCTACTAGCCAGGCTGATTTTAATAGATAACCCTCCACATCGAACATTGACTTCTGTTATGCTATCATATCATTAAGATTAAAGGAGTGTATTCCTCTTCATTCCATTCACAATCAATGTCTTGGATGTGCCTCCCAAGAGGAGTACCTGTTTTCTAATGCAAACCATGAGCAGAATAATTCTGCTTTCACATATTTTGGTGTAGACTTCAAGAAATAGACTTTAGAAGGGATTTGCACAAACCCATTCTCCCCTGATTGCAAGATCAAAGAGCCAATAGCACTCCAAAGTTTTCTTTAAGCAAAGGTTGAAAAGGGTATGGGAGATTAATGAACAGAAGAAAAATTAAACCGTGGCTCCCGGAAAGACGTCCCAGTCTTGGCTGCTTTTCCCTAGACTGTGACAAGCTGATCAGAACATTTCCTTTTGGGGTGGATTTGTTGCCTCTGCCATCCCAGGGATAATGTCCAGTGTCCTGACATAATCGCATCTGTCTCTGTTCCTAAATCTAGCAGGAAGGTCCATTGTATGAGTCTGAGGCTTTAGAGTCAAGGCTGGCCTGACTGGAGGTATGAAATTCTCAGATGGTTCAACAGATGGATTATTTTTGTGGATGCCAGTTAATTTCTCAGTGGGCAAAACTTTATTTCCCACGCAATTGTCTACTTTCACTATAGGGATTAGAAGACACTTGCCTGAAGAACATATGTGTTTTTAAACAACTTGACTTCTCTTTAAGTGTAAGGGAAGAGCAAAAGATGATAGCACCCCAGTCATTTGAATGTTAATGATGGAAGGGGCTGGGGATGAGAACCTTGATCACAGTAAGTGACCGTATCTGTTGCATTTTTGACATTCCTCAATTTTACTTGGGTAGCAAGGTGGCACATTGGATAGAGGGACAAGTCTGAAGTCAAGAGGTCATGAGTTCCAGTCTGGCCCCAGACACTTCCTAGCTGTGTGACCCACGGGGCAAGTCACTTAACCCTATCTGCCTCGGTTTCCTCCTCTATAAAATAAACTGGAGAACAAAATGGCAAACCACCTGGGTATCTTTGCCAAGAAAACCCCAAATGGGGTCACAAAGAAAGTCAAAAGATTGTCCTGCCAACAAGGAACTCCTAGTCTAATGAGGGAGACAACAAGCAAACAAGCTTTGTGCAGGAGAAACTGCAAATAACAGATAGAAGGCACTAGAATTAAGATGGGCTGGGAGAGGCTTCCTGAAGAAGATGGAACTGTAACAGGGACTTGAAGGAAGCCAGGGAAGCTGGTAGATGGAGATGACTAGGCAGAGCACTCCAGGCATGGCAGACAGCCAGCGGACATGTCCAGAGCTGGGAGATGGAGTATCACGTGGGAGGCCCAGCAAGCAGGCCAGTGTCACTAGATATGAAAGCACTTGGAGGGGACAGGGGTGTGAGGTACAAAAAGGCTCGACAGGGACTGAGTAGAAAGGGCTCTGAATGCCAAATAAGAGAATGTTTGTCTTTGTTCAGCCAGTCCCCACTTGGTGGATGCTGCCTTTGTTTCCAGTTCATTGTTAGAACAAAGTGTTGCTGTAAGTATCTTTTGCATCTGTGGGTTGTTTTCTTCTGCATTTAACCTCTTTGAGGTATATTCCGAATTGTACATTAACATGGGGTCATAGGGTACATTCAGTTTAGTGGCATTGAGGGGGGTGCCCAATTCCAAACAGTTTTCCAGAAGAGATGGACAACTTTTTTGGTCTATCAACATATCAATGTGCCTATATTCCCACAGCCTCTCAAACAGTTGGCATTTTTCCTTTTTGTCATCATTTCCAATCAGAAGGTTGGAAGCAGAACCTCAGAATTGTTCTAATCTGTATTTCTCTTATTAGTACCTATTTGGAGTTTTTTCCCCCATAAGATTCCTGATAGCTTGCACTTCTTCTTTTGAGAAATGCCTGCTAAATGATCATTTATCTAGTGATAATACAATTATTTTGCTTGTTTTAAATCGATGCTTGTAATCTGTTTATATATTTGACCTAATCCTATCTCCAGAATTTCTGGGGTATATATTCCCCCAGAATTCCCATCACAGTTTCTCTCAGGGGCAATCCTTTTTCATTTCTGGCTTAAAAAAAATATTCACTGTCAAGTAAAAGTAGAGATGAGTAAAAAATGATCATATGAATATTTTGTATAAATTTAGAGAAAAATGTTAGACCATGTTGTTATGTATATCATCTAAGTCAGGAAGAGTGCCACCCTCAGGGTGTATCATGTGGTAAAGCTGATCTTTCTATCACCTCACCACCCTGTTAGGATTTATCTGTATGGGGGAGAGAGAGAATCTGCAAATTTATGATTTTTGGAAAGTTCCTATGTTTTTCCTTTTTGTCAATTAGTAGCTAAAATTTTGGTGAAGATGCCAAGTTATCTGTCCAAGAATTTCTATGAAGGAGGATGTCAAGATGTAGCAGTACAGGACTGATCGAATGATTTGGACATCCCAATTTGTCCTCAACTCAGGTCAAGCCCTGGGGCAAAAACTGTGAGAGAGGTAAAGCCCATCTCTGGCCCCTGAGCTGAATGCCTTTCTGTATTTCTATTCCTTTTACATGAGGATATTTACCCTGGAAAAGCAGAGGAGTCTGGGGCATGTGATAGTAAGTAAGAGAAGGGAGATTTGACTTACCCCAAAGGGCAGAGGTCAGGAAAAACAATAGACACGGTTCAAGAATATGTCTAGATTTTGGTTCAATATAAGGAAAGACTTCCTAATGTTAAAGACATCCAAAAAGGACTCGTCTTTTCATCCAGGATGAATCTTTCCACTTCTGATGTTCATTTTTAGTTGATCGTAAATAGTATTGTAAAGGCCAGGGTAGATATCCTAACAAGATCGTATTCTTCTTCCAGGCCTGCTAATGTGGGCAAAGGAATATTAACTATTACGAATTTATCTGAATTATATCTGAAATCTGCTGAAAATGCACATTTGTGTTGTGATTAAAGACATTTATTTGTCACTGGACAAATCAGAAGGTGAGCCCAGTGTTATGCATAAGCACCAGTCATATACATGTAGATATATATGCATGCATGTATGTATATACACATATATGTATATATACATACATGCATATACACACATATATACATATACATGCACACACACACACACACACACACACACACACACACACACACACTTTGAGAAATGCCCAACAGTGACTGCTTGGACAGGAGGGATTGAATGCATTTCCCTTTTTTCTTTTGGCCTGTATTTTCCTGGATGGTTCATGTAGTTTGCATCCATGTAAATGGATCTCTTGGATTTTATGGGTTGTTTCTATTTCCCCATTACTCTCTGATTTTCTTCTCTAACACAAGAACTTCCCTATTACTGTTGAGGGCACCACCATCCTCCCAGTCACCCAGGCTCACAACATCCTTGAGTCTCTGTCACCTTCCACATCCAATCTGTTCCCCAGTCCTGTCAATTTCATCTCTGTAACATCTCTCCTGTTCCACTGCCAGTACCCTGGTAGGGACCCTGAGTACTTCACTGAAATAGCCGGCTGGCTGTTCTCTCCTCACTCCAGTCTCGTCTCCACTCAGCTTTCAAGTTAATTTTCCTAAAGGGCAGGTCTAACCATCCCCTCCCCTACCCCATTCAATAAAATCTAGTGGCTCCCTCTCACCTCCAGGATCAAATAGAAAGTCCTCTGGTATTCAAAGCCCTTCAAAACCTAGCACCTGCCTACCTCTCCAGTCTTCTTATATCTTACACTCCAACACCTTCTCTGTGATCCTGTGACAATGTCCTCCTGGATGTTTCTACCCAAAATCTCCTGACTCTAGGTATTTGCACTGGATGTCCCCTGTGTCAGGATAATTATGCATGACTCCTCCTCACTCACTTTTTGCTCCAGGCAAACTGTCTAGCTTCCTGTCCTCTATGCCCAACATTGCACGTGCTACGTCCATAACTCTATGTAAGCTACCCTCAGCCTAGAATGGCGTCCTTCCTCATCTGCACCTCTCAGAATTCTCAGCTCCCTTCCAAGTACAACTCAGGTGCCATATCCTACATGAAGTTTATCCTGATTTCCCCAGGAATTAGTGTGTTCCCTTCCTCACTGACTTCGTATTTATTTTTTAAAGTTTGGTGTTTGGGTTTTTTTTTAATCTTGGGCTTGTATATGTTTTCCCCCAAGCAGAATATAATCTCCTTTAAAGCAGGGACTATTTAATTTTTGGTTTTGTATTCCCACTACTTACTTAGCATAGTGCCTGACAGACTGTATGTATTTACTGAAGTGAACTGGAGACGAAAAGAGAAATAATATTTCTATTGGAGTATACTACATACAGATAACCTTTTACAGAAGGCAGAGATAAATGGAGAGTCAGATAAAAGTATCCAAAGCACAGCCCAGAAACATGACAGAATAGTAGTCACATGAGATTCCTGTCATCTAGGTGCTGGCACATTCTCCCTGTCCAAAGAAGGACTTGTCTTAATGATCATTTCATCCTTCAGAAAGGTACAGAAACCAGTGAGGATGACTGCCATGTTAGATCTGCTTCTAACCAACCAGGAAAAACTGGAAGCTGCAGGCTGCAGTGGAAGTGCTGAGAAACTTGTGGAGAGGTGAATGAAGGAGGGAAGGTGAAGCGAAAAGGTGAACTTAATGTGACATGCACCCTCAATTCAAGGAGAAAGAATTCCAAAGAACACAGAAAAAATTCATAGGATCTCAGGGACCAAAATTCTCCAGAGGGAGTCAGTCCAGGAGGGCTGGCTGAGACGGTTTAAAAGAACAAAGATGCAGAAGGAGATGGTTCTATGAGGGGGAAAAGAGATGGATATGCTATACAGGGAACTCACTGATGGACTATGGTTTTGAAAAGACATCCAGAAGATGCAGCTATCAAAGGAGGAATGTAGAAACCTGCTTGTTCCTGTAAGAATATCATGGGGGGGATAAATCTCAGAATAAGCTGAGGCTGGTGAGGACAGCTGAGGCCAACCAAAAAGACCTTTTAACTCCATGGTGAAAAGGCGGAAAGACCAGAGAGGGCAGAGGCTTATTGCAAGAAGCAGCCATAGGCATAACCGCAAAGGAGACCACATGGCTTCATTGAGTTCATATCGGGTAACACTGATCTTGTTTCCTTTCTGGGAAGGGGTACTAGACTGAGGGATCACTGGAAAGCTAGAAATAGAGATTATTTAGATTTTAACAAAGCATTTGACCAAATCACTCATGCTATTTTGCAGACAAGATGTAGATGTCTGCTTCACAATACAATAATCAGATGGATTTGGAATTAGTTGAAGGGCCAGCCTCAAAGAGCAGTCATTAATCTATTCTCTATCATTTCTGAAGGAATTCTCTAATAAAGTACCCCAGAGATCTGAACTTGTCAGGAGTTCTTAACCTGGGGGATAGAAACTTTAAAAAATACTTGTATAACTATTTGAGTATCTTTTGTTTCCTTTGTAATCCTATGTATTTCATTTTATGTACTGCAATTTCTCCCATGACCGAGAGAAAGGGTCTATGTATGGGCTTCAGTCCCATAGGAGCCCCTGAGCTAACCAGGGTGAAGGCAGAGGTGACCCAAAGCCAAGGGGAATGGCTAACGACCTCAAGGACAGATGCAGAAGCCAAAAAGACTATAATGAACTTACAAGAATGGACCAAATCTAAGAGGTTCATAAAATCAACTTTATAAATTATAACATGATGTAGCAGGGGTAACTAGACAGCAGTTTGTCTGAAAGAGATATAAGGGAGATATAAGGGTTGAGCACAGTGCCTGACATAAAGTAGGAGCTTTAAAAATCCTTACATATTGACAGGAGGGAAAGCCCTCACTCACCAAAGCAAGGCAAGCCTTCTATTACTTCCTGATTCTCTAGCACACTCTCCATAGTGGCCATTTCAAACCTTCCCTTCTGAAACCTCCCATTCCCCCTTCTCCTCCTTTCTGCAAAAATTCTCATACTTTACTGAAAAAAAACAGGATGTTTGTTAGGAAGCTCCCTCTTCCCCAAGAGACAGCTAGGTGGCACCACAGTGGATAGAGCTGCAGGCTTGGAGTGAGGAAGACTCCTCTTCCTCAGTTCAAATCTGGCCTTAGATACTTCCTAGCTGTGTGACCCTAAGCAAGTCACTTTACCCTGTTTGCCTCAGTTTTCTCATCTGTAAAATTAGCTGAAGAAGAAAACGGCAAACCACTCCAGTATCTTTGCCGAGAAAACCCCAAATGGGGTCACCAAGAGTCAAACACCACTCAAAGGACTGAATAGCCCTTTTCTCCAACATTCCACATTTTAACCCCCACCCTTGTTATCACACCTCCAACCTCTCCTTCTTTATGCCATTCTCTGATGAAGAATTGAGCCTTCTCTTCTCCAGGCATAACCCCTTTATATTTGAACCCTTGATCTTCTTCCCTCTCCTCCTCTGACAGGCTATCTGAAACTCATCTCCTCTCTTTTGCTAATATTCACTCTTTCACCATCTATTAGCTCATTTCCTGTTGCCCACAAACTTGTCTAGGTTTCCTCATCTTAAAAAACCCATCCTCCCATCCCATCAAGTTATCATCCTATATCTCTGCTCCCCTCCCTGCTACCTTTCTCAGCCAAGCTTCTAGAAAAATCTCTATTATTAATGCCTCCTCTCCTCTCCCATTCATTTTTGAGCCCTTGGATTAGACTTCTGGCCCTATTCCTCAAGTGAAACTGCTCTTTCCAAAGATGCCAATGACCGCTTCACTGCCAAATTCAATGCTCTTTTCTTTTCTTTTTTTACTTAGTATTTTTTTTCTCCAGTTACGTGTAAAAAGAATTTTTAACATTCATTTTTAAAAGTTTGAGTTCCAAATTTTCTACCTCCCTCCCTCCCCACCCACTCTCATTGAGAAGGCAAGTAATTTGATATAGGTTATATATTCAATGGTCTTTTCTCAGTCACAGAATTATAGATTCAGCTGGAAGAGATCTTAGAGTCCATCTAATCCAACCCTGCTCATTTTACAAATGAGGAAATTGAGGCTCAGAGATTGAAATTGAGGCTCAGAGAGGTGAAGTGAATTGGCCAAGGTCAAACAGGTAAAAAAGTTGTAGATCTGGGATTTGAGCCCAGGTCCTCGGACTCCAAATTGGGCAGTCTTTCCTGTCCCACACAACCCTCCTTCTATAGTATGTGACACTTTGACCACTCCCTAAGAGCTCTCTTTTGACGACCCTGAGAAAGCTCTTGGCTCTCCTCCTACCTGACAGATTCCTTCTTCTCCTTCTTCTTTGTCCCATCATTATCCATATCATGCACCCTAAGGGTGCTTTTGTCCTAGACAAGTTCCTCCCTCACCTCTGCTATTCCTCCCCCTGTCCTCCTTCAACTGTCTCTCTACTTCTTCTCCCCTCCTCTCCCTCTCCTCTGCTCTTACCACTTCCTCTCCTTTCATTTTCTGTAGTTCTACCCCATCTCCTCTCCTCTCTCCTCTCCCTCCTCTCTGCCTCTTCAGACAATCATTTCCTTCTCCTTTTCCTTCCCCCCTCACTCCTTCTCTTCCTCTCCCCTCTATCTCTATACTTTTCTCCCCCTCTCTTCCCCCCTCCCCCTTTCTTCTCTCTCCCTCTCTTCATCTTCCTCTCTCCTTCTCTTTCATCAGCTTGCATGAGCTGATAACCTCAATGTAGGTTATTCTCAGATAGAGATATTCAGCCCTACTCTCTCTCTCAATTCCAGTCCCACATCACTAATTGCCTACTGGACATTTTAAATGTGATGTCCCATAGGCATCAAAAACTCAATTTGCCTTAAACTGAAACTATTATCTTTCCCCTAAAACCCCTCCCTCTTAATTGCCTTTGTCTTCCAAGATCTCCATCATCCTAGTCACACATGTTCACAACCTCAGAGTCATTCTCAATTCCTTCCTCATCCTTGTCCTCCCAATCCAATCAATTGCCAAGTCTTGTAAAGTCTACCTCCCCAGCTCCCACATCTGTCCTCTTCTTTACATTCCCATGGCCACCACTCTGGGGCAGTCCCTTGTCATCTATCACACAGAACTATTGCAATAGCCTCCCAATTTGTCTTCCTGCCTCAAGATTCTCCTCTCCTTCACTCACCTTCCACATAGCTGCTAAAGTTATGCACCTAAACCTCAAGTGTAAATATGTTACTTCTCTGTTCAATAACCTCCACTAGCTCCCTCTCATCTCTAGCATTAAAAAAAAAGGATCTTCACAGCCTGATGCCAACTTTCCTTCCCAACTCCTAACAATACATTACTTTCCTTTGCATCACCTTCAGTCCATTGAGAGAACCAATTTGACTACTCATAGTCTCAGCAACACTTAGGGCTCCTGTTACACACACATACATGTATATTTTATGCATACTAATGCCATGTCATAACAAAAACGATTCCTTTTTTCTGTCAAAACAATCAGTCGCATATTTTATCAAGATCTTTGGCCACTGCAGTCCCCAAGCTTTTCTTTTCTCAAAGCTAGTATTCGTGCTAGAAAGATAGAAAGATAGAAAGGCTTCTATGTGGTCTATGAGACTTTGGTCTCTCATTCCTTACTTGTGAACCACATTTTTCATCATATTTTTACCCTCCTCCTTATATGCCCAACTTGGAACTGAAGCCACCAAGTATTTGTGTAATTAAATTTTTGAATTTTTAAATTCAAGTTCTTCAGACAAAATCTCTACCTTCTCATCCCCTGCAACAGACATTGGCTTACAGCCTATAACCATTTTCATGCAGATATCTTTGTAAGTATTCATCGTGAGTGCTACATTATGAGATTATCCAACATCCCACAAAATGATGATAATTTTTTTCTTTGGATGAACAATAAAACCAAATCCACTGACTTCTGCATCTGCCTGTCCAAGACAGAGCTGTGAGTGACCCTTCCATTTAACTGTGACTTCCTTCCATCTTCTTTCTTTTATACATGGAGAATATTCCTTCAATTTATGCTTTTGGGTCTCATAGGACAAGGAGCTGCCATGACCTTATTTCAAACTTCTCCACTACTCAAATCTTCTGAGCCAAGCAGACCCATTTATTTGTTCTCCCTTGGTTCTTGGTGTTCCTTCTGCCTGGGATGTCTTCCTTTACCACCTCCACCAAGCCAAATATCCCCCATCTTTCAAGCCTCCATATCCTCCATGGAGCCTTCCTTGACTACTCTGACCCACAGCAATCTGACCCACCTCCAGCCTATAGACCTATTGTCTCTGATCCTTGACTCTCTAGTCTAACTGTAAGCTTTCTGAGGGCAAGGCTTGGATTTCATAATTCTTTGTATCTCACTCAACATTTACGGAGGGCATTTATAGACTCTGGGCTCACTTTTCCAAACTCAACTCCCAGGAAGACCAGGTCCTCCTAGTTCAACTAGGTGTTCATCTTCATAGATCTAAGGGTAACCCCAAGGCAATGGGATGATTCTTCTCATGCTACCATTCATGCACTCTCATCTGGTATAGAAGAAGTCAAGGGCACAAAATTTATTAAATCCCTTCTACATGCCAGGCACTGTGCTAAGTGCTTTACAAATATGATCTCATATGATCTTCACAACAGCCCTGGGAAGTAGGTTCTCTTATGATTCCCATTTTATAGTAGAGCAAACTGAGACAGATAAAGGCTAAGTGACTTGCCCAGGGTCACATAACTTGAAGTCAGATTTTTAGCTCTGGTATTCCTAACTCCAAGCCAGCACTCTATCCACTGCCCCACCTTGCTGCCTCCCAATGCCAGTTATCCTTTCTGTATGTTATTAGCAGTGATTAGTATGCTAATACCAATTTGACCAGTTGATATCTCTTCAATATAAATGATAACTAGTTCACATTAATTTGCTTTTACAAAGGAATATTTTGCTAGGCGAGTATAGCACTCTCCTTGTACAGCTTGGTCCATTCTGATCCCTGATGAGAGCAAGTCAAACTCAAAGCGGGTTAGTACAAAGCACTCTCATAGCATTCCTTCTGGGTGTGGCAGAGTAAAGGGACAAATCATCCCCTTGCAGGTAGGAGGTTGCCTTGGCTGTGGGTTCAATTCACTGCTAGAATAAACAGTTCTTCCTCAGGGCCCTCAGAAGGCTCATCTGCTAGGACCGTGGAAGACTATTATGGACTCTTCTCACTGAACCTGTTCCAGTTCTGCAAAGCTCAAAAGGAACTTCTGTCTCTGATGCTCATTCACTTAGGATGAGAGAAGAATAAACAGAACAGAGGCAAAAATCCAACCCAACCCAATTCCAAGCAGACCATGTGTTCCAAGTCACATAGTAAGCAGGTGCAGGAGGGATCCCAAGGCTCCTCTTCCACCCAGAGGTCCACAGCTTGTAGTTCTTTTTGCACAAGCTGGGAAGTAGACAATAAGTCTCCTCCATGATACATATCTGGAAGCAGGTTCACCAAGACCACATGTGGTTTGGTAGGCAAAAGACACTGAGCATGCTCTGATGACTGAGGCCCTACTGGCCAAGCCCCCATGACATTTAACATAGGAGTACATTATTGGTTCTCAACATTTTCATTGACATGGTGAACACGTATTAAGCCAATACATAGAATCATAGGCTGTTAGAGATGGAAAAGGCCATAGAGGTCACTGAAAGATCCAACCCCTTCGTTTGAAAAGTGAAGAAGCCCCAGCTCAGGGAACGTATTTGCTGAAGGCCTCCTAGCTCGTTCACTGCAAAGCCTGACCTAATACTCAAGTCTTCTAACTCTCAGTCCAGAGCTCTCCTAAACCCCACTGCCGGCCACACAAATTCCTTCATTTCTCTATCCAGTGATCCAACATATGTTTAAAACATACTTAGCAAAATGTTAACAGAAGACACATGATCTCTTCATTGGACTCTCCTGGCAAATCCTGAACCTTGTAATGACTTCCAAGTATGCCATCCTAATTTTATGCACCAGAAAACTGGAGATCATCCACTTCATTTTCCCTTGCTTATTTGCAAGCAAAGACTTTCAACATTTTCATTTTTCTCTAATCAAGCTCTTGGCTCCATTTCCAGTATGACCCAATTGTCTTTGCCTCTTTTTTTCCCAGCATGGTGGAGCTCCCACGCCTGGCTCCTCTGGCTCCCCTACACAGAAGGTTTGCTCTGGCCAGTGGATCCCAGGAATGAATATTACCAGTCACTCTTACTGACATTGGCCCAAACCCTTTAGAATTTTGCAGTGAGAAAATGGCCCCTCCAGCAGGAAGAAAAGTGGAAAGGGCACTGGATTGGGGATCAGAGAAACTGAGTTCTATTATGTACATTCAGTAGCTCTCTTTATCTCTTGGGGCCTCAGTTTCCTTAGCTAGATAGTAGTTTAAAGTTTGCAAAAGGCCTTCCAGAGAGCCTCCCATTCAAGCCTTGCAAAAACCCTGTGAGATTTACTATTACTGGTAGTAAGTTTTTCCCATTTACTACAGGCATTAAATCTTTCCACTTAACCAATGAGAAAACTGAGGCTCAGAGAGCAAAGGTCTTTTTTCCATGGTTATGTAACAGTTAGTTTCAGTGGCGGGAGGGGAGCCCAGGTCTGCTGACTCTGAGGTCAGTGCTCTACCCACTACATTGTCACCATCTTTAAAATTCCATCCAGCTCTAAAAATCTGTGGTCCTAGGACCATGTTTGTTACTAGCAATTCAATAGGAAAAAAGATGGAAACAAAGAGACTATAAGCAAACATTCCCAGAACCAGCAAACAGACCTAACAATTACAAAGTGTGCTTAGAGATAGCTGGCCCTCCCTCCAGGAGCCAAAATTGAACCTCTGGCCCGACCTGTGAGAGGAAGGAAGGGAAATCACTACCACTCATTGTGTAGTGACAGATACTAACAGGAGTTTCATGAGGCAAGGTTACTGGTTTCAATGGGTCTGCTTCATGTTCCCCCTCTTTCCTCTGTGATACAGTGAAGAGTAGTATGGAGCAACCCCACTCCCAACCCAGGACTTTGTCATTTATTTGAGTGACGCTATGGTAATGGAGGACTTGAGTCCTGCAAACATACTGATTGGTGGCAACTCCCCCCCCCCTAGCAGCTGTCCACACAGATCCCAATGAGGGTGGGGGTGGGGGGCAGCCAATGGCATTTTAACCCTATGGCTTACAAACAGCAGTTGGCTCCAGAGGGGCCAGAACAAGCTTTAAAACAAGAACGCGGTTAAATTGATAAACAACACCTGATTGACAAAAGTAAGATATATTCTACTACAGTCAATGGCTCCCATCTTGCCATGTCATTCCAGAAGCATTTCAGTGCTTTCTGATGATAACAATACATATTTTCCCCTCATACATTTCACATTTGCAATTACATTTAGACATCTTTTTCTTCCCTTGAAACTCCCCAAATCAGCTATCTCTTTGATCTGGAATTCCTAGCTCCTCTGTCTTAAGACACTGGTACCTCAATCTGCCTCTCCCAGCTACAAAATTTCCCTTTTTTTCTAGCCTGACCCACTCCACTAGGTAATTTGATAGTCACTGGAACAGCATAAGCTGGCTCTCTGCTTCCAGTGGGTGGCAGGAAGGCCAACATCTGCCTCGCACAGCTGTACTTGCCAACATCATCATGCAGAGCTTTCTATTGTTCCAGAACTTGCTCAAGCATATAATGGAGTTCCGATGAGTTCAGACCTCCTGTTTTCGATGATGTTTTCGGGATTTTTTTTCTTGCTGCCACAGCTTGGATTGCATTTTTTCAGCTTTGTCAAAATGAGTAAAATATTTCCATGTATCATCTATGCTATTAAAATACTCTATTATCTTTGAAAATTCGATATTGCTAAAGGGAAGGAAATGGTGGCTCTTCTCACATTATTGAAAAAGACATGCAGCCCACTCTACCTGCTAATACAGTAGAACACTGAATAAATATCCAATGCTCAAAATGTCAAGGGATATGGATGTGTAATTACAATGCGTAATATATTCCACCAAAAGGCTCAGCTGAGTAACCCAACACTCACTACTTTCTCTTACATATTTTGATACCTTGATGGGCCTGTGATCTCATCCGTGTGGGTGCTGCATCCACTGTAACCAATCACAAACCCTCCTTGCCTTCTCTTTCTGCATAATTTCTATCTTTCCATAAATCCACCTTAGAGGATTCCAACCAACATACTGGTGACCTTGTACTAGTTCTTTTAATATCTTAAGAATATCAATGTCAAAGGAGTTAGGTGGGGGGGAAGTGCATAAAAAGGAGGGGCCAGCTAAAATGTACTAAAAACCAAAAGGTCTCACCAAGTAGAAAAAACTAATCACAAAGTGTTCTGGCATTTATTTGCTGTCCAGGCCTATGATTTCATTGGTATATGGAACCTCCCTCCACAGATGCAGGTGGGCAGGTCTATAGTCTTAGAGAACTTCCCCCGGGCACCAAGAGGCTTATCTACCAGGTCACACAGGCATTATGGGTCAGAGGTGGAACTCAAACCCAGGTTTTCCTAACTCCAAGGCCAGCTCTCTATGCAAAGTCTTACATTCAGATGAAAAACAGTATAACTACATAAGATGGGGGAAACAACCTGCCAGCCATTGTGCTAAGGGTTGGAGATACCAATAAAAGCAAACAAGATAACCCTTGCCCATAAATCCTCTAAGGTGGATTTATGGAAAGATAGAAATTATGCAGAAAGAGAAGGCAAGGAGGGTTTGTGATTGGTTACAGTGGATGCAGCACCCACACAGATGAGATCACAGGCCCATCAAGGTATCAAAATATGTAAGAGAAAGAAGTGAGTGTTGGGTTACTCAGCTGAGCCTTTTGGTTTACATTCCAAAGGGGGAAGACAACATAAAAAGTGGGGAAGGGAAGAAAAGATACCTGTGAGGGGGCAAGGCAACTGACAAGGAGGGAGAGAAGTCTGGAGAGTGAGTGGAGGTAGGAGTGAAGTGGACATAGCTGGCACCCTTTTTGAAGGGGTGAGCTGGGGAAGGAAGTCACCAAGCTGGAGAGCAGTGGTTTCTCTGGCATGAGAAAACTGCTGGTAGGAAGGTGGCAAAGAAGCCCAGGGAGGCAGATCATCCAGGATTGCAGAAGTGATGGTCCCACTGTCTATAGCTAGAGTACCATGTCCAGTTTTAGGTACCATACCATTTAATGGGAACATTGACGAAATGGATCAGGCTCAAGAAGGGTGATCAGGACAGTAGGAGAACTGGAGAGGCTTCCTGAAAGAACTGGAAATGTGTGTACTGAAGAAGCAGAGACTTGCACATCTGGTTTAAACAGCAGAGTTAAAAGGTTCTAGGCAGATCCAGCTCCATCAAGTAATGTTTATTAAAAATGAAGAAGAATGCTAAATGAAACGTGGATAAGGACCAAAGGACCTGACATTTCACTGTAACAGGAAAATTCCAGATGAGAAGATTGCCTCTGTCAATGTAAGTCAGGACTCTGTTGCTTGGAGTGGCCCAGAGCACAGAGGTCCAGCGACTTGGCCGGAGTCACACAGTCAATATGGGAGAAGTAGGACTTAAACCCAGATCTCCCTGATTCTGAGATTGTCTCTCTATCCACTATGCCATACTGCCTAAAATAATAGAAATGAAGAAAAACACCATTAACCTCCTCTATGCCGTTGAGGATGAGACCAGACAGGACCCAGTACACAGACCACTCAACAATCAAGGTCTCCTGGTATGTGACACACCAAGATGTTGGCCAATACCAGTAAAACCAAGAGACTGTGGATGTGATGGGTCTGAAGCCAGCATCATCTCCAGTGGGTTCACTCAAGGACCCATTGCTTAAAGCCACAGATCTCTGGCTAAATGACTACACAAAGAGGTGGGCAAAGAGCAACAGGACAACAGTCTGGGGATGCCATAGACTGATGCTGTAAAACGGAAAGAGAAATGGATCCCTGTGGGAAACATGACTCAGAAAACCCCATTATCTATGTGTATTGTATTTTTACTTATTTTGTTAAAAATTCCCAATTACATTTTAACATGTTTCTGGCCTGCACCAGGGTATTTTACTAGCCACTTGCCCCTGCAAACCCTAGAAGACTAGACTGATAACACCATGAAATGCTATACTCAAAATCCAGAACTTCCAGGTCAAAGAGAAACTACTTCAGACATTCCAGAATGAAGAATTCAAGTACCAAGGAATAACAGTCAAAATTACACAAGACTTAACCCCTTCAAAATATGAAGAATCTTGTAATATGACATGCCAAAAGGCAAAAGTACAAAGCTTGCAACCAGGAATGACTTCTGAAAAAGTATAATGCCACAAGGAAAAAAAATGAACCTTTAATAGACTATATGTCTCTCAAGCATTCTTGCAGAGAAAACCAGAGCACTGTGGAATCTTCCAAACACCAACAAAGAGGCCAAGAGAAATCTAGAAAGGTGACTGACTGCATTTGAGCATTCTGAGAGGACAAATGACAATCAAGTATTTTCATCATAATGGGGGAAAAGAGAGCATGTTCCTTCAAAACCTCACTGTCTTCAAGAGCCAAAAAAGGAACTGAGGAAAGACAAACATGCAGAGTTCTTTGTTGCTATGTTTTATAGAAGAGAGTTAAAGGGAGGGGGAAAAGAAATACACTAAGATATGAGTAAGAGGGAAGAATTTAATATTTCTTACAATTGAGGTACATCAGAAGAACATAAACATGAAGATATGAATAGAGAGGATGAGCATTTCATGGTACTTGGTCCTTTTTATTCCCTCCTCTCTACTGGAAGGGTAAAGATGAATTTCATTCAGGCAGAGTCTCTCCTCTCAGCCTACCCTCCTTTTCTCACCTTACTGGCTAGAGATTTAATTAGTCACACCCTGTTACAAAAACAGTCTCATCTTTTAGTCTGAGAGCAACACAACCTCTGCTGTTTTATGGAGTTGCTATCATAAGAAAGTTTTTAGTACAATCACAACAAGTTGGAGTGTGCCCAGTTAGGTAAAGTCCTAACATTTAGCCAGAGGTTTGGTTTTCAACCCTAATTTAAAAAAAAATTTTATATCTATAGCTAATATCTGGCCTTTCTATAATCAAGGCAAGATCAGTATACCAGAAATGTTTAGAAGAAGAAAGCAGAGTTATACAGGGCCTGTTACTAGAAAAGCACAAGAAGGGAAAATTGAGGAAAGAACAGACTTTTTAGGAGACCTTGGGTTGATCTCAATCCATTTCTTTCACTACCTTCTTTCTCTTTGTCAAAGGATGGAGGGGGTGGGAAGAAAAGGAAATAAATAAAAGACAGGAGGATATGATGGAAAGAAAAACATACCTAAATCATAACCATGAAGAAAAATAGTATAAATTCACCCATTAAAGGAAGGAGGATGGCAGAATGTATTAGAAAGCAGGATCTTTACTGGAAACTCATATGAAACAAAGATTCACACATAATGAAGAGAAAGAGTAAAATCCATTATGTCTCAAATGAATACAAAAAAGCAGGGGGATGATCATGTGCAGATAAGGCATTAGAAATGCTTAAAAGACATGAGCAGGAAGATTATACTAGATTTAAAGTCACTATGAATCATGAAATATCAATACTAAATATATAGCATAGCATCTAAGTACTTAAGGGGAGAAACTCATTCAACTACATGGAGATGTAGAGAGCAAAAGAATAATAAACCTTTTCAGACTTAAACATATTTAAAAGAAAGATAAATAAGAAAGAAGTTAAAGTTCTGAATAAAATTTCAGAAATTTGTATATACTATATTTCTCATTACTAATGAATGGATCATAAAGAGAATTCATATTATTCATCTCTGAATGGCACCTTCATAAAAACTGACCATGTACTATGACATTTAAAATTCATTAAAAATGTAAAAAGCCAAGATATTAAATACACTTTACTGACCATTTATAATCAATAAGGATAATTTGAAGAAAAGATTTGGAATTAAATGCAGACTAAATAATATAATCCTAAAGAACACAAGAGTCAAAGAACAAATCATAGAACAATTAACTTTATTTTTAAAATTATAATGAAACTCCACACTAAAACTTCTGAGATGCAGTCAAAGCAGTCTACAGAGCAAATTTTATAACTCAGAAAACAATCATCAACAAAAGACAGAAGCAAGAGATCAAGGAATATACTGGGCATGCAAGTTTAAAACTAGAAAAACATAAAAATGATATAAACATGAAACCTTAAATTCTTAAAATAAAAGATGCAAAGAAAATTTTAAAAATAAAATTGAGTTGATTTTTGGAAAATAATAGTGAAACAGACAAGCTAATACTAATTTGATTTTATTAAAAAGAGAGTAAAACCAAATCAATGACGTCAACAATGAAAAAAGATTTCACAATATATTAAGAATAAAGAAGCGATTTTAGAAGTTATTTTGCCTAATTATGTGTCAACAAAACCATTCACATGAAATGAAACAGATGAATATCTAACAAAAAATATTCAGATTAATAATAATGAAAAAGAGAAGGTAAACAACCCCATTGCAGAAAAAGAAATTGAGTAAGTTATATACTAACTTCCAAAGGAAAAAAAAAGTTTGGACAGATTTACAAGTGAATTTGTCACTATTCAAAGAATTAACTTTATTACATACATATGAATTATTTGGGAAAATAAAGAAAAAAAGGCATCCTACCAAATTACTTTTATGAGACAAATATGGTCCTGATATTTAAGCTAGGGAGAAGTAAAATGAGAGAAAAAAAATTCACAGACTAGGGGTTTTAACTTTTGTGTATCTATCATAGACCGCTTCTCAAAATTGTGTTTTAAAATGCATAAAATCAAATAACTAGGATTACAAAGGAAACCAATTGTACTGAAATAAATATGTAATTTTCCCATCCATTTCCCATCCATTCCCAATTCATGGTTGCCCTGAAATCTATTCAAAGACCCACAAGGGGTCAGTTACCAGGTTAATGATCTCTGGTATAGAACAATATTTGTAATGAATATTGATGCAAAAATATTGAATAAAATATTAGGAAAGAGGCTCAAACTACATAGTCAAAGATTGTTCATTATAACAACACGTAATTTATACTAAGAATGCAAGGATGGTTCAAAAATTTAAAAATAATAGAACATGTTAATTTTAGGATATAATAAAAATCACAAAATTTACATATCTGAAAATAATCTTTACAGACAAGAAGGAAAAACAAAGGAATCACAACCATTTACACAGCATCTACTATATGCCAGGCATTATGCTAAGTACATTATAAATATTATTTCATTTGATCTTCACAATAACCCTGGGAGGTAGGTACTGTTTTTAATCCTCATTTATAGCTGAGGAAAATAAAGTTAAGTGACTTGTCCAGGGTCATACCGCAAGTAAATGTTTGAGGTTGGATTTGACTGCAGATCAAGAGCTCTATCCACTGTGCCACCAGGATGCCTAAATATGATAATTAAACTCATGGGACCTGATGAGTTTACCAAAAAAGACTATAGATGGTGAAAAGAAGGACTAGAACAGAACCTTAGAGAATATCCACAGTTTGGGGGGCATAATATAGATGGTGAAACAGCAAAAGAGACTGAAAAAGAGTGTTGAGACATGTAGGAGAGAGCCTTCCAGAAACCCCAAAAAGAGAACATAATGGGAACAAAAGGCACTCAAGAGTGTTAAATAAACCAAGTAAGTGAAGAAGAGTTAGGAATGAGCAAAGACCACCAGATCAGGCAATTGAGAGACCAATAACTTTGGAAAGAGCAGTTTCTATTGAGAGATAAGGTTGGAAATCAGATTGCAAAGGGTCATGAAGAGTGAGTGAGAGAAGGGGAAGGGGAGACATCGTGTGCAGACAGCTTTTCCAAGGAGTTTGCCTGAGAAAGGGAGGAAAGAAATGGGAGGATAGCGTGTGTAGGAAAATCTAGCGAATGATGGGAGAAGACTTGGGCAGAGCTGAAGGGATGGAACCACTGATAGGGAGAGTTTGAAGATTTGAGAGAGTGAGACAATGGAGGGTGTGATCTACTAGAAAAGATGGTAGATATAGTCATAAGTAGAGTAGATTTATAAGGAGGAAAGGTTGGTGAGTGAAGGAGGTAATGGGAGAATCCAGCAGTGCCAATAGGGAGCAAGCAGTATTCCATCTTCCCCTCCAATAAAACTCAACAGGAAGGAACTGAAATTCAACAGGAAGAAAAAGAAATCCAATTCAAACTACCCAATGTAGACATTATCTGAGAGTCTGCCTATGAAGACATACCCAGGATATATCAATACAATCATAAAGAATTTTTTTTTACAGAAATAGAAGACTGGAGAGAGAGTAATTGCTCATGACTCAGCTGTGCCAATATAATAAAAGGGCAGATAAGTGGTGCAGTGGATGGAGCAGCAGGCCTGAAGTCAGGAAGACTCATCTTCTTGAGTTCTAATGTGACCTCAGACACTTACTAGCTGTGAGCCTGGCCAAGTCGCTTCACCCTGTTTGCCTCAGTTTCCTCATCTGTAAAATTAGCTGGAGAGGGAAATGGCAAACCACCCCAGCATCCTTGCCAAGAAAATTCCAAATGGGGTCACTAAGAATCAGACATGACTGAAAAACAACATGATAAAAATGACAATGATGCTTAAATTAATGTTTATTACCCAACTACCAAGAGTTTATATTGTAGACTCAAATAAAATGATCAGAAAACTTATTCTGTAACAACTAAAGACCAAGAATCTCAATGGAAAGAATGAAAAAAGTAAAATGATTCACATTGATCTATTCAGTGCTAACATCACTCCTGACCTCAAGTCCCACATCACCAACTGCTTTTTGGACATCTCAAAGAAGATGTTACTTGGGCATCTCAAACTCAACATGTTCCAAACAGAACTCATTGTCTTTCCCTCAAAACCTTTCCTTCTTACCAACTCCCCTACTACTGCTGAGGATACCACCATCTTCCCACGCACCCAGGCTCACCTTATCCTGCCCTCCTGACCTGAATTTGCCCGATATGCCCAATCTGTTGTTAAGTCTTAGTATTGCTACCTTGCTGTCCCTCACACAAAACATTTCCAACTCCTTTACAATGGCAGCTCTGCATCTGGCACATAGTAAGACCTTTGTAAATGTTTGTTGCTATTATTGTTGAAGATGATGATGATGATGATGATGAAGCAGATTATATACCTTTCAAAGCTGAAGGAAGGGGGTTAATTTTTAACCAAACAATTGATAGACATGGCTAGAAAAGATAAATTTAATAGATAATTTATTATATGAAAGTAAAAACCTTTTCTGGGAGCAAAATTAATGTAACTAAAATAAGAATGGAACTACTCAACTGAAAAAATTATCTGTATCAAGTATCTCTGATAAAGTTTTGATATATATGCATATATAAATATACATACACACATACATTATAATATATATTTTAAAAACCAAAAGCCATTCCCCAGTATGTAAGTTTTCAAAGGACTTGAACAGTTCTCAAAAGAACTGCAAATTATGTATGATAATGTAAAACAATGTTACATCACTAATAAGAGAAAGGCAAATCAAACAATGCTGACATTTTATCTCACACCCAGAAAAATGGCAAAGATAACAAAAGATGGAATTAGTTTATGATGGAGGTGCTGTAGAAAGATGAACATGCTCATTGTTGGAGCTATCAATTGGTTTGATCATTTTGGAAAGCAACTTGGAATTAGGCAAATAAAATGATAAAAATGTTCATACCCTTTGACTAGATATTCCACTGCTAGGCATATGACCTCTAAGGAGATCAATGACAAAAAGATCTCTACACACCAAAATATTTATAGCATTTTTGAGGTGGCAAAGAACTGGAAACTAAGTAGATGTCCATTGATTGAGAGACTGGCTAAACAAAACAGGGCATATTTATGTAAAGCAGTGGTTTTCAACCTTCCTAATGCCGCAACCTTTCAATACTCACATGTGGGCATATCTGCATGTGGGCAGACCCACCTGGAGATGGATAGAGGAGCGGCGTCTTGGTTCCTAAGACCATCGGAAATATGTGTTTTCCGATGGTCTTAGGCGACCCCTGTGACCCCTGTGAAAGGGTCATTTGACCCCCAAAGGGGTCATAGCCCACAAGTTAAGAACCACTGATGTAAAGGAATATTTTTGTCCAACAATAAGCAATGCATATGATGAATATAGAGAAGCCTGGAAAAAATTATATGCACTGATTTAAAGTTAAGAAAGCAGAAGCAAGAAAATGAACTACACAATGACTACAACAATGGAAACGGAAAGAAACAACCCTCATCCCAAATTATCCACTGCTTAATTCTGATGATCAAGCTTAGCCCCAAAGAGGAGATACCTCCCTTCATTGTAGGGGTGGAGAGCCATGGAAGTGGAAAACTAAATGTAACACCAGATTTGTTTTTATATTTTGATTTTGCTGAATTTTTTTTTCTATTTTCTTCTTCTGAACTGTAAAGGTTAGTTTTAAAACCCTCCTCTGGGAGGCAGTGAGAGGAAGGATATCATGAGAAAATGTAAAAATAAAAGATACCAACAAATTTTTTAAATTCAGATTCCACCTCATAACCATCAAACTGTCAAAGACAATGAAAGAGTAAAATAGCAATTGCTAGAAGTTTGGGGGAAGACATATCCCCTCGTGCACTTGTGGTGGAGCTGTGAATTAGTCCAAACATTCTGGAAAACAATTTGGAATTATCCTCCCAAAAGTTACAAACTGTGCATACCTCCACCATAACAATTAGGAATTGTGCCCCAGAGAGGTCAAGGACAGAAGGAAAGGACCTATATGTACAAAAATATTTATACCAGCACTTTGCTGCTACAAAGAACAGAAAACAAAATAGGTGTCCATCAATTGGAGAAAGACTGGACAAACTTGGCATATTCATATAATGGGATTTTACTGTGTCCATAAGGAAATATAAATATGACAGATTCAGAGAAATATGGAAAGACTCTCATGAACCAATACCTAGTGAAGTGGAAAAAGTAGAAGAACAGGAAGAACAATTTATGCATTGACGAAAGCAATCACAACTTTAAAGGATAAAGGTCAGACATACCTCCTGCTCCTTGGTGGAGAGTTGGCAGACAAGAAATATAGACAAAGAGACACTGCTAATAGGCTGATTTCTTTTGTGACTGACTATATACATTTGTTACAAGGAAGGATCTCTATCATGTGAGGGGCAGGATGTGAGCTTTCTTCAAGTATTTAAAAGGTTGACATATAAAAGCAAGATTAGAGTTATTCAACTTGGTAGAAGTTGAAGACAGAGTAATTTCATTCCAATGGAAGGAAAGACTTCCTAACATTTAGAACTATTCAAAAGATGAATGTGCTACTTTAGGAAGCTTACGGTTTATTACTTACTTGGAATTCTTCAAGAGGAGGCTAGATTACCATAGGATCACAGGTATACAGCTGCAAGAGACCTCTGAAGTCACAGAATCCAATTTGACAGACCTAGGCCTTTAAGTACTCTCTTCTGATTGGTGAATTGCTGGCATGATCACAATTTCATGATACGCCAGGGCCATGCTCACTTCACTCCCAACTCTACTCCTACATTTTTCAGATTTCTCCATGTCCACATCAGTAACCTTCTCATCTTAGAGATACCACCACCCATGGGCCCCTCTTCTATATGGACAGGTCTATTTCACTTATGGTGCCACTCCTCACTACCTAGTCTTCTCCACATCCTTGACACAATCTTGCCCCAAACATGGGCTTCCTCCTCATGTCCCTGCCCCTCTTTTCTAGATTCCCTTTATGCATCATCTTTTCTCTCTAAAATGTAAGCTCCTTAAGGGTAGGGAACTGTCTTTTTTGGTTGCATTTGTATCTCAGTACTTAAGACAGTTTCTGGCATAATAAATGCTCTATCTATATCTTTCTGTCTGGGAAAGCAAGACCCAGAAAGACTAAATGTTTTGGTTACCTGCTAGTAAGTTTCCCAGGATAGACTGGAACCTAGATCTTTCTTACTTCAAGTTAAACATTCTACTATACCACACTGCCTTTACCACTCAGTGGGGATATCATAGAGGGAATTCCTAATCAGTTTACAAATTGATCTATATGACCTCAAAAGTGTCTTCCAAGTCTAACATTCCCAGATTTTGTCTGCCTGTTGGCTCTCATTCTTGATACATGACCAGGTCACTTCTTTTTGTAGTCACACGTATCCTCAATGATAGCTTTCTCCTCTAATGGAAATCATTGCTGGGAAATCCTGCCGCCTATTTAAACCTGCCACTTAGATCTCCTTTGAGTTCTTTATCATTTGGATTTGACCAAGCTCACAGAGGTCACAGTCATACACCATCACTGGGGGATGCTTTCTGTTAAAAACGTGGACTTTTGCTATAGCAAGTAGTACTGAATCACTGAAAACCCAGCACATCTTCCCAAATGGGATCCAGCCTCTTCTACTCCATTCTGGATCCAGGGCATTGTCTTTCACTGTCTGTCCAAGATCTGTGTCCACACATGTATACATGCACATGGTTGGACTTAACATGCATGCCCATTGAGATGCATATGTCTGAGCATCATATGCTTTCTCTCCATTTTGTTTTTCCACTGTGAATATGTAGATCAACCTCTTTCCTGCCCCTTAGGATTTCACAGAGGAGGCAATGAAGTGTTCTAGGATGTGCTGGAATTGGTAGGATGCCTCTGTATGCTAGAGCAATGGGAGAATCTTTTATATTGCCTCTCATTCAACTCTACAAACATTTATTAGGTGCCTACAAATATTCAAGCATGGCGCTTGACTCTAAAGAGACAACACCAAAAGCTTCATAACCTCTCTTGTCAAATAGGTTACGTTACATGGGGATAAAAACATCCTTTTACCATTTTAAGAAGTGTATACACAATCCCCCCCAAATATTTGACTAATAAAAATCCAGTTACTATATCAGTCAAAATCGTAAGATGTAGACAAGGGAAAAAGGAGATTTTACATCTAAGAGCATTCAAGAGAATGAATAACCTGCCCAGGACACATACTTGTTGCTTGCCCTTCCTTAGCTAAGACACAACCCTTCAATCCCACAGGCAACTGTCTGAGAAGCTTGCTGATCTACATTGGTAAAGGGAGTTTCCACACTGAGAGTTCCCTACCCTGAAAAAATCATGAATCTAACCTCTCCAAAGAGCTATGCTACTAGAGACTTGACATAAATGAAACATTATAAAATTGGATGCCATATAAGGTAATTCCATCTTGGACTGTGTCCAAGGGGCTTTATTACTACAAGTACAAGAACCTTGTTCTAACCATCCTAGTGATGGTGGTCAAACTGAGCTGTTGAGCAGATGGGAAGGTATCAGTCAGTCATGCTCCCCCCTACCATTTGTGGACCAAGATACTCCTTCTCTCAGGGCATGAATTTCTCTCTATGCACTGCCTTGGCCCTAGCCCCACTAGGGAGAGGCTTTCCCTTCAAATCAGACCAGGACAGAATGGCAGCCATCCATCTCACTGACAATCTAGCATCACCTCTGACTCATGTGCCTAGAGAAACCCTGATAAAAAAAAATATTCTCTCTTGCCTGGGGAAGTTGCAAATGGAATCAATAATTCTCTTCCTTAGCTGGAATCCTCAGCTAGAGATTGCACTCTGGCAGCATACCAAAGCTCACCATGTTTCTCCAGGCTCATGAGCTCCCATCTCCCCAATATGAAAACCGTAACACACATAGATGAGAAATGGCTTTTCACATTTACTGGCTTCAGAGATGAACTAAATATTTAAGTACAAAATAGTCAACAAAACTTGTTAAGAAACAAAGATAATAAGCCTCCCATGCCCCAGGAAAACATCCTGCCCCCTTGGAACAGATGGAGGAAAAGGGAAAAAGAACTGAGAAATAACCACCTTCCATCTGCAGCCCTCTGGCTACCTCATCACAGCGGCTGCTTTCCCACTTTCATATCAGCCACACCTCTGGGCTTCCAGGAGAGCAGATCTTGCTGCCTCTCAGCTTCCCAATCACAAATACAGACTGGGGTAGGATGAGATTGTTGGTCAAAGTCAGGCCCACAGCTAGTCCCAATAGCAGGACCAAACTCCATGAGAAATGCTGGGAGAGACCTGCCCTAACCTATCTGGCATCTAACTCTTTGTTCTTATTCAGCCATTTCAGTAGTTTGCCTTTTTGCGATTCCATTTGGATTTTTCTTGGCAAAGATACTGAAGTTTTTTGCCATCTCCTTCTCCAGTTCATTTTATAGATGAGGAACTGAGGCAAACAGGGTTAGGTGACTTGCCCAGGGTCACACAGCTAGTAAGTGTAGGAGGCTGGATTTGAACTCAGGAAGATGAGTCTTCCTGACTCCAAGCCCACTGCTCTATGCACTATGGCGCCACCTATCTGCCCCACCATCTAACTTTGGCATCCTGTTTTGATCTGTGACTTTTAGAGGAGGCAAGTAGCCAAGAAAGTAGCACTTAACACTACCCCATGGCATATCTCCCAAGGACACTACGTGAAAATGGCAGCCACCTGAGTGGTCGGAAGATACAGCTTTAATACTTATTACCTGTGTAATCATGAGCAAGTCATTTTAGCCCCTCAGCACCTGTTTGCTCCTCTGTAAACCAGGCATGTTTGTGCTCCTCCCCTCCCAGCCTGGTGGCCAGGCTCATGGGCTGGTGCTTGGGAAGTTGCTCCAGTAACATGACTTAGTGTGAGCACCAACAGGGTAAGGTGGGGCATCACTGGAGAAGGCCAAATGCCCCCCACTAACTGAGCAAGTTCTCTCCACATAGACTCCATGGAGCCAAGGAAAGAGAATTAGCCCTGGATGCTGAGTGATCAAGAAGGGAAGCAGCTCAGCAAGATGGTAAGATGGTATCTTAGATGATAGCCCATGAAAGGCTTCCAAATGAAGACCAACAATTCTGGATCAAGGTCAAATCAAATTAAGGATCTTCTCTGACACTCGCTGCCCCCACAACTGACACCTGTGCCCAAATTCCCCATCTTTATTAATAACTCTACCATGATCCTAGTTTTCTAGATTCAAAACCAGCAAGCTACCTTTTATTTCTTCTCCTTCACCTGTAACATACAATCACCAAGTCTTTTTATGGGCACCTTGGTGAAGCACTGTATAGAGTCCTGGGTGTGGAGTCAGGAAGACCTGAGCTCAAACCCAGCTTCAGACAGTTACTAGCTGTGGGACCCTGGCCAAGTCACCTATTTTTTTTTGCCTCAGTTTCTTCATTTGTTAAGTGGGGACAATGATAGCACCTACTCCCCAGGGTTGTTGTGAAGATCAAATGACATGATAGATGTAAAGCACTTAGCACTGTACCTGGCACACAATAGCACAATATAAGTGTTAGCTATTGCTCACTGTTAATATTAATTTATCGTTATTGTTATGATTCATTCCTAGTCTTCCAAAACATCTCTCCTTTCCTTCCCATGCCACCACCCAGCACAAGCTGCCCTCACTTCACATCTCATCTGTAGCACCAGGCTCCAGGCTCTCCTGCCACAGTAGACCTGATACTTCAGGAGTTTCCATGGTCTCACTACAGTGGGCACTCCCTTCCTCTCTAATGATTCAGACACCTGCTCAGAGCCTATGGTTTTTGTTCGTGTCCTCCCATAAATCTATCAATCTAGACCAACCACCTTAAAACATCACTTTTATCATGTTGCTTCCTGACTTGGAAACCTACAAAGTTCAAACTTTTCTACCTGCTCTGGAAACCCACCATGATCTGGCCAACAAACCTCACCCTCCACTACTCCCCAATCCAAATCCTCTGACCTACCCAGGCCAGATCACTCCACTAGGACCCAGTCATACTATGCTAATTCCCCCCGCCACACATGTGCTCATGAGGCCTTCCCCAGGTCACTTCCTCACCAATCTTTCCAGTTGTAATGTAGTAGAAAGTGCCCTTGACTACAGAACCCAAAGGCTCAGTTTATGTGCCGGCTCTACCACTTTACTCCCTGTGTGATCCTGAGTGTACAAGATCCATCTCCCACCCTGGGAAGCTAGTATTAGTGCTCTTGTGAAGGTAAAAGAAGAGAGTATGTACTGATGTGATTTTAGGGAACCAAGAAGAGTATCCATTCTCAAAAAGTACCACCCCAAGATGAAGCCTAAAATTCCCTCAAGAGGGAGATAAGGAAGGGAGGAAACAAGCATTTATTAGCTTTGTGCCAGGTACTGTGCTGAGCCCCTTAAAATATTATCTCATTTAATAAAATAAAGACTTAAGGGACACAGGAACAATTCACGATAAGGTACAGGTGATCCATATCAGAGACTTTTCTGCCTGGACTTTGATAAGAAGGGCACAGAACGTTATTGCGGCAAAGGAGGAGATAGCACAGAGGAGAAAGGTCCCAAAATAGGCACCTTTTCTATAGGGACATATAAAAGGCTATATTGGGGGATATGATGACTAGAGTATAAAACAGAGCACTGGAAGAGATAGCTGGAAGAATCAGGTTCAAATACTTTATCAGGTATTTGCTAACTAGGAGACCCTGGGCAAGTCTAGACTCAGTTTCCTCATCTATAAAACAGAGATATGCAATAGCACGTAGGGCTATTGTGAGGCTCAAATTGGCCAATGTATGTAAAGTGATTTGCGGATCATCAAGGGCAATAAAAGTGTGAGCTATTGACATTCAATTATACGAGGCATCCTCTAACAACAACCCTGTAAGGTCGGTCATGCAAAGGAAAAAACCCATCTTACCAATGGAAGATATCAATGTCAAACGAGCCGGAGAAAGAAAGGGCAAACCACTCTAGGATCTCTGCCAAGAAAATTCCAAATGGGGTCACAGAGAGTCAGATAGGACTGAAACATCTGAACACCAAATACCAACCGAATCAAGTGGATTTATTTCCTCCTGAATATTCCACCTAACGTCTGTCATTAAAGACTGTCTGTAGAGCTGGGGGTAAAAGTAAACGGAGACATGTCCATAAGTTCTGTTGGCTTGTTTTGCCAAATTTTACAATGAGGGAAGTGTATATACATACATATATATATATATATATATATATATATATATATATATATATATATATATATATATATATAT